>CM049407.1:24300000-24900000 GCA_026929865.2 Hyperoplus lanceolatus | reverse complement strand
GGTCCATTCTACCTAAGCATGTAAGCCTAGTTCACTCAATCACTTTAATTATTTGACGCAATGTGGCGGCGTTTCATTTGTACATGTACCCAATGTAATGTATCCAATGTATAATGTGCAAATGTTGTACGATTGTGCATATTGCAAATATTGCACTTTGAACTTGTGATTAAAACTTTCCTGGTGTCTAATTTCTGAACATGCAATATGAATTTCCTCATAAAGTGACCAGAGATGTTCAGTCAGTGACAAATAAGAGACAACAGTGAATTCAGTGAAGGTTCTTCATTTCAACAACAGTAAATGGATCATACACACTTACTTCAGTTATCTCTTCAGTCAGATAAATATTAGGATGTAAATTCAGCTTAATGTAATTATTTTATATACATTTTTATTAGAGGGTGCCTTTCAATTTCAAGCCACCCAAGGACACTTTACAGGCACAGATCAAATAAACACTGACAAAGTAAAATCTATATACTGTATGTATGTATACAGTATATACATACATGCACATACACAAAGGTATGTACATATGCACTCACATAAAATTAATAATAAGAACATTAAAAACAACATAAATGTATTAAATGTGTCTTACAGAAGATTAGGGAATGCAGCTCTAAACGGATATGTTTTTAAGCTGAGACTTAAAGGAGCCAACTGAAGTGCATTCAGGCAAACCCTGAGGGAGAGCATTCCAGAGTTTAGGGCCGGCTGCGCTGAAAGTCCTGTCCCCCCATGGAGCGCAGTCTGGGGGAGGAGGGAATGGAAAATAAGTGGGTCCCAGTGGAACGTATGGTGGGCGTGTATAGTTGTACAGGGATGAAGAAGGTCAGACAGATAGGGAGGTGCCAAGCCATGTAGACATTTGAAAATGAGAGGAAGGACATTAGAAATCAATGAGGTATTTGACTGGGAGCCAGTGTAGTCGATGAAGTGAAGGAGCTGTGTGTTCCCAAGGCTATTTGTGACAGAGAACCCTGGCAGCAGAGTTCTCAACATTGTGCAATCTTTTTAAAGCACATGTGGGGGAACCAAGGAGAAGGACATTGCAGTAGTCAAGTCTGGATGGGAAGGAATACGTTTTTCAGCTACAGAGTGCAAGATACATGAACTAAGTCTGGAAATGCACTTAAAGCTATAGCGCGTAACTTTTTTCATATAAATGAATGTTGGTTACTATCAATCCATCGCCACACGAGTTGACACAAACGTTGCATAAGCCTGTCAGCTCCACAAAACACTCTCTGTATTTCTCAGTATAGCAGCGTTTACAAAATTGTGTCAGCCCCTGACACTGGGACAGGAGCTTAGAAAAATCCCAAGAAGCGTGCGAGAAATGTTAGTTGTTGATTCTACTGCTAAGAAAAAACCTGGACACACAGCAAAAGGGATAAAGCTTACTTCATGAAGATGCGCCGACAGTGTTGTTGCAATTACTCAGAATTCCTCATGGGGGCGACAGAAGTAATGCACTGTAGCTTTAAGATGTTTTGCATGAGTGTCAAAGAGCAGATTCCAGAGTTACACCAAGGTTCTTGACCTTAGCTACGGATGACGTAATGAAACCAGTTATGGACAGTGTTTGATGGGATACTTTTTGGAGAGTCACTGGGGAGGCATTGATATTGCCTTCTGTTTTTTCTTTACAAGTTTGATATAGTCACATCCAGGTGAACATACACACAAAGCCATTCCAATTAACCTCTTAAGTGAACTCGGGGCAAGAATGAAGCATGTAAAGGTCCCATTAGGGCAGCCCTTTAGATTAAAAAAAAAGAAATATGGGCTTGTGTTCTACTAAGGTGCCCCTAAGGAAGAAAGTAAAGCTTAATGTATGGCCTAAGGTCACACCAGAGGGGTACCTAAGCTGCTCTACAGCCCCAGGTATGACATGGGGGTGACCAACATTCTTTACCACTATGAGCGCCAAGAGAAGAAAGGAGAAAAAAAGCTATAAAAACCATTAAGTCATAATGTAAAACAGTATATGTTTACCATCCAGCTTTGCCAGTTTGACTCTTGATGTTCAGTGCTAACTTCAGCCGTGCAGGTGCATACACTTGCACTTTTTGTCATTGGCTTCCATCTACATGTTTTGTTTGAATCAGTCTCAAAATAATAGGATGGAATTTCCTATTCAGTCCTGCTGAAACTTGCACCACAGATTCAAAGGGCAACTGTCAGCAAGATGCTCAGTTACTGAGAGAGGGAGGGATAGAGAGAGAGCGAGAGGGAGAGAGAGAGAGAAGTTGGGGTGTTTTATAGGCAAGGGAGGACAAAAGAATTATTGAGACTTTGCAAGCAAGTAAGGGAGGCAAATTTAGTTTATGAGTATAGCACATTTCATACACTTAAAGTGCTTTACATAAAACACTTTGAATTGCATAAGTTTATGCTTTTGTTCGCACACAAAAAACTCACCGAAAACTTGACATTTTTTAAAAGAAGATGTTCTAACATTTAATAATAAGGCACACAACATACAGCGCAACTCTTCCCAATTTACAGTGTACATTTCTTTTTTTAATAGCTATGTATGTACAAGTACTATACCAACATACTAATTGTGTACAGACCATGGGCATGGACGTTATGCACAAATCAGTTATTAATCAATATTTTCTTTCCCTGAAAAAAGAAATTGTTGAAAACTGCCTCATATATGCGTACGCACATATAATAAAGACCTAGCCATTAAAAAAAAAACATAAAACACACACAGTTTAACTAAATGTAGGGGAGAGTGGCCTAAGTTGTGCAACTTTTCACTCAAAGTGACTTTAAAGTAAGGCCTTGACAGTAAAGTCTCCAACTCAAATATGTTCATATATGTCAGGGTGTTGTGCATCCCTGGCAATAAAAACTTTGGATCTGGAATAAACTGTTGAAGAAATATAGCTTTCGGAAAAAAAGTTGTCTTGATGCACAACTTGCCCCCGGTGTGATGTAAGTTGTGCGGTTGGAGAGAATACCATGGGGTGAATTGTGCCATTGATATATATCTCATAAACTGTAATGCAAGACAAATCCATTAGACAATCACTTATTTAAGGTGTACTTAAAGTAAATAGTTGAAAAAGATTGAAGGACAATTTTCTTAAACAAGGCCTAGCAGATCTAATGGTTTTACCTGCAAAGCTCACAATGACAAAGTCACCATCATCATCTTTCTGGCCATCTGAACTCTCATCAGTGGTGTCGTTAAGTGGAATTGAGATGTCACTCTCTTCTGAGCTACTGTAGACAATCACTTTCTTTTGGTGACATTTGTCTGTCAAAGGAACTAGAGAGAGGAATAAATGAGTTATCTGCTGATTTTCTGTTGAATTTTCTGATCCTGTGAGACCTTGATCATGATCATCATAATGAAAAAAAAAGATTTACTGGTCTTTCGGGGTGCATGCTAGCTCACTGTCACGGCTTAAAGGTGCACTTTGCAGTTTCAGGGGAGGGGGTTTTGTTTACATTTGCAGAGCCTGCAGTTAGTTTCCAACACATATTTTCTCTACGTGTAATTCAAAGTATCGAATAACTTCTATCGTCATTAATCAAAATTAAATTATTTTTAGGAACCTAGAGCCAAACGTAATACTAGATTACATTTGTAAATAGAACCATGGGCTCTGCTGCTGTAAACAACGACAGTAAGCTACAAACGGTGTTTCAGAGATCCAATTTTCCTGTGAGGAAAGTGTTTTTATTCAGTTATGAGAATATACCTTAAAAAATGTCCACTTCTCTGCTCTGACACACCCAAAGTTACATAATAGACCTTTAAGTTGAACAGAACTGAGACATTATGTTATTAGTGAAACTCTTTTTTTTCTTCTTCTTCTTTTTTTGTCAAAATACCTGCTGTCAAACAGGACGAACGGGTCAGCAGTCGGCCTGTTTCATTCCAACTGCTCATTTCAGAAACCCACTCTTAACTGCCTGAAAATGAAGGACAAACCAAAACTGTACAGAGCTTGGGGAACTGGTTACACACATATGCTAAAATTCAGTTCAACTCAATGACTTCTATAATGGAAACTGATAAGATATTGAATGAAAAAATTATTTTGGTCTTCTATGCAAAACTGGACTGTGTCATATGGGACAGATGCACAGTTCCATAGCCTACAGCTGCATAACCTATATAGTTGGACCAATCTTCTGTGTTCTTCTTTGGTTGACCTGACCCTGACCTGGGTGTCTGTATAGTGTCTTGTTTACTCTTTCGGCCTCTTTGAACATGTTGCCGGCAACAGGGAACACGATAACAGACCTAAGCTGTAGGCTTGTAGCAACTATGCAGTATAATTGCTAAGACCAGTGGACACATCATCCCATGGTTCTGGTCACTACAAGTAAACAAATTCTTCTAGTTCTACCAATGAGAAACAATTTGTTTTGCTTGCAGGAATTTGGCTACGTACAAGATAAACAGACATTTGGTTACCATGCGTTATCTCATATTTAACTGTAAGTGAGCTGTTGTTCAGGGAAGGACAGTTGGATTGCATCACCTTAAACACAGACAGATCTATGGTCACACAACATTTCCATATGCAGGCTATAACCAATAAAGATTTTCATTTCATTTTTGTTTTCAGTTCTTCTTCCATCAGAGGGCGCCATTGTGACTTTTGGGCGATTTTTTTCATGCCTTGATTTGAATCCACACACTTCCAATATTGTTAAGTACATTTCAGTAAAATCCCAAGCCTGGTTTTCGTTATTTATAGTGTACTAGTATGCCCATACTAGTATGAAATATACAACACATGTATGGGGTAATACATTGTTTCTTATGAAAAGGTGCACTATGCAGTTTTAAGGGGAGGTGGATCTGTTTACATTTGCAGAGCCTGCAGTTAGTTTATAAAACATATTTTCTCGTAATAATAATAATTTTCTAATTTTTTTCTTAGTATTGAATGATTGTATCATGATTTATGTTTTATTTTTATTTTGAAGCACTTGGAACCTACAAAAGACTGGAATATGTTTGTAAACAAAATTGTGGGCCCATCTGCTGTAAACGACAACAGTGACATAGTACCATTTCAGGTAGCTTTTTAACTTAAAATAATGTTCCAGGGATCCAATTTACAGTTGTTTGTTTGTTTGTTTATTCAGTTATGGGAAGTAGGCTAGCTGTAACACCCATAGTTAGCCTTCTGCACCTTTTATATGAGTTTTTCTTAAAGTTACACTCTGACTGCTGTCACCTATAACCTGGTCTTTGTCCGCTTCCACTAATTAAAAACGTTAATTCTTTTTATTTAAGACCTATTTTACATTAGGCTAACCTATAATATTGATAGTGATAGGCCTATTCATATGCAGACTTGGTGATTAAGTAGCCTAGCTTATTTACAAAACTTCACCATGCATGACATAATTATCTATGATATAATTGATAGCCTGTTGCTTTTAAGCCACAGTATCATATTGTTTTATCCATTTTAATTGAAGACAAGATAGCTCTGATTAAGGAAGAAGTTTCAAGTGTCAACATGAGTAGGCTCTCAAAAGGCAGTCTAACATCAAATGTGTAGGGGGAAATCTTATGGGCTGGTTGAGAGAGCGTCCAGATAATCAATTACGCAGGAATGTTCTCTTTTAATAATAGTTTTATTGTAAACGCTGACTTGAAGGTGGAGCGAAAAAAGGCGGAAAATATGCTGCCTTCAGGTGACGCTCGTAAACGTTCCAGTGGTTTTTCAGTAGCCTACAGTTTTAGAGAATAGCAGGTCCTACTTTACAAAGGGCAATACGGAGTTGGAACAATGTAGGCTAATGAATGTTGGCATATGTGCAACCATTAGCCGCCTGAAGCCTGAAAATCACTGGCATTTTGTTTGGGAAAGGGTATAGCCAATTCCTATCTATGCAGAACAAATATGCTAACAGCCTATTGACTATAAATAGTCTTTTTATAGCCTATCAGTGTAAATTTACAATGGCTCACTTACTCATAACTTGCACTCAATTTAATCATTAATATTTGTATCAATCGGTTAGGCAAAGACTTCACTTTGTTCCCATGGAGATGCTGATTCTGCTAGCTTAATACAAGCTCTAAGTTGTGACATCTGACATGTGATGATAACGATGTCCTTATGTTGGTAAAAGTTACACCGCCACAGGCTACTTTGAAAACATAAATAAACTTGTTGAAGGCTGACCCTCGCTTGCATCAGGGAGTAATCCTATTTCCGACAGCCCCTCAAGGCAACACATCGAAGCAAAAAGTCCCACAGGGCTCCTTCCGCGTCCTGCTCCTGCTGCTGTCCTCGCGCTCAACTCAGCTCTCAGTTTCACCTGCGCTCCCTCACTGAGACAGACGGACTTTGGTACGTTTCGGACTTTCCACACCTCTCCCACCAGACTGCCATATCTGCGGCCATATTCTGCATATCTTTGACTTCGGCTAATTTTCTTGAAGCTCACCAGAGGTATCCACAGACCCTGAAGGCTACTTTTCTGAGGATGGATTCGACTGCTTTGCTGTTTCTGGCTCTCGTGAGCTGCGGGACGCTTCTCCAAGGTAAGCCTCGATACGAGAACAAACACCTTTCAAAAACGGTGGAGTGAAGAGTTTTTTTTGTTTTTTTTTACATTGGCTAGTCACTAATAGCCTACAAGAGCAACGTTATGCTTCTTTTTAACGAATTACTTCCTAAGTGTCTAGCCTAGGAATCCTACTCGCAGGGTGAATTAACCTTTTTTATGAATGTGTAATTGGCTAAGGTAGGCTACAAGGCAGCATTGACATGATAGCCTACATTGGGCAGTAGGCTGCGTCAGATTGGACCAGACATTGTTTTCGAGGGCATCCTAAATGTACCGTTTAAAATAAGTGTGTTAAAAACAGAACTGCGTAGCTAAACTTTGTCTTCATATTAAATCAATGGTTATAGGCTATGGCTATGAATTCACGGAGAGCTCTGCCAAACCTATGGAAGCTCGTTTTATCTGTAGGCTATAAACAGGTGAGTCAATTCAAAACAAGTGGGTTTTCCCTCCACTTGCCTCCTGGGCAGTAAATACTTTATCAGACTATTCCCAACACTCACGCTCACCCCCTCTTGGACTACAACGTGTTTGCTCCAGGTTTGCTCCTGCTATCACATCATTTGTTTATATTTAGGGACATGGTTCTAATTCAGTTGTAACCCAAGCCTCTGTTTGTGTGTCTGTTTATTATGGTGTCCAGTTGAATGGGCCAAAAGAGGACACAAATAACACTGTCGTAGAGCCTATGTCTAATTGCTTTGGTCATTCTAGTCAATGGTTTATCTTACATTTACCCCCATCCTGATCTTAATGCTTTGAAAAGAAGGTTGGTACTCTAACTGCTGAGTGGAATAATAAATCTATCTTATTAGAGTAGTCTATTTATAAAGTAAAATAATATCCATTGCGCTAAACAAGGGTAGCCTACAACTTGGAACATTCAAAAAAAGGTTTGGGCAACAATTAGCCTACATGGTTGTAAAGCCCTTGTAAATGTCCCCGAGGGCTAATCGTAGATGGCTTTTGTGTTGGTCAGAAAATAAGGGGTGGGCCTTTGAACCTTTGAAAGAGTTCCAACACTTACTGGACTATCAACAGCGCTGGCACCACTGACATGGTCTCGTGTCAATCACACAGGATAAGTGAATTTAAAAAAAGTTTTTTTTTTATTATCCTCGGCTCTAATCTCTGTGTTGTGTCTTGTGTGTCAATGTCCTGTGTCTCTTGCTGTCCACACAGAGCTGCTCTTTGTCAGAGCCTGCCTGACCGGTGTTTGAGCGTGTGTGTGTGTGTGTCTGTGTGTGTGTGTGTGTGTGTGAGGGGGGGGGGGGGTAGGTGGGTATGTGGGGGTTATTGGGGAAGGGGTTGACACTCGACACAGCCAGGGGCACCATCTCCATCACTTCACGCTATCAGGCCTGTCTCAGGATGGATCAGATAGGCTCAATACTCCACAGGGGGAGGGTTAGCACGCATGGTTTTGTTTTGGGGCAAATGATGAAATCCATATTTATCCCCCCCAACATAATGACAGATACCAGCACAGTAGATAGCAGCTGAAGTCAGTTTCTAACTTGACCTGTAGCATTCCTCACATCAAAGGCAGGGAGAGCTTTCAAACGGATTTTGGCGGTTTTGAAGCCCTGGGAGGCTTTTCAACATGACTTCTAGAACAGAGTGGTCTAGGCAGCCAGCACAGATGTGAGAGGGTTATAGCACATACTGTGTGTGTGTTAGCACTGTACGGAAAAGTTATCATTAGTGACAGAGATTGGCCTTTTAGGAGAAAATTTTTTTCCGATAAACTGTAGAATGCGAGCGAATTAGTAACTTTTTGGAATGGTTCCCCGTTGTGTAAGAATTTTAGGTGAAGCATTTGGGGCATTTTAGCTGTGCAGTTCTTTCACTTGCACATGCCTTTGTGAATATAGAATGTGTCTTAGATGATAATTGAGTTTGAAGGCCTGCCATGAAAATGCTTTTAATGCGGCTTCTGTGTAGTTTTTTCAGCAGCCCCATTAGCCACAAGCTGCAGGTCACATACATATATTCCTATAATGGGCATGGTCATATAATTATGGCTATTATGATTGGAAATGCATGGTTTCTAATAGACTACCATTAGCACTGCTTGAATAAACGCAGCCCCCTTATGTATTTGACTGATACCACTTCTTCATTGACAGAGTGGGCGCGCCAATGCAGGAGGCACAAAAGAACAGGATCGTCTGGAAATAAAAGTAGAACCTACAACTTTTTTTTCCACAACAAAACTCCCCCCCCCCCCCCCCACCCCCTCCCACCTTAAAGATAATGGGTGTGGTATGCAGTCACACTCTAAGTCGCTGTAGCTCGGGGGTCTGAGGCGGTTTGTAATGCTATCTCCATGTGCCCCAACATGTTGGAACGGCGAACGGGTTGTCTTTTTCTGGAGGGAAAATACCTTTTCAGGGGGTCACCGGTGGAAGGTGTGGGAGTGAGATTTTGAAGACCCGCGTGGAGGGGAGGGGGGGGGGTGGATAGCTACCTTCAACTACCTTCATACCCACCCCGGTAGCCCATTTTCTGAAAGGTCACAGTCTGTTTGAAGCGCCCAAAGCACTAAATCTTTCTGTCAGATGTCTTTAGTTTGATCCGTTATTCAGGAAGGGCCCCTCCCCCCTCCCCCCCCTCCCCTCCCCACCCCAATCGAAATCCAATCCATGCCACTGTGCATACACGTCTCATAAACATCCAATAACTTTGCTATTGTCATGTGAGAAGGGTTAAAGGTTTACAAGGTTCCTCTATGGGGTTAAGGAAATTCCGTGTCCCATGACAAGATTTCCCTTGTGAGATCTTTTCAAAGCTGTGAATGACATATTGGGTCGGGTGGCTATGACATTGACTATGACACACAATTAAATTTGTATCCACTGGTTTTCCCCTCATTTGCATGTAACACAAAACTTAATGTGGAATTTTTAAAGATCCCCCATGAAATGCTTAGTGTCTGAAGTGTAGCCATCTTTAATAATTCGTCCTCTTACTGCTGTAGAAATGCATCAGCGGGCGTGATTCTTTGGAACACGGTTTCACCAGAATCAAGATTGTGGAAGGGAAACACAGATACGTATTTTAAAGCAGATCTTGTGACGTGTGTGGAGCTTTAAATAAAACTTACTAATCTAAAAGGTGCGTCAGACAGGAATATCAATGACTTTTGTATAGAATAGCATCACAATTCTGTACATTTGACTCAAAATATTTGCATCTTGATCATAGGACGTAGCAATAGGTGTGTGTTTAGTAGGAAAATATGGCACATTGCACCTGTAAACTGTTGAAAATGAAATGATCATAGGGCAAAAGGGAGACCAGAGGTGGTATAGAACAAACAGAAACCACCATCTTGAATATATATGATTCTTCTCTGTGGGGATTAGCCCCCCCGTCCCCCCTTTGTCAAGGTGAGAAGTGTGTCTAATGTTAGGGCCCCTCAGCGGGTCAGTTTTGAGTGTGGGACAGAAAACAATGCTGGCCTTTTCCAAATGTAGTTTCCATAACTTCCCCACAAAAAGCACCTTACCCTCCACAATGTCCAGCGCAGAAAGAGTAGCTACTAAGTAAACACTATGAAAAAAAAGAACAACTAAATGACATCATGCCGAAACCACACACACACACACACACACACACACACACACACACACACACACACACACACACACACACACACACACACACACACACACACACACACACACACACAGAGGCAGTGTGAGTCATGTGCAATGCACTGTTTGTCTTGTGGTGAGGTGTCAGGTTGTTTCCAACCAGTAATGATGTTGTGATAGAAGTCATTTGACGGAAGCATGACCTCATCAAAACGGGAAGTTGAAAACTGTGTCAAAGCAGTAAATGGAAGCAGTTCAGTGACTTGCGTTCTGATTTATTGACCAAGTTGACGAGCATAACATGACTAAAAAATGTGTGGTGAATTTAAAGTTGAGAGGATTTTATTCCCCATGTGGGACATTTATGTGTTTTAATCCATAATACGATTGATCCATTGATGAAACAACTGTGCTTGAAGACAGGGTGAGATTTTGTCAGAGATTTATTATGTCATTACACAATCATTTATTACCAAGGCAACTTGATGTAAGGTTTTTTTTTTGGGTCCCGCTGATGATCGTCCTCTGAAGAATCCCTTTGCCTCTCTGCCTGTCTGCAGCTGTTAATGGAGTAGTTTAACAGAGATGGGATCTTCTATTTGACTTTGATAAATTACCTCAGGGAAATCTCCATTCTTAGCTCCCCAGGAACTGTGTAAATGACAATCAAAATGAAAGTTTTATCACAAGATTGTTATATTTTCTATTGCCAATCAAAGAATAAATCAATTGCAGACGGGGCTGTGTTTACGTACAGTGTGTGTGTGTGTGTGTGTGTGTGTGTGTGTGAGAGAGAGGGAGAGAGAGAGAGAGTTCCTTAATGGATGAGTTACTTTCGGAATGGGCATGCTGTGTGCAGAAACAGTACTATTTATGTTGATAGGAGGTTATTCCTAGCCAGCAGACCTATCCTCGCTGTGCTGGGATGGCCACTGAAAAAAACTAACCTTTCCATAAAAGATAGAAGAAATGTATTTGGAATGTGCGCACTGCTCACGTTGTATTTGCTGATTGCATTAGCCAACTATTAAAGAAAAGGAGTATGTGAAGATACAGCATGTTGGGTTGGCCACTCTAGGGGACAGAAACCTTTAACAATCTGAGACATTTTGATAATCTGTACTGAACCTGAACCTTGAATGCTAATACTGAGGACTGAAACGACCCATGCACATAAGCTGACATGCACAGATATTAGTCTTAGGGTATTTGTAAGACTCAGTGTTCTCCATGGATCCTGTTAAAACTCACTCTCAAAAAATCAATAGCCATAACCGAAGCCTTAACTGGGCATGGACTCCTAGAACTAGTGGTCATTAGTGCAGCCTTGAGATGTCAATAAGCCGGATGTAGCTGAGAGTGGCCCCCTTACAGGAACAAGAGAGGAGAGCTGAGCTGAAGCTGAAGGCGGTCTGGAGGAAAAACCATTCAGCGGTGTTGCCCCCCCCCCCCCCCTAGAGATTTCAGATGCCTTTCACCACCACTATAGCTATTGAGCCTGCCTGTGTACCTTATGGTTTTGAACTAAACTTGGGAGCATTATAACATAATTTGTACTTTGCACAGGAAAGGGTGGCTGTCAGGTTTGAATCTAGGAGTTCATGAAGAAATGCAAGGTTCAGGATAAGCATTGATCCCATCCTTGATGCAATAATGGAGATAAGATTGAACCAACTACTTATCCAATGAATATAAAAAAAGATAAGCGCCGCTGACCCTTCAAAGTCTATTAAAGAAAAGAGCTCTTCTGAAGAACTCCAGTCTATGAAACCCAGATTAGGGAGCACTCTAGTGATAAAACACACACTGTACAATGGGGCAATATGAAAACACTCACCACCCGCCAAAAACAGTTGTTCAAAATGCATTCTGAATTCTCTCGGATGCCTATAAATCGGCAAGAAGAATGTACCAGTTTTCCTATGAATGAACACCTATGAATATGAGTGCGCCTGATATTTGAGATGCGAGCATTTGACTTGTTGTTTGACCTGCATTCCTCAGAGGTTCAGGTCAGCTACGTTCGGTCAAGCTGGTCAAGCTCCCACCTCAAATACTTGAAAAATGACACCAGTCATTAGCTGCCTAGTTATTTTTTGCTACAAGGAAGTTCAAATCTATTTTATGCACAGTCTGGCTACACGGGTTGCACATTTAATCGGGCTGAATCTTATCTCTTTTTTTCAGACATTTCAGTCACAACAATTCTGGCATTTTTCAACATAATTGCATTAGTCAGTGAGACTGTCTGCTTTATGACTTCCTCCAGCTTTTGTTTTTCACAGTATTTAATTTGTTCTCAAACAGGTTGTATGTTCACAAACAGGTCGTATGTTCACAGAATAGTCCCGATTATCTCAAAAGCAGCTGCATTTGAAGGAGCCTCTCTGCATGCCAAAGGATTGTGTTACACTGTGTATATGTAGGTAGGGTACAAACATGCCTGGGGGGCAGAGGGCACAATGCTGAGTTATGGACTCATACTATACTGTACACACAGAAGGATGTTGAACGTGTTTTTCAACTTCTGCCTTACTGATATATAGCAGGATGGTTTACAACATAAACGTATAGTGAGTTGGGTGGTTTACAACATGGGCAGACAGGAAAGTGGGTCATGTTGACATTGTTTACTTCGTTTAATTGTGAAGGCATCCCAGTGTCTTCACAAAACATTCATCTCCTGTTTTGCCCTGAACGTCCCTAATCCTTATAAGTGCTACCGTTGTAAATCACAATATTTGTACTGAACCATTTATAGTGTTTGCCACCTACCATGGCTCCAACAGTTCAGCTCTAGGATTCTTTGTTGGCATCAACAATAATGTTGCTGTTGCTCTTGATGTTGCACAGTTCCAGTTTGAACGGCAGCTTGTAATGCAACCCTGTGTGTGAGATGTATTTTATTGTGAGATACTTTTTTGGGTTCCCCTTTGTGTGTGCGAATGGGAAACACATCTTCGAAATGTGCAATTCCTTTAGATGAAGGATAGTTTAAAAAAATAGACAGCAAGTATGTCAAGAGAAGACACTTGAAAATGCACCTCTGTTTTGTTTTTTTTACTAAAGAGGGTTTTACTTAACAGCCTTCTGCTGGTTGTCTAACCATGGCTCGATTGATAAACACACCTTTGGATGCACATTGTAGTGTTCAGCTGCATAAACATCTGTCTCCTCATTCCTAAAGACGTAGACCATTGAATACAAATTTTTCTCACTTCAGGAAGGCTGTAACCTCGCTATATGCATTTGGGACAACTTGGGAATTAAATATTTAGATGCACAAAGCTACTTATGTTTGCCTGCAGCAGTGCTGCGGAGTATACAAAAAAAAGTCAGATGAATTTTAGAGGAACTGAATGGACTGACCTTGAGCTGCTTTAATTGGGTTTCTGGTTTTATGAGGGTCCTGACATAAACCAGTGGGAACCTGAAGACTAGTGTGTCTGACAGGTATGTTGAGATGCTGCTTTAGTGAGCGGTGTCTCTAAACTTTGAAAAGAAAAGATCAATCTAACGATAACATGCTATATGTGAGCCGCATCCGTTTGTAAGATGTTGAAACCATAACCACACAAGTTTTGTTAGAGAACACAATGCTATATATGAAACAAATTGAGAGTCTGGAAGAACTTTGATCTGACAAGCTCATACTATGTTAGAAACATTTTATTATTCAGTAGTGGGATTTCCACATGCAAAGAATTGTAATGTTGATACAATCCCCTCCATTACTTCCCCTTAAAATCTTGCGGGTGTATCTTGCTGTTATCCTTCATGCATGCTGTTTCTTTTGGTAATTCTAGACCTTGTGCAGCCCCTAGCCAAGGCTTTTGGTTTTAAAGCTGACAGCCACCCCTGTGCTTTTGAAGCGGTTGGTGGTACAACATGATATATTGCATTAGTTTTGGATCTGTGATGTGGTTGAGCTGCTCAAGTTTCAGCACTGTAAAGCAGGATAGCTGTCTGGTCTAATCTCTATGTTCACACAATCTGCCAGACTGCTGCTGAATGCTGTACATCAAGATCTGTAGAATGAATGACTTGAGAGGGAGAAATGATTAGACCCTCTTCTGATTTGTGAAGACACATGGATGTATAGCCCCATAGTAGAAAAAGGCACACATTATGTTGTAATTGAGAAAATTACTCTTACATTTTTTGTTAATGCTGCATGCTTTTAGGACAGACAATGGTCATGACCCAAAAGAGGATCCATTAAAGGTCACATATTACACACATTTTCAGGTTCAGACCTGTATTTCAGGTGTCTTCTAGAAAAACATTTACCTGTTTTGATTAACGAAAAACACATTGTTTTTCTCACATTGCGATTGGTACTTCAACTATTTTCCACACTTTTTTACCATCTCTGAAGCGCTATGTTTAAGTGCCGGTCTGTTCAAGGCCCCCTTCCAAAAAGACCAGTTGGCTCTGATTGATCAGCTCAGTGCAGCCCGGGGCAGGACATGTTGCCTTTGCAAAAGGTGACAGGTGCCAAGTGTTTGCTTGGACCTTGGCGCTGTAAAAAACATTACCGCTTATGGCCAAAGAGGACACTTGAATCAACAAAAACAGAAAGCTCTGTGTAATCCCTGTAACCTTTTTTCAAATAAGGCGTAACTACACACACTTTTTTCTGACTTTCTGACTGTCGCTGAACATGAAATACTCCAACATTGCTCCAGGGTGTGGGCCTACAATTGAAGGTTGCCGCCTCACTCGTCCAATATGCTGATGCAAGAGGCTTACCTGCTAAACAAACAAACAAACAAACAGAAAAAACATGCAAACAGTAAAAGATCATTAAAAATGACTGCATTGTTTATACTCATTAATAAGGGATCTATGAACACACCAAGGACACATTATTGTGTTAATAAGTCATCAAAAAGTGCACTTTACCTAATATGTGACCTTCAATTATATTTGAATTATAGTCTATTATAGGATTTCAACCAACTTTGTTTCTCTTCCATAATTATTGTGCTGCAAAATAATGGCTGGAATTGCAGCACTTGTGACAAGTTAAGACTGAATGTCTCTAATATTAATGTTTTAACTATCAGTATCATGCATTATATTGAAATATTAAATCTGAAATTCATTGCTTCTCACTTTTAAGGAAGGGCTCAAGCTTCTTGTTAAATGTCTAAGTTTTGGAAGCTTTACATTTTGGTAAACAGTCCTTGCAACAACAACCATTTGTAGTGGGAACACCTAGCACAAGGGGAAAAGCACAGGTCTTAATCCAGCACACCCACCAACATTATGATGCTAAGAGTTTAACGGTAGAATTGATTTTCAATCAAAAAATTATGCCCACGCCATGCTGGCTTTGTGAAAAATGAGGCTCAGGGAATTGGAAATGGTTGTCACCATCAACATTTTTTCAACTTTCTATTTAGATGTTTGTTGGACACCATTTAAAAAGAAAAAAGTCTATGCAGTAATTAAGAGATTATTCCTTTAAATGGTGCTAAATACCACAGTAAATCCTGGCATTGTGCTCGTCTTAAAATTGCTTTTACTGCCATGGGCTCGTCTCAGTGAATCTACTTTGCTAGCCACTGGTGTTTTTTTTTCCTTTTTTATGACTACTCCCAGTTTCTCTTGGCATGTCAGAGACAGTTTTTTTTACTGATAGAAGATTTACAGTGTCACAAACTTTGCAATTGTTCTATTTTTCTGGGTTTTTGGTTAAATTCACCAACATGATATGACATGCCCCCAAACAACAAGCCACACTGCACAACAGTCATCATGTTACAAGGGCAAGGGTTAGTGCAACATTGTTTTTTAAATACGTATTTAGTGTTGTTATTTTGGTAGCCACAGCATCGGGAGTATCCTGAAAAGTGAAAATCCTTTCAACACTTATTTCCCCTGGTTAGTTGCATTAAGTTGCTCCTATTATTAACATGTAGAAAGATCCTCAGTGTTTATCTTAAGGGTTAGTTACAGATAAACAGCCCTGAAGCTGGTATAGTGATTGCGCTGTCCTCCAGTTAAAGGGTGGTCAGTCTGCTGCTGCGCCCCTCTGTCCCTGTTCCTTTTTTAGTAAGTTGTAATTAGTAAGTAGGTAAGGCGTAACTCATAGGCCCCAGAGTTCCTTGGTTTGTCCTGGACTTAAATTGAGAACTTGGTAGGCAAGACAAGTCAAAGCATGACAGATTTTCATATTTTCTCCTTGATGGGACCCTGTCAGAATGTGTTTTGTCATTCATCAGCATGCAGCCTGAGATGGCCAATTATCTGTGATCCTGGCAAACTGCAATACACCCTGTTCCCAGACTGAAATGCTATCGTCAGAGATTGCCATATCAGTCCAGAGATTGAGGCGGCAGCGTGAGACTTTCCATAACACAACTGAATGTCTTGACTCTGCCAGTTGGCTCTCCTGCTATGTTCAACTGGTCAACGAATAGATGGCATTGTCTTCAGTTTTTGTGGGAGCCTGAAAAATACAACTTAAGACTCCAAAACAATTATTTTACGAGTGCTAAACCATATTATGATGCCTGTTAGGGTGCTAGATTATATTCATCAGAAAAAGGACCCAAGTCAAAAAGACAATTTATTTCTCAACCGTTTTGATTTAGCACAGATTAGTGAAAAAAAAGTCCCGCTACTAATAAAAAAACTATTTACCTCTAGTGTACAGTATGTTAGTTCTACTCAGAAAATATAAGTATAGAGATCTTAATACGGTTGTTCTAATGTACAGTATGAAAAATATCACATTTGTAACTGAAATCGTAGGACTTAAGATCTAGTATTTTTGCATGGATCACTGCTTAGAGTAATGTTAAGTCTTCATGAAAGGTTGTAGTTTATTGTTCTGAGTAAGGCAAAGCAGGACCAAGTCTGCTGTACTCTGATGTTTCTCAGCGGAGGCCAAAGGTATTAAGGTCTAATTTTAACTTGACTGGACTAGATGGAAACCACTGGAAGCTCTGCCTCTTTTGGCCTTATTGAGGAAATGCCAGGATGATCTCCTATGGACCAGTCACAGATAACTCCCATCACCACAAAGCTGTCTCTTTTCGTCTTAGCACTGTTAACAGCAATTAGAGCTTGTGAGTCAGTAGCTGACCTTTCTGTTACTTACTACATGAACCCTTTTAACCCTTTTTTAAATATTTTTTACCACTGATAAGAAAGTAGGGTTGGATTTCTATTGAAGGAATACTTTTGGAAGAATCTATACCTATCCCTAGTATAGTAGGACACACTTAAAAAGTTGGCTGATACTAAAACCGACAGTACAGTACAGTTGTGCTGCTTGCTGCAGTGACCAACCAAGTAAAAGATTAGGCTGTGGAAGAAAGGGCACCCATTTCCTCATTTACAAGAAAACCCACAAAGCTACAGTTCAAATGTGCAGTGCTTGCCATCCATCCCTCTTTCTCTTGCTGATTACATACAAACACTATTAAAGCTAACCTGAGGCAATTGAGGGATTGGCTCGTCTCCTGCACCAATTTCCTCTTTAACTGTCTCATTACCTCTGCATTGGCTCACCTTTAGCCTTTCCATGTCTCTCTCTTCTATGTCTAGTCCAATGTACAGTACACTCTCTCTGACTGTAGCACAGCATTTCAGTTCAGCTACTGATTAGTACTGTGTTCACACCCCTTGTTCCAGCTGTTTTTCGAACAAGTTATACTTCCTGTCTCTATTCATTGGAGGGATACAAAAGCAACCTTATTCGGTAAAACAGATTATCTGAATATGGACTTGGCTGTATCAGGGATTGTTGATTCTAGGAGAGTGAGCCTGTGCCTACCTGTGTTGTTTCCACTAAAAATAGTTGGGACTGTCACAGCCATGGAATACTCACAATTCAGTCCAAAAAGGAATTAAAATGTTGCTCGAGCCATTTACATCACGTCATGTCGTCTATCCCTTCAGTAGAAAGGTATCATGGGTTGGGTTGTTCACATTATTTTAATCTTTCAACCCTTTAGTCTGTTTCTTTTCACATCTACCTTGTGTGAAGTGATAAAGGGGATTCAGAGTGGGGAAGATGGTGACAGAACTGTCATATTAAATAGTTGAACCTAAGAGGATTGCCTCCATCTACAGTTGAAGAATAAATCTACTTTATGCAAATCGGCTGTAAATACAGGATAGACAATGCAAGGCTTTTCTGCTTTTTTCTCACACTGTACTTCTCTCAATCTTGAGTCTTGAGCAGTTACATCTCCTTTGTAGAGAGATCCTTTGGCCAAGTCAAGAAGCCTTATGTAGCTTTGATAGGATTGTTGACTGTTGATGCTCAGTGAGTTCAGTTAAATATGTGCAAAATAAATAAATTGATGATATCCTGGAGAGCAAAGTCATCTTATCTATTTCATTCTCATTTGAACACATTCCCTCTAAATTCAAACTCAGTTGCAACACACATTTTGGCTCAACTGTCTGTGGCAACCTGAAGGAGTAAGTCATGTTAACTAAAACAGTCAGTTCTGTTCGCCTGGAGATTCCAACACTCCTTTCGACCAAGTTAAAACTTGCAGAGTTCCTAGGGCCTTAGAAAGAGTGTTAAGTGCTCAAAGGCAAAATTCCAATTCGTCTCTGAAAGACTGAAAAGGAGCCTAAAAATTAAGAAGACCGTACCTCCAGTTTCTCAGTTCATATACACTTATCAAAGCAAAAGCTGATGCTGCATAAAATTAAATACAGTAGTAGAAACTGATATAACAGACTTATGGATCAAACTTTGTGTAAGCAAGTCATTCCATACAGCATACCAGACCAACAGCTTTAAATGAGTAATAAATGTAGCCTATGTTAAGGTCTAAGAGATTTTGTATTATTTCCCAATCAATCCCTGAAGTGTCCACGAGTCCTTGAATCCATATGTTAAATTAAGTGGTTCTTTTAGTTTCAGACCTCCTAGAGAAATAGCTAAATTTACCCAGTACCCCAGCGTTGTTTGTTCCACCAATGGATAAAACCTTTCGCTGGAGAGTCATTTGTAATAAACACAACGAAAAATGTTAATGAATGATATTCAGATATAAATGTGAATTGACCACCTGCAATTTTGATTGGAAGAAGGAGGCATTTGTCAGGTGTAATTATAAACTTGAAAGATTTGTATTATTTAGAATATATCTTGTGACACACTTGGACACCTGGGGTCACCAGGTTTTTCAGGTCTTTCAACAAACAGACACCTTTGCCCAGGTGCAATACTGCACACACAAAGAAGTGACAGACAACATCCCTGACATGCTCCCTACCTGTCAACTACTCAAATGAAAACCAAACAGCGGAAAACAGGCTCCTTATTGTTTTCTGTTAAAAATGTAGGTTATCTTTATTTTTGTGACATGTCTTTTTTACTTAAGAGTACATAGTTTTTGCGTGTTAACCAGGGTTAGTTTGAGACAAGGCAAACATTACAGGTACAGGGACAACAGGACCTTCTAGTACAAAGTAAACGGGATGTTTCCCTCCGCAAATATATTTAGCATTCTGCTGCCGTGTAAGTCTAGTAGGAACCTGGACAGTGCACACGGCATACAGTAGTTAAACCTACTAACTTAACTTAACTCAGCATCCGCTGAGTTAAGTAAAGTGAAGAATAAACATACTTTTCCCAAACTGCCATTTAGCTTCACCTGGTCAGGTGATGTTGATGACTCAACTTCATGCTCGCCAACTTGTGAACTGTTTAGAAGGGACTGGGAGTATGTGTGTGTTGTATTCAGATCACCTCTAAAGAGTTTTTAACTTTATAATGTAAGAAGGTAAGAATATGGATTCAACCCTATAAAAGTAAACATTCATGTGATAATCTAAAGTTGTCTATGACTTGATCAGTCAGGAAGTATCGGAAATGAATTAGATTGAAAAGAAGAATCTATTTGAAGTGATTCAAAAAAAACTTAATATATTGGAACTGTAACAGGCTGGCAGAAATGAATAGGAGAAAATAAATGTCTTATTTCTACTAGATTGTTCCCTATGAAAACATAATCACATCAACAATCATTAATCGTTGTCATAGTTCCACATCTTCCTGAAATAAACTGTGCCAGTAGCCAACCTGAGTCCTTATATGACTCTACCTGTCAAGTTTTTGCAGAAAATAAATTATGTATTTCCCCTTAATCTGGTTTTATGAATTGGTGTTATCACCTTGAGGGTTCATCTTTTCCAAAAGGAACATATGGCTTTCATTGTTTCACCATTAACTCACAGTCTGACAAACTTGAAAAACATGTGCTGCTACATTCCTGCCATGCAGGCGGTGTAAAATTACTACTGTGTCTTACATGTCACGTGGTTAAACCTTCTTTTTTTTCTGTGCAGTGAAATACCCATTGATTGGCCTTTGTCCCATTTTCAACCTAGGATCTTAAATACACATGCTTGTATGCCTGTATTTCAAGTTTAAGTCAACAAGTGCATGAGAGGTTAAGACATAAAAAAATAGTGAAGTTAACAGCAATCATAAACATCCGCTACATAAACTGTGTTACTAGCCTATTTGTATACATTGTTTTTCTATATTTTGTTTACACTAGGATAAGGAATGGGCTATCTTAAATTCAAGTCATATAACTTCATCTGTAATAAGGTACTGACACTTTTTACCTTGAGAATTAAGTATAAAAGTGACACATTAGTTAAGAGCCATTCAACCCCAGAAAACGGCCTCTTGCATATTTATATATATTAAACCCTCATAATGGCTCCTAAAACTATCAAATATACCTACAGGGTTTTTCCTGGCTCAGAATGGGCCTTTGGGGGGTCAGTACGGGACCGACTTTTTTTGGGGTCGCGACTGTGCACCAGTAAAGGCAAACGGTTTATGTATTTTAAGACGGATGTAGGGTTGGGAGAGGGCAGTTTCTGTCCAGATAAAGAGCATTTCAGTCAGCCTGTCAATCACTGTGTTACCATGGAGCTTACTGATGCTTATGAAATCACAATAAACAACCTGTAGATATGAAGTCAAAATACTAATAATGACTAGGCCTACCTATTTAATACTCTAATTGTTTCTAATTGATCTAAACCAGGGGTGTCCAAACTTTTTTCACTGAGGGCCACATACAGAAAAATCTACGAAGGGTTGGGCCACTTTGCAAAAATAACACATAAGGACATGTAGCTGTTCTTATTTTTAGTTTCATAGTGTCTTCGTAAATTGTAATTCTTCTTCACGGCAACTCTTTACTTGCACATTAAACAGATACATTCCCATTCTTGTTAAATGGCATTGATACACCCAGTGTGTTCTGCTTTTGCGTCCAATGTCCAGCTGGGTGAGAATAGTAGCCAGCCGAGATCCCGCCCCAAAAAGGGGGGTCCGGGGGTATGCCCCCCCGGGAGTTTTTTTTAAGTTTTTAAAGTGAAATGCATGAATCTGGTGCACTTTGAGAGGGAAATGAAGAGGCTAAAGCTGAAGAATTTTGTATGAAAAAAATGGAGACACTGTGTCAGATGAATTAGAAGCTATTGGAGAAGGACACATGGATTTTCCATAATAATATTAATTTAAAATAAAATATTATGCAGGGTCTTCTGGGATGGGCTTGGTGCTCTTTTTCTTTTATGGGACATAGTATTTCTCTGTAATATAATGAGTGCATTTAAATTATTTAAAAATTAAAAGGGCCATATTACATTATATTTTTAAAATGTGCCACGGGCCAATCAATCAGTTTTGACACCCCTGCACTAGTGGGTTAACTAAGAAATGCAAAAAAAAAATATATATATATTTTTTTTTTCAAAGGGCCATATTTCATTATATTTTTTAAAATCGGGCCATAGTTTGGACACCCCTGATCTAAACCATGGAAAATGCAAGAAGGTAGGGCTGCTCGATTATGAAAAACCATAATCATGATTATTTTGAGTAATCACATTGTTATCACAATTATTAAAGACAGTTAATCATTGATTTAAGAACATCATGCATCTATTTTACTTTTAACAAGGTTTCTTTCTAATAGCAGCATGACTTTGGACTTTAAACAAAGGCCTAATTGAACTGAAAACAGGGAGAATAGAAATAGGCTAAATAAGTGAAACTTATTTTTGATAATTGAAAAAAATAAATGTCAAAATAAAAATAACCAGTTGTAAATGCTGTTGATACGGCACGTCTTTTGCTAACATTAAATGTAAGGGCATGATTTATTTATGTCTCATGGAGCTGGCTGGATAGGCAGTTGCATTGTAGTGTTGGCAGGAGTCAAGGAGCTTTACCTCCTGTGTTTTTATTCATTGATTGCTTGGTCATAGACCACTATGACTCGACTTAAAGTGAATAAACAAACTGGTCGGGATGTTTAGAGGTGCAGATCAGGTCGTATATGCCTTTTTTCTTCTCTCACGGTCGCGTATGTCACCTTACTCGCGTGTCCGCGCGTGACAAATCTTGCACATTATTTTAGTTTGTTGTGAGTCTGAAGTGTTTTCAGACAACACAATTAGTTTTACCTTTATTCTCGTCATCTAGAAGTTTTTCAAAACACCCGGCAATGCGCAACCTCTCCCTCGTACTCTCTGGACGAGCCGATAGCTAAACTCAGGTAAGGGAGGGGCCGAGCGAGCACACCGCTCGGCTGAAAGGGTGCGCTGCATTTAAAAGCCTGCATGCCCCGGCGTGCGGAACAATGATAGTTTAATAACGATTATTTTGTTTTCATGATTGAGGGAAGCCGTAATAGTAATCGAAAATTAAATTCAAGTTATTGCCCAGCCCCTCAAGAAGGATGACTTAAATTGGGCTGAATTTGGAGAGGTTTTAAATAGCTATATTTATTCTTAATCTTTATCACTTTGGCGCTGGTGATTTTCCTTTGGCGCTGGATAAATCTGCTTTGGCGCGTGCCAAAACTTTCTCTATGCAGGAAAAACCCTGTACCTACTGCCAAAACTATTTTTAATGTCACAAATTTAAAGCGTATTGTTTCAAGTTAGAAACAAAGGCAAATATTCTGTTTTGTATTCACACCTGGACCAATTTGTTCCAATGTGGCATTTTGAAGTTTGGTTCATGTTCAAACATGAGTATTTACAAGCAGAACAACGTTTATGGTATGCCAGGAAACTCACCTCTAATTTGTTGGAATTTTCATGCCAGAAGAAACCAAAGAGTAAAAGAATAGCAAACTTTTTATTTTCCAGAAATACACTCAACAAAAATATAAACGCAACACTTTTGTTTTTGCTCCCATTTTTCACGAGATGGACTTAAAGATCTAAAATTCATTCCAGATACACAATATTACCATTTCTCTCAAACATCATCATCATCATTATCTTCAACCGCTTATCCGAAATCGGGTCGGCAGGGAACCCCAAACTTCTCTTTCCCGGGCCACCTCAACCAGCTCTGACTGGGGGACCCCGAGGCGTTCCCAGGCCAGCGTGGAAATATAATCTCTCCACCTAGTCCTGGGTCTTCCCCGAGGCCTCCTCCCAGCTGGACGCTCCTGGAACACGTCCCTAGGGAGGCGCCCTGGGGGCATCCTTACCAGATGCCCGAACCACCTCAACTGGTTCCTTTCAACGCAAAGGAGTAGCGGCTCTGCCCCGAGTTCCTCACGAATGACTGAGCTTCTCACCCTATCTCTAAGGGAGACGCCAGCCACCCTCCTGAGAAAGCCCATTTCGGCCGCTTGTACCCGCGATCTCGTTCTTTCGGTCATTACCCAGCCTTCATGACCATAGGTGAGGGTAGGAACAAAGATCGCCCGGTAGATCGAAAGCTTTGCCTTACGACTCAGCTCTCTTTTCGTCACAACAGTGCTGTAAAGCGAGTGCAAAACCACCCCTGCTACTCCGATTCTACGGCCAATCTCACGCTCCATTGTTCCCTCACTCGCAAACAACACCCCGAGGTACTTGAACTCCTTCACTTGGGGTAAGGACTCATTCCCTACCTGTAGTAGACAATCCATCGGTTTCCTTCTGAGCACCATGGCCTCAGATTTAGAGGTGCTGATCCTCATCCCAACCGCTTCACACTCGGCTGCAAACCGATCCAATGAGAGCTGAAGGTCACAGGCCGATGATGCCATCAGAACCACATCATCCGCAAACAGCAGAGATGAGATCTTCAGACCACCAAACTGCAACCCCTCCCCACCACGACTACGCCTTGATATCCTGTCCATAAATATCACAAACAGGATTGGTGATAAAGCGCAGCCCTGGCGGAGGCCAACCCCCACCGGAAACGAGTCTGACTTACTACCGAGAACCCGTACACAACTCTCGCTTTGAGCGTACAGAGATTGGATGGCCCTGAGAAGAGACACCCTCACCCCATACTCCCGCAGCACCCCCCACAGTATCTCCCGGGGAACCCGGTCATAAGCCTTCTCCAGATCTACAAAACACATGTAGACTGGATGAGCAAACTCCCAAGCTCCCTCTAGGATCCTTGCGAGAGTGAAGAGCTGGTCCGTTGTTCCACGGCCAGGACGGAATCCGCGTTGTTCCTCTTCAATCTGAGGTTCGACTATTGGCCGAACCCTCCTTTCCAGCACCTTGGAGTAGACTTTGCCGGGAAGGCTGAGAAGTGTTGGAACACACTCTCTGGTCCCCCTTTTTAAAAATAGGAACCACCACCCCGGTCTGCCACTCCTTCGGCACTGTACCCGACTTCCACGCAATGTTGAAGAGGCGTGTCAACACGTGTCTCTCAAACATTGTTCACAAATCTGTCTAAATGTGTGATAGTGAGCACTTCTGCTTTGCTGAGATAATCCATCCCACCTCACAGGTGTGCCACATCAAGATGCTGATCTGACATCATGATTAGTGCACAGGTGTGCCTTAGACTGTCCACAATAAAAGGCCACTCTGAAATGTGCATTTTTTTGCTTTATTGGGAGTCTGGGGACTCAGAACCAGTCAGTATCTGGTGTGACCACCATTTGCCTCATGCAGTGCAACACATCTTCTTCGCATAGAGTTTATCAGATTGTCAATTGTGGCCTGTGGAATGTTGGTCCACTCCTCTTCAATGGCTGTGCGAAGTTGCTGGATATTAGTGGGAAGTGGTGCACGCTGTCGTATACGCCGGTCAAGCACATCCGAAACATGCTCAATGGGTGACATGTCCGGTGAGTATGCTGGCCATGCAAGAACTGGGACATTTTCAGCTTCCAAGAATTGTGTACAGATCCTTGCAACATGGGGCCGTGCATTATCTTGCTGAAACGTGAGGTGATGTTCATGGATGTATGGCACAACAATGGGCCTCAGGATCTCATCACGGTATCTCTGTGCATTCAAAATGCCATCAATAAAATGCACCTGTGTTCTTCGTCCATAACAGATGCCTGCCCATACCATAACCCCACCACCACCATGGGCCACTCGATCCACAACATTGACATCAGCAAAGCGCTCACCCACACGACGCCACACACGCTGTCTGCCCTGTACAATGTAAACCGAGATTCAACCGTGAAGAGAACACCTCTCCAACGTGCCAGACGCCATCGAATGTGAGCATTTGCCCACTCAAGTCTGTTACGGCGACGAGCTGGAGTCAGGTCAAGACCCCGATGAGGACGACAAGCATGCAGTTGAGCTTCCCTGAGACGGTTTCTGACAGTTTGTGCAGAAATTGTTTGGTTATGCAAACAAATTGTTTCAGCAGTTGTCTCAGTGGCTGGTCTCAGACGATCTTGGAGGTGAACCTGCTGGATGTGGAGGTCCTGGGCTGGTGTGGTTACACGTGGTCTGCGGTTGTGAGGCCGGTTGGATGTACTGCCATATTCTCTGAAACGCCTTTGGAGACGGCTTATGGTGGAGAAATGAACATTCAATGCACGAGCAACAGATCTGGTTGAGATTCCTGCTGTCAGCATGCCAATTGCACGCTCCCTCAATGCTTGTGGCATCTGTGGCATTTTGCTGTGAGACAAAACTGCACATTTCAGGGTGGCCTTTCATTGTGGACAGTCTAAGGCACACCTGTGCACTAATCATGATGTCAGATCAGCATCTTGATGTGGCACACCTGTGAGGTGAGATGGATTATCTCAGCAAAGCAGAAGTGCTCACTATCACACATTTAGACAGATTTGTGAACAATGTTTGAGAGAAATGGTAATATTGTGTATCTGGAATGAATTGTAGATCTTTAAGTCCATCTCATGAAAAATGGGAGCAAAAACAAAAGTGTTGCGTTTATATTTTTGTTGAGTGTAGTTGAATGCAGCACTTTCCAATTTCACAATGGAGGGACTAGGTTTGATCTTGGCCATTGTCATTGTGTACAACATTGTTAACGTATTTATCCCTAAGGCAAATGATACAATTTAAAAATGAGGATCGCCTGTGTTTATTCTGATTCATTTGCTTCACTTTGAAGGAACTAAAATAAGTAAATGCTAGCTACGGGAGCTGGTTTAATCCAACATAAGCATGCTCCTGTTTTCACTGCCTCTTGCAGTAGGGTTGGATCATGTTTTATTTTTTTTTACTGGACCGAGACCACCTCTTCAAGGAGGGCTCGTGCAGTTGTTTTGGTCCAGTCCCGAGTGCGTTTGCTGTGTTCACACCTGCCCAAATTAACGGCTCCAAGGGGGGAACGCTCCAGGGTTCAACTCAACCAAACTGGGAACAGGTGTCAAAGCACCATCAGTTATAAGTAATGGTGTATAGAATGAGCATGACATCCCCCATTGATCTTTCATGGCCCGTTAAAGCCAAAAGTCTCATGACTGATGTCAAGGCAAAGGGAGTTGCCAATGCAAAGAGGATGAAACCTGAGTGGAACCTCATGCATGGTTGGCCTGTTTAACACTTGTAAATCTCAAACCAAAACATCACTACATTATCTTCTCTTCATGGCTAGGTTTGTTAAAACCAATGATACGGCATGTTTTATTCTGTTCTACACATTTCTTACACAAGGCTAATAAAGGCCTGTTTCCCTGGGTTGATGGGATTCCTAAGGCTGATTTACCATATCTGCATCACTATCAGCAGACCTTGTCGTTATAAAGCACCTTTTCACAGCTCTGTTTAGTGTCTCTGTCCTCCATGTCAACCAAGCTCAGAGCGCCTGATCATTTAGCTGCTAATGGATGTTTTTTTTAACCACTTGCTGGAGAGCATCACTTGATAAGCCGTATCCATTTATACCCACTCTGATAAACATGGTGAGCTGCCGTGAGTTGACTGTCTCTGTGTTTTGGTTAATGGACCTCCGCTGAAATGGCAATTTGACAATTAACTTACCTAAACTGGCAAATACATGCCTTATGCATAGCATACATAATTTCGGGTCAAAATGTCTTCCTCACTCTTAATTGTCTCCTCAGCTCAGAAAACAAATGCTTGCAGGGCTCATTGTCTTTGGCAAATTAGGTGGTTAGTATAAGTAATGAAAGGCACTCTGGTTTATTTTTTTTAACAAGAGGGTCTAATGTTTGTGTTTGTCTATACTGACAAGCATAATGTCGCTCTCCAGACATACTGGTGCCTCTGCAGCCTGCTGAAGCAGCGGAGGGCATTTTTCCATCTAAAATGAATTAGCGTCAATTCTCAAGGGTACTTGCCTTTCCATCGGCACTTCCCACTACAGGGCACCACATATGGGGGCACACAGGGGCCACGTTGCAGCTGATCAGGGAGTTTATATGAAGTGTGTCTTTCATTTTGGGAGCACACCAGCAGCAACGTATGGTCCCCAGAGAGCGGCACATAGAGGAGTAGCAGCTGAGTTTTTCAACACAGCATGAGAATGAGATGGAGCCCTTTGTTCTTTCACATTCGTAGAAAAGTTTTTCCTCAAAGCGATCTGCTATGGATCACACTATTCTAAAAATCTGTGGCCACTGACAGTCCCATTGTTTGTGGATTAGGAATGGTGAGGAGTGAAACATAAACTTTGTGAACGTCAGCACCAACAGAATCACTTGCTCATCGAGTTTGCCTCTGAAAAAAGTCATCAGTGTCAAATTATTGCTGAATAAGCCGCTGGTAGTCTTTAGTTTTCCTAGAAATGAGTTGATCTGTCATTCAACAAAACCATACAAAAGAAACTTTGATGCAGTTGAACACTGAGAATCATGTATCTGAGATCTCGAATAGATATGTTACATCCTTTTCTAATCATTATTAAATATATTGTGAAATATACCAAGGAATACCCCTAGAAGCTTTGAATTGCTCAGATGCTAAAGTCACATGATGCTTGATGCTTCTGCTTTTTCCCGCCCCATGAGAGGTGGTGAAGGTTTCTTCTTGACCCTGAGCTATTTTCTAAACATCTTTCACTCCTCAGAAGAGGTCTCCTTCTCTTCATCTCAACAGTTTGTACTTGGGGTCAGTTGGTTTTTAATCATATTTGCCTTTTGTTCTGGCTTTACTTAAACCCGCAGACGTCCACCAATAAATCTTTCTCTCTGTCATGGTGGAAATATAAATAGCCGAGCCCCTCAGAACTCTGAGTGGTCTGCATACCTCAGCAGATGCATGTGAGCAATAAGGAAAGATGAGCATGAAAATACCTTGGGAGGAAAAATATACCCTTACAATATGTTTTGTTGAGTTGTGGCTCTTAGTGTGTATTTAGCATTTAGTCCAGTCCCAGGTAGCATGATAATGACAAAAGCAGCTGTCCGCAGCCCCCCCACGCAGAAACACTTCAGAGGGGAGTGGGAAGAAGTTTGACCTCCATGCCCTATGCTATCCATTTGGACTCATGGCTGAAGGCACAGAGAGAAAATGGCTGTTTTCATCCCAGCCACCTGTTCAACATTTTATCTTTCAGCAGGGTATGTGTGTACACACTATAGGGCTCTGTTTGCATAGCAACGGTTCTGCCTTTACACAGCAACTACACACCATGTTTTTAGCTCAGGCAGCACAGGTAACACAGGCTGTTTTTCCGTTTGGTATTGTTTCTTTCCTCAGGATAGTGGGCACAGCAGGGGGGACTATAGTGCCTCAATTTCCTATATAAGGAAATTGTTCAGTCCTCACTGAAGTCCAGTTAAAAATATTTACTGGGGTGGCTGTAAAAAGTACTTCAATCGGCATGTGCACAGCAAAATGTACTGAGAGAAATCAACCAGACAATGTTATATGTCATTTTTTAAGATTGAGGTTATGTTGTCTGTGTAGAATTTGGCTTTCAGCAAAGTCAACCTTGAAGATCTCTTGTGATAAATATATTCAGTTGGATGTAAATGTCAAGGTAACTGAAGATTTCAAAAGTCCATATTCAAACATCCTCTCCCTAGCCAAGGTAACTCACATGTGTTTTACTATGGGAATGCCAAGATCTCTTTTTTTTTGCATCGGCAGGTGTTGGTGGGAATGAAAGGAATGGGATCCGAAACAATAGAAGCTAATGGAGGAATGAAAACACTCCAAATATTTATGGCCTCCAGTCTTGTTGTTGCCCTGCTGCTTGAGATCCTGATATGTTGTGCCATGATGATTTGTAGAAGAGGAGTGCTGGTGACTGTTTTTGGTCCCCTAGCCTGCTTGAATGTTACATCAGCTCAAGGCCATATTCTCTCTGGCATTCCTGTCAATGTCCATGGCCCTCGGCAGATCTCACACCAACTGCTGATTATACATGTGATAAACAAGAGGTTTGGGTGTCATGTTGAGTATGGATAGTGATGACAAGTATAGTTTCTCAGCTGTTTTACAGGGATTAAATATAAAAGTTCTTACAAATTGACAGCGTAAGAGTTAAACAATGCCTCTCCAAATGTCCGACGCTCCACGGATTTGAGGCATGTAGATAATAGTTACATTTGGAATTTCAAGGACTTGTTTAGATAAGAGGGCCGCTACACAAACCTCCAAGCAGAAACCATGACTTTAGTGTGTAGGAGTGTATATATGCACTAATACATGTGTCAAGATAATGTTATCTAGGCAGGCACGGTTTCTGTCAATACAGTGAGTCAGGTCAACGTTTCACTACCGAATGTGAAAGCAAACAAAGACTGCTTCCTTATCATTCCCATCTCCCCACCTTGTCCATCAGTCCAGCTGCCTCAGCCTTATACCAAGAAAAAGGCTTATTGTTTTGCGCAGGACTTTTCATTTTGATGAATTTGGTTTAGCACAAGGCAGGTACTGAAGTGTGTGTGTTAGTGCATGCCAAAGAAAGGGATTATGAACTGTCAATCCATTTGCTCCCCACTGTAAAGTTCTCAAGCGGCACCGCAAGGGATTAGGTCTGGATCAAAGCACTTATTCAGGCTTTAAAACTTCGGAACAGACAGGAGAGATGTAGGAGAAGAGTGGAGCGAAGCAGGAGGGAGGGTAAAAGGCAGCCTAATAATGATAGGGTTGTGCTTTAAAAACACCTGCAGTGTTGGGAGAATCTTTCATTTGCCGGCAGGTAAGCTTCAGAGTTCTGAAACAAAGTTTGACTGAATAGTTCAAATGTACTGCAACTTTTTCCTTAATGGAAGTCAAGACGTTTATTCCTGAACATGTAGACTGATAGTATAATGCACACCAAAAATGTTCAAACACAGCAATCCCTAATACTTGTCCTATGGTCACAGGCCTAGGGCCAGAAGTTACTAGTAAGTTAAGGCTGTGTTCTCATCTCATCTTCTCTAAATTATAATATGTGGGAGGTTGGAGCTGTTGCACTAAGCCACAGACTTACAACTGCTTATTAGCACAGTTTATAATGATTCAACGATAGGAGGGAGGAAGCCATTTATGACTGGTGAAAGCCAGCGATCTCTCCCTCTCCAGTCAGCACCCTTTATCCCTGGACACTGTCCTCCCACTACCAAACCTACTGATGCATCACACTTCAGGCCTGAGTGCACTTACCTTGCCCACCAGATGGATGAGGGCCCTGGCCCCATGGTCTCTGATCCACTCATGAAGATATACGACCGCCTTGTTTCTGCTTTATAATCTTCTACATTAGGGGAGATGAGGGAGAACAAAAGAGCTGTGGCTTTTCCCAGTGCCGAAGCCAAACTCTATGATGGCACCATATCAAGGTCTCTTGGTAGGAATATCTTTTAAATAGGAAATGTGCCTACACAGTCTTTTTTTATATTTCTCAGATCATTTGTGGAAATGGTGTCACACACAGACGTGGAAGACATTTTCAAAATAAAATAATACTTTAAAGACAGCAATATTTTATTTAGCGAATGCAAAGTCCTTTAGCCAAGCAGTTGCCTCTTGCTCTGCTGTATGAAGGGTGACCTTTACGTTTTTGTAGAGGGCATGCTTCAATGATGTGATGCATTGTTTGCAGCTCTCCACAAGCACACTGTGGGGTTGGGCTGCTGCCCCATTTGTGAAGGCTGGCCAAGCAGGGGCCACGTCCAGTCCTGAATCTATTCAATGTTGTCCACTGCTTCCTTGGGAGATTGGTGCCAGGGACCGGTAGGGTGGGGTCTGACACCAGATGTTGATTTGGGACGTCCTTGGACTCCCATTCCTTTTTCCAAACTGATTGGATGGTGAGATCAGCTGGTGGTGGGTTCTTCCAAATTGGACGTCTAGATGGAAGTCGAGCAGTGGGTGGATTAAAAATGTCCATGTGAATTGGAAGGTGAGGGGAGTCTTTGGTCTTTTGGAGCATCCTTTGAGTAAGGACTACTCGCTGGATGTGTGGAGGAGCTATGTTGGCTAGGACGGGGTGCCAGGGGAGTGGTGTTGAGCGGATTGTTCCTGTGATGGTCCTCATTGTAGAGTTCAGTTGGGTGTCCACATGGTGTGTGTGGGATGACCTGGACCAAACAGGTCATCCCACACACACCATGTGGACACCCAACTGGACGGCAATATTGATCGGTGTTTGGGCGTTACTTCAATGCTATTTGATATTTAATATTATATTATTTATTTTTATTTGATTATAAATACAAATTAGATGAATGCTTATGTGGTTGAGATCAAATGGAAAGTGTGGGTTTTGCAAATACATTAATACACAGAAAAATATCTACCTAAGCAAATCATAAAGTTTCGTTTTCATTTTGTTATTACTCTTTTCTAAAAAAGAAGAAGACTCAATATTCATCCATTTACAAGCTTACCTCACCCTCCATGGATATCATGCCAAGGTCAGCTAGATTGAAACCCCTAATAACACTGAGTCCAATACCACAGAAATACAGAGCAGATAGTATTGAACAAAACATCTACCTAAATTAAACCATGCCTTGGGAAGTCATTTTAAATTCAGAGAAAGTCAAAGTAATTCCCTGGGACTCAGATGGCATGCTCCTACAAGCACATTCAACAGCCTTGTCCTTCTTATCTAGCTGGCAGCAAGAAGTTATACTTGCTATTGTAAGCAGATAATTTGCCTTAAATAAAACCTGTGCTATCTTGCCAAAGGGTTCCTCTTTAGTGGAATATATACTGTATTAAAACAATCTTTAAACAAATTGCATGTTCAGACAGGCTCTGCTCCCTTTTGTTTAAGAGCTAAGTGCACTCGAAATGTATTATACTTAATATTCCCCTGTCAACACCATTCCACAAAGAATCTATTTGCATGTGAGACATGCCTAAACCAGTGGGCAATTTCGATGTTTATAGCTTTTGCTGGAATGCAGTGAGCTCAGTATGCAAAGAAAATAGAGAAAAAGTTGTAAGACAGCTAAGGGCAGATTGAAGAGTATAGAGGATATGTTTTGATTCAGGCAGCTATTACTCTTCAACATTTGCCAGACACCCTGCTAGTTTAAAAACATGATTTTATTAGAAGTGTCAGAGCAAAGGCTGCACCCTCTCCTCTGCTGCTGTAGCTCTGTTGTTTTACGGCAGTGAAACAGAGATGTGCTATTACCACTTGCGACCACGTCTTCACACTTTATTGATCTCTGCAAAATGAGTACAAAACAGAAACAAGCAAAATTTTGGTTCCATGAGTTGAAACTCGTTGGCTTCTCCCCAGCGCTGATGAAAATGAAGCTCTTTTTCGCTGGGTGAGGTTCTTACAGTGACTGAGGCCATTGCAGCTGATGTCCAGTGTCCTTCAGGACTTGTTCATGAAGCCACAGGGCCACCCTACGCCAAGGGCTTTCGGACAACCGCTGGGTCTTGTTGTGTGCCTCTCTTCAGGCATACAGAGTGTTCCATCCCATCTTGTCCAAGCTCTGTGTTTCTGCATCCCAACAATCCTGCCCCTCCCTTACTGATGTGAGCACCTCTTCTTTTCCCTGGTCGTTGTCGTATGGTGGTTGTATTGCCTTCTAAGGCAAGCCGTTATTTGAGTCTGCGTGTCTACCAGCAGACTTTACTGTTACCAAGGGTCAGTGGCAATGTGGCATTCACGTCCTCTGCCGCCCTCCACTTTACCATGTTCAGACCTGGGTGCCAGTCTGGTGCATCTTGTTTGATCTGTTATTTTTGGTGAAGTTTTTGGTTTCTTTTCCAGCATCTCTGCTAAGCCGACAATGAACATAATTGTCCGATTGACTCTTCTATCAACAATACCCTTGCCAGTTTTTTTGAAGATAGACCAAAATCAATTTATTTTTGCTCCCTTCACAAACAGTGTTAAGCAAGGGACTGAGGCTTGCATCACTTGGTGGTTCTGGGCACTGTGGGGTGACACCAGGCTCCTCCTGCATCTCACCAGGACCAGCTCCTAACATTTTGACTTTGACTTTTTCACTGACATGATGTCTCATGCAAACTGGGTCACAGAATCCCTATAACCCCTTTCCTTTGCTATATTGTTGCCCTTAGGTGTGTCCTGATAAGATGCTCATGTCCCCCTCTAGGGCATCCCTTGGGTTATCTTTCGGTAGCATTTCTTGTACTAAAACAAAAGCTGTGATTTGCCTGACTGAGTTTAGAAACTCCTTGTGTGGTTACAGGCACATGTTTCAGGACAGTGGTTTTACAGCTTCCACTCAGAAACAGATCAAAGGACAGGTCCACCAATAAAGCTAGTTGCACAGTTCGGACTTTATCGTGGTCATTTACGAAAGCTCTGTGTTGTTGTTCAATAAAGTTTTTGTAGTTCAAGGTTGTAGTTAAGATATTTTGCTGGGCCATGCTGTGGCAAAGATACAAAGCACAATTCTGCATATTTAGTGCTGTGAGATAAACTTCCCTTCACAGAAAATATTACCAATCTGCCAGCCAACCCAAAAGACCTTTTGGAACATCATGTCACATTATCACATATAATGGTTGGTAATGAAAAAACTATGTAAGAGGTTTTATATTGCCACCTACGTTTTAGGCTACCACCTTATATGTATTCCCTTCAGGTTCCCCTCAGATTGTCACAGATGGTGCTGCTGGCAGATATTGGCATAAGCATTGATGTAAATATGGCTCTTGATTGCCGTTTACGCTGCAGACAAATTATCTGTTAAAAGTGCCAGCAACCCAATCCATACTGACATTGACCCTAACAGCTTGGCGGCAGACCTCCAGAGGTGTAGTTTTACACTGGGGGTGAGGAACCCTGCAGATGGTACAGGACTGTCCTCTTTAAGTGCTGACACTGTATCCATTATTTACCTCTGAGAGTTATCCCAAATCCCTCAAGTTTTAACCCATCGTGCATCAGGAAGGAAGCCCGCAAGCATCTCCGGGGAAAAGAAATACAATCTGTGGTGAGGAATAGGATCACTGGTTTGTGCAGCGATTATTTATTTTTATAGCGTTGAATACATTTTATTTTGCTATCTTTATGACAGCCAAGACTCTTTTTTTCATTCCATACACTGCCTGTTAATCTTGGTTAGAATGAATCATCTCACCCTGTCTTTCAGAACATATTTTCAATGTGCCGAAATCCAAGGCAATAGCATATATCAAAAGTAAAATGCTAAAAGGAAGATTTATTTTGTAGAAGGGAATGGTCTCGATTCCAAGTCATTCTTATGTTTGCCAGCAAAAATTCAGATTTTAGTATAAACTTGCTAGATCAGAAAGTCGACCCCCAATAGCTAACACCATGCTAATGTGCTGAAGCCTGGCTTTAATCGGATCCTTGGATCATGCTGGATCTAATTACCATCTGCTCACTTTCAGTTCCTGGCCTTGGCACGGTATCTTGTTTTCAATTACATATCCCGAAATAAGATTACAGCTTTCATTTATATTTTTGGCAAAGAGTGTCACAAAGCTGCATGTCCACGGGGTTAGGACCATTATAAGTGACTGGAGGAAGTGGCAGCTACTTATTTTCCCCACTGTGTTGATGGTGGGGTTGAGGACTCAGACCAGTGAGGCTGAATTGTTTCCTCCTCTTCTACTCTGCACGCCAATTATGTGCAGAAGAGTCGCTATATATTATTTCCATTGTGTTTAACATTACAACCCTTACGTATTCCAGGAGATTTAGATTTTATCTTATTCCTTTGAGCAAAATGAACCAGACCGTGGTACAAATTTAACCTTGCTATATAAATGTCTTGGATTCCACTTTAAACCCCCTCATGTTTCAAGAAGCCTTGTATTCCTTACATCTTATCTCCAAGACAGATAACCGAGCCGTGGTGATTTAGTGAACAGTTTAACACTAAAGTGCCCCATAGTACTATTCAGTCACACCGTACATTATTTCAGTGAGTGCCTAGTGATTGATTCAGTTGTAGGTTAGCTCTGTTTGGAGCACAGAAATATGTAACATTGTTATTATGTATGTATTTTCGGTTAAGGAAGAAAAAATGCAGATCTCTCATATAAAAAAAAGTTAAAAAATATTTGCAGAAAATTGTGTGACAATAAGTGCCTTTTCTTGTTAAAGCTGGGGTATATGATCCTAACTTTAAAATGTTTTGACTTAAAAGAATGTGATTTCGATTTACAGATTTCTCATATTACATGATGTGTAATCACATTCTCTTTAAACAAAACTGTTGTTTGAAAGACTAGTACTAATTCATCTTATAACTTTGATGGTTTGTATCTAGGCGTCATAGGCTTACCTGGAAAACTGAAACCCTGTTTGTTAGTGATGTTATCATCTCAATCATCTTCCATTATGTGCTCTTGTGTAGCAGAGGAAAATGTATCTGCATTTTGTACTATGGCAGGTATTTTTCATACATCCACTGTAATTTTACGCCAAATGGTACAAACACAGCATTCATCTAAATTGCACTTGTCTGTATGAAAGGAACTATTCAACCATCATAGCTGTAACAGCAATGTCAAGCTTTTCCCATTATGCTCCAGAGTAGAGACCAGTGGACGTGTTGTTATGCTAATGCTTGTTAATCAAGTCCTCGGCTGAACGAGCACTTACCCTCTAACGCTTCTATATATTGGTACATGCAAATGTTACTTTGGGTTCTGCTGTCGGAAAGCTTAATTGGGGCAGAGAAAAAATGATCACTGTGGCATTTTATACATGCTGTTTCCAAGAACAGACACAGAATTCTGATGGGTTGATAAATGAGGCTATGAATATGTAATTTGCAGACACCTTTGTTCTTCTACCAGAAGCACACTGTGGGTAAATAATTGCATTGCATTATATTTTGCTGATGCTTTTATCCAAAGTGACGTACAGTAAGTATATTTAACCACATTTGTAAAAGCCAAATATTGCAACAACCCTGCAAGTATCCTCATCATCGAAAAAGCTAAACCTCTTAAAATGGTACATTTAGTAAAGATCAAGAGAGTGAATAGACATGCCTAAATAAACATACACCTCAACACAGACACACACACACTTTTCTCAGACAGTCTCTTATTTTTCTTTGTCTTTCTCATTGAATTGGAATAAGATTTTCACTCCATGTCCATAACAAAGCAACATAGAAGAAACGCACGGATGCATAAATCAATTTTTTTAGCTGCAATTTTTGATTGCCATTGGCAATATCATATGAAACTTCGGTTCAATAATATAGTGTCAGAGTGCTTTTGTGAATTTTTTTTTATGGAAAAAAAAGAGTTCACGATAGTTCAACTGTGAAAGAGTAATTTGTTAACGGCCTTTCAGGTGTCTGCTTGTGGGCGTTAACGCTATCGCCTTGGGCTGCTGATGATTGATGAGCATGCCCGGTACACGAGGACCATGGTGTGTGATTTGTAAATACATTCACACAAACATTTATCCCCGGGGTCAGATGCACAATATACATTCTATTTAGATAATTCAATCGATCAATTTGTGATTTCCTTTGAAATCGTTCAGCCCTTGTGTTTGCTACTGTGACACATGTTTTGATTTAAGATAAGATAAGATAAGATAGGATAGGATAGTATAGGATAGGACATAAGATAAGAATAGGATAGGATAGGATAGGAAATAAAAGGATATGATAGGATAGGATATAAGTTTAGAATAAGATAATTACTTGATATTAAAGGTTATTTGGGTCATGTCACTTCAACATCAATAATATTACCTAGAGCTGGGAGAGATGGCCAAAAGTGTTTTCTAAATAGGAATATCAGCTAATAATCATTATCAGATTCAGGATACAATCATAACTCTTTTATTTCAAGTTTAAATACTTATTTTTGGGAGTATGATATTATTACTTGTCTGTTCTCAGTTCTAACCTAACTAGGCTTTTTATTTAGTTATATAAACTGCACCTGTGGAGCCTGTATGTGACTCAGTTAGCTGTTGGATGTTTTTCTTCTTCCTGTTTAATAGCGGGTTGCAACTAGCAATTAGCGCACCAACCCCCACCCTCTCTCCCCTTCTACTGTATGGGTGGTTCCATTCTACTGCATCAAAAAAAATTCAAACTTTTCCTACATTTCTATTGAAGGAAAGCATAACAAGATAATGATCGTTATCGTTTCATGGGCCAGCCCAAATGTTAACAATTGTGGGCTTAGTTTTTTTTTTCGGGAGGTAGGTGGTGGGAGGAGGAAGTGCAATCAAAGTTCCAGTTTGAGTTGGTGGCTGTGTTTGACAAAAGCAATCAAATTTCACTGTGTCAGCCACAAGCTGGCATGGTTTCACGCACACCCATCATAATAGTTTGACTTTGCTCGATGTGGCTGACTGGAATTATTTATTGCATGAGGAGTCCTGATGCTCCTGTTAGAATTCACATGTAGTCTTCCTCTGTGTGCCTTGTTTTTCACTCTGCTGTGATTGGTGACACAAGAACACTTCCTTCCCCATCACTTTTGCTTTTACTGGAGGCATCTTGGTACTTTTTATTAAAAATATTCAGTTAGGTGGAGTCAGTGACTCTGGAGAATGCTTGTTGTTGTCAGAAACACTTTTGTCAAAATCAGTGATTATCTCCTGACAATCTGCTACCTGTCTGTAATGTGTGTGCCCTGAAACTTTGGTGTTAATACACAGCCCAGGGTGAGGCTCTGTAAACAGGTATGTAAACAAAGCTTATGTAAACAAAGCCCCCCCCCCACCCCCCATAGCTAGCAACATACCTTTTTACAGAGCTTAGGTTGTGTATGAAGACTAGATTTTTTTTCCACAAACACACAGTACACACAGTAGCAGCTCGTGAGGAGATTACTGATTTTGACAAAAAGTAATTTTTGACCACAAGTGTTCTCCAGAATCACTGACTCCACCTTTAAATCCAACCAAAACTCAGACCCTGTATATTGGGAGTAATGTTATGAGGGAAACCACAGCTGGCAGTGGTGAAGGTTTAGTTCATATCACGTGAACATTGTGTATTCTGAGGACTCTCACAGACTTAATCAGGTGACTTTGTTCATTTTATCACCAGCTTTTTAGTGACACTGCACACTTTGTGTCAATGTAGGTGCCTTTATGTAGTGATGGAATCTGCAGGAGGAGAGACCTGCTTTCATCTCCCCCCTGGAACACACTGTTCCGCTGGCGAGATAAGAGCAATTGTGTTAGAGCTGCCAGAGCAAACAAGACCATGCCTTCAGGACAGCAAGTGGCAGCTTTTTGTTTGGGAAAGACAATCGTGGAAGGAAAAAAGGGAGCCGTTAAAAATCCCTAAGTAGCTTTGCGGCCTAACTGAAAGGCGACCCCGCCAAAGTGTCTACCTTAGACCAAGACATAGCAAACACATCGGAATGTTTGCACAGCGGAAAAGAGTGCAACTACTCAGCTACATTTATGATTTTTGGGAGAGGTGAGATGAGGATAAGATTGTAAAAGGAGAGTGGGCAATTGCTTAGTAAGTAAACCACAGATAGCCTGTTATCTATGACCACACTGACTCCCACTGTCTTCAGTATGCAATCCATGAGATCTAATAAAATATTCTTCATTAGTGGTATATAGAGAGAGATTGAGATATTTGTTGTAGTAGCCTTATTAATAACATGTGTGCATACATTGCTGTTAAAACTATTGTTGACAAATTTGACAAAAATTCACTACAGTTTTTATTTAGCATTAAGGGATGGATTTCAGGTGGATGGAGATGCTTATCGTTTTACACTGCAATGCACATGCCAGTAGGTCAATACCCATAACCCACCAGAGTTTAAGGGCATTAGTGGGAAACACATGCTAAGTGTTTCTGATGAGAACATGAATGGCATCATATCAGATTAATCTTGAGCCTGCAGAAAAGGCCCGGCTGCACTGTTTGTTTCGGTAACAAGTTTTTTTTGTCACTGTTTTTCCACCATGTATACTAGGCTGCAGCCTTTACAAGGACTGTTGTTGCAGAGACACCTTTAACAGTATGTAAATGGGTCTGCTCATTAAGTACAGCAGCATACATGAACAATAGTCTTTTAATTTTTGACAAATTATAATTTTTTGTATTGATCAGGTATTTTACTCACGTCAGTACAATGGCCTATGATTGAACTCAACTACAAAACAACTAAATTGCTTTTTCGGATTCTGTAGCTGTTTTTTTTGTCATTTGAAAGACTTCAGGCTAACTACATTATTAATATTATTTACTTATTAATATTTTTGCCTTTTTTTTGTTAAAGAGGAAACATTTTGTTTACACTTTGAGCTGATTTGTCATGTGGCTTTTGTCTTGGGTTACCATTTCATTAAACAATAACTACTAGTGTTACTCAGTCACGCACTGCTGCTTTAATTTGAAATCACCATTAAGAGCAATTTCCTTGAAAAGAAGCAAAAAATCGCTTTACTTCCCTTTAACGTGTCGAATCCATTTGACTAAATAAATTGCCTTCAAGGAAAAAGATATGGCTGTGAAGTTATTTTTTTTCTGAAGTGTTTCAACCCTTAACACATTGAACAACAGCCACTTCAAGTCAGGCAGCTGCACTTGGGGGCATTTTCTGGCATCATCCTTGTGGAATGAGCAGCATATCGGCCACTTGTTCTGCCTGTTTAGCTCGAAATCTCAAAGAGAAAAGAGTTTGAGAGCGTGACCCTGTGTCCCTCTCTGCTGCTCTGACCTCCATTCATCCATCTTCTCTTCCCTTTATCCCCCCCCCCCACCACCTTGCACATGACAACAACTCCGCCTCAGTGCTCCCCTCCCTTTAGAAATGGTTGTGCGGTGGGAATTACACAAGGAGCAGCAAGCCTGACCTCCTTGCTCCTCTGCTATTGGCATCCTTGCAATGTCGTTGTGTCATGACGTTTGGAGTGACAACGCAGTGTGTTGGAATTTCTTTTTTCAATTTTTGCTTTAGACATTTATACTTCGGAGGAGCTGTGTTTAACCTTCAGGGTCATGGTGTCCGAAAGTCCTGGGATTGTTAGCGATGTGTATATTTAGGGCGCCATTCCTCTATCAAAATGTGTTGCTATTCAACAATTCTCTATATTGTATACTTCTTTTTCTCCTTTTTTTCTCATTTGACTAAAATGCTTCTATTTTGACCATCTTTCACTTCTCATATCTGTCACCGTTCAGCTCATATATTCATTCAGGCTTTAGGACTGCTTGGAATCCCAGCCCCCTCCCCCTTCCACCCACCCAGTTTTTTTAGCCTCTGACCCTAAAAACATTGATGAAACATAGTATTGGGATTATCACCAAATTGCATGCATACTCAGGATTTCTTGATGAGTTGTTTTTCCAGTGATCAAAGGCTCCAGATCAAGTGATTTAAGGGGTTTTCCTCCTCACATAATACTACATATGCACTATAACACTCTGAGACTGTGCCATGTTAAGGTACAAAGTTATTCAGTCAAAACCATAAGTGTACTAGTCGACATTCTTTGTGAACAGTACTAACAGAGAGAAACACATTGCCAACTCCATCATCTTCATCCAATTAGGCTGCAGACCAGAGGAATCCTGGACAAAGGCTTGCACTGTTGTTGCACACCTGTGACTGAATCAAGCAGTCAAGATTCTTACCCTCCTTAGAGGCTTTTGTGAAAGTATAATATGTTTTTTATTAATAGTTTTAATAACTTTTCTGTTGCATTCTATGTTGCAGTGTTGGGTTCAGAAGGCGTGACTGCCAAATATGGAGAGACCATTGTTGTGCCATGCATGTTTGGAGCTCAGGCACCAGCAGATCTGATGTTCATCAAGTGGAAATACGTAAGTATATACTGGCTCCGCCTAAGTGTTTACTGGTTTACTTGATGCACACTTTATCAACACATTCCATGACATGGAAAAAGAGGGAAACTATGGCTATATGAAATGATACGGCCTCTCTTTGTTACATGTCATTATACATTTCTACATACATTTATAGACTCAATATTCTTTGAAGAATTAAAAAGACCAAAGACTGCACATTTCCAAATGACAGATTTAGCATTTTTTTATGCTTGTACAATAAATATATATAGTCAGAATAATTTCAATGAGATATATGAACATCCCTGTCTATTTCCCGTCCCTTTTATGTACAGTGGGAATTACTCAACTAAAGTATAGATATGTGGTTCCCACAGGGCGGTCGGCCATGCTACAAACATATGATGATCTTATAGAATATGATACATTGCTGTAGATTAAACTAGCCAACAGTATATACAATATCTGTTCAACTCTGTTTATGTGAACTATAACAATGTATCCGAACAGTCTTTTTTTATCTCTGTCTCCATCTCTCTGTGTGTATTGTCCCGCTCTAGGAAAAAGATGACGGCACTATTGGCGATCTGTTGATCAAACAGTCCAGCAGCAAAACAGCCACAGTTCAGGCCACAGACGACTATGCCACGCGGGTCAGCATCGACGAGCAGTTCAGCCTGCTCATCACCCAGGCCTCGCTCAAAGACCAGAAGACCTTCTCCTGCATGGTAGTGACAGATAGCAACGTCGACGAGTACCGCGTCACTGTGGCTGTTCAAAGTAAGCAGCTCCATATTGAATTAACTTCATCTTGGCCATGCATATTTCAAGAATGAAAAGGACAAGAAGACTGCAGCTCAATGGACCTTAATGAGAGCATTAAGTTATAGTGACAAGCGAGCAAGTTGAAATTATGTCCAGTCTTACATCTTAAATATTGACAATGTAAAGAGTTTGCTGCTGACCATTTACATGAACTTGGTTGTCTTAATTGCCAGTTGCTGAACTTCGTCAGTGAAATATGCGCGTGCTTTTTCTGACCGTGACCCCTAGTTATGTAGATACCTTCAGGAACTCTGAAGAACAGTGCAAACGATTCCCCCAAACCTGATCCTCTCCTTTTGTGTTTGTAGAGAAACCGTCGGTTCAGATTATGGACAAGGCTGTAGTACTGCAGAAGGACAAACCAGTGACGGTAAGAATCACTACAGGCTCAAGTCACCTTCTCGAACGCCTGTTTGAAAGACAATTAAATGCATTTGTACTTGTCTTAATATTGACTACAGTTTTGTGTTTACATGACGTTATTGGTGCATACGGTTCAAATCCGAGCTTAATTTCATTCATAGTTAAACACTCACTCCTGTAAGAATTCCTCTCCGATTTTGTTGTTTGTTTTCAATTCCCTGAACACACACACACACACACACACTTTCCCACATGCACTCTTTTATTATTATCTGTGTGAAACTTTTTTAAAGGCTATGGACGGCACATTCATCTGCCTCCTCCAATGCACAGTTCTTCCACCACGCACAGTTTGTCTGTACATTTATTACAGATCAAGTGAGTCCTGTTGCCTCTGTTGCTATCCCCACCTGGAACTGTCAGTAGTATTGAACAGCTTTGAGTCTTTTTAAAATGGAAGAGAGAGGTGGTTAGAGCTGTGGGGAATGTGATTGGGAAAGCAACATAAATAAAGAGGAAGAGGCAGATTTCAGTTTGAATAACTTCCAAGATGGATGACGGTTGCTTCATACTCAAGTGGAATTCCAAATAAGTTGGAAGTGTCATGTTGAGTGGTGGAGAATTCAGCCATGTAATATCAGAGGCCCTTTTTTTATTTGTGCAAAAGTCAACCCATTGGAGGTTTTTTAATTCAAAAATAAAATGAGCTATGTTTACTAAGGGCCATATGCGTCCTAAATGAGAGAGCATGGATTGTACTCCTGCAGTTTCTCAAGGACAGAATTTAAGATTGAGAAAGGCAAAAAAAATAAAGGCTCACGTCACAGTTGTACGTTTGTCTGTGAATATCCAGTAATAAACTATTTAGTAAGTATGTTCATTACAGTGCCATCCATGTGTAGAAAATCATTCCTGATTGTGGAACATGGGAACTCTACCATTTGTGTGACACAAATGTTACAGAGAGAGCAGTCCTGATAAGAAGTTGACACAGACCAGATAAGAACAAACTCCACCATTTCTCAGCAACCGCCAACTAGAGTTCTACAAGTTTTATTACATGTTCATATCCATGGAGCTAATTTGTGGATCTGATTCTGCAATACAGTTTTATCTAAGTGCATTGTTTTCTTGACCTTATAATCACATCTGGCAAAATATGATTAAATAAAGAACTGAATAATCTAATGGAATGAAATACCTTTGATTTGCCTATACTTGCTCGTTTGTCGGGCCTGGAGTGTCTTTAAAAACCTGCGCGTACCAGCAGGATTTAAAAACATCTAGAAATGGAAGCCAGTTGTGGTCAAAAAAGCATCTTCACAAGTGGGATGCGGTCTGAACTTTTATGTGGAATAACCATGTCAGATAAGCGCCGCTACTACTGTATGACTGTTATATTTCTGGACAGAAAAGACTCATTGGTGAGTCATGTTCACTTCAGGCTGTAGTTACAGGATACGAAACCTGGTGGTTTGGTTAAAGGAATGCTCTTGTGACTCACTTCCTTATCTGGTTTACACACAGCGTATCACAGCTACCGTTGCTGACCTTCGCTTCTCTGTAGATGTAATAAGGAGACAGTGAGACAGCGGGCTTATGAATACAAAAACCAGTTCATTCCTGAATGAGACAGTTGTTTGTCTTTTTTGGCCCATGTCCAACATTCTCCCGTTCATTTTCTGGAAAGCAGACCTTATGTTGTACAAGTTTTTTTGGACAGAAGAATTATGTCCTCGTTGTAATGGGTTTTAGAGTAGGGGGCTGGTAACACCAGGTAATACAACAATAACTCATTTTAGTGGTGAAAGAGTAAACACAATATTATTTTATATTTGAGCATGTGTGTGTAAAGTGTTGAATTATTCAGGGGAAAGGTGAAGTCAGCAATTCTGGAGACTGCTTGTTGTCAGAATCACTTTCTCTCAAAATGAGTAGTGGATCGTGAGGAGATATTTACACATTTTTAAGGAAAGTCATCTTGAAAACAAGTTTCTCAAGAATTGCAGACTCCACCTTAAGCATAAACCATAAACAGTTCAAATCAGATTCCATCACTGACGGTGGATACTGATCAAACCAGATTACATGAAACACATTTATCTATCAGGTCCTCCTACATCAGCTTCTTAACATTTGTAATCAAATGACCGAATTGCATTGAAACCGTTTTTTTTTCTCTCCCTTTCTTCTGTCTTGTTCAGGTAGGAACATGTGTTGCAGCAGGTGCAAACCCCGCAGCCACTATCACATGGGAAAAGAACGGAAAGACTTTGACAGCTGATGGGAAAGGTAATGATTTAAATGTTCATTGACACACCTAAAAACCATCCAATAGTCACACCCAAGATACACTCATTCAGAAATTCCCCTCTGGGCCATACCAGTGTTTTGGTATCGCGAACTGAAAGTGAAAGTGAAATCTCTCATTATATTTACCCATGACACTAGATGAAAGAATAGACTATAGAAACACGTCATTCACTGTTGTATACTTGTCAAAGAGAGGATGCATGGAAGTATCACACAGGAATCCTGACTTTTACATATGCATCTCTAACTTACTGTCTATTGTGTGTGTGTGTGTGTGTGTGTGTGTGTGTGTGTGTGTGTGTGTGTGTGTGTGTGTGTGTGTGTGTGTGTGTGTGTGTGTGTGTGTGTGTCCTTTGCAGCCATTGTGATCACTCCCAGTATGAAGCTGGACCCAGCCACAGGCCTGTCCACCACCTCCTCCAGCCTGCAGTATGTAGCTGCCAAGGAGGACATCGGAGCAGTCTTTTCCTGCCGCTCCGCACATCCGCAGGGCGATGAGAAGGTTGACATGGAACCAATCCCCATTCACTGTGAGTAGGAAATACAGCGCCACCATCTGGCTACATAATTGTATTACACCTCCTGCTTATCTCCCTTGCCCCACATACAGCATCTTTTAAAGAGCTACACCAACAAGTGGTTTTGATTGGAATACCTATAATAAAAAAAATTCAGACATTTACAGTCAAATTGATGTTGTTGTTATTTGCATTTTGCATGGTGAAAAAGCAGCACAGCTTACATTTCCATGTTTGGTTTCATTCAATCTGTATTTTGGGCACTACTGATCATAGGTGCATAATATGGAAGTAATGATACACATCGCAGCAGTACCTGATGTAACTCTGTTGACTGACCACTGCAGTGTTTGTGTCTGAAATCACATCAGACACATACACAGAGAAATGGAAATTAGTATACTGTATGTATTCATCAACTTATGCTTATTAAGTTGTTCTGTTACATTATGTTATATGTTATATGTTATAATAGCTAGACAAGGAACAAGGAAGTCTGACCAAAAGGCAGCCACAATGATTTTTTCATTAATAATTTCAGCACCAGAAAACACAAAATATATACTATTTGTTTAAGCTGCAGTGGATACAATATAATGTAGGGGAAGGTGGGGTGATTTGTGCATTTTGAAGTTGCCAACCCCCCTTTTTTCAAAAAACAGGAGGAAAATTGGAAAATGTGAAAAAATTTTAATTACCCACCCCTTTATTCATCTTCTTAAGAAGGAAGAGGAAATAAACAAATAAAATAATTAAACCTTAAAACCTTTTTCTTCCTTATAATTATAATCATAATTTTATTTTTTTTTTTTTTTTGTTTTGTTTATTAAATAATATATTTGTTTTAAAACATTTTTTATTTTTTTTGTTTTTGTGTTTTTTTTTTTTATATTTTTATCATTTCCTTCTTTCTCCATTCTTTAGGAGGGGGGGGGGGGGGGGGGGGGTGGGGGGGGGGTGGGGGGTGAGTTAGTTGGAAAAAAGTATTTAAATTTTATTTAAGGGGGGGGGGTATCTAGTATATTTTGAAATTTGTATATTTCAAATTGCATTCATCTTTCCATCTTATTGTGTCCACAACATTAACATGTGCTTAAACAAGACACTGAACATAAGATAATAACTCACTCACTGTTAACACTCAACTAGAGAAACAGCTGAATGTCTAAAATTAACAAATGTTTTATCCTTTAAGGCAGAGTTCCCTAGAAATGATTCACACAGCAAATATTCACACATCATGATTCAAGATAAGAATTGTCATGTTTATTTCTGATTAATGTTGGTGAAGCCTGAGTTGAATTGGACACTGCAAGAAATATAGGTACAATCGACAATGTATAAATGTGTGTATATATAATATAAGTTGTATGATAGCATGTGCTGTTTAATGCATATAGGTCTGGCTGTGAAATTTATAGCATAAATATACAGTCACATGTGAAGTTCTTGACAGTCAGTGCTAGCTTGAGATAGTTGGAACTGCACATGATGGCCAAGCAGTGAACAACAATGTGTTTGGCTCGGCTTTCGCCAAAGCAATTATTTTCCACAGGATTTGATAGACTGGGGGGAATTCCAACAGGGAGTTAAAGTCAGTGCACTCTTTGTGTTCCTGAACACATCCCTAAACCTTGAGGGTGAAGTGGGAGGCTTGGACCAATGAATGAGAGTTAGGGAGGCCTTGGCGGTGGAAAGTTCAGGATATAATTTACTATTGCTAAGATACTAGTAAAGGGGGGGTAGTGTACACGCCTAATTAACGACAGTGTTTTCCAGCTAGAGACAGATTTGGCACCCCCCCCATAGCCTAGAGGTTTTTTTCAGCATCAAAGAAAGATCACCAGCGTCAAAATGATAATATAACTAAATATAGCTATTTATAATGGTAAACCTCTCCAAATGTGTGTCTAATTCAGCCCTATTCAACCACTATTTCTTGCAATTTCCTTGGTTTGGATCAATTTTAAATAATTGCATTATTCAACAAGTTACTTATCACAGTATTTAAATTTTGCTTCATATGTATTGGTTCTTTATCGCGTCACGTCGGAAGATGTCCTGCTACTCAGACATTTTATTTTATTGTAAGAAATGAACAGCAAATAAGATAACACTGACTTCTTGCCTTTACTTTTGCACTTAGTTGTGAACCCATAAAAAAGTGTTGCGACCAAAATGTGTCCGGGTAGTAGTCATCCCCAAAAGTTAAAAAAAACCCTGAAAGACTTGATAGGGTCACCTTTTGAAATATTTGCCGTCTGTTATCATCTCGATGGTTGGAATTGATCCAGTGTGATTCAGTCAACGATATATGCCACTCATGCTTCGTTTTCTTCCTCCCACTCTTTCTATTCTCTTTCAGATCCCTCAGAGAAGGTTAGTCTTCAGATCTTGTCCAAGGGGCCCATCGTGGAGGGAGATAACGTGACCTTGAAGTGTCACGCTGACGGAAACCCCCCACCAAGTTCCTTCTTCTTCCACCTCAAGGTCAGTACCAGCCTGGAGCACTGTGTGTACTGAGTACTGCTGTGGTATAACAGTTTGCTCATTGAGAATTCAGCCATTGTTTACACCATGAAGACTGTGGCAGCCACTCATTACCACTTATCACTTATTTATAGCTCCTTCTTCGGAAATCGATTCGAAAGTGTTATTCAAAAGGAATCCTAGAACTCAATGTTGATGGTAACATATCAGGGGGATTTTCTTGTTGCTTTCAAGTTATTGCTGTGTTTTTTTAAAGCCCCTGTAAACCCAAATACACGAAATCCTTCCAAGTATGTAATTTGGTGAGTTAGTTGCGTGATACTAAGCATCTGAAAAGAGTGAGGCATATCAATCCAAATAAAGGTCATGTTATTTAAGTTTGATAAACTTTACAGATATTCATTTTAGATGAGGCAGGCTATGCTCTGGTTCCTATTTCATATTGAATAAGTATTTTGAGTCAACCAAGGCAGCTCTCTAACCCGAACGTTCTATAAAAACAATAACTGTGGTATTGGAGATCGTTTGATATGGCCACGGCTACACAGTCCTCTCAAATGTTCTAGACAGTAAACAACCTGTTTTTTTAACAAAGTTTTGTAATATTTATTAATATTTAGAATTTTTTAAAGCTTATTGAAACACCCAACTTTGATATCATATAGATTTTATATATGTAGAGCTTACATGTTTGACTGTAGCTGAGAGTATTTCATCTCAAATAATAAAGGGGACATTTGCATTTCATTCCTCTTTTAAAAAAATGACTTGATCCTTTCTACTGTCTTCCTTTCTTTTTCATTTCCTCCTGACATTCTATCATTGAATCTCCTCCTCTTTTTCTCTCCAAACCAGGGCAAGAAGATGCCGGTGGAGAACTCTGACACCTACACTCTGCCTGCCATCACTAGAGAGGCTGCGGGCGAATACAAATGCTCCCTGGCTGACGATGAGAAAATGGAGGCAGCCCAGAGCATCGTTGTTAACTGTGAGTACATTATGCAGAGGATCCTAGCATACTGTACACAAACACACAGCAAAGTCACTGCTATATAACACATACAAACCTCCTGTTGTTCTTACAGCCTTGAGCCAACAAACAGCAGCTTCCCCCCCAAAAAACTCCCTAAAGAGTTAAAATTCCTATTCCTTCCTATACACTTCCAAAGCACTTTTATACCCTGTAAATCAAGTCATGGGAGCAGCAGAGTAATGCTAATCAAATTCCACCTTTTCAAGAGAGCCCAGCCTGGCAGAGAGGCAGAGCATAAGAGAGTGGCAGGAAGGGACAAGGGGAACTAATTAGACATTTCTGACATTTAGTGAGCAGAAAGTATTTGTGTGGGCGACAAGCTCCGGCAACCGATCCTAACGCTCACCAGCACTCCCTCAAGTAACGACTCCCCAATTTTTCCCAGGTGTATATATATTTTGAGCCTTCCGTTCAGATGTGACACATCATTATAACTATAATAGCTCTGACACATTTTCCCTCCCTTTCATATTGCAGCTTCAGTGCATTTCACACACAGAAGTCATCCTTTCATCTCCCAGCTATGCGACTGAGAAATAAGAAAAAAAACAATAGCTATTTTTATGACCGTGTCAGACAGTGTGTCTCAAGGGAACATCGCAGAAAAAGGAAAGTTGCAGTTGCTCCTGCTATCAGTCTGGCAGCTGAACATTTAAATTCTCTGTTTGATGGGATTTATTCCCCTCTTTTCCCCAAAATGTAATGATAAACTGCAAAGGCACACGGCTGACAACTTGTAGGCCTTTACGTAAAGATCAGTGCTCTGCTGCTCAACAAGCACAGGAGGAGTCTTGTGTATTTTTAATAAGGTGTCAGACAAGACAATAGATCTGTATTATATTGGCAAATACTAAATAATGATATCAGATCTATTTTTTTTTTGTGTTAATGTCAATGTTTAAAAAAAAAACTTTTGGCTTTTTGGTAAAGTTAAGCTCTGAAAACCAATCTTGTTATGTCTTTTTAAACATTCTTTTAGACCTGGACCTGACTCTGAAACCCAGTGGAAAGGTTGTGAAGAAGACAGGAGAGTCGTTGGCTGTGACGATGGAGAAGATGGCCTCTGGTGATACTACAGTGTCCTGGACAAAGGTAATAGTGCTGAGGTTGTGTTATTGATCTGAGAAAAGTGTCATAGAAATGTATATAGTATATATAGAAGGAAATAAAATGATTATCCAAGAACGTTGGATACGTTCTCTCTACCAAGTAATCAAACCTGACTGCAGTGAATAGTTGAGTAGTTGGCTGAGCTCAGCCTAAATGAGTTTCCCCCTAGAGGCTCAGGCCTCGCAAAGGGACCCGGGTTGTCAGTTCTCTGCATGTTCCTCCCCTCTTTGGCCCCATTTCAACTCTGTCTCTCCAAATCTGTCTAAAAAAGTTAAAAATGCCCAAAAATAATCTAAAAAACAAATAGAAAATAAATAAATGAGAGTTACAGGTTCACTTTAGACTGACGTTTTTGACTGTGGTTTTCAGAATGGAAAGGAAGTGAAGGAGCCGGAGTTGAGCAAGTTGACCTATGCCGATTCAGGAGTCTACACATGTGAGGTTTCCATGGCAGGGCTCCAGCGCCGTCAGAGCTTTGAACTGCTAGTAGAAGGTGAGTGTGTGTCCCATTAGTCAAATTATATCTGTTGTCTGAAAAGAGTGGGAACACTGAAAAAGTTGTAATCTTGCCATGGTGTAAGTTCAGTTATGCTTTACAGATGTCATGTCTCAAAAACAATATTATATAATAGTGTTTTAATGGAAAAAATGTACCTAATTGTGTGCAGGAAAGCCAGCGATCGCCGGCCTTAACAAAGAGCGTGCTGCTGATGGCAAGCACAAAGTCCTGACCTGTGAGGCTATGGGAGTACCAGAGCCCACTTTCCTATGGAGCGTCAACAGCACAAACGTAAGTGTCTCGAGCATGCACGTTAAAGTTTGCATCTTATTTGTTATCTATATATATATATACTGTATATGTTAGTTTTTATTCTTTCAAGTGTGTATGAGCCTCTTAAATCCTGTGAGTATTCTTTATTTATTTATTTGTTGTACTTCCAGGAGGAGAGCTCCTACGTCAACGGCAAGGCGACCCATAAAATCACAGTGATCCCCAGGCTGAACCTGACCGTCACCTGCACCGTCACCAACAAGCACGGAGAAGACGCCAGGACCATCAATGTAGCCTCTAGTAAGTCACGGCTCCGTTTGGCTGGCTTGATTTTCCCCAATCGGTGGAAAAGGGTGCAATAACGCTTCTATGTGGTGGATACTAACACTGACAGCTTTGAATAGACTTGACATGTATTGTCTGTTGCTTTTTTGAGTTCATATGTAAGGCCAATTAGGCAGCCATTTTTTTGTACATGGATTTTTTAATGTCCCTTAAAACATGGAATGACAGAAGTTTGCTGTATAGTGACAGCTCTTCTCAGCCAGTAATATGGTTGACCATGTACACATCCGTTTATAGATTAATGGAGCCTCATTCTTATAATATATTCTCAATGTAACACTGAAATTCTTGTTGGACCACAAGATAAGTTACATACAGGCACACTAGACTATGGGTACTGGAAAGAAAGAACTAAACAAAGACAGGAGTATTTAAGGATGGGCCTGCACTGTCAAAGGCTACCGCTCCACTGCCCCCCTTTTTTTATACATATGCCTTTGCTGTTCCTCCTCAGACCTCCTCTGTGCCTGTGATAATCCTTCTCTTTTGTCTGTCCTTCCTCACTCTCGCCTGGGTTTGGCTGGGTCTCTTCTTGTTCGTTGGGATGCAAAACCTGTCTTGCCTTTCTTTTCATGCTGCCTCAGACTTACTGCCTGCCACGTACTCTGCAAGCATAGTAATGTGTTCCCTTTTTCCGAATGTATTGTTGCTTTCATCTTTCCCCCCTTACGGTCTGCCCTGTTGTTGATTTATCATTCTGGCGGCCACTATGTTCGATTTTTGTTTCTTTTTCGACAAACAGCATATCTATGATTTGTTACGTTTTTATTTTTATGATTTCTAATTTATTTATGTTTGATTTCAGTTTTTAAGGATGACGATGAGAAAAAAGGTAAGATTTTTTGTTTTCTTTGCCCTTATCTTTATTTTTCTAGACTGTTTTGTGGAGATTCAAATACATCAAATTAGTCTCGAGATAAAAACCTGGAATATTTTTTAACAAAACTGTCATGTTGGTGCATTCTCTGCTTATGTACAGGCAGACAATACTGTGTATGAACACCCATCCTCATCTCAGCTTTTCTATCCTTATTATTTTGCTTGGGGCTTGCTCACTAATGCAAAGTAGAACAACTATCCAGATGGCCTGTTGATTACATGAAAGGACTATGCATACTGTAGTTATGTTAAAATGATATAAAAACAGACCCATTCGTGTGACACTGTGCATGCCGTTATTTCAACTAAATATTAATATTGGGCTGCGTTTGATTCAAAGTATAATGTACTTATACTACATCCATATATTTACTACACACATTTAAAAGATGAAACGTCAGTAACTCTGTAGCTAATGCAGATTCTTCTGGTTCATTTAACCTGATGAGGAAATGAACCAGAAGCCTTTCTTAAGATATCCATTGTGCACTGCTGATGTTATCCAGAATATAAACAAAACTCAGCTCGGTGTGATTTCACGTCACTACAGTAACAACAAGAACAAGTCGCTGAACTATATACACACACACACACACACACACGCACACACACACACACACACACACACACACACACACACACACACACACACACGCGCGCGCATAACCAATAAAGTGTTATGTGAAGAAGTGTCAGTAGATGAAACTTTATAGCTTGACTATAAATTAGGTCAACAGAAGGGAGTTTGAAGAGGTAGTGGAGTGGGATTCTCAAGTGTAAAACTAAAGCTATAAAATGTTAAGCTTGGAGCATCACAGTAACTGTTGTAAGGAGGACACATGGTATTCTATGCCTTGTTGTGAGCGCTGCTGTGTGTTTTCAGACTCCCAGGAGGAATCAGGAGACCAGTCAAAGCTCATAGTGGGCGTGGTGGCAGGGCTCCTCATAGCTGCTGCCGTGGTGGGACTCATCTACTGGCTCTACATGAAGAATTCAAGGTAACAAAACCAAAAAAAAAGCACCGCACTGACAAGCACATTTATATTTTGCATTCCAAACAGAAGGCAGTGTCAGAATGGATTCAGAATAATAATCAGAGGGAAGGTGGCCATGGGTAACAACAATTGGTATATTACAAAAGATTGAACAAACACTTTAGTCTACTTGCCAAAATGTGAACCCAGACATGTTGAGTACCTCAAAGTTTTATGTTAGAAATGTAAAGTATGGGTCCTCAGTAGGTAGAAACTGCCGGATGCTAACTTGCATATGTTGGACAATTAGCGTAGCATAGCATTAATTAGCATTAATTAGCATAATTACCATATTGACAATATTTCAGCAACTGCTTTGCCGATTTGGACAATATTGGAGTGGTGTTGGGGGTTATTGAGGATGATAAATCCATTTCAGACATTTTCAAAATTCAAAATGGCCGTTAAAACCGGAAGTGGCCATATTTCCACTCAAGGTGGGACGATTTTGATGAATTTGGAGTCTATTTTGCGGGTTATTTATATGCTTAATACATTGGCTATCACAACAACCTTAGTGCTAATATGATACAGGAAAACCTAGTTAATTCCTATACAGATCCATAGTTAGCTAGCTAGCTAGCTTTTACTGTCGCGGAACTCTCACGTCACATCAGGTGTCGGGGGCGGGATTATTCTGACCAACTAGATCAACTAAAACTTAGTGACCGCCATATTTAAAAACAAAGCTACTACAAGACGTAGTCAAAACATAATCCCAGACCGTCGATTTTGATGAATTTGGAGTTGATTTTACAGATCCATAGTTAACTAGCTAGCGAGCTAGTTAGCTCTTTAGCTAGCGTGCTAAGTTATTATGTTGTTTAAGAACTTGTAATTAAATTACAGCAACAACTGAAATGACAATGGACATTAGCTAGCTAGCTTACTAGCAAGAAAATAAGCAGCAGTTTCAGGTGATTCACCGACTTAAAGGTTCAGTAAGTGATATGATCCTTTTAGCTAACTTCCTGTCAGTGACTAGCAGTTAGCAGTCCCCTCCCTCGCCCCTACGTCACCACCACATGAACACAGCCGTCTTCATCAGATAGTGCCGCGATGGAGAGCAGCGAGTCATCGTTCACGGGCACAGAGACCCGCCTCTTTATAGTGTCTCCTGATTGGATAAAAACGAATAGCAGAGTCTCAGAGCTATACATCTGGAAATCGGTGGCGGACCATAACAAACAGCTCCTGCTCTTTTCTACAGTAATCACAATCAAAAGGTACTATAGATGGGCTTTTTCCTTTCATTTAATATTGCGTAGTTTCCAATAACCAGTGTTTTTTTTTTAAATGCCCTCTCAAATCAAAGATGTCACTGGCCAATGAGCAGGTAAAAACATCTGGTCTTCCACTCGTTATTGGAAACTACGCAATCCCCGTCTACACGTATATAACAACCTTGGCGACCTGGCAAGTAGAGTTTTATTCTGCGTACTGCACGTAGGGAAGAGCAGGAGCTGTTTGTAAAGTTCACCACCGATTTTTGGATGTATAGCTCTTAGACTCTGCTATGTGGAAAGCAAGCAGGGTCCCTGATGAGGCTAGGAAAAGGGGTGTGAGGGAACTGTGTTATGAACTGCGCACACAGTGATTGCTACATGCATAAAGAGATTACAGCAACAACATGACAACTATAGCAGCATAAGTAAATTCAGTGTTTGCCTCTTCTCCCGGAGTGTGCAACTTCACAAATTTAAATCCACCTGCAACCTGATTTTTCTATTCAAACCCCATCTTGAGGTCTTCACACCCAATGGTCATGCCATGCGGTGCTGCTTCACTTTCAGTGCCATTATCTGCTTGTGAGTCGAAGTGGCCATCGCATGTGTTGTGCGATGACCATTGGGTGTGAAGACCACAAGATGATCAAAATGATCACTCCAACTGTGGATAGGGCCAATGCACCTCACCAGGCCAACTGCGTGCAGCTACTTATCTGGGTCATCAGAAGCAAAGTTGGCAGCTGACTTCTGGACACGTAGGACTTCTTCTTAGGTTGTGTCAATGCAATGCTCATTTAGGTTCTGAACCAGTTCTGAGCTACCATGCTCATGTTGAAGTTTTACAGCAAGCCCTCTCTCTGTTTCTCTCTCTCTCTATCTCTCTCTATCTCTCTCTGTCTCCCTCTCTCTCTCCCCGCTTTGTTTAACTTACTGTTATTTGTTGTTAGGGAAAAGGTTGGTAAATGGTGAAGGGGGAAGCAGGATGCATCAGTCACTTTTGTACTTGAAAGATCAGGTTGCAGGTGGATTTAAATGAGAAGTAAGGGATTTTTTTTTAATGTACATGTTAAATCTCTCTATATTCATACAGGAATCACTTAAACAGTATGTGCAGTCCATGGCACAGGTCTCTGAGTCATTCAGCTTTGCAGTAATTGCAAGTTACATTTTCAAGTATCCCTCTCATTTTTTTCCAATCAAGAATGCTATAGTGCTATAAAGAGGGGACTGCTAACTGCAGTCACTGACAGGAAGTTAACTAAAAGGACCATATCACTTACTGAATCTTTAAGTCTGTGAATCAACTGAAACTGGGGCTCTCTGCTGCTTTGGTGGCTTGCTAGTAAGCTAGCTAGCTAATGTCCATTATCATGTCAGTTGCTGTAATCTGGTTACAAGTTCTTAAACAAAATAACTTAGCACGCTAGCTAAAGAGCTAACTAGCTCACTAGCTAGTTAACTAGGGATCTGGAGAGGAATTCAGTAGGGTTTCTTATATCCCATTAGCCAAAAGCTAATTGTGATTGCCAATGTATTAAACATATAAATAATAAATATAATAATAAACTGAAAATCAACTCCAAATTCATCAAAATCGACGGTCTGGGATTATGCTTTGACTACGTCTTGTAGTAGCTTTTTGTTTTTAAATATGGCGGTCACTAAGTTTTAGTTGATCTAGTTGGTCAGAATAATCCCGCCCTCAACACCTGATGTGACGTGAGAGTTCCGCGACAGTAAAAGCTAGCTAGCTAGCTAACTATGGATCTGTATAGGAATTAACTAGGTTTTCCTGTATCATATTAGCACAAAGGTTGTTGTGATAGCCAATGTATTAAGCATATAAATAACCCGCAAAATAGACTCCAAATTCATCAAAATCGTCCCACCTTGAGTGGAAATATGGCCACTTCCGGTTTTAACGGCCATTTTGAATTTTGAAAATGTCAGAAATGGATTTATCATCCTCAATAACCCCCAACACCACTCCAATATTGTCCAAATCGGCAAAGCAGTTGCTGAAATATTGTCAATATGGTAATTATGCTAATTAATGCTAATTATGCTATGCTACGCTAATTGCCCAACATATGCAAGTTAGCATCCGGCAGTTTCTACCTACTGGGGACCCATATTTTACATTTCTAACATAAAACTTTGGGGTACTCAACATGTCTGGGTTCACAATGGGGCCCTATGGGCTGGCAAGTAGACTACTTATTTCAGCCTCAAAGTGATAAGCAGCTGAGCATGTAGCATAGTGAAATATGGCCGAAGTAGATGTGAGTCCAGAGGAGAACGTAGGAAATCAGAATCAGAAAGCTTTTACTGTCATTGCATTGGAATACAACCAGAATCATTTAGACACTCTCAAGTTATGTATTCCAACATACAAACATAAAAGTACAACACACAGCTCTTTCAGTGGGATACAAAAAAAAGTAAATAAATAAATCTTAAAGTATTTTAAGTGCAACAAAAGTGCTTGGTTATTAAGGGATGGCAGCAGGAGTGAAAATGATTTGCATTTTTTTTTTTAGTGTGCTAATGGCTGTGGGAAAGGAAACTGGTGGTTCTTGTTTCAGCAGCTCAGCTCTTGACATGTGTGTTCCTTCAAAAATCTGTATTCACCACAGACAAGGAAGCTGGAAAACCAATGAGAAGGAGGCGGGAACCACTGAAGAGAGCAAGAAACTAGAGGAGAACAACCACGCTGTTTAAAGGCACCCGGGCTGCTGTACTACATGTGATGAAAGAGGTAAGAACTGGAACTTTTAAATATACTGTACAGGTACACACAGCCACACAGTCAGTCTAATCAAGTTACATTTCAGGATTTAAGTGAAAATACTTCAATTGGAATGTCTTTATGCACGTCAGTATGCAAGTCATTACATATAATTCCCCTTTACTCCAACTCGTGTCTTATTTCTGTAGCTTTGGCCAGCATTTTTCTTTCCTAGTACTCAAAGCAAAAGCAAGTGAGCCGTCTAACCGGGGGATAACATTGTTAAAAAGAAAACAGGGCTAGATTTTGGTCGGATGATCAGACAGATTTTAAAAACGGTTTGGTCACACTTATTTAGAAAAGAAAACAGAGATAAAGCTCAGGTTACACACTGACTTCCTGCCTCTATATCAGTGGGCCCCTTCCTCTCTGGCCTGTCACCCCTTCAACATAAATATGTTTGGATGGAACCCCTCTTCACAGCATGTGGAGAAAGGTGTGACCAATGCATCACTTAGCTCTGTTTGATTTTAGGAGCCTGAAGAGGTTAAATTCATAATTCACAAGGACATGTTCAAAAAAACATTGAGGACTTAACGAGGAAATAGACCTATTTGTCTTTCTTTACACTGGTAGTCATCTTGCGAGCCCTCAGATTTACACCCCCAGGTCAGAAACCACTGGTTTAGATAATGTTGATGAAGTGTAGCCCGGTTTCAAATTAGTCTGGTGTTATGCTCATTGAGAAACCACACACACCGAGCCAATCGGAGCTTTGTTGGCAGCATAAAGAGTGGGCACATATTTCTCCTGTGCCAGGCAGTAAAAATAGCAACAGAAACATTACCATAAAAGATGCGCCCACTGACCAAACTATTTTATTTGGTTTGTTTACCCCTGTCTGATCATCTTACCAGATGCATAAATCTTTGGAACGTTTAAATGTTTAACTTTGTTTTTTTTATCCAATTTATAAAGCCGTGCATATGTCTGCTTCTGCTTCATGAATCATTGTTAAAGTGAGAACACATGCCTCATTTCCCTAAATGGATGGATGTAACCATGGTTTCCATAGCAACACATTTGCACCACTCTTGAGGTGAAAAGGTTTCTCTTTTTATCGGGCACACAGGTTTTTAGAGCATGCCACCTTGCTTTTAGACACACTAATGGCAATGTCTGTCTTTCAGTCCAACACTGGTCCACTCTGATATAGCTATACATCTATTGGATGGATTGATGGGCAATATTGTACAGTAGTGCCATCATCTGGTCAGAATTGCAGTTTGTCCAATACTCTAGTCTATGACTGCTGATAATCAAAACCACCATACTTTCTGTTTCTGTTTGTTGCTTTGAAAAAACTCCAGTTTGAAACGTTCCCCAGTTTGACTGTGTGTTAGCGGAGAAGGCATTTGTATAAAAGGAAATTTTAGCACGCTAACGCACAAACTAAGATAGTTAACATGTTAATAGCCTATTCATTGGCATGTTAGCATTGCCATGCTACCAGCTTTGAGCTTGTGTGTTGGAAGAGTTGTCGTGTATAAATGGTTTTGATTATATATATTCCTCGATCATATTCCTGCCCCCTTTTGCACTTGGAGTGATGTCACCTTTTTCCCAGTGGTCCCAGGTTGTCATACTAGATAGGACCGATGGACAAAACTAGGGAAATAAGATCTAGGTTGCAATAAACTGGAATTATCCTTTACTATTAATAATATCAATGTATGACTGTATAAAGGGGTTTTCTGGGCATCACATGTTTAAGTTTTGCCTGATTGAAATGATTGTTAAGGTCTCTTATTTCTCTGTATTTCCTTGTGGGCGCAGAACCAGTTGGAAGTAGCCTTGCCACATTCAACAGACTCCCAGTTGGCTGCTGACGAGTTCCACCAGGCTCCACTTAAAAAAAGCAACAATCAAAAGTACTTTTACTATCAAGTCCTGCCACAGCCTGCTGTCCCACCTCACTGTCTGAAGTCTGCAATGAGGCTGCGTCATTGTGTTACTGTGTCATTTAGTTTTAACTGTGTTCCTGGTGAATGCTCCCTGTTGTGTTTCGTTTGAGCCATTCTGTGAGGGATGTAATGGTGGGGATTTTTTATTTTTTTTTGTCGCTCAGTTTTTCCTTTAGGATTATTGTTTGCTCGTTCTTAAATTCCTTCAAAGATTGTAATGTTTTAAAAACCTGTTTAAAAAAAACTAATTATGTTTGTGCCCTGGCTGGGCATTCAATGAGCATTTTACCGTATATGTAGAAGAAAACAAAGCCTTTTGATTGGCTATGCTCAGAAAAGAAGACACTTCACTGCTGTAAAACCCTGCTGAAACTGTTGTCAAACATATCTTAACCTCCGGACGTTTCTTCTCTCATTTTCAAACACTGGCAAATTGATTTGATCAATATCTAGTCAATGGATGTCCACAACAATAGAGCCCTAGTCCTTATAGTACAGGGAAGGATTTCTGTACATACTAACTGTGACCCCCAAAATACAATTTTACTGCGTTTTAGAAATCGGACATCAGCAAATGGTTCATTATGGCCCAAACCACTTATAAGTTGTTTTGTAAATTCATTTTCGATCGCTTCAGGAGGGAGTTTTTAAGCCTTTCATGTTACAAAATACTTTTATGTGATTAAAAAAAAGACAAGGCAAGGCAAGAAGTAATTGGAGAAGTTCAACTAGTCAGATGTGCAAAAGTGTTTTTTCTGCCATCATGTTTGATTCATGCTAACATGCGTTTGTTCACCTGTGACTTAGTTTGATACACTACACTGTTGTTGTCCTCAGCTCTCCTGTTCCCAATTGCTATCCTCGTGGTTGGTTTTGGAGTAGACATAATATTTTCTGTTTCATGTTTTTAACTTGAAAGAGCTCACCGAGGCAAGGTCTGAATAATGTTTGTTTGTGTTTTTGATGTATTTATATTCTGTGTGCAACCTTACCTGTATGGCAATACTGCAGAATGCAAGATGAGTCTTTTTTTTTTGTTAAGCCTGTGTGTAAGGCATGAGAAAGTGCTGAAAAAGGTATGGATAAGGTATGGTTAGGACAGTTACATGACAGTGAATTAGGCTATACACTATCTGCACTCATTCTGTGCTATCATTATTCTTATTGGCTCAGTTGTGCAACACAGAAGACGGCTTTAGAATACTGTCGATGCGGTGGCTCTCTTGATTGACATTTTGCTCTGGTTCATCCCACAATGCAACACCCCAGTGACCTACCAAAGAATTAGTGTTGATAATACAGTTTGAGGGGAATCGTATTGAAATGTATTGTTCAGCTTTAGGTTAAATTAGTATACTGTATAATTGACAACAAAACAGTTTCACCTCAACCAATAAGCTGTTCATATTTCATAAACCACCTGTGGATTATGACTTTTGCCAATAGTCACTTCAGTCTTCATCTAGCAAAAACCTAATTTTGGTTTTAAAGGTACGACACGTGGAACTTCTGTAGGCTGCAATAGTATGTTGACACAAGGGAGAAAGTAATAGTCAGTATTTTAGGTTCACATTCAAGAGCTTTAGATGTAGATAGTTTTGGTTGGTTATAAAACACTTAATGTGAACGTGAAGCAACCATGCACCAGTTGATCTTGATTGTCTCTTGGACACCTGTTTTGCGATCTGTATCGAAGACATTTAATACTCCTACTATTTTTTAAACAGATTGTAGGAGTTAACGATGTAGCACACTTGTCCATCAAGCATTGGCAAAATGACACTGATATGTTCATACTGTGTGATGGTTTCCAAATTGCATTGATAGTATATCAGTAGATTTTACATTAGAATTTCGCCTTGTGCATTTTTTTTTCCCTCATGACTTTTATTCCTTATCAAATAATCAGGTCATCATTGAAACCAAAGAGGGTAAGAAGAGGAAGGCCATAGTAGTGTTGTAAAGACAGACTTTTGTTTTTGTACCGTTGTTGACAATAAAGTGTACATTTTGAAAAAAAAGAAAAGTTTTGTGTGGTGTATGTTGTTTTTTTGTTAAACAGTCCCAACTTATATATCTGTATTTATATGCACTGACACAAAGTAACATGCCATTTAAAAAAAAAAAACGTTTTTAATGAAAAAACCCAATACATTTCTATGAGAACATTTCAAATGTCTCGGACAATTTTTTTCTTGTCAAGTGACCCATGGAGACTGCTCAGGCCAATTTTCACACTTGGATCATCAACTGAAAGATTCTAACGAAAAAAAGCACTGAGCTGCTCCCCAAGTATAGCCCACTTGGAAATATCCATTGTTGGCTTGGCACCTGGGATTTGTTTACAACTTACTTTTCCTTAGCCTATTTCCAGTCCACAGTGAATGCTAATAGAGAAGCATGAAGCATCACAGGCATTCTGTGTTACTTAAGGAGTAATTTCACAAATGGGGCTATAAGTACCTTCCATCAGTTTTCAAAGAGCTTTGTCATGCTCTGACTTCAGTATAGTTAAAGTGCAGTCTCAAACCCCCTGGAGTCATAATTGTGGTTGCTGTGCTTTTGGTATTCCTGCTGCTTTACAGGACCCAATCAACACTCTTCTAACTCAGTAGAACAAGCTCAAATCAATGTATAGTGTATCCAATACTTACATCCAATACTACTTACTAACAAACAGAAAACTCACGCAACACACATAAAATAAAAACAAATTAATGATGACTTTTTATTTACGTATCCATGAAAACAACATCAAGAAAAAAAAGCATTACTAATGTATAAATTAATTGCACATTACACTATGCTTTACAATATTATCAACACTTTGTATTTTGTCACCAGAGCACATTAATATGAAAAACGCAATTAGAAAAAGTAAGACTGCCGCTTGCAATGTAAGGCCACTTACCCCCTCTTCACAAGGGGGTCCCATGGAATGGAAAATGTCTGAGCTCATTCAAGTTTGAGAACATTTAAAAGAATAACAGGCCAGTGCATAAATGAAGCCTCAAATTAAAGGGGAATGCCACTGAATTTCTCATCTGCTCTAATTTAAGTCTTTAAGTACAAATAGCTCTGCAACAACATATCCTCATTTGAATGCTAAAGGTAAATAAACTTGGCAGGTCCACTATTGTCAGGGAAGAGAGCTCCTTAGCTGATGTCTTAGTATACAGTATCTAAGTGCTAATTATGTGTATATGGGTTTTTGTTTAGCTGACATTCTTAAATGTAATAATGTTTTATGGACTGTTTTAGGCTCCAATGTTAACATAATGTGCATTCTAAGCGACAGTGGTGTTCCCCTTTAAAGTGCTACTCAAAAAAAAAAGAAAGGAATGGAATGGCAAAGGGGTGAATACATCCTCTTTATGGATATATTGGGGGGGGGGCTCAATGTCTGTATAATAAATAATATAAAACAATATATGTTGTTGTGCCTCCCAGATTGTAGACTTTATAGAAGCACAATCACTGACAGGTCTCCATCACGCAGCATCATTTGATACCTACTGTAGGGTTGACCATGCAGCACAGAGAGCCACACTCACCATGTTTACATCCACACAGCAACCTGTTGTAAATCCGGCCACTATATAGTAGTTACCTGGCTATGCTTAGAAGTATGGATATGTCAAATGTAGGTTAAAGATAACCTCATTTGATCATGATGATAAAAATGAGAACCATAGATGTCTGGCTAATTCCAACACACAAAAACTTCACTCAGGTAAAACATAAAAAATGCTTTCTTTCACTTTTGGTTTCATACCCTCACATTGTGAATACATGTACATGTAAATAAAAGAAAACAGTGTGTGTATCATTAGAACTGGGATCATAATTTATCGTCAGTGTGTTTGAGACAAAACATTTTCATTTGCATTTTTGCTGACGGAATATTACATTTTGACCAGATACACTGAGGTGTATTTGCTGGGGGAGAACATAATCTTGCGAGACAAAAAATATCGGCAGTTCCCCCTGTGAAGAAAACCACATTACCTCATCTCTTATTCACTTTGATAGCCCATTTATGATGGACAGAAGCTGTGAAACATCAACTGTTAGAAAGATCAAAGTTATTACAGTCCTGATATGACAGAGTTAGAACCAATCATATTGACCTCGCAATGTCTCATTCTGGACGAAAACACCTAGTCATCTGATCTATCCCCACTCTTGCCAGTAAGCTGTCTCTCTCTCTCTCTCTCTCTCTCTTTCTGCCCAATGTTTTACAGACAACTAGTTCTGATTCCCAAAAATGACTTTGTGTACACAATCTATGTGTAACCTGTTAGGGAGTGAGTTGAGTTTGTGTGACTGCTATGAAAGCACATAATACTAATTCTACATGTATCAATTTGGAATTAAGTGGAATGAGAATAATGACCTGCTTTTAGCATCCATGTAAACATAGCCCTTATTATGAAAAAAATACACCCCTAAATGGTTTGGCACAAATCTAGTATTTAACATATTGTGTACTATACTAAAAAGCAAACAAGGGTCATAGAAATAATACTGTGTTACATTTGAAGAAATCCATTACTTGCATAGGCGAGCCATCTTTGCAGTCAGTAGGGAGGAACACAGCTTCCAGATTCTGAGGTAAAGGGGGTTCAAACTTTCACCTGTAATGCCCTGTGAAGGTTCATATATGACTTGTGTCATAGTTTTTTAAATGCTGTACTGTACTGTGTTCACACAACAAAGTCACATCAGTTAAAATGCATAATTACCACAGGGCTACTAAGTTACTCACACTCCAATTCAGATACCTTAAAAAAAAAACATGTGGAATGTGGGAATGTTCACCATGTGATGGCTGTGTCAGTGAAGTGCAGAGGACATTTGTCTCTTGAGCTCTATCAAAGCCAGTCTGGATCCTGCACACAACAGACTCACACCTGTCATTTAAATGCTTGAACTGAAATGCAGGCACAATCGTCTCAGGCTTTTGAAGATGTGGAGAAATGAAAAACATGTCACAAACATTTCCCACCACTTAAAGCTATAGTGCGTAACTTGTGTTGTGTCCATGAGGAATTCTGAGTCATTTCATCAAAACTGTTGGCGCATCTACATGAGGAAAGCCATTGGTAATGCCACATAGATTTTAATACCTTCTACTGTACGTCCAGGTTTTTTCTGAGCAGCAGAATCATTAAGTGAAACATTTCTTGGGAATTTTCTGAGCTCCTGCGCCAGTGATGGGGCTGACACCAGATTTTTAACGCTGCCATACTGAGAAATACTGATAGCTCTGTGAATCTGATAGGCTTAATCAACTTTGTGTCAACTAGTTTGGCGATGGCTTGAATGCAACCAACATACATTTATATGAAAAAAGCTACACACTATAGCTTTAAGTGCAAAACATGACCTGAGAGGAGCTCATAGTGTACTAAGCAGGTATAACTCGCCCATGCGGGACATATACATTCATAGGCCTGCTGTCCACAGATGAAGAAAGTCATTCATCCAGAACAGTAAACAAACAGCAGAGTTTACCCTCCCACGCTCTCCCCCACCTCACCCAATAAGAGTTGGACAGTTTTCTCTTGGGGAAACAAACAAGTGAATCAGTAAGGCATCCTCTGGCTCCATTCTAAACACTCCCAACTCAACAGACCTTGTTAAGAATAACGAGTTAGCCAGACAGACAGACAGGCAGGAAGGCAAACAGACAGATAGGCAGCGGAGTGTCCTCTAATTGGCAACACGTGAACGAAACAGGAGACATAACAAAGAGAAGTGAAAGAAGAGAGAAAAAAGGTGGAAGTCTGGCTCCCCCTACTGGTTGTAAACAATATAAATGAGCCCTAACAACTGGCTGAGCGTGTAAAAAGCTTGAAATGAGTCTTGTTCTATTGAAAAAGGCCTTTTTAAAGTAAAGTGGCGTGATGTGAAAGGAGCAGCAGCAGTAATAGTAGCCGGACCAGAGCTTTTACAACAGTCAAAGCCCCCTCCCAGAGACAAAGCCAGGAGCATTTCATAACCAGAGGCCAGCACTGGCAAAGCTCACTGTAAACAACAACTAACAAACAACAAGCCTGCATCTCATCTCCCAGGCAGTCTTTTGTCATTTTATTTTTTTTCGATTCCGTGTTTTTTTCGTGCTATGATTTGGTTTACAGCCACTTTGTCGTGTGTCGTCATCTCCGTCATTTTGTCCGTTTTCTGTTTGACAACTGTTGTTCCAAACAGACTGCAGAAGCCCTTTTGTTTTGTTTTTTTAAAGTCTAGTCTATTCAAAAGGCACAGCTTCATGGTTGTGCTCCTTCCCCACAGTTTTCCACCGTCTTCACAAGGACTAGAGGTTGAGTCTGGGTGCCACTAAGGCAAACTCCCGCAGAATGTTCCGGGCCACGTCCACTTTGTACTGTGCGATCATCAGCGCCCGCTTCACGTCCTCAAAGGAGTAACCCTCCCCCATCAGTTTGGCGATCTTGGCGTCCATGTTTTCCGAGGCGTCCATGCTGAGGGGTTTGCCGGGCTGAGGGCCGTCCGGGGGGATCTTCCTGGGCAGGGGCTTGGGCGGCCGGGCGGGGGCCTGCAGACACTCCATGGATACTGGGGAAGAGGGAGAGAGAGAGAGAGAGAGAGAGAGAGAGAGAGAGAGAGAGAGAGAGAGAGAGAGAGAGAGAAATCATGTCAGAGAGGACGGTTGCCCCCAGGCACACAGGCCGGAACTTGAGAGTCTTATTAGTGTTCTAGGAGCAGTTTGTAGACTAAACACTGCACAAGACTTTGACATTTTTTCCAAAAGGTTCAGGATTCAGGTTCTAGGGCAATCAACCCTCAAACCACAGGGTCGGTGGTTCGATCCCCCGTCCCCCCGCCACATGTCGAAGTATCCCTGAGCAAGACACTGAACCCTATATTGCTCACGATAATTAGCCTGCTATCGGTGTATGAGTGTGTGTGTGAATGGAAACGTGGGAATGGGAACAGGTCTCCCTTGAAAAAGAGTCTTCAGTCTCAATGGGATTTACCTGTATAAATAAAGGTAAATCTTTTTCATTAAAGTTCACCTATTATGCAAAATGCACTCTCATGGTTTTTCCCTGGTGTGAGTAGAGCCTCCCAAAGTATGAGAAAAAAAACAACCCTCTCTCTTTTTCTCCAGCTCTACTCTAAAACCAGGAGCGTTTCAGACAGAGCCCAAAAGGAGGAGATTAAGCAATGGCACTGTGATACATTTAAAAAGGCTTTTTGGACACTACATCATGAAAGCAGTTTATAAAAGAAACCCAAATTACAACATTGAACCTGCAAATGAGCATAGCATGTGACCTTTAAGTAATGCCTGACTCATTGCTAGAAAGCAGATAATGGAGGTATTCATTTATACGTTTATCTCTTGCTCCTACATAGGAATGCTAAAATGTTTTCTGGCTGCTTCAAGTGATACAGGGTACTTTTAAAGTGATGTGGAATGTCAACATTTTAGACAAATCCTCTTCCATCTGCACAAAGGGAGTCCAAGTGTCATGTTTTAACAACTGGCCAGAACCCTCTATTTATGAAGTTCATATGCTGAGAAGGAGCTATGACTGTACCTTGACTGGCTGGTAAATGCTCATACTCCAGGCAGCTTCTGGAGCCTTTCACATGTTCTATGTGTCGTCTGACCGGAGGCAGAGGAGCAGCATTGTTCAGCATGTCAAACACTGTGTCTGGAATGACCACATATGACACAGAAGAATTCAGGTTATAAGGCTATCTCTGTCTGTACAACAAAGCCATGCTGTAAATGATGCGCAGTTTGATACTTTTGCCACAATTCAGTGAGCACAATAAACACTTAATCAAATGTAAGGAAATCATTATAGAGTACCACAACATGATAGCTTAAGCCCCGTTTCCACTGAGCGGCTCGGTTTGGTGCAGCTCAGCACGCATTTATTTGCTTTACAAATGTCAAAGTTGGAAAGGGTACCAAATAAGCAAACCGATTTGTTGGGGGTACCAAAGGGTCCCAAAAGGGGGGAGCTACAGCGCCATTCCGCCTAACAAGTCAGTTTAGTTTAATTTTAGTTTAGTTTACTTTATTTCGATCACATAGATTCACAACATTATTGTACATACATAAGTTAAAAACACAAAAACATTTAAAATAAGTTGTCATCTTAATTTATACATTAACATTTCTTATCAATAGTACTGATGGAAAAGGTGTAGGTTGCACTTGCTTCAGCCTGCTTCACGAGTAAGGATACTGTCGAAATCTAGGATTTAGGATTACCATGCCCTGCCGAAACCAACTGTGCTGCTCAGTGGAAACAAGGCAATAGATTTTTTTATTTTGTCATTTTGATATGAAAAAATAATATTTTCCACTTTGCCCCAGCTCACCGGGGGTTAACAGGAAGTGCTCCTTGCCAGCAGACAGCCTGTGTGGTCGTGTGATGAGAGAGGAGAAGTTAGAGGAGGATGAAGAGCAGGAGGAGAGCTCTGTGAAGCTGTGTCTCGCCGGGGGAGGAGGACGGGCTGGACCAGGCTGGGACGGAACGCGGCTGTTGAAGGGGTCTTCTACTGCTGCAACACAACACACACACACACACAAACACACACACACACAAGACTGAGTGATCTACTCTCTATGCTCTGATTCACAGTTTGGGGAGGGGGCTGACGCTGCTATGAAGTCTGAGCAAAGTGCCAGTCCCAGAAATGGGGTTTACGTGGTAAAAAAACAAACAGCTAACAGGCCGGGGATGAGCAGAATTGTTGAAGAGCAAATGTTAAAAACAACAGAAGATGGTTTTAAATCAATGATCATTTATCCATACAATTGTATATTTTATTGTATATGCAATTTGCTTTATTATGGTTTATAGTTATGTTTCCTAATTGAACTATTTGCTGTCTGTTGCACTGCTGGAGAGAGTCTGAGAACCAAGACATGTATTGCCATTGGCTACTTTTGTCATTAATGAGCATTGTGTAACACTTTAGAACTTTGATGTTATTGATAGGGATTATGAATACATCTTAAAATCTTCTGATGATGTGATCACAAAATAAAATGAAAAAATTAAGATCATATGTGATGTGAATAAAGAAAAGTGATGGATATATGTAAGCTGATCACTTAAGATTCATTGGATGAAGTCAAGAATACACATTTCACACTGGGATAAATGACCCAAAGAGATTTTCTTTTTTACAATCAGAGCAGGCTCAGACAGGCAGCATACGACAGAGAAGAGAGGTGTTTGGTAGTGTGTTACTGTTGTGGTAGGCTACCTTGGGGGGGCAGCAGAATGTCATAATCAGAGGGGGTCTTATTGGTGCTGAAGGAGCAGAGAGCACCTGAGCCCATCCCCCTGACAGGCTCTGAGGGTCCAGCTGAGAAAGAAACAAAAAGCAAAAAGTTCAATATAATGCAGCCTGAAGGGCATAGCACATTAATTTTAAATATATGCCCTTTTTCTAATGAATTCTGCCATTGACATTACATAGTTCCACTTGGTTTGTATAGAATTTAATCATTTTTTATAAGGTTCAATATTTTTTAAATGGAACAAATTAGACGGATAGTGGTATCAAGATGATTTTTCTTATGTTAAAGGTCACCTATTATGCTAAATGAAGTCCTGTTTTTCCCCTTTTAAAAAAAACTGTGACTAGACACTCCAAAATTATGGGACAAAACAACAGACACCTTTCTAAAAACTTGTGTTCAAAAACCCCAGTCAGATTTCTCTTCCCCTATGACTTAAGACAAGAAGTCACACAGCCTCCATTACCAACCTAACTTAGCACTACCTCCACCTGTGATAAACCACATACCCAGATTCCCCTGAATCTAACTGGCAGTTCAGTTCACGGCCAATCAGAGCACACTGCGCTTTTTGGAAGGTGGGGCTTAAAGACACAGGCTCTAAAACAGAGCGTTTCAGACAGAGGCTGAAAAGAGGAGATTCAGCAATGGCACTGTGAGAAAATATAAAGGGTTTTTCGGACACTACACCATGAAAACAGTTTATTGAAGAACCCCAAATTACAATTTTGAACCTGATAATGGAGTATAATATGTGATCTCTCCACTAATGGTGTATTAAACAAGGCGTCTTAACTGTCCAGTGTATTGAAAAAGAACATTTCTGAGCATTATAGTATTCACCCTGCTCACTGCAACACTCACAACACCAGATGAAGATGTTAGTGGAAAAATATATGTATTTATTAACTTGTAATTCTTAAATCTTCTGTGCTGGTTTGGGGACTCACCAGGCTCAGGTGGGTGGGGCTTCTTCTCTTCTATGGACGGCTCTGGAGAGCTGTTCTCCAAGGTTCTGAATAAGAGAGGACATCTTATTGGTTCACAGCAGCTTCATTCAACACCAGTGCTGTACTGTATACCTGTAGTAACTTTCACACACATAGAGAGAAGGCTGTTGTACCTGGTGGGTAGAGAGATGCTGACGGGAGTCTGACTCAGACAGAGGTTGGATGAAGGGATCTGATAGTCATCCTCCACCCGCCGTCGTTCTACCACAGGACTGCTGAAAGGGTTGGACGCTCTGGAAACAAGGACCATGAGTCATACAGTTAGCACATTCAAACTGCACAGAGATAATTTGGTTCTTTACATTTGTTATTGTGCACAGTGTTTATTTGAACTACGTTATACACTGCATTGGTAAAGAAGAAGAAAAGAACATCACAAATCTTATATTGAAAAACAAACCTTGCTCAATTTGCAGTTTCATTAGACTATAGATGTCGTGGGCTGGTTGCCATAGTAACACAACATGCACACTGACAACAGCAAACAGAAATTCTGACTGAAAAGATGTGTCATGGTAAATAGAGCTCGTTAAAAAGAGACACATTTAACCTAATTTGCCTTTTTAACATTTATAAGGATTACTTTAATTCTCCTCGCCCTTTGATGATCTACACTTAACTTTTACCTTCACCTGCTGGTTGATAAAGCACTGTTGACACAATGGTCCTTTGGACAAATTTGTATTAAATGTGAAAATGATAAATAAAAAGAATAAAAAAGAGAAACATTTTCAACTCTTCACAGAGTAAAAAAAGCTGTTCCTAAGAACTGAAATCAGATTTTTTTGTTACAGCCGCTTGGCTTTAACACTAGTGGGACACACATATCCATCACAGTATGATGATGATGGTGACAATGTGGTATTGCTGATCAAGTCATAATATGTGTGTGAGTCTTTCATGCCTGATATACAGAAAAATGAAAAATGAATTGAATATTGAACCAGCACTGTAAATTGTATTACATCTTAATTCAAAGTTAAATATGTACCTGCCAATGTTCACCACAGCATGTTGTATTGGGTGTGTGTGCCATGGTTTTAAAAGTCGAGGAACCACTGGTCTAAATATTAGAAAAATCCAGATCTAAAGGGTATGTTGTAATCGTTCTAAGTTTTTGGGGAAATGTGTGAGACACCCTCGACTCTCTCATTTCTGCTCAATTACTCCTGAGCACAATAGTAAGCCATGAAGTGTACCATATCAGTTGTTTTATATATAAAATAATTGTGAATAAATAATGAAACGCTTAACACAGCTTCAGTCTGTATAATTCTACAAAAGCCAGACTGAAGAACACAGCCGGATTCATTAAGATGCGTTATGTGTTACTGTTTTGCTGCAAAGGCACAAAGTACACAAGCTGTTGTGTCTTTTTACAAATGATTAAACAAGGTAACAGTGAAGGAAGTGTCCACCACACATGATGCATAACTCCATATACATGTCATAGTCATAGTTTATATAGTTTATATACAGTGTTGTTTGTGTGATTAAGTTAGTTATCCTGTTATATATCCCAATGCATGTTTGAAAGTCAGCGGTACCAGTTTGTGCACAGGAAGTGGGCAGTGGGCGCATCACTCTAATATATATATATATTTTACAACACCATATTATTTTCAGTAAAAAAACAGAGCTTCCCCTTTCAGCTCAGGCTTCATGGGAAGTGACAGCTGTATCCCGTGCCTCCACTCCAGCTCCATACACAGAACTACCTAATCTAATTCTGGCTGCAGCTAAAAGGCTATTAGATGTTCGGCCATCGTTTGACAAAGCTGTTTGTTAGCGGGGCCACTCCCTAAGGCTTCTATTAAAGGACCTGACTGGTTGAAGGTCCCTGAGTCTGAAACAACATAGGCCACCATTGTAAATAAGAACTTTGTCTTAATCACTTGCTTAAATAAAGGTGAAAAACAAATAAATAAAAAGATAAATAAATAGGAAGGAAATTAGGAGGATCCGAAGACTGAACTTTAGACTATTAGGAAATATATACAAGAAAAACTTTGGGAAAATGATGGCAGAACACTGTCACTGATTAAAGCTGCATACAAATAGGAACTGGCAAAGTGTCAAACCAAATACTACTCCAATCTCACCAGGTTAATGCGTATATGAGAAGTAGCTCTAAAATCCAATGAAGCTCATTTTAGCTGCTCAAAGTCTGCTTTATAACTGCAGACCACACAGCTATTCTATTCTTTTCTATTCTATCTATTCAAACTTTGCTTTGAGATTTGGCATGCATGACCCCATTGATGAAACAGGCGTTTGTCCAGCATTTTAATCATCTTTTTATGATTCACAGTCACACACACTTTCATTTGGACACACTGTTGTAAATAAGGAGTTGTCAGAGCAACCATAAAACATGTCCAAAAGGAAATGACTGGTCAAAAATAATGTACCACTACACGGATGCAGAGAAGAAATACACTCCCACGCTTTTAGTGCAATCTTATCTGTCCATATTAATGCATAGGTGGTGTACATCATAAGAGATTTGATACCCAAAGTATCTCGCTAACTAAATACTCCCGATGTGTGTGTGTTTTTGTGTGTGTGTGTGTGTGCGTGCGTGCGTGCGTGCGTGTGTTTTATACTCACTTGTGGCTATTAGAAACCGTAGACTGCGTTGGCGAGCTCCGTGAGGGAAGGATGTCATAGTCATCGCTTACTTGCACACCATTAGAGAAAGGCTGCACAGACACACAACGAGAAGGTGGAAAAATACAAATATGAGCAACTAAAGCATTAAATACAGCATGTTCCTAATCGGATATATTGTGTTGGTCCCACATTGTGTTGGGGGGAAGGTAGTGCAGTCCAATACACCAAACAGAAACTTTTCAAATAAGGGAGGCTTTCTCCAACCATCCATCACTGTACAGTGTTCTGAGCAAGATGAATCACTTTTTTGAGACTTGCTATTATCAACAGAAGACACTATAGGATACATGCTGCGTCACAAAGAGGCAGTGCTGCGTAAACGGAATACAAAACTCTAGCACTGCACGGTAGACATTTTCTGTGACTAACATTAGTAGTAATCTCATGCTAAAATCTAGATTATTATCTACATTGAAAGGGAAGACCTGATTTCTAAACAGTCTGTACCGATTAGCCAGCATTCAAGTTAAAAGGTCAGCTCCCTGTGTTACAGTTGAACTCTTCAGATCTGCAAAGAGTCCTATTTGATGTCCCATGCAAGTGTTTCAAATGAAAAAGCTACATTTCATCTTGAACTACTATCTTTATATAGAACTACTCAGCATCTGGTCCCACGCCACCGGCCTGAAATGTCTGAACTATACTATAATTCAAATATAATGCAATACTTTTATACTAATAATATATTCCATATGCAATATGTCCTGTCTTTGAAATAAAACTTCCTCCATATGTAAGACAAGAAATATGCAAATAAGCATCACGTCAACTTCCTCAATATTACCAAAAAGTGACAACGCTCTCCACAGGCACTTTCTGATCAAAGAGTGTGTCTGCAAGTGATTGGCTGTGTGTGTGTGTGTGTGTGTGTGTGTGTGTGTGTGTGTGTGTGTGTGTGTGTGTGTGTGTGTGTGTGTGTGTGTGTGTGTGCGTGCGTGCGTGCGTGGGAGTGTGCGTGTGTGCCTATGTGTTTGTGTGAGTGTTTGTAATACACACTAGGCTTTTAAATGACAAAGTGGACAGAGTGTACAGACACAGATGCTACGCGGTATCTGGTTTCCACACCAGTACATGTTGAGGCAATGCAGCCTCTGGAGCATTTGACTTGGTTGTATTTGAATGAGCAGTTCAAACACTGAGATTCAGTTAAAAAAGGGATTTCATAATTTAGCATAGATTATCATACTTATATGCTGTTCAACACATTTCAAGTATGTCTGTACTCACTTCTAAGAATGGCAGAGCAGCTCATTAGTGTTGAGCCTGCTGCATATCTATCTACAAAGTGACTGTCATCTTATTTTTTAGAATCTCTTTGACAACCCCAGTGGTGCACCTATGAATAATTAAATCAGGTTTCATCCGAGGAGTCAAATCTCCCTTTTGAATATCTGCAAACAGTAAAAACATACATTCAAATTTCCATAACTGTCTTTTTGCTCATTAACGATGAGCGCAATCTGTTTATAATAAGGATAAAAACATCCAAATGAATGTAAACTCATTAAGATTTTGACACATCGTAAACAGTGCACATTCAGTTTATCTATCTAATGAACATTAGTCCACGGAGCATTGCTATGCAGTGCACATATTTGCTTTAGACTGTGAAACACAAACCACACAAGCTAACAAACAGGAAACCACTTCTATTATTGGTAATGGATACCGTAAAACAGTAAAGGGCCAAACTGGGCCTAACGAACGAGAAGAATATATTGAATAGCAGCAACACATGTTAAACTAAGGGCTCTGTTTAGTGCTTGTGGTTATGTATACAACATATTGCTTTTACTTCATGTAATATTGCTGTCTATTTGTTCATTTTTGTAAATGATGCACTTTACTGATTTAATCAAAAGATAAATATACTTTGGTTTCCTTTGTCATTTGGACATGTATATATAATACAAGAAAGTTTTCAGAGTGTGCGGTTGTAGCTTTCAAGCTAAGCTATTAACAACACCTATGATGTGTACTATAACCAAGTCGTGTAAAAGGTACCTGAACGGTCCACTGTAGCTTTATGTCCATGCGATCATTTAAAAAAGGAAAATATTTCAAATAGTTCGATACAAGTTTAGTAGTTCAAAGGACTATGGGACATTTAAAGTTCAAACTAAGCCAGTAGCTGAAAGTATGCCAACGTAGTAGAACTTGAAAGTGGAGCAGGCTGTAGAGGATTTAATGATTCCTCCAAGGTTTTTATAACTGATAGTATGTAGAAGTATAAGACATTGGGAAAACGGGAAAAAGGAAAGACTAGAAAATACATTTCCTGTAGTAAATGCTGTGGGGATGCTGAAAGCTTGAATAAGTAAATATATTAAAAAAAAACTGAGTTTTAAAAAGAGCATTAGAGAAACTAAACCGTAGGGAAGCTCAAATTGCCTGAAGAGAAGGGGGCTGAACAGCATTGCATTGGAGAAGCTACAAGAAGAGCTGGACGGACGGACGGACGGACGGACGGACGGACGGACGGACGGACGGACGGACGGACGGACGGACGGACAGACAGACAGACAGACAGACAGACAGACAGACAGACAGACAGACAGACAGACAGACAGATAGATAGATAGATAGATAGATAGATAGATAGATAGATAGATAGATAGATAGATAGATAGATAGATAGATAGATAGATAGATAGATAGATAGATAGATAGATGGATGGATGGATGGATGGAGGCTGAGGCCACAGAATATCAGCTAGAAAGGTTTCTAGCTGATATTGAGAACTGAGAACCCATTTCTTCTATCAGCCCAAGTTATGACCTTAGAATATTTACCTTGGAGTTCTCTGAGTTCCCTGCTCCCTCCATTCTGTTGTGTAACCTGCCGAATCCCGCCGACGGACAGCTGAGCGGTCTGCCGTTGAGGTGGGAGAGTCCTAGCTGGAGCAGGTGTTCAGATCCGGTCCTGTGGGCACCAGCGTCAGCAAAGTGGTGGCTATCTTTGGGGCAGCGCGTGTGGGGAGGGTGCTGGGGGTCTGACAGCGAGCCGGTGGAAGATGAGATGGAGGAGGAAGAGGGGAGCCAGGAGTGTCTGGACTCTGGGGGGATGGGGGGAGGACGCTCGGGGGGAGGCGGCGGTGGAGGGTCCCTCTGGGGTGGAGGGGGGGCCGGGAGAGGCTTGTCCTGCTTCCTGGACATGCCCGGAGAAGACTACAGACAGGTGGAGGAGAGATATGTATATGTAGGTTCAGTGAAATGACAAGGGACAATCTACACACAATTCATGATTCAATATTTGTGGTAAGAGTTCAGGTTATGTTGGGTTGTTTTCTCTGGACTCCCAAGAAGCACCAGTGAGCACTATGTGGAAGCTATATTCTGATGGGGATCAAGTAAAAAATAAAGAATATTGCAGTATTATTGCAAAGACACTCCAGTTATTTGCGTTCAGTATGGCCACAGGTATGTTAGAGCGGCCAAAATGAAAATATGCAAGTGAAGTATAAAAACTTTTCTATTCACTTTTGCTGAATGTGGATTGGGACCTTTTTTCCCTGCAACAATGTGCATTTCTAGTGGTCACTAAAAAACAATTGTCACATAACATCATATGGTTGTTGTAAAAAGCAATAAAATCCTAACATTAATGACATGCTGCTATTTGGGCCAACAAAGTAATTATTTTGCCCTGTGGAGAATTTTCTTTATTTCTTATGGTTTTTTAAAAATTATATATTTATCCTTTCCCTTCCTCTAACCTTCAACTGTTATGAATGTGTCTCATTCTTATTATGTCATTTATTACTTTTTGAAGTCCTCTTGTGAAGCACTAGACTTTAATATAAAACATTTTGACTTTAGTGATTACGTGCAGGAACAAATACAGATTAGCCCTTTTTTTATTTCTATCAGGGACTGACCTTGGGGGAGCCCGTGGGACTGGCGGATGGGGATCGGATGGCTCCTTTCTGGATGAGGTCCAGTCGTGGAGGGACGGGGGGCAGGCTGAGGTGCTGCAGGCAGTGGCTGGGGTCTCCTCCGTGGGCTTTCCTGTGTTGGCTGACAGGTGAAGAGCTGGGAGACACCATGGGGGAGTTCTGTCGTTCCGTACAGTGCTGAGAGAAAAAGTAAGTCATGTTTTAGTCATTTAGGTTTAGTTATTTAAGACTAGCTGTTGTGTAGTTTAAGCATTGCAAGAGAAATAATCAACAGGATTCGTATCCACCAAAAGTTGGAAAACGCCCCACTTTTACTCCTAAATGTAAGGATTACTTTAGTGATAATATTTCTTACTTCCCTTACTTAAAGTTGGGGTATATGATTTCTGATTGGTCAAAGTTAACATGCACTGACACTTTGACCAATCAGAGCGAGGCTCAGATTCTCTGTTCTTATTGGCTGTTGGGACTGTCCATTCACTTTGGCACAACTTTGTTGGTGTATTGCGTGTCAGGGAGGGACCAAAGAGAACAAGTGGAGCGGTTGAGGTATTTGGATTTGAATCTCAACTACCAGTTTCTCCCCAAATCCTCCACCCCAGCTTTAATAATCCTACAAAATAAAAGCTCCAGAGGTGTCTTATTTTATCAGAATATGATTAATTATCATGAATAGCTTAGCTGAAGCAAAATGTATATCTGTGTGCAATATGTAATGGACTATTACTTGCATTTTATTTGAACATTTTAGGGAATGTTACACTACTTTTTTTTGCATTCTTTGTTTTTACTTAGAATCCCTCTTCATGCATCTGTATTCACTGCACTTGTTATTAAATCATTCAAGTTCTAAGTTCTCTTTATTATATTTTTTCTCTTGCAGCAGAAATTCCTTCCTGCTCAGACTAACTTTTTAACAATTGATGCATATCATTACTATTTGAACTTGGGATTCAGATGTATCACACAAATACAATTAAATGACAACTTGAAAATATCAATTTGAAACTTTTTTTAAACCTTCAAATATCTTAATTTTTTTTGCAAAATACCATTTAAATTAGTAAAAAATGGAATTCAAAGTTTGAAGTTTGATGAACATGACACTGGACTTTTCCCTGTATTTCAAACAACTAAAACATGAGGCATATCAGATTACCTTAAACCCCTTTGACCCTTTGACCCTAACCATCCATAAATCAACCACCAACTCTAGTGCTTCAAGTCTGTTACCCTTCTGATGTTGGCCAGTCCGTTCATGACCAGGCAGTCCTCTCGGTCTTCCTCATCATCCAGTTCCAACATGGGACAGCTGTGCTGGTCCAGGAAGAAACACTTGTTGCCCTCATTGCGTGGGTCAAAAGGATCCACAATTATGGGCTCTGTGCCTTTGATCTCACATCGACAGAACGGACAACCCTGGCCATCTGATTCCTGAAACGGATAAGGGGAAACACACTTTAAATGCAAACACACAGACATTATCTAAATCCTATGTTGTGATGAGCAGTGGTTTATAGCTTTCATAGTGTTTTTGGCGCATAAGGAATCACTTGGACCATCAAAAGCAGGAAGGCCTTTACCACGCGCAGCTGGGACACACATGGTTTAGGTTATGTGGCCTAACCACAACCTTATATCTTATTCTATCTCTCCCCCATTCAGGAAAAGGACACTGGCAAAAGTCGACTGAACACATGCTTGTGTAGATCCAAGGAAAACTGTTTTGCAACTTTACAACGTTCATTGGCCACATGTACATATCTCACATGGCAAGCCCCCTGTCAGACAGGGGTCATAAATAAGAGAATAAAAGAGGTTTTGGTTTTCAGTGCGTCTCTCTTTCCACTGAGTCAGGGGCTATAATCAAAGGCAGACCATATTTACGGAGAACAAAGCAGCGTTTGTGGTGGCCATATGGTTGGTGGACTTGGCAGGCTAAGCATAAAAGGCATGTTTGAAACTTAATCCTAATTGGAGTGGGTGGAGAAGGGGCAGGAGTGGAAGGTTAAAAAGAAAGGCAGCCCAGACAGGTGAAGGTCTTTTAGATGTCTAACTTTGATATAACCACCATTTCAATAGCTTTTGAGTGACATTGTTTCAATGAGAAACAGGTCCTAGCATGTTCAAATATCAATAAGAAATCATTGATTGTGTTCACTTGGGGTCAGTGGAACAAGCTGTGAAAACATTATGACATACCGTCACATTTATAAAGTTAATGGTGAACTAGCAGACAGTGCATGTGAGCAAACGGTGGCCTGTTTGACAGTAGGCAAAGTAGGCATAAACTATTATTTGGAATCATGTGGTGGAAACCATCTCTCTTTTTCTTTTCTTTTTTTGGCATTTTTATGCTTTATTGATAGTGTAGAGACAGAGTTGAAATGGGGCAGAGAGGGGAGTGACATGCAGAGAACGACCGCGGGCTGGAATCGAACCCGGGTCCGCTGCTGGCCGAGGCCCATGGGGGGGACGCCCTACCAACTGAGCTAAGGGCGCCCGGTGGAAACCATCTCTGAGCTGCTTTGGACTCCACCATCTCCTGAGAAAATATATCTGTCTCTTCAGCTGCTCAATGCCCCACATTGTTCACCAACTAGTTGATAACTTTTCTTGTATTATTTCAAGAGCTAAGGGGGAAGGCAGAGATGGTAGATTATTATTCTCTATGGGTTTGTTATAATGAGTGATGCTTCACATATTAATTATCAAACAAAGCCAAAGGGGCTGATGACACAAATCCCAGGATACTTAAAGTGTGTGCTGGGCAGCTTGCAGGAGAGGGCGGTGTTGTGGTCCATTGACCTAGTTGATCTGTATACACATTGAAGGAGGTCCAGTGAGTCAGGGATGGAGGAGGTTTTGCATGTTTTGACAAACCACTCAAAGCATTTATAAGGAGGTGAGATGCGGACATTGTTTTTTTCAGAACTGACTGATTTTCTTTTTGTGTTGGTTAAGGATAGCCTATAATACTTGAGTTGAAGCCTCAGCCTTGGTAGTTAATACTTGACTGTGTCCCTTCCTGTACTCTCTTCCAAAGTTTTTAGCATTGGTCTGTGCTATAGGTTTGGCACAGACCTCACCGTTAACCCAGGCTTCTAATTTGGGAATGCCCCTACAGTCATATGCGGAACATCTTTGATGCATTTGCCCATGTAAATAAGTACTGCCTTTGTGTATATGTCTATGTTGTTGTCTTGGGCTGTCCTGTTTGAGCGTCTGCTTTAGGCTTTAGGCAGAAGCAGAACTGAGATGTTATCTGATTTGCTGAAGAAGGGCCTTGTATCCATCTTGGAAGGGAGTGTAAACATGGTCAACATGTTACCTGCTGAGTACTACGCAGTAAATACAAAGTTAGAAGCCAAACATGCTGTCCCATAAAAAAATAACAGTTTGCATTAACTCTGGACAATGTTGACTTTATACTGAGTGGAACTTTGTGCAACTACTTGATACTTGCCAAAAAATCTTGGTATAAAGACACACAAACAGACAAACACACACACACACACACACACACACAAACAAACACACACACACACACACACACACACACACACACACACACACACAAACAAACACACGTTATAATCTTATAAAACCTATTGTCTGCAAAAAAAAACAGTGAATCGTTGACATATCACTGCATTGATTTGGGGCAAAAACCTTACAGCTAGAACAAGGGAACCCTCCCTTGGGCCCCCACATCAAAAGGCCTCCAGTAATAAGAACAGGATGTGGAATTACATAGATAAATCACCAGCCAGCTGTGGGTGAGAAGAAGTGTAAAATGAGTGTGTTCCACTCCCAGCTGACTAATATTCAGAGTGAGAGGAAAATGTAGGGAACCACCACTGAGTCAAGGGCCTGAGCAGGTTATTCACAGTCCCTAGGCTTTGAGAGGGTTCCCTCTCTGTATGACTCATAGTTCCACTAATAGGGGGGTAAATACTTTCAAACTGAAGGACACAAATATACACACACCCACTAAGATACGTCACTGAAATCACTGACTGGTTGTGTGGAGGAGCGGGACGGGTCACATAGAGTTGTCATAACAGGAAGTATGACAAACAAACACAGTGAATGTTGGTGCTGCTGAATCCTGCTGTTTACAGAGGATAGGACTGAGCTCTGGTTCCTGGAATGAATTGTCTCATCTGCTAAACCTAAGAAAGCTATGTTATGATTCAGGCCACCCAAAAGTTTTCGAAACATTGTAGCCGATACCCGTGATATTGAACCCTGTGTGTGTGTGTGTGTGTGTGTGTGTGTGTGTGTGTGTGTGTGTGTGTGTGTGTGTGTGTGTGTGTGTGTGTGTGTGTGTGTGTGTGTGTGTGTGTGTGTGTGTGTGTGTGTGTGTGTGGTGTGTGTGCTTGTGCTTGTGCGTGTGTGCGCGCTCTAAGACCTATCATTTCAAGGACCATTTAACTTACATTCTACGGACCATAGATTCCGATGTGTGAAATACTATGTTGCCCTTTTAAGAATTGAATTCCCAATCTTTGTTGAGATAACTGTGACCAAAAACATTTGATGTGGGGGCAGCAGCTATACAAAAAGCCTTGATGATAAACACGATATTTTTTTTTTTAAATGCAAGATTTGCTGTTCCAAAACAGAAGGACAAAGTCTCATCTGCAAACGTTGAACTATTCCCTTCATATTCTACAGCAATGAAAAATATTCAAAATTTCATTATAAAGTATGAGGTCAAATATGTCTGCTACATGATCCCCCTCTGAGGATTAGAACAAACATACTTTGAGCCCACTCAGAAATAACTTTGATACAGCATTAAGATTGCAAGACATGTTGCTGGGCTTGTGTCCAACCCTGCAGAGTGGAACGTGTGTGTGTCCCTGCCAGAGATTAATAACATCAGGGTCAGTGTGGGCAACTCGTCCATGTCTGTAGAGCCATCTATCTCTGTGACTGCTACACCGATGTCCCATGCAAAAGAGTGGAGAAACACATGCAGAAATACTGGGAAGACACTGTGTCGCTCACACTCTCCGTTCTAACCTCTGCTACTGTTTAATGTGTGGAATAGGGAAGATGTAAGGACACAGGGAGGAAGTGAGGGGGTTTTGTTTTTTAATCTTGCACAGGAGGACTTGAAGCTTTGTCTATTATTCAGTAGTCTTTCTCGCTTGTATGCAGATTTATTAATCTTCAAACAAGATGTATTCCTATGTATGCATTTAAAATACACCGTCAGCAGCGTTCAAGAGTTAAACATTAAACAACAGAATGCTGCACAGAGAGACAGCGAGGATGAATGACTGTATACACATTTTTTGCATTTATGTGTAATGGCACTAGTAAATCGGCCAAAGCCACTGAGATACATTTTTATTTTTTTTCTAAGTGTTGATCTTAAAATGACTAGTATGGTATGGTATGGTATGGTATGGTATGGTATGGTATGGTATGGTATGGTATGGTATGGTATGGTATGGTATGGTATGGTATGGTTCATCACAATTACCTGCCAAGCCGTCAGACAGGAAGTGCACATCAGGTGACCACAGGGTTCGATCTTGACGTCTTTGTCGTTCTCGGCGCAGATCTTACACAGCTGGAAGGTGGAGCCCATCTCACAGTAGAGCTCATACTGCTCCTGTTCAGGCACAGCAAATTCCAGTCAGTCATCAAGCGGTGCACCATACACACCAGAGCAGACACACAGTAATATACAGACACAGACATTCAGTGACATCTGTAACATAACCTCAATTTACTGACTTCCCCTGTTTTAAATACACTAAAAAAACATCATCATATCCTGCATTCTCTGCAACACAACAGCAGCCTTTATTTTTTTCTCTCCACCTGGTCAGGCTGCTAACCATTAACTTGAGACAAACGTCACCAGAACATGCTATTTTACTATACTGTCAATTCTAAACTGGAAAATGTGGCTTTTCCGGAAGAAAATATTTCAACCTTCGGCAGATAAAAAACAGTTTCTGAATAAATCTGAAACTAACACGAAGTCACGCAATTATCGATTGTTTCCTTTCCTAACTCATTTAATGTTGTTGAATTTTTAGAAAACACCCCCACAGTTCAATGAGTGGTCTGACACACATTCAGTCAACACTTTCCACACTTTAATGTAATAAGGAAGGCTGCAGTTTATAAGAATTTGGATAGTAAGGCTAAGAAATTCCATGACTAGTTGGAACATGAACATATCTCTGCTTATCCAGATGAAGCATTTCTAAAGAAACACACACACACACATAAACAAACTTACTTGTGTCACTTTGATGTGATCATGAGGTGTCGGTTCACATAAACCAGTGAGGTCCGGATTGTAACTGCGGCCATCGGGGAACAAGTAGCTGCCAATGAGAAAAAATGCTAACAGTTAACAGTTAAAAACAACATGGCTATAAAATATCCTGTTCCAAATCAGGAATTGTTTGACATGCGTTCTAACTTATCCAGTATGCTTTCCATTAATTAAACTTGAAATAACTGCTGCTTTACAACAACAAAAAAGCGTTAAATTATAATCATAAAATTAAATATCGTCATCAGCAAGTATTTGAAAAATTATTTAAACTTCTTTCCAGTAAAAGTTTTTTTTTTAGATTAATTCAGCCTTTAAAAGAAAGGGTTTAACAATGCTGATTGACATTTGCAACCGCAACTGATGGGAACTTAACATCCTCCATATAATGGAGCTGCTGGTGTCTCATTTTTTATTTGTCAGGAGGCCTGTAAGATTATCATGTAGGATAAAACAGATGTTATTGCGGAACCACTTGAGGCTTAAAGACATCCTCTCATCTTTATGAGACAAAAAAACTAAGTGTTTCATCTACAGTAGATGTAGATGAGCTTCCAGAAAAAAAAAGTTATGTCCAGAGGCGATTTTAGACAATTGTTAGGGCTACATTTTATCCTAGCAACCCTAAAAAAAAATTAAACATTCAAAATAGTCTGTGTCTGACAAGCTCAGTTTTTGAGCCAAAGCAGAGATTATGGAATGACCTGAAAAATCCATATCCAGTCCAACAGGTAGGTGTTAATCCTGTTATGCTAGCTTGTCAAATCTACTAAAATCGCCCCTGGGCTAATCTATTGAGAGCTGAGGAGCCACGCTAATCACAGCCTCATGAAACTCTAGAGCCTCACTGTTTGGTGGAAACCAGCCAGAGGCAAGAATAATCAAGTAACCTAGACCATTCAGAAATAAATTCTGCGCCATTTCCAGAAATGTGTGCTTGTAATCCATTAGTTAACATGGTACAAATCACCAATTTGTATTTGGATTACATATTGGAAATGTCTGTTTTCTCTCATAAAGTGATATCCGATAGTTTTCCCCTCAAAACAGCCATGTTCAGATGAGAGAGTAAGGTAGAAACTTATGATAAATGCATTTCTTTTGTAAAATAACGTTACATGTTTAATTTAAAATGTAATTTACGCCCCTGGTTATGTCTCCAACAGACCCCTTGTTCTGATCTGGGAACACTCAAGAGACTATGCATAATCAGATGTAACTAATTGTGACAAAGTTGATAATTTCCCATGTGTATACAGTGTAAACAAAGTAGAGTAGCACAACTGATCAATATACAAACAAAGAGTGAGCTAGAGAGGGAGACAATGTGTGTTAGGTTACGTACAAGCCCTCCCTGTAGCCATCGATGAGGGCTTGGAACAGAGGTTTGTTGTGGGGGATGGTCTGCAGTATGTTGCCATCGTTGGTCACATAGCCGATGGCCCACTGGCCCAGCCGTGTACAACTGAGTCTGAAGATGTAACTGTAAGAGAGAGAAAGGGGACAGAAGTACAGTATATGTGTCACACAAACAAGATGCAAAAAACACACACACACACACACACACACACACAGCTCAACACTATGAAACCTACAACAACAACATAGAAAAGTCATAAAAAAGTACTATAAAAATATGTTGACAGGTATTTCATCATTTTATGACACCTGAGTGTGACCACAGGAGGGTAGTTGGTAGGTAACAGATGAGATAATAACAACTGAGGAATGAGCCAACTACCAAATACATTTTTTATTCTATGGTGATATATGAACATCCATTCTTTTGTACAAAATAACACTTGAAAAAGTTATAAAAAAAATGGAGTCCGGAAAGAGTCCTGGGTTAGCGCGACCCTTGCCCATAGCATGATGCCACCTCCACCAGTGTGTGTGTGTGTGTGTGTGTCCGAGCACGTATGTGTGCGCCATTGTGTGTGGGCATGTTTGTGCCTTTGAGTGTGCGTCTGAGTGAGTGCAAGTAGTAACATGTAGCAGCTCACCCGATATGACTGGCCTCGCCCACACAGCTGTGATTGTGTGTGTGCATGTTTGTTCCAGCGTCGGTTCAGAACAATGGTATTTTGCATGATTCACTCGGTGATCAGCACCCTATGCATTTGCATACCCAGACACACACTAGTGCCTTCCACACACACTGACACCCAGACACAAAGACAAACAAACACACACACACACACACACACACACACACACACACACACACTCAGGATTGGCACTACACCAAACACAGCTAGTCAGCATTTGTTTCGGAAACCAGTGTGTAGGCTGCTCCTACACACCCATGCACGCACTCATGCGAACATCGGTCACACAACTGGTGTCCACTCTTTCTATAAGGATGCGGTGACGCAAATGAGTTTTCAGTTTCCCAGCTGGAGTAAAGGGGCACGCTGATCGTTATGATTAATAATTGTGTTTCTCATATTCTGAAATTATATATTTAATTTAAAAAAAGCATCTGACTTTCCTTTGAGGGACCCTCCAGATTAGTTTTTCAATGTTTTCATAATTCTACTGCTGTGTCCAAACCAAACCAGGTCAGTTGCATTTCCTTGGCTGAAACAAATGTTTGCCTGTGTTTAGAGGTCATACGCACCCTCCTGAAATCGTAAGTCCCAAAACATAAATATGACATGTTTTATTAATATATAAAACAGTAATAAGGAGCTTTGGTAAGTTTGTTCAGACTAAGGTTCAGAGGTGCGACAACAAAATATTATAAATTATAAATAGTCCCAAATGTAAATTCATGAGCACACTTTATTTCTTACTGATATCCACTGCCTCGGAGCTCCAAGGCTGTTTGCTACAGTGATCAACGTGGTAAATATTTATGAACTAACATGCGGACAGAGGAGAACAATAGTAATATCCATGAAAATTGGATCCTGTAACAGCACAATGAATCTCAGACCTGACTGTGTTGGTAGTACACAGATAACAGGAAGCTGCTTGTAAGTGTTGGGAGGGGTTGAGATAAGTCAAGGGTAAACAAATCCTCTTCTTCTTTGCACATCAATAGCGCAAAAGTTATTATAGTCCAGAACTCACATGAATTTAGAGCCTTTGAAAGACTATTTTCTCAGCCAACTTCTTATAATAAGCAATGAACACACTACAATAATATTATGCTAATGTGAGAGCATTTTTTTGGTTCATGAGAGATTTCTCTCATGATTCTGCTCAGTAAAGGTGACCACGGCCACATATTTGAATATTTCCAGAATTTATTAATGTTAGATTCAAATCAGAATCAGATTACAGTTGCTTGCATATGTTGCCACTAAAACACCACAGCCAATCTAATCTGATGAAGCATATGAACTGTGTTAATGTAGTTTCTGACATTCAAACTCACAGTAAAAATGGTACAGGGAACTCAAAATCTTGTACAATTATTTTTTTAGAAATGTAAGAAATATGTCATATATCAGCGTTGGTAGGGTGGTCATCTATTAGATTGCAGTGTTGAAGGTTCGATCCCCCGCCTCCCCACCACATGCCGAAGATTCCCTGGGCAAGACACTGAACCCTAAATTGCTCCCGATGGTTCAGAGAGCACCTTGCATGGTAGCTACTGCCATCAGTCGGTGAATGTGGTAAGAAATGTAAAGTGCTTTGGGGTTGAGAGAGTCAGCTAAAAAGCGCTATATGTGTCAAGTCCATTTACCATGTATAGCAACATACTGTATACTGTAGATATGGAAAAAGTACCATTCTAAATCAAGTTGTCAATGCATTTAATTAAAATAATTGCTAATTATGTTTCTTTAGCAACTTTAACTTTGTCTGTTGACCATGTATTCATGAATATGTAATGTTATAAAAAATGTATCAAAAGTGTGTAGGTTCTTAAAGCACACACAGTTACCATACCTGCCAGGCTTGTTGATGTACTTGTGCAGTCGGGCCTTGACTTCATCATAGGTGAGGAAGGCCATGTAGCCGGGGTGTGTCACTGCCAGGAAATTCCAGTTCCTCAGAATTGATCCCCATGGCTGAAAAAGACCCAATGTTACCAATGAAACCAATTTTAATGAAATGTACACTAATTGTTTTTTTATATTTTCAGCATATGTTACATTTATAAGTATATGTTGCATGCGCTTACTTTGAAGTAAGAGCTGCTTATGGCACAAATAAGTGATAAATGGTATGTTCATTTGGCTAAATCCGAATTATGTGTCTGCAATCCAAGAATGAGAGAGAGTGCAGTGGCAGAGGGTTTTAAGCTATAGCTCTGCAACTAAGGGTCTGGGACACAAGATTGTGCACTGCCACCAGATGTGTTTGGCTCTGTTTACAACTGCTTTGAGTTTTTCTGCATGACACAGTCACACAGATACCAAAACACTTGATGTGGAAGAGGACTAGCTGACATTACTGCTAACGAGTAGAGTCTGTATAGTACACTGAGCGGTCAAGTACACAGTGTGTATGCAGTGTGTAATTGACAGCTCAGCAGGAAAGGCCTCAATAAAGGATGTGCTCTAAAAATAGCTCTATGTACTCTACTTTACATACAATTATAAAATACCCTTATATCTGACTGCATTGCACAACCATTTAACATATGCATCTGTAAATGACCGGCCACCTCAAATGGTTTGTTGTATTCTCATATAATAACCACACTTGCTACTTAATAAATATTCCCTTAAGAAACACATTGGCAATGAGAGATAGTATGTTTGCATCAGATCCCAGAACCCAGGGCATAAACTTAAGCTGTGGGGCCTGTTGTTCGGAGGCCTTTAGTGGGTCTGCCAGTTGGCTCCAGGTGGTGCTGGAGCTCACCAGAGACAATGATCTTTCTACCCTTATTGTGGAGTTGGTTTGGCAATAGAAACCACTAATGGATACTGGAAATACTAGCCTTTGGGCTGAAATGGCAATGAAGCAAGGTCTAAGCATGTGTTGATAAGAGCTGTAAACTGGCCTGGCCCACAGAGGAAAATAACACTAACTACTCAGTGAGTCACAGACTGAAAGCAAGTGAAAATAACATCTTGTCACCATCAGATCCCACATTCATCTTGCAAAGCTTTAATTATTTTGTACATCTTTACAAGAGCAACAGAATGTTAACTATGCTAGTCGACAATATGCATTCACCTTCACCGCCTATAACAACTTCCGCCATCCACTAGATTTACTTCAGTTTACCATTCTGCACTTGTCAAGGAATATTTAAAACTATGTTGAATAGCTTGTTTCCTAACTCTCCGGCACAAGACAAGTCAGGAAATGTTGGACTAGTCCTTTAAGCACACTGACCACGCATGCATTAATGGTAAGTCAGCAAGATTTTCCCTAAGCTTTAATTTTTTGCTTGACTTGTTACCTGTTATTAACCTGCTAGAAATCAACACACAGCTACTGCGACACTGATCCTGACAAAATCATCTGTCAAGCATTCTTATTTTTTTATGATTAAAGTAAGCATGCATAATAAAAGTTTCTGCCAAAGTAACACATCGCTTTATGGTCTCACCACCCACACACCATGTTGAAGCCACATGGGCCAGTAATCTGTCAACAGGAGGGATCTAAAAAACCATGCACATTATAAACCTCAAAGAAGCACAAAGATACAACAAGACATAATAAGAACAAACATATACCACATTTATTTTGCTCCCATGCTGTTAACTTATTGAACCAAAACATGTAAATAAGGTTCTGATCCTAAATCTGCTGCTGTGCCACTGTTACTGTCACTGTGCAATTGATGTGAGGTAAAGCTGTTCCACACTGTAAGTCAGCATATATTCAAACATGAATTTTACTTAACGAACATCACAACATCCACAAAGTTTACTGGGTATCAATATCAAACCACAGGAGTGGAAAAGTTCTGGCTAACGGTGAGAACTTTTTTGTCCAGTACCTTTAATATCAGTTCTCTGTGCACCATTACCTTTCAACTATAAACGTCCTGAAGACCCACATTGACTGAAAAAAAAAAAAGTTTCAGTTTAGCTGAGTTCAAGTGCAAACAGGCACTGGCCCTACAGTCTATGACAGTCAATACCGTACTTAAGCCTCCTGTAGATAGATGTTCTCTCACAATCCACTGCCTACTGTGTGACCGGTGAAAAAAATCCAGTGTTAATACACCGCCTAGGCTCTGTAAACTGGCATGTTGCTAGCTATGGTGGGCAGTCTTTGTTTACATACCAGTATTAACATTTCTTTTCAGTGCAAAGTAAAGACAGGTAGCAGATTGTGAGGAGATATTCACTGGCTTTGAAAGGGTTTATTACAGTTTAAGATAATGCATAGACTTCTTCAACAAAGGTTCAGATATGACCTGTTCCCACGGTCATCAAGATACTCTGTATCTGTTTTTGGAGCTGTCCAACTCTGGTAATATTTTACTCTAAAATCTTTGAAATATTTTCACATTTTTGTAATAACATAACACCAACAGACTCAGGAAATGTGGTATTTGAAGTAGCTCATAGAGAGTTTTCACATAGGTTAACAGTTTAATATTGGCATGAAGGTGTTTATTCAATGGCAATCTACACAGCCATCTGTTAACAAAACTTTGTTTCTTTAATATATTATAACATTCTAATACATTCATGCCTTTCTGCCTGTTGAACTTTGTCCCAGTAAACTTAATCAACCCCAAAGAGTTGTGCTAAACTTGCATTTGGGACATCTGCTAATCTATGAAGAAGTGAAACTCAGAAGACCAGGGTCACGAACCTGGTCAGACAAATGCGTACTGTCTCGTAAGGAATTGAAACGCATCTACGTCATCATGGACCAGACACACTTTTGGACCATAAATATCAGTGCTTTCTGTACAAGATTTTTGTATTCAGCCATGTACCCAACATGGAACATTTGTTTACCCTTGCTTTTGCTGTTGCAAGTAAAGACCAACCTGCTTTGAAGACTGCCTGACTCAGATCTCTATATTCAAAAACACTTGGGTTGTTGTTGAAATAATTCTACTAACACCATCATTATCCTCTAAGTGGAAAGTATTCGAACACATGGCACAAATTTGTAGGATATCTGTTAGCTTTTGTATAGTCTGAAAACCATTCCCCTGCTGCATAGCGCCCCTCCCTCAGTGTTTCTGGCATCTATGTGACTTATTTTAATCATTGTGCCTGTGTATTTGTGTATTCTGTTTAGAGAAGCTATGATGTTGCATGTGGTGATGGTGTTATGATACCATCACCCTTTACAAGCATCCTTCTCTTTTTATGTTCTTTGTTTGTTCTGAGAAAAGATTACTGCAGTGAGAAATAGCTTTTCCTATTTTTCATGTAACATAAATGAAATGCCATGCTGCATATTATGAGCATATTATGTTGACTCAACGTCATTGGAAATGAGGGTCACCCCTCAATTGGTCTCTCGAGGATAAATAAAAGTTAAATGAAATGAAAAATGAGGAAAGGTGTTATTTCTTGCAGGCATTCTAAAGAATACGGCTGGCTCTTGATCTCACATCAAAGGGATGCTGAGACAATATGATCCAGAGTGGAACAGACATTTTTTTTATGAAACATTCCCCCAAAAATGAAGAGAGAAAAAAAAAAGATTATAAAACAGAAAGGCACTGCATAAAAATGCTAAACCCTTTTGTACCTGCACACAGTATGAACCTTTGCTTTAAGTGCTCTGCGCAACGTGTGTCAAGAATAATTGAATGAATAGGTTTCAAACCAACCTGGAAGAGGCGTGTGAATATGTCGAACTCGAACACAGAGATGTAGTCATTGCAGGTGAGGTCGATGGTGGATTTCAGAGCCATGGCCTCCAGGCCCGAGCTGATGTAATGCACTTCATGAAGGCACTGGCGGAAGACTTTCCACGGCACTATCGTCCTGCAAGAGAGAAACAAGTCAAATTCCTATTTACACAGATATATAGCAACTTGTGGGGAAAAGGTATTTTATTTTATGTCCATTTGAAAACTCCAATGCCTGTGAAAACCCACAGCAGATTATTTTGCTGAGTTAAGAATTTAGTTTTATAATATATATTAAAAAACATATAATGTGTTTTTTAATATTTTATGAAACTTATTCTCCAGGCTTTTAGAACACATTAAAGTGAGGATAATGTTCTGTGGTTCACACTGAGGATGGGTGTATCTAGTATCTAATCGGCAACATTTGATGTGATAAGGCCACAGGGTAGCCAAAAGTAGCTGTTGATTATGTATTTTCTGCTAAATGTCAAATGAACAAATGTGCGTGGTGACTGTGATCAGCACCTTCAGTGGCATTTTAATTCTGCTGATGAACACAAGAAAGTCATCTCACACTTCTGTGTCTCACTTCCTCATATTGGTATAAAGTTCTATCACAACAACACCAACAGTACCACACTGAAATGCACTGTCACTAGAGAGCAGCTCACACTCTACTGAGAGATAATTATATACAGTGGCACTTAACATGAAGTCTTCCTGGAACAGGCAAAAATGTTCCAGTAATGAGATGGTCAGATGGTCTGCAATATACTGTATTTTACCCACCAGCTACTATTCACAAACCCCTACAGAGCATGCTATTGTTGCTTTCATTTTATGATTTTAGGAGATCAGGAAAAAAACACACTTGCACCAAGTTAAATTTAAGTAAAGAGTAAAAAAGATAAATATGTTATTGAATATACGAAACGTGCGATGAAATTTAAATTTTGTCGACCTCTCAACCAAACTGGTTTGCGTCCATAGCTCTGTTCCTGCACTGAAATATCGACAAATGATGATCTGCAGATTTTTTTTTTAACATTGAAGGTGAAACATCCTGAAACTCCCCAAGGCCGACCGAAATGAGGAGTGTCAGCTCCATTATGAGAACATTATCAGAGGAGAAATGAAAGCTATTCTAATGATGTTCGTCCCAGTTTTGAATACCAATCACAGCTAAACCCAAATACACCTCTCCCTAAGTAACAAACCAGATGATCACACACATACATTATGATTTTACTTCTTAGTCAGACTGAAATGACACCAAACTTTATCATTGTATTCTTTCTCATGTGCTGTTTACACATTCTTCTTTGAGCAGATAGTTTATGATTTGAGTCATAAATATGCAATCTTGATTTTATTCTTATATCAGCAATATTCTTGTGTGGGTGCATGTGTTCGGATAACCCACATCTGTGCTTGTATTTACTTACTAAGTATTTTTTTTTTTTTAAATTATACGGTTATACTGTTTATATATTTCTTGTATTCGGCAAAACCGAAAATACATTCACAACTTGAAAAACAAATGAAAGGTTTTTAAATAGTGCAGAATCTTGACAGTTTTAATCATAGAAGGTTGAAATAGTATCTTAGAGGTCTAGAATACTTTTAGAATAGCCGCAATTATCACAAGGACTTCTGGGATTTAAAAAAGAAAATATCTAGATAGCATGTAAAGGTCATAAATACTGCCATGCTTGTAAAGTTTGGCTTGGTAAAGAACAGAGAAAAAAAGTGTGTAATTTCTTTTTTGTATATATGTATTTATATCACAACAAATCTTATAATCTCATTTATGCTTCTGTATCAGTACTGCGTTTAAGTGTAGATGGTCACATTCTCACTCCAGCACACAGCCAGAGTTACAGTAGAGGATGTTAGTAGGGAAAAGGGCAGCAAGATACAAATGAGAGAAAATACAGCACTTAAATGGTTCATAACCTCATAAATTGAAAAGACTCCCTTTTAAAAGTGATCAAAGCTGGCTTAAGCCATGGGCCACCACAACTCTAATATTCACTGTCCTATAAACATTAGCTCACAGACCCTGACACCACCTTACCTGAACACACGTTGAGTCATATGATTAATTACGCTTGTGTATTACGTATAGCAGATGCAAACTGTACTCACTTACCACATAAAGAAATTGAACACATACAGTTCATTGATCTGAAAGCGATCGTGTGGCAAAGCTAATGGAGAGAGCTCATTTACTGTAGCTGACTGTGCTGAATGTGGGACAACTTTGATTGAATGATTCAGTGCGACCTTGACTGGCTGGTAATTTACAAGAAGGCGGAAACTCTATTCACTGAGCTACTGTAGCAAGTTCTGCCAGTACGGTATGGGTCTCCCACCAATGCCCTCACAGGATTGATGACAAGCACACATCCTTTTCCCCAGCAGACCACGGGAAGCTGAGGTTTGTAACAATCTATAATACAGTAGATTAAACTTTGGAGCGGTTGAAGGCTGCAGCTGGGAAGCATGTCTGCAGAATGGATGTTAGAGAAGCAAAGATGGAAGTATGAAAAAGCCCTGCCCATACTTATCAACACTGCTTAAAGATCAATGTTGGACCTAGAGGTAACAATATTTCAGTTTTACATAAAAGTAGGGGGGAACGGGGTAAGTAGGCACACTTTTTACTCTACTGAGAATTGCTCATCACCTATACATCTTTCGATAGTCATTCCTACATTGCATTGAAGCTTAAATTGTTGGCTTGAAATGTGTACCCCTCACTTTTTCTATCTTATTGTAATAAAGAAGAAATTAATCATCAAAGACACCCTAACAAATTGTGACAATCAACCCCATCAAGGGGTCGGTTGTCATACACTATGGGGTTGTTTGTCACAATGTTATCTTAATGGGAATAATCTTGAAAAGAAGGAAAGAAAGTAGAACTAACTTTGAAAATGCAATTGCATTGTCAAGTTGACAAATAGGCCTATATCACTTACAGTAGCCTTGGCAGCTTGTCTAGTTTGGGATGCACTGGGTTGTTTTGATTTTGATGCCCTTTTTTCCTTTGCATGCTAGCTGCCTTTTCCTGCTCTATTCTTTCCTTCTCTGGGGTGTCAGTGAGGATACAGCTTGACAATTTATTTCGTTATTGGGTTTCTTTTCTGACTGTAGCCTTTGGATAACGTGTGACAACCAACCCCCCCAAAAATGTGACGACCAACCCCAACTTGAATTTTTTGCTAGCATCAATGCCAACAACCATCTGACAACTAATTAGCTTGCTAACCACAATCTAAACTATAGTTTACCCTTCACACTTTTTATGGGTAACAAGTGTTTTGTTATAAACCCATTCTGTAAAAGCGTAGAAGAAAAATACTGAGGAGCTAAATATTTTCACTTTGACATGAAAAACACAAACAGTCCTCTCACCTCAAATTCAGCAGTCTAACTCCAAGGAAGACTATGTAGGTGACCTCTGATCCCAATTCTGGATATTTACATACCAAAATTTCACAGACAGCGCCTTCTGGTTCTGAGATATAACGATTGTGACAACCAACCCGTGTGACAAATTACCCCGTTCTCCCCTACATGTCTGTCTAAGGATTAAAAATCACCCCAAAAATCACCCCAACTAACTCCAGAGGTCACTGAAGTGAGTTACATTAAAATCCCAGTAGAAGTTGATCATTTAATAAATATTTCACCAGTATGAACCTTATTCAGTGTGCATATGGGCACATGACTATTCATTTAGTACAAGCTTGAAAAATTGTGTGAAACAGTATAATGATTTGTTCTCAAACAGAGTTAAGGGCTCTTTTACCAGCACTCCACCAACATGGACATATGACATACATAAGAAAGCTCATTTTGTGTTTCATCGCGTTATTTTTAGGTCACAGTGTTCAGTATTTGGTTTCCTTTATAAAACAGACATCGTTAAAGAGAAGTCAGACTTTTTTGTTTGACTTTTGTTTAAGTTTAAACACTTTCATGGTATCCCATTATCCTGAGCCCATTTAGGTAATGCAAAGAAATGTTCCACTGGGAATTTAGCGAATTCATTTGGAACTTCATTAAAACAGGCCTCTCTCTTGTATTCACCGTAAAATGGGTTATTTGAAGGCTAAACACTGCTTGATATTGCCATTATTACTGGAAGAAATCCCAAAATGACTACTAACTTATATTTAAATAAGTGCTTCTTTAAACCACCTTGAGCTTCCAGGCACAACCAGGGTGACCTTCTGTGCTTTTATCTGTAAAATACCGCTGATGAAGCAGTTCAAACCAGAGTCTGAAACAGCACTGATAGTCTCTAAGCTGCTAATGCTCACAGCAGTTAGTCAAGCATATAGCCTTTTACAGCACATTAAAACAGACACATTTGATGGTAGAGCGCCGTGCGAATCCTATGCAAAATATACTGTAATCTTCCTATTGGATACATCCGAATAAAAGTGAGGAAATAGGAAGTTGGCTCTGAACGTCTGATACATATCTTGATTCAGATGTGTGTCTTATTTACCTAAATACAGAGTCATATATGGTCGTTGGGAAGGCACAAAGGGAGCATTGAATAGAAACTTTGATGATTTGTGATTTGCATGCCAGTCCTAATAACAAAATACTCTTTTTGGATGTATAAAGCTTAGCAAAAGGTGACATGTACAGACAAGGTTAGATTGAGACTGAGTCAATGGGAGAGGTTTTACAAGCAGATGTCCACATTCAAACCAGACGGAGGTCATGACATTGTCTCAGCTGTGCATGTCAGTGAGGTATGGACTAGACTGTGTGTGTGCGTGTATGTGTGTGTGTGTATGTATGTGTGTGTGTGTGTTTGTGCGTGTGCAAGCGTGTGTGTGTGCATGCGTACGTTTGTGCGTGCGTGTATTACTCCTCTTTGTGTGATCGTGTTGAGAAACAGCATGCGCATGTGTGAACCGTCAAGACATAAAGATCTTCTCCTATCCTATCTAACTAAAATGTACCAACAAAAAAATTGCATCAAATCAAAGCTGAAGAAGGCAAGAAAAGCGGGAAAACTTACTTTTCTCCAAAGAATTTCCCCCAGAATTCCGCAGCATCAGCTTTGGTGATCCTGAAATTGTCGCCCTGGAACTGTCCACCGGGGAAGACGGCTTTGATTTCAGCCAGCATGTGGCTGAAGATCAGAGACAGCTTGGTCAGGTTCCTCCTAAAGAGCAAAGAAAGAAAACAGTGGGTCAAACATTATGGCTAGAAATAGAGATAAGGCGCCATGTGGACATTTATTTGGAATGCAGAATTCTGGACGTATTTGCACATTTTGTTGACTCCTGATTTAGTGGTACTAGTAGATGGAAACTAATCCATCTGAAAAAAAACATCTATGGGATCAATGACGTCTTATACTATCTTATATTATCTTAAAATAAATGTAATTTTTGCGTTAAAAGATAAATGCATCTTATGGCTTTGCAAAGCATGCAACCCGTCCATTTTCAAGTAAGAGTTTTTACATTCAACTGACGAGTTACGTCCCAGACAGAAGAGAACTGTAAAGGTTCTGAAACACTGGCTCAACGGCACATAAATAACAATAATAATAAGTTATTTATTAATTCTACAAATGAATTCAGTTACTGTTAAATTCATTCTGACAATATTATAATTAAATGAAGTACGGATTAATTTCTTTCTATTAAATATGTATGTACACCAGAGTAAGCAACATTAGTGCTGAAATGGTTTAGATATGGATAGTTAGTTTAAACGTACGGCCCAAAAGCAGCATAAAAAACAGCAATATTCCTAATTCCTGAAGGAGGAAGGGAAGGACATTTCGGGAGCGTAATGATTTAGCTTTATTCTTCGATCTTAATGTTGGAGGAGGGTTAGGATTCACGTCACCCACTCTCCTGTGACGGGGATTTGCCACGTAGTCTGTTGAGATCAGACTGTAGGCTCGTAAACACTCCAGGGAAACACAGAGGCACGCACATTAGACAGGGTGACTTTGCCAAAGGTGTGAGTGTGTGTGACAAAGACAGCGAGCCTGCTGTGGCATGCTGATAACAAGCTTTGTGTGTGTGTGTGTGTGTGTGTGTGTGTGTGTGTGTGTGTGTGTGTGTGTGTGTGTGTGTGTGTGTGTGTGTGTGTGTGTGTGTGTGTGTGTGTGTGTGTGTGTGTGTGTGTGTGTGTGTGTGTGTGTGTGTGTGTGTGTGTGTGTGTGATACCATAGTTAGGTGCATCATCCAAACGTTTTAAATATTATTTCAAACCTGAATGAAACAGGCTAAGTTTTGTTTATCACACCTCCGTGACTCATGAGTGTCACATAGCAATCATTCCACTGAATTCATTGAAATTACTTAATCTGATAGCATCTCACACAGTGACAACACTGCCTACAGTTCCTTAACCACTTCTCCACATAAACAGAGTAGGAGTGTGATATACAGTACCTAGTATTTTATACAGATACTATACTGGGGCACCGAGTGCAATGTGTGAATACATACACATAATAATCAGTCCAACATACACTTTCCTGCTGGCAATGAAAGTGGTCTTTGAGGAAACATAAATCAATGAATTGCTAAGAACTATAAATAGGTGTTTGCAGAAGCTACTGACCATTTTTTTAAATAAAATTATAAATGTGTTAACACATTTGAAAGATTAGGCATTTGTTCAATGTGTTTTCACTATGAAGCTAGATAGCTAGGACTATGATCGAACTCAATGATGTTTGTATAAAAGTATTTATGACATAGCAGACCAGGCATGGACAGCTTGTGCATGTGGTTTACTCAACATAGCTGATATGAGTCAATCGATGACTGTGATTGCAAGAAGCAAAAGCTATTAAATACAGTGACTATTATTCCTTCAACAGCAATCCCCAGCGGAGTTCCCTTCCTGTTTGATCGATCTAAATGTCCCCTTTTTATAGCAGTTTAAATAAGTGCAAATCACTGTTTTATGCTTTGGTATACCCCCGTGTGTGTGTGTGTGTGTGTGTGTGTGTGTGTGTGTGTGTGTGTGTGTGTGTGTGTGTGTGTGTCTATGCATGTGCGTATGCGTGTGTGTGTTTGTGTGTGTGTGGGGGCGGTTGTGCGTCTTCACTGACAAAGCCAAGCCCTGCCTCGGTAATTTCATGCTCACCAGTCACCATTAGGCCTCTAATCAACCGAGAAGCAGCCAAAAACCTCTCCATTGGGATGCTGAGGGGAAAGGCTGCAGATGCTTATGTAATGGTGGTGATTTGAACTCAATATTTTTTCTGCCTTGTTGTTGAAGAGAGCTTAGCTGTATTCTGTACAGAATTTGCAGCCATTTTTGTAAACAGTGTTTCTCTATGCATATTGAATAAACAGACTGCTCACTGACAGAGAGATGATTGATTGTTCTAGCATCTCATTGGACACAAACAGCAGGGCAGATTGTACAATATGTTCAAGTCCTCTGTCTTAACATTCTAACATTGCTTGGTCCGTTACTCTTCTTCATGCGTCCTTGCCATGCCCCCTGTGTCATCATCACACTGACTGGTTGTGCAATCTGCCTCATTTGAAAAGCCCAAGGAAGTGCCAGCCCATTCATTAGGCCTAATGTAGTGTACTGTGCTGTGTATGTGAAGCAGGGTGGCCACTAACTATTGGCTCAAGAACACATGGTTGTTACAGACATTCTTTAGATGGCTCTGCTATGTGCAAATACTGTGTAACCAACCCATGGACAGTCCCAAACATAACAACAATAATACACAAGTTTCCACTGAACATTTCATTGGAAAAGTCAGTCCTGTTTCAGCCTTCTTCCGAATACATTAATATCTTAAACACTTTTACCACGCAGACACAAACGTGCTCACATGGGCCTATATATGGTGTGACATCATTGTTGTGGTAACACCTGCACTGCTGCAGCTCAACCGCCCACTATGTCTATTCCTACTGGCTTCCTGTCACCTGAAACCATATCTCTATCCTCAGTCACAAACCGTCGCTCCTCTGGCTCACTGTCACACTGTCAATGTTCCCTCTAAAACATGTGAGAGAACTCTTAAAATAATCATCCGACACTCAGATACAAGAAAAAATTTGCGAACAGAGCAAAAAATATAAATAAGTCAGTTTCATGATCATTTAATTTAGCCTACTAGAAATGGTCTCATTTTGATGGACACATGCTCTCGTCATATGACGTTTCACTGTAATTCATTACGTATGATTTAGTAGACAGTGACACAAATCAATACTAAACCATGACCTACACATTTCTCTCATATGTGAGACAGAATGCTGTCAAAAGGGAGAATGTGTTTGGATCAATGGAGAGAGAAAGAGAAGTTGAAGAGGTGAGAGGTTGAATTCAAACCATACACCTTGCTTGAAATGCAGGGCTTTGTCTGGGATGGGAGATGGTTGTGATTATGAAGACTGGAGGTTAAAGGTCAAATATGGGGGATGAAGGCAGGGGGCAAAGGAGCCTTTAGTACAGGGTTTAGACTTGAATAAAATCGTCATGCTTTGTTCCTGTGTATGTTTGTGTTCAGTGTGAGGGACTGTAACTTCTTCACTGAGGGACTATCAGACAGCAGACATGTTGTCTATCATATCTGCTATATGCTGCTGCCATGTTGAATAAGCCAAGGTTTGAGACAAAGGCTGACAGGGAACAAACTGCTACAGTGAAAGGTGACGATAAAACGACAGGGTGAGGCGGAAAGGAGGTGAATTAGAAGGGCACTCAGTCGGAGTTTATTTAATTTCTGCTTGATTGCTATTAACATAAATTATTCAGGAAATGGTTTGCCGCAGAAAAGAGCTACAGAGCACATCCATTATTGAAACGGTTGAAGCCATCGATCAAGAGTAATAAAAAGCCAGAAAGATAAGGAATGAAGGAAATCAAATGAGAAAAACCCCAAGAGTTTCTGTTCTTTCATGACAATTTACTTTCATTCAATCACACATTTCTTCTTCCTATCTCAGGACATAGAGGCATAGATTACAAATGCCTCCAATGGTCTGATCGGAAACATTCCTGAAGAATCCCATTCCACTGGGAGTGTAATTACATACTGTTTAATACATACATAACTAAATGAAGACATATTGTAAGGCTGTATGTATAAAACTTGTATCTTCGGGCGCTCGTGGTGTAGTGGTTAGAGCGCCCGCCCATAGAGGCTCAGTCCTCAGAAGCAGGAGACCACAGGTTTGAATCCGGCCCGTGGTTGTTCTCAGCATGTCATTCCCCTGTCTGCCCCATTTCAACTATGCATTTACAAACTGACTAATAAAGCATAAAAATGCCACACAAAAAAATCTATGGAAAAAAATAATAATGCTTAATACTATCATTTTAGTATTAAGCAGAAATGTAAAAATAAATAAAATCAGACAGGTGACAAGTTGAATAAACATTAAAAATATCCCACTCAGTTTGTATCTCAGTCACCATTCCTGAGTATAACAAATAGGGATCCATAGCACAGTTGTTTTAGTTTTGTGTTTATGTTAAAATGAATTATATAGGCTGCTATAAAAAAAATTATATCTCAAATATGGACAGTATCTGTCCATTATCAGTGGGGCTATGCATCTAAACTACATACTGTTTGTCTGAACTGTTGGAGGAAACCAGACGTAACCTCGGAGAGAAAGCATAAACTTCTGACAGAAAGGCTAACCCTGGTCAGAATCAGATGATGCTATCAAATGGTCTGTGAACATCTATCACTCCATAGTGCAGTACAGCACTTCATCTGTATGTGTGTGGACGTGAGTGAGCGGTGATTAAGGTTGGACCCGTAATCCTTTGTTAGGTTTCTGCAGTTTAAGTAAATGTCCTGAGAGAGTTTGTGAAATATTTGGTTTTGAAGTTCATGGAGTCCTGGTGGGAATACTCCTCCGTGTCCATTCCATACAATATGTGTCAGCAGACTGAGACAAAACCTTAGTCACAGCTTACTAGTGAGTAAACCTAGCAACGGCCCTTACCACACACATACACACACAAAGACACACACACACACTCTTACACACACACACACACACACACACACACACACACACACACACACACACACACACACACACACACACACACACACACACACACATACACACACCTCCCCCGCGAGCTGAGCCTCTTGGTTCCTGACTGAAGCGCTCATGGCTTCCTCCTCTGGTGCTCCACTTCCTCCCCAGATGGTTCTACTTTCTGGAAGCTTACTCATTTCAGCCAGGCTCAGGCTATCATGGGAACATGTGACATCATCACTTTAAGGCATGCTTGCTCTGACGTACCCACAATAGACTTATGAGGTAAGGCATATAAGGTAACCACATGGGAGATTATTCTACAGAACTGATACTAAAGTACATTCCACATGAAAGGTTCTACATGTTGCGTCTAGAGATCATAGAAATTTCTAGAGTAAAAAAAAAGAAAAGAATGAAATTTAGAATGTCAATGATGCTGAAAAGCGACCCTGATTCAAGAGTTAAAAGAATTGTGAAATTTGGCAAGATAATTCACCAGGAAACGCTTCCTGTCCTTTCAGATCAGTAATCCCAACACATTGCTTCCATCCATCCATGTGCAAACTGGTATCATAAATCAGGCATAAAAAAAGTGCATTGCCTATAACAAATTTTATGAAACCACTATATCTACATGAATGTCATTTTATCTATATCTACTATACATGTTTATAAATATAGTAGGAAATATGTATTGCCTAATGAATAGGTAATGAAGTGTATAATAACAGTGAGAGATTTTGTCTGTATAAAGAATAACTACACACGTCCACATCTTTTCTTTTCCTCCTACATATACATATCTAAACCACCTGTTCATAACATTATGTTTACATTGATATACAATGCAGTATCATATTCTACGGTATTTGGAGGCTGTGGCTCAGGAGGAGGTAGAGTGGTCATCCACCAATCAGCAGTGATCGCTGTATGAGTGACTATGTGTCAATGGGTGAATGACAGGCATATTCACCCTAGTAAAAGTGCTTCAGATAAGAGCGCTATATAAATGCAGTCCATTTACTATTCTATTGATCTGCAAAGCACATTTGTCACAACGTTTGATTAGTAGTATTGAGGTATCTTGATGGATAATTCTAAATGATGCCTTTCATGAGTTATAGTAACAGTCCGCATCTAATCAGGAAGATTTAAAAGCAAGCCTCAATTTAAAATATTTATCCTGTTCATTAAAACATGATAAACTGGCAATTAGACTGAGCAATGAGCTGCATAGTATATTGTACTTCCAGAGTCAGGAAATGACAAATTGGTTATTAGAAAAAATATTAACTCAGGCTACTATGGTTCTGTGTGTGGCCCATATCTCTACAGAAGTTATTATCTAGACATTTACTTCATTTGTTAACTTAAAGCCAAAATACTGCTGTTACGAGTGTCAACATCACTACTGGAGGCCACGGAGAAAAGTTACAGAACACTGAGCTTGTTCCTTCAACATGTCCCAGATTGTCATGTATCTGCAAAATGTTGCTTCCTGGCAAAAAAGGAGTGCACTTTAATCCAGCTGATTTAGAGACAATCACTTTAGGAAGCTGCTATACAGCCATACTGGCTGGCAGCAATAAAAACGCTCTGCAGTGCAAATCACTTCAGATGTGCTTTGTGGAAAGGGCATGAGAGAGATTGCAGTGCGGCTCACTCACGCTTGAAATCCATACAGTCATACTGCTGTTAATGTGCTCTAGAGCACAGTGTCCAACAAAGGGAATGATATACACTGTATATATGCATATTGGTATGACAAATATAAATCAACTTCCCACAGCTTAATAGACCCGAAATACAAAATATAACAGAAATTGAACATGAAGTTATGTTAAAAGGAGCTATTTGTGACGGCGCAGCAGCATTTGACTTATTCTACGTAAAGCTAGCAGGCATTAGCAAATGAGCACTTTGGTGTAAGGGCTGTAATTATGTAATTATTCTACTTGACGCTAATTGACAGTGTGGGAACACACTGGAAAAAACGATAAGCTGCCCCAACCTTCAGTATGGGCCAAGCCAGAGATCTCATTTAAAGAGCACCTTTGTGTTTTACAGCTCAGCCTGGGCAAATGACATCCAATGCAGTGAATTGATCCTTTGCAGCAGTGAGTAATGACGGACACAGCTCTCATGTTTGTCAATGTCATTTTATGCTGTGGTTGCAGGTCTCTCTCCTGACTTTTCATCTCGGCAAAGATTAATCCGACCGAATAAAGAATCAAATCAGCTGTTTTGACCATTCACTGCCAACATGGCTGACAGATTGATCGTAGTGTTCCTCACAACAGTAAGGAAGAGACAGGTGTTCCGACACTCAACAAAAACTGTATTTTACACTCATCGCTTTTTTACTACTGGAGTAGAGTCATTGCTATGATGCCAAAGGTTTGTTCAAGAAACTAAAGAAAGGTCAAGCAAACTGGTTTGACTATGACTATGAAAGGCAAATAGTTTTCTAACTGCAGTAACTGACAGGAAGTTAGCTAAAAGAAAGCTTCCGCTTACAGCACCTTTAATATACCGTATAAAATATAAAGGTGGAGTACGCTATTCTGGAGAAGGTCTGTTGACGAAATCACTTGTTATCAAAATCAGTGAATATCTCCTCATGATTGGTAACTTACATGTATGTACTGTGTTTGCAGTGGACAAACATCTGGTGTTAATATACGGCCTAGGCACTGTAAACTGGTATGTAGACAAAGGGGGCCCACCATAGCTAGCAACATGCCCATTGGACAGGTAGCAGATTGTGAGGAGATATTCATTGATTTTGACAAAAAGTGAATTTGACAACAAGCGTTATCCAGAATAGCTGACTGCCTCGTGAAGTTGAAAAAATACCTTCTGGGTCAAAGATAATTAACTCAAAATTATTATTTTTTTCAAACACACTTTCTCCGAGAATAGCTGTTTGTAATTTTCTTCTATTCTTTGATTTCCCAATTAAGAAAAACATATCAGCAGGATGAATGGATGGTGGATTAGGTGATAAGATGTGGAGACTAGACTGGGACAATGAAGGCAGGGGAAAAGGCTGGGGGATGGGGTGTGATGATGTATGGTCATCAGCTGGTTAAAAAACAGGGTGCAGCCCTGTAGACAGGTTTTTAGGGGGGCTGATCACAACAGTTAATCAAGCGTGTGAGACAGACTGGAGCTAGACAGGCTGCCAAAAAGACACAGGCCACGTCTGGGTACCCACGTCCCTGGAGACAGATGTTATACCATACCAGATGGGAGATCAATTAGAAATTTGCTCAAAGAGAATGTATGCCTTTCATGTATCACTGTTAGGGGATACTGTGTGTTGTGTTAAACATTATTAGTACTGTTGAAGAGTTGCTGATAAAAGAAAAAGATCAAGGAGTTTCTTCACATTCGCCCACAACAGAACACGCCAGAAGTGCTTGCTGACGTGTTTGATGATTGATGATGAATGCATTAAAAAGAACTAGCAGGTATTGTAAACTTAGCACAATTTGTGTGCACCTCTACCTGACAGATTTGTGCACCCAACTTTTCCCACTAAGCTCCAGGTGGCCCAAGAGACAAAAAATAATTTCTGAAGGAGAAACAAAACATTTAACACTGCGTTGCTGTCTGAAATATTTTTGCCAAAAGTCTATTTTCAAAAAAGCCAAACTGAGTTGTATGTGGCCTTTGGTTGCCTAGAGATAGGACTTCTATGAAAGGGAGCAGAGAGAAATTGAATTAGTTGTTAATTTATTCATCGCAAGTCTCACATGATTGTACTGAGGGGGTTTTAACGGCATTTAGTGTTCCTGTTTTATTGAGTAAACTATCAGGTGGCATGAATCACATCTTATAATTTCCAATGTGAAATTAAATAAGTAAAATGCAACTGGGATAACGCTTATTTCTATGCCAAATTAATTGCAGAAACATAAAGCTAGAAACATGTAAAAAAAAATCTTGCTACATTTTAGTATATTGTTATTTGCTTGAAAATACTTTTTATTAATATTTGGGTCTTAGTCTTTATGTCACCAAGCAGTGAAGTAGATGAGAGAAACAAATCCTCTTACTAAGTCTCCTCTAGCCTTTGTTAACTCTGTCCACAACACAATAGAACAGCTAACCCAAACGTAATGTAAACTACCTCATGTAATGTAAGTACGAGCGCTAGTATGGAAAAATGCTATGTTAAAAGAAAGGAAGGGACATGCATGTTTAAACTTGCCTAAAATGTAAGAGTGGGGCAACTGACACTGTTTTGATTCTTGGGAAGATGAAATGAATCGAGGTTTTGGGGTTGAATCTTCAAAATATCATGTAACTGTGACAAATAAAAAATACTGATCAAGTGCTTCAAGTTTGACATTCAGTTTTGAAGAAATAAAAACATAGACATTTGTTTCTATTTCTGATTTATCAACTTTGAATTTAAGTTCAGAAGCATTGTGTTGTGTTTGCTGTACACCACTGATGATGTTGTGTTCACCATGATAGAGTCTGAGAGTGTCTGTTAGTAGCTTTGGGGCAAAGAAAGTTAGAGAAACTGAGAATGAAGAGGAGGAGGAGTTAACAAAGATAGAACAAAAACTCATCTGCTTGGTGACTATTTCAGAGCTCAACCAGAGAGGAAATATATGCACAGGATGTAGTGCATGGGGATTTTCCCTCCGATCTGCACATGGCAATCAGAAAGAGCTCCTGAGAATCACTGGAGCCTTTAATTATCTCTAACTGTTATTTTTTTTTAAATTGCATAAATAAATGACAGAAAAAAAACACAATTCAGTTGGTTCCTTTTTTTTTTACTCCTTTTAGGACACGGAATAAAAAGAAATGCATGCATGTTTTATGGAATCCAACACATACAGTATATTGATTTTGAGTGAAGCAGTCAATTTTCCATTATCATCCAATACAATTTTACTACTTCCTATTCAAACTCTCTCATTCTGCTAACATCCCCAGTCAATATTAAGTGATCGTAATGCACTATAGTTATTTCAAAGGGGAAATTGTACCAGACTGAAGCAAAAATCACTTTTATAATCAAACTAAATTGTGGAGAGAGAAAAAACGTAATGGCTTTCTTCCTTTTAGCAATGTCAGCAATTTAACTATCCCAGTTCTACAGCAATGTCACGTTTTTGGATGGATGCATTTTTTTTTAATATTGCATTTTGAGATTAAGCGTATATTGCAATGGCTGCACTATACAGATAACCAAGAACTCCTTCAACATTTATTTTTTGCTTTCTCTACTTCTTCCTACTCTCCTCTGTTTCACTTCTCCATCTTCACCTCTCTCTCTCTCTCTCTCTCTCTCTAATCTTAGTCAGTCAGGCGCATGTCTAACACAAAATGAACACAAGCATGCCAGACTGGACAAAAAAACAAATCTGCTTACTTGCAAATTGAACTGTTGAGAAGGCAGAACTCTTGGGTGTCCTTCATGCACAGTTGAATGTAACTAACTACATTTACTTGAATACTGTACGAAAGTACAAGTTTGAGACACTTGTACTTTACTTGAGTATTTTCTTTCCTTGCTAAGAGTGTTTATAAAATATTGTATATTACCCAACAGTATGTCGGCCTACAAGCACACATGACACATTAGTCCATAAATTGATAACTTGAATGTTGATATTTTTCTTTTCTAGTGACTATTTTGAAATTATTTTCAAATGACAACTATAACATTTAGTTACTTGCAACTTGATTAGGTTAAAGTGAGCTCTAGAACAATGAGTTGTATAAGTTTTTGTTATAATGCTTGTGAAAAATACAATTTGCTGTCACCAAAAAGTTTTAGCTCCTCATTTAGTTTTGATTCACAAAACCTTCAGAAAAACATTTCTTCCATCGGCAGCAATGTGTCATAAAGAATAAATAAATAAAAACTTTAAGTCTGTAGATATACCATGACAGTTGTGACCGTCATCTCTTCTCTTGCCTCTGCAACCATGTTTGTCAGGGAGTGAGAAAATGAGCGCAGCGACACGCCAGACACAACCCACATCCTGTCTCTTATTTAATTCAAAAAGGCCAGTGATATCGGAATAGAGGACATCCTGCAGCACATATACTGGATACTTAACCCACAGAAATCTGCACACAGCCTTGGAACTAGGTGACCTGATCAGAGTGTACGTCAGAACATTTGGAATGCTTAAAACATCAACAAAACTGTAATATCTGCTTTTTGTTTCTGTGCACCAAAAGCATGGCCTGGCATTCCCAGACCTGCCACTAGGCGCTGGCAAATTAAATTTGCTGCGCGTGTTGGTCTGGACACGCTCCGTTGAAGCTTTATCAAGAAAGCCAGAGATCTGGCGGGTGGTTTCAATTGGTTCTATCTAATATGGGCGCACCAGAGCCCTTTATATGGTACTCTGGGGCGGACGTAACCGGGTGACGACAGTGACGTGCATGCGACGTCGAAGCCGTGATAGTAAACATCAAAGATGGCTGCGGATATGTTGTGTGAGTTTGAGACTGCTTTCGCCTCGACCCTTAACGATTTGGAAGACGGCACTCAAATCTTTCATTAGCAAGTAAGTAGAATGTTCTATTTTGCCGACCGACAACGGCAAACGTTTAATTTAACAGTTTAACAGCTGTTCGCTAAACGAAAGGGGCTTACGTCGCCTTGTGCATCGCTCTGATTGGTTGTAGTGCTATCCAACTGCGTGCAGTGGCATTTGAAATGCACGAGTAGGAGCCGCCCCTTGAGTTGGAAATTACTATTGATCGTGGCCAGACCCTCTATCGTTCAAGATATCAGGGTCTGGATTTCCAGGCTACCAAAAGCATGGAACTGCCTAATATTTATTTAAGCTGGACACTCATACCACTTCTGGACATTTTGAGACGATTGTCTCAAAGCGTTTCATATCAGTGTGCAATTGTTTTTATTTTTGTATCTGTGTGTGTTTGTTCCTTGTATCTCAGCATCCTTGAAAATGAGGGAGATGGTCGTCTTTGTTGTTTTCGAGATTCTAAATAAAGGTTTCAAATCAAATCAAACCAATATATGACATTGTCCATTTAAGTCAATTTTACCATCGCTTTGAACATTATTTTCAAGTCACGTAAAAGGTCAAGATAATTAACCTCTGTATGCTATGAGCAGTGAGCACACTAACCCTACATTGTGTTCTCTCAAAAGCCAAAAATCAAAAGTTAAAACAGAGAAAAAATCTAAATAAAGATATTTTCTTATCATATGCTCTCTTACCTGTCCTGTGACTGCTCCTCATACATCCTCTCCTTCCCTTCTTTAAAGAGCCTGATGGCCCGTTTGGATTTCTTCATCAGACTGTCGATGTAGATTTTAAAGAACTCATTCTCGCTGAGCTGCGTGAGTCTCTGGTTCTCTTCGTATTTGGCCAGTATAAGCCTCAGGTGCTGGTAGGCATCAGGTAAGATATCCAGGATGTACGGAGGACTGTTTTTCAGCTGGAGTCTGGGGTTTTGGCAGAGGCGGACCTGGGGCAAAGAAAATCCAATATTGCTTGATGCTCCAACATTTAGTTATTTGTCACAAGACAACAATGAGCCAGCATTTGACACAAAAACCGATCAAATCAGATTTGACGGGATCTTATTTGCTGATTGTTTATTTTTGACGTGACTAATTAAAAGTGACGTTCTCTTCTCAAAAAGCACATTCTAAGATGTCAGTGAGATCGATAATGTGAAGGGTATTATGTAAATGTCTTCATTACTTTACTGCAGAGACACACTGCTCTATCTTATGCCAGGATCTTGATTGAATATCTACTTGAACTAGGTCTACAGTGAGTTACAGAGTTTGACTAAAAAAATGTGTAACATTAACGGGTGTTAAACAAATGCTTGAATTAATATCAATCTAATACATAATCAGACATGGCACACATGTGTAACTCATTAGCATTAGCATTAGCTCCACCTCTTCATGTGAACCTATAAAAATACAATGACTGTTCCTACTACTATCTCCCAGACAGGTTTATCAGTTCAAACTTACAACTTTATCCATGAGTTTCCATGTTTTCTCCACAGTGCGCCGGTCAGCAGTGGCTTGTTTGGGCGGCCCCACTGCATCCTGGATGGCGTCGATGATGCCTAAGATTCTACCTTTACTTCTGTTTGGTCCACCACGTCCACCAGGGTGTCTGCCAGTCAGAGCAGTTGCCATTTCCTAAGCGCTGAGGCAAAAGTGGGAATTATTACAGTCAGTCATTGATGTCAAGTGCTTACACTGTATGGAAAATAATACATTCCAATCCTGATCGTACGTATGATAATGTCTTTCTCCTGAAACGTTAATTTTCAGTTTGAGAATTTTATTTTTTGGCTGATATTTTCATTTGTTTGGCTTTTCAGGAATAACTCCTTAACTTTAACATAAGACAAAAATAGGCTCCAAAGAACTGTAAGAACGGCACAAATGCTTATGTTGATAACATTGCTTCTCCCCAAGGAACCATTCGCCAAATAGGCTACCTGACAGGTTGCTTTGTGTTTGAAGGTGTTCGGAAGGTCCCCACTCTGATGTGTAATAGCTCATTTTATTTAGCCTACAAAAGATCATGAGTTTCCTGGTAATGTTCCATTATGGCTGTTCTCATCAAAGGTATCATGTTCCGTCACTGTGATGGAAACTTTCAAAATCAGAACTCATACAAAATGTTGAAAATATTAAATCGATCAATTTAAGGCAACCCCTGCTTCAATGCATTGTGTACCCTGGGTGTTGTCGTACTGATGATCATGTCATTTTAACACATTCATTCACATAATTATAATGGAACCAGATCAACCATACACACACAGGTGATGATAGGCTACTGTTGTGTTTTGATTGAGGATTAGTTTAAAGTCACTGCTGTGATCTATGTCAGCTTGTTTTGCTAGAATTTCTTGTGTTTACAAAGTGATCTAGTACTTGAGTTTTGCTGCTGTTAAGTAGCCTACCATCCTATGATGTTTGCTGTGAGTTGATTTTTTTTAAGCAACAATAACAAAAGCCCCAATCAATAGAGCTTTAGCTTTTTCAACTCACACGAATCGATCAAAAAACACAAAGTCCTAACTTACCAAACCGCCAGGGAATGTCTGCTGGGATCCCTTCAGAACTCGGTACACATCCAGCGCACACAAATCAACGCCTGTCCAAGTGTCCAAAGGAAAAGAGTAGCGCCAGGAGAACTATCCAGAGCGTTGGTTTATTCCTGTTACTTCACTTAAGAAAAACTCCATGGTGAAGGCTATAGTCGTCTGAAAAAAAAAGCTGTTGGATAAAAGCGAAACTGGGAGGTCTGTACAGTATGCTATGTTTTGTACGTCGACATCAGTGTAAAGTTAGCTAATATGAAAAAAATGGCATATCCAGTTGTGAATTTCAAAATAAAGCTTGAATTAACGAACAAAATTATTTCACATACAATTTACAAATGCCTCTCAGTTTGTATTGAATTTCATTGCTCAGAGCGTTTTAAGATAATCAATGTGTTATATTCCCCTCCAGTAAGCCTATTCGTCAATATTTTTTTATTTTGTTTAAAGGCAGATTGCTTACTTCCGGTGCTGTATGTCTGTGTTGTGTCTGGCTTGATGCAGCTGTTCCAGCGGTGGGAGGGTCAATGGGAGTATGAAGCAATATTTTCCAGGAACCGACCAACGCAATGGCAGAAGCGACCCATTGGTGTTCTGTGAGGATGTCACTAACGTCAAGTTTAGACACACTTAGACCAATAGCAACAACTTCCGGTCTCAACTCCCAGGATAAAAGGCTTGTTGATGACCCAGGGGAATAAAGTTTATAGCTGGTGTGTTACAGTCATGTTTTAGCCTATAACGCATTTCCCTCGTGGGCTTTTTAAAAATTCCAAAACAAATGTAGGCCTGTTCAGTAGTTGTAGGCTAGTTGTTGTTTTTTTGTTTTATATTATGATGGCTACTAATTTTGCAAACATCCTCTAGGCTTGAGCAGCCCATGGATGAAGCACTTAAAAGAAAATAATAGGCCTACATTTTTATTTATTTTATAAGGATTTTATAATATTAATTCAACTGAAATATGATTTTCACATGTGTAGACTATATTACTACTTACATACAAAAACAATGTAATTAATAGACCATACACATTTGTAATTTTATTTTGTATTTTTATTGTTTCAGTAAAAATATGTTACCCCGTCATTTTACATAAGCCCTACATAACCTTTTAATGTTATTTACCGGACTTCCTAAAAATAAGGCGTACTTGATGTCAGAATTCCACTTAAGACGGCACTATGAGATTGCCATCATATCACAAAACCATGCACAAAACATTGACAGTGTAAGCTTTTATTTTGGAGAAAACTGGCCGATTTTCCAGTGTTGTTCTTGCTTCGTGCTGAAGTCTTGATTTGGCCACAGAGGAGTGCTTCTAGAGAACGAGCCGCTCCCAAATAAATCCACGCAACTCCTCTCACTCTGAACAAACGAGCAGTGTTGTACCGGAAATGACACATGGAGCAAAGTGGGTGTAAGAAAAATGCACACTACCTTAAGTGGGTATCAAAGACACAATTATGACGAAAATAATAATCTAAAAAGTTGGAAACCATACCATAATTGTAATTGGAATGATTTATGAAAATATATGTCTTTAAAAGTCACACGGTCCTGTAGCCTATTAAAGCACTTTCTTAACAAACCAATGAAGCTTAAGCATCAAATGAATAAAGGCCCAGACAAACATTGTGCTGTAAGAACACAGTCTATATGCTAATGTGTGGATGTACTATAACACACTGAATGTCAGTCAGGCCAATCAATAAATGTTCCAAAGCCATGGGACACTGCGTAGGCCTTTAATATTGAGTTGTTTGAAAACTGCTGAATGTCGACCAAATGTGTTTAACCATGATAGACTGTTTGTTTGATTGTTTGTTTTCTTCACATAATAAAGGTCATGGACTGCTGCCTGGTTCTGCATACAGAAGAGTAATGGACTGTTAAATGTTTGATAGTCTATGTTCTAATTATATGTTAAACTGAAAGGTGCTTATGTTAATTAAGTCTTTCTGTGTGCATCATTTTGGTGTTTAAACTCAAAGCGATTGCTACTTGAGATAAACATAGAAGGATTATTCTATCTCCACTGACTTAAGTTTGGGCTATATGCTTTATAGTGCCATGCTTGCTAATGATTACACAATTGATTAATCTTATTTAACCTATTTGTTTCTGTTCAGTTTTAAGTGTGAGTATGGTTGAGGATCAACCCAGCATACATCAAACATGATCATATCAAACATTCTGGACAGGTCTGCAGTTATACAGATAGGCCTAGAAATATTAGGTCACCCAGTCTTGTTCACACAATCCCATTTGATATATTTGGTACTTTTTAAGTCTGAAATTTGTCCAGCAGAGGGTGGTGTAGGCTACTCCAACAGAAAAGGAAATATAAACAAGTTACACAGTTCTCACATTTAGAGACATTGACATTTAGAAATAGTATTCAGGGGATAATTCAATTTTCTGAATTGTGCTGTTTATGACAGTTAAACTTACAGCTGTGCATTGGTAGATTGAAGTTAAATGAAGAATAGGAGTAAAATAAGGTTGAGATAAGTGTTATTCAATGTTTTTTATTAAGTTTATAAATGCAAAAACACATGACAAACAAGCAGACGAACAAAAACAACAGAGCCAACAGAGAAGAACATTAATGAATTAATAATTTATTCATTAATTAAGAAAACATATCTAAAATAAAGAAAAGATCAAAAAAAACGCACAGTAATAAATACACAAAATACAGAGATCAAAAAAGTATGTATAACCTTATGCTTCAGTTTCTCTTGCAGGATATTCCCATTTCAAGTAGTCCAGAAATGAGATTAGTGTTAGTTTAGAATTCATCTGAAATCATTTCTTAAAGAAACAATGCACAATAAACAAATTGACACATTGCACTACTGTAAGGTAAATATGAGGAGAATTGGCCATGTGTGTACTAACATTTGTTGACAGAAAGGAATTTGTTTCAAACAGTGTTGTGTTGTGTTTTGTAGTTAGATTTAGGAATAGTGTTAAATCCTTCAAGAAAAGAGAAAATGTCTGTGTATAAGCCTGTGGGAGATAAAGCAATAAAGGATTAATTAAGCACACTGCACTCTCCTACACCTAGTAACTTATACTATTAAATAAGTGTGTGTTGCCACAAAACGTTTGTGTTACTTGGAAGTTTGCCTTTCACACAACTTATTTCAATAGAAAACCAAAAAGGAGAGATATTTTAACACATGATTACATTGAAACAGATGCATATTAATATAACTGTTTATTGGAACAAAACTCAGTATTGTTATTCTACCGTATTCATGCTGTGCTATAAATCAATAAATGATCAGAGGAAAGTGGTAGCAGTAATGTTCTCTGTGCACATATAAACATAGCTACATGTAAATGGGATCCACTGCTGTTTAATAATTGTTTATTTAATGCTTACGTATGAGGAAACGCTGGGCACCAGGTTGAATATGGTCCCCACCTCTTATCAGCTGAGACCAGACTCAAAGAGCAAGATCTTTCACCGCCCAAGCAACACCCACCATCCAATCATACACACACTGACTGGGTGTTACATCTATCGGACAGCCAGATCTGGTGGTCATCAAATGGGTGGAGGGAAGAGATATACAATGTTTTGACGACAGTATTGCCTGCCTGCATCATCCCCACAGATCTTCGCAGAGTTAACCAGCTGACTAACACAGCACTCTCTCGAAATACTTTTTTTTCTACTCAGTATTATTTTTTATTTTTTGTACACAAAAGGAAGCTGAGGTAAGACAAAAGATACATAATATTAATTTGCAATGTTTCAATCAATTCCTTCAATGACAAATATTTGCTATTTGATAAATAAGCCTGTTTTAATTGCAGTAAATATAAGTTATTGTGTGTTATGTTTTCTTTTGAAATAAATCATAATCTATCATTCCTCCGCAGACATTTGATCTCCTTGGAAACACTAGTTCTCACTAGTCCCTGAATTCGTTATATGGAAAACATGGATGAATCAGGAGACCATGGTAAGTTTAATTTATCCTTTCTGTATTTGATCCCTCAAAGGATTGTGCCAAGCTGCTACTGTATTTAAATATGCTCCAATTAAAATGCTCTGCTAGCAATGTGAAGTTTCACAAAAAACTTAAAGCTCTTTCATGCTTGAAAAATGGGTCTTGTGCATGTATGATGATGAAGCCAATTAATAAATTCTCTAATGGATAGGCTGTATCAGATCTCTACCAGAAAAATAATGACTAAAAAGATTTAATAGTGCAGGAGACATTATTGGAAGAATTCAGGGAGCAGATCATTAATGGAGTGAGATCTTGAGCCATCATAAATGCCTCAATCTCACAGCAGTCTATGAACAGCTCTAAAGATCTGACACCAAATGAACAAATGAGGGCGCTGTCTGATGTTGTTGAAGATGGGCCAATCCAATCCAAAGTAAGTATCTACCGGATATTTTCACAGGAAAAATGTATAGCAGATCTAGGTATTAAAAAAAACATGTTAAAATGGCACAGGGGAACATATAGAGGTGGATTCAGGGAGACGAGATGAGGGGAGGGTAGAATGGGAAGTGAAGTGTGCGGAGGGTGCAGTCAGTAGAGATAATGTGGGTGGGTGGGTTCTGAGAAGGTGTCTTTGAAGTGGATAAAAATGCTGGAATGCTTTTTTTCCCCCATTGTTTTTTTACTTGATGGACCACATTTTTTTTTTGCACTATTCAGTGCTGTTTGAAAGTTTGTGAACCCCTTGAGCATTTTGCAATTGTATTGTGTTTAACCATTATTAATTAATTTTTATCAATACCAGTATTTTTTATATGAAATAACAGATGTTTGTTTATCAATTCAACATTTTTCTTTTCCAGAAATCAATTGTTAAAAGAGATAAATGTTTGGGTTGGCTTTTACCAGAAAAATCACTTTTCTTGTGGCGCTTGAGGATATTTTTGAAGGAAGTCCACTTCTAAGCAGATGTTAAGTCATTCTTAAAGCTGTCCATTTGTAGATGATTTGCCTCACGGTGGACCGATGGAGCTCAAACTTTTTTATATGAATTAATAGCTGTCCCCAGACAAATGTGCAACATCGTAATAACTCTATTCCTGAGATCCTCTGAGATTTTTTTCCCCTTTAAGCATGTCTGACCTGTATGGGTTCAGTTTGGTGGGCCTAAACTGACTTGTTTTTTTCTTTGTTTTACCTAGTGCCACACAATTTCTTCCCTAAAGAACTCTCATTACATTGGTCTATTTCATCAATCAGTTTGGCCCACCTGATTGTTTTTACCTGCTCGATTTAAGCAATGCAGCTCAGTGTTCACAAACTTTTGCAGAAACAACAGTTGGCAAATCATTTGTTGTATCTCTTTTAACAATTGATTTCTGGAAAAGAAAAATGTTAAATTGATAAACAATCATCTGTTATTTCATATAAAAAATACTGGTATTGATAAAAATTAATTAATAATGGTTAAACACAATAAAATTCCATAATGGTCAAGGGGTTCACAAACTTTCAAACAGCACTGTATATGATGCAGGGTAGAGTGGCAACTGATATTATGTCCTCATTTGTTGACCAACAGAGCAAAGACAAAGGAACAGCAGGATGACCCAAACTGAAGAGAATTGGACAATAGAAAACATCAAACAATCTGAAGACAAACAAACAAAAATAGACGCCAATACCAAAAGGGAGATTATTAAGAGACAAAGACAATTGACACGTGAGCTAATCGAGGAAATTGAACAACTTGGGAAAGAGACACAAAGAGAGAGAAATGAAAATGACTACCTGAAGACAAAGACAGAGCAGCAACAGCAGGACATTGACCGACTGAAAACTGAAAAACATGAGCAAAATGTTTTGATAAAGAGACAGAGATTACAGATAGAAAATGTTAACGAGAAACTCGAGAAGAACAGAAATGAAGCCACTCAGGAAAAAAAGCACCTTCTGAAAGTGCAAGCTGAAATCTTCCAAGAGAGGGAAACTCTGGAAAGAACACGCAATGACATCATCAATGAGCGCCGCAAATTGGAAATGATCAAGTACGATGGGACCAAATCACAAGAATTTAAGGAACCCAAAGAACCCAAGGAGCAGATAAAGCCAGAGGTGATGGAGAGGCTGATGGCTGACAGTCTGCTCAGTCTAATCGATACGAATAAGAAGATAATGCTTGAAGCAAAGCAGACAAAGGAACAAATGGAGAAAAACAAGGCAGACATGGAGCAGGAGTTAACGAGAACTAAGAATGATATTTCACAACTTAAAGATCAAATTGAGAACTTCAAACATAATCTGAATGAAAATATGAACAGGATGACGCAAAAATGGACCAACATTCAAAGTGGTGTTCCAATGCAGAAAGCCACAGTCTCTGAGATGGAAAAGCAGAGTGAAAGAAAAGAGTCATTTGACACCGAAAAGATAAAACTCTGCAGAATCCAGGAAGAGATGGATAAACTTTGGGATATGTTGGAAGACAGTGACCAACACCCAGAAGTGACTCTGAGAGAAAAGACACAGTGGGAAACAGAGCTGGAGGGCGATATGCAGAGGCAAAAACAAGACTTGGAGAACAGCTCGGCACAGGTCAAATGTGAAAGAGAAGAGTTAAAAATAATCAGATCTCAAATACAGACAGAGAGAGAAAACATTGAGAGAGACAAGCAGTTGGCCAAAGCAGAAATTGATACAATGATGACGATGAGGGAGAGTACCGAAAGGCAAAAACAGGAGCTAGACGACAAGTTACAAAGGGTCAAGAGAGAGATGAGAGAAATGGAAGTGATGAACACTGAGCTCGATATGAAGAAAAAGGACCTGGTAAAAATGATGAGAATGAGCAGAAGAAAAAAGGAGGAGATCAGCAAGATGAGAGAGGAGTTTGAGCATGCTAAACAAGACATGGAGGAAAGCCAAGATCAGACTGAAGGGCAGAGGTCAGAGCAGGTAGAAGAAATCAAACAAGATACAAATCAAGGCAGGAGAGACTTCCAGGAAGAAAGCAGCCAAATCAAATGGATGAATTTCCAAGCCAAAAAGAAGAGTCGCCAGCTCGACCAACAGCTGGAGAAGACCATGAAAGAGAGGGATGAGTTAGAAATTGTAAAGATAAAGATACAACGACAAAAGGAGGAGATTGAACAAAAGCTGGAACATGTCATAACTACAATTCTGACTATGGGGGAGATGAAAGCTCACATCAAAAAAGCCGCTGCAGAGATTGACAACACCCGGAAGGAGATGCTGAAAGCCAAAAGGACGATGGAGGAGAACATGGAAGACGTCAAGAAATGCATGGTGAGTAAATATTTTTTCTCAAATCCTTTTTTTATTTGAGGAATGACATAACATCTCTAAGCCAGATTGAAATAGTTGGGGGTGTAGGAGATTTCCACATAAGGAGAATACGGCGTTGTGCCAGGAGTGAAGTGAAGGCCAGCACCTCCGACTGCAAAGAGCTAACATTGTGCCGCTCAGATGGGGTCCCAAATATCGCAATGAAGGGGTCCGTCCCAATCTGGGCCCCCAGAACCCTCGTCATAACCACAAAAAAAGTCAGTCCAGAATCTATGAAGTCTGGGACAATGAAAAAACATGACTCAAATTGCAGGAGGAGGCGTGGCATCTGTCACATTGGTCCACAACATTTGGATACATTTCAGAAGTCTGGATTTGCTAAAATGGACTCTATGTAACACTTTAAACAAGCTGCAGCCTGGCACAAGGAGAAGATGAGCGTATTATGCACAGCCTTATCCCTCCATTGATCTGTCAAATCTACCCCAAGCTCACGCTCCCAAGCATTTTTGCTTTTGACAGCAGAATTGTTTTCCAGAGCCATGAGTTTGTCGTAGATCTTAGATATTAGTGATTTGTGCTGGAGTTTTAAGGTCAGAAGGGCTTCCCATGGTTGGTTAATAGGGATAACATGAAAATTACTACTAATTTCAAAGTACATAAATAAATGGGATGTAGGTAAATTAAAATCTTTAGACAAGTCTGAAAAAGAAGCAAAAGTACCGTCTTTATAAAGGTCTCTGAAAACTTTAATGCCTCAATTTTGCCATAACATGTAGGAGATAGTGGATGCAGAGGAAAACTTAAAATGTTGTCTAAATTGGAACCAAATAAAAAATAGAAATTTAAAGGTAAATAGTTGTTCTAACTACTAAAAATATTCATTGAATCAAACAGTAATACAAATTCAGTAAATTTTTCTAAAATACTTGTTAAAGTGAATCTAACAGCCTGGTATTACTACTTTTTACTGAAGTCGATTATGTCAAGGCTTTTTCCAACACAGTTGGCAATGCTTAGTTCAGTGATTCTTGAATGTTCAAGTTTGAATCCAAAATTAAATTACTGTTTTACACACATAGAAGCTTATATTGATGTACTGTATAATTAATGAATACAATTAATGTCACAATAAAACTGACTTTACAAAAAGTAAATTTTTTGTTATAATTATTAGAGCTGCAACGATTAATCGATTATTAATCGATTATCAAAATAATAGCCAACTATTTTGATAATCGATTAATCGTTTAGAGTAATTTTTTAATAAAAAAATTCCAAATTCTCTAATTTCAGTTTCTCAAATGTGAATATTTTCAGTTTTTTTTTAATCCTATTATGACAGAAAACCTAAATATCTGTTTTATTTGGACATGACAATACATTTGAGGACGTTAACATGGGCTTTGGAAAATTGATCAACATTTTTCACCATTTTCTGACATTTTACGGACCAAAACACTAATCGATTGATAATCAATTAATCGAGAAAATAATCGACAGATTAATCGATTATCAAAATAATCGTTAGTTGCAGCCCTAATAATTATTGATTGACCTTACTTGATCGCGTGAGAAACCACAAGAAAAAACCCAAGAGAATGTCTTTGCTTTTTTATAAAGGACAAGCTGAGTTCCATGAAAGTCCAAGTCACCAAATGGATATTGAGAGAATCTGCAATCCAAAAGACTATTCCCGTGAGTATATCTAACCTTCAAGAGAAACAGGAAGAAACACACACAGACTCCTTCAGAGATGAAATATCTGACATTGTAACAGACAACGAAGGAGCAGGGGCTGAAATTAGAAAAGAAGTCATGTATTTGCACCAAGCTATAACATTAGAAGACCAGCAACAAAGTGATGAAATAAAAGATGAGGAACAGCACACAATGAGACAAGAACTCAGTTTAGCTGCAGTGAGCATAGAGGATGTGCAGAATGTTTTCTTGCAGATGCAGACAGAAATTCATGAAGAAACATTAATGGATGATTTAGCAACAAATGAAAGAGAAATGACAGAAGTGGAAAAGCAGATATCCAAACTCAAGGAGAGAGGGGATAAAATAAAGGAACAAATAAAATGTGCCGTAGAGAACATGGAGGAACGAAATCAAGAGATTAAAAGACTCATTATGGAAATAAATGAACTGCAAAGCCAGAGACCAGAGATTGATACTGGATTACAAATTACAGCTGTGGAAACTGGAAATGTAGAGGGGGGAGTGACTGGACTGCTTAAAAGTCCGGAGACAGGAGATATACAGACAAATACAGAGGAGATGGAAATAAGTTCCTATAAAAATTACGCAGGAAGGGGTGATATGCAAAGACTGATGACAGAGATTTATAAAACAATAGAAATCATAAGATTAGTGAAGTTTGAGCTTGAAACCCAAGCTGAAAAGACTCACATCAACAAAGATCAACAGGATGAACTCAGTGAAATTGAAGGATTGCTACAGGACATGAAACAATTGCAAGAGCTTTTGAACATGGCAAACACTGAAATGAGGAAAAGTGAAATACATATTATAGAAGAAATGCGCAACCTGAAATTGATGAAAACCACAAGGAGAAAACAGAATAGAGAACTTGATCAGAGGTTAGAGAAAACGTTAAGAGAAAGAGACGAATTGGATATTTTAAAGATAAAAATGCAGAAAAAATCTGAAGAGACTGAGCAAAAGTTGGAGAAAATGGCAAAATGGAAGGGCACAATAAAGATAATGGCTGATAAAACCACAAAGAAAATTGAAGAAATAGAGAGTATAATGAAAGAGACAGGAGTAAAGATGGGACATTTAGCAGACCTGCATTATAAGATTGAGACAACAAAACAACAACTGGTAAACACCTATCATTTAATATCTCAGGAAAAAGCTGACCTTGAAAAATTCAATACTGAAATCAGACAGCAAAAGGATAAAGAATCTGACCTGGAAAATACTGACAGAGAGAAGGGAGACGTTAAGAAATGTGATCGAGCTGAAACAGATGGTGAAAGGGACAAAATGACAATTAACAGAATGGACAGAGAAATGGAGGAAATGGAAATCTCCAGACTCAGATCAGAAAATGAGAAACTAGAAGAGAACATAAAACGTATGATGGACAGCTTAGATCAAAAAACCATTGAAATTGAAAAACTGGAAAAGCAAAAAGGTGAGCAAATAAAACAAAGTACAGAGAGAGAAGAAATTAAGATACTGGAACAACAAATTCAAGTAGAACAGGAGAATCTAAGAATTGTAAGACAACAATCAGAGGCAGAAATACAGGAAATTAAGTGGTTAAGGGAGAGTATTGATAGACAAAAACAGGAACTTGATGACAGAGTGCAAATGACCAAAAGGGAAATAAAAGAAATGGAACAGATGAGGGAGGATATTCAAAAACAAAAACATGAACTTGAAATAGCATTTGACAAAGTTAAAAGGGAAAGGAGGGAGATGGAATTGTTGACCTCTGAGTTGGAAATCCAAAAAAGAGAAAATCAACAGATGATCCGAAAAGGCATTCGAAAAGATCAGGAAGTTAAAATGAGGTTGGCTGAGGTCCAGGGGGAAAAAGATGCCATCAAAAGGGATAAAAAGAAAAGGGAGAAAGAATTCAACCAACGACTGGAGAGGATAGTCAGAGAGAGGGATGAACTAGAGGTCATGAAGCTTAAGCTGCAAAGAGAAAAGGACGAAAGCAAAGGTGGAATAAAAGAGTTCAGGATCAACTATCAACCTTCAACCATGACAAAAATTCCAACTCAAATTAAAAAGCACTTTGAACTAATTCAGACACCGAATGAACCATTTGAGGAAGATATCAAGGAGAAGGAAGACAAATTTTACTTTGGTGATCCGGCCATTAAAAAGGAAGATATGAAAGACCAGTGGAAGCTAAACTTTGCTGGAGTAAATGAAAATCCAGAGGAACTGAAGGCAGAGCTGAAGCAAGAGAGAGAGGACCTGGATAGTATGAAGCAGATGATGAGCAAAGAAAGACTGGATTTGGAATTGATGAGGTCTGACAACCAGAAACAATCTGACATATTAGAACAAGAGAAACAAGATATAAAAGAGGAAAGACACAGGTTGGAAACCACAAAGGCTGAGCTAGAAAAGAAGACAGAACATGCAAACAGTCTGTTTCAGGGCGCTGAAACAGGTGGGAAAAAGGACAAAATAACAATAAAAAGAATGGGAAAAGAAATGGGGGAAAAGGAAAGGGAAATCTTCAGACTGAGATTAGACAATGAGAAACTAGAGGAGAAAATAAAACTGATCATGGACAGTTTCAATCAGAAAAATGATGAAATTGAAAAACTGGAAAAGCAGGTGAGTGAGCAAATAATACAAAAGACTGAGATAGAAGAAAGTAAGATGCTGAAACAACAAATTCAAAGAGAGAGGGAGAATCTGAGAATTGCAAAACAACAATCTGAGGCAGAAGCACAGGAGATGAACTGTTTAAGAGAGAGTATTGATAGGCAGAAAAAGGAACTTGATGACAGAGTGCAAATTACTAAAAGAGAAATAAAGGAAATGGAACAGATGAGGGAGGATATTCAAAAACAAAAACAGGAACTTGAAATAACACTAGACAAAGTTAAAAGAGAAAGGAGGGAGATGGAATTGGTCTCGTCTGAGATGGAAATCAAAAAAAGAGAAAATCAACAGATGATCCGAAAAGGCATTCGAAAAGAGCAGGAAGTTAAAATGAGGTGGGCGGAGGTCAAGGCTGAAAAAGATGCCATCAAGAGGGATGCAAAGAAAAGGGAGAAAAAATTCAACCAGCGACTGGAGAGGATAGCCAGAGAGAGGGATGAACTAGAGGTCATGAAGCTTAAACATCAAAGAGAAAAGGACGAAAGCAAAGGTGGAATGAGAGAGTTCGGGACCAATTACCAATCTTCAACCATGACAAAATTACCAATTCAAATTAAAAAGCAATTCGAACTAATTCAGACACCGAATGAACCTTGTGACGAAGATATCAAAGAGAATGAAGACAAATTTTACTTTGGCGGTGTGGTCATTAAAAAGGAAGATGTGAAAGACCAGTGGAAGCTCAGCTTTGCTGGAGTAAAGGAAGATGCAGAGGAGCTGAAGGCAGAGCTGAAGCAAGAGAGAGAGGACCTGGATAGATTGAAGCACATGATAAGCAAAGAAAAACTGAAGTTGGAGTTGATGAAGTTTGACAACCAGAAACAAACAGACATATTAGAACAAGAGAAACAAGCTATAAAAGAGGAAAGAGACAGGTTGGAAAGCGCACAGGCTGAGCTGGAAAAGAAGAACAAACATGCAGAAAGTCTGTTTGATGAGATAAACAGAGAAAAAACCAAAATTAAAGACCTGACCATTCAGGTTGAGACAGAAAGAGACAAACTTGAAAATGCAATGAACACCATAACATTAAAACAGAAAGAAAATGAACTCAAGGAAGAAGATTTGAAAAGACAAGCACAAGAACTGCAAACCAGTAACAGATTCCCACTAGCAGAAAGAGAAGAACTGGAAGTTTTGAGGAAGGAACTCAACAGAAAGAAAGACGAAGTTGAAACTACCATGAACAGCATCATTGCAGAGAGAGAAGAACTCAATCAGATGAAGATTAGTATTGATATTGACAGACAAGGACTTGAGAAAGAGAAAGACAAAATGGATGGAGAGCTTTCTGAGTTGAAAATGAGAGAAGATCAGTTCATGAGACAATTACTATTTAATCAAAGCCTAAGAGTTAAACTGAAAGAGCTGATTGAAAAGACAGGTGGAGATCTCAAAAACAAAATAGACAAAATTGACCGAAACAATAAAGATGTGCAGAGAATGTGTCTTGCATTGAAGCAAAAGGTGGAAGACATTGATAAAGTGAGAGACCAGATTTCGGCCTACAATGAGCTGATACAGAGAGAAAAGGTTGTTCTGAAAGATGCACCATCAGGTATGGCTCTCACAGATACGGCATCAGATATTGTTTCACGAAGAGAAAGCTTAGACAATCAGTGGAAGGATCAGCTGCTCTTGGAAAAAGAAGATCTGGAACAACTGAAAAAGGAGCTGAAGCAAGAGAGAGAAGATCTGGATAGAGTGAAGCAGATGATGAGCAAAGAAAAAATGGAGATGGAGTTGATGAGGTCTGTCAACCAGAAACAAACTGACATATTAGAACAAGAGAAAAAAGATATACAAGAAGAAAGAGACATGTTGGAAACCAAAAAGGATGTGCTGCAAAGGAAGAAAGAACATGCAGACAGTCTGCTTGATGAGATTAACAGAGACAAAACCAAATTCAAAGATCTGACGATTCAGGTTGAGACAGAAAGAGACAAACTTGAAAATGCAATGAACACGATTACCTTAAAACAAAGAGAACAAGAACTCAAAGAACAGGATTTCAAAAGACAAGCGCAAGAACTGCAAACCACTAACAGATTTGCACTAGCAGAAAGAGAAGAATTGGACGTTTTGAGGAAGGAACTCAACAATAAGAAAGATGAATTTGAAACCACCATTAAAAGCATCATAGGAGAAAGAGAACAACTCAATCAGATTAGGAATAGTTTTGATATCGACAGACAAGTACTTGAGAATGAAAAAGAGAAAATAGATGGAGAACTTTCTGAGTTAAAAATGAGAGAAGATCAGTTCATGAACAAAATGAAATCACTGGAACCCCTGAGAGTAAAACTTGAACAGTTGAATGAAAGGATTAGTGGAGACAAGAAAAACAAAATGGAAAGAATGAAATCAAACAGTGAATATGTGCTAAGGTTGTACACTGAATTAAAACAAAATCTCACAGAAATTGATAAACAGAAAGAAAACATGGCTTGTTACAGTGAACTGTTTGAGAAGGAAAAGGAAGGCCTGACAAGTGTTCTGTCAGAAATGGTCATCCAGAGGGAAGACAGGGAAAATCAATGGAAACGGAAGTTTGAAATGGAAAACCAAGATCTGGAAAACCTGAAGGCAGAGCTGAAGCAAGAGAGAGAGGAACTGGATAGAGTGAAGAAGATGATGAGGTCTGACAACCAGAAACAAACTGACATTTTAGAACAAGGGAAACAATATATTAAAGAGGAAAGAGACAAGTTGGAAACTACGAAGGCTGAGCTGCAAAAGATGAAAGAACATGCAGACTGTCTGTTTGATGAAATAAACAGAGAGAAAGCCAAAATTCAAGATCTGACAATTCAGGTTGAGACCGAAAGAGATCAAGTGAGGGACCAGATGTCAGCCTACAATGAGCTGATACGGAGAGAAATGTTTGTTTGGAAAGATACACCATCGGGTATGGCTCTCACAGGTACAACATCAGATATGGTTGCACAAAGAGAAAGCATCGACAGTCAGTGGAAGCAAAATCTGCTCTTGGAAAAACAAGATCTGGAAAAACTGAAAGAAGAGCTGAAGCAAGAGAGAGAAGATCTGGGTAGATTGAAGCAGATGATGAACAATGAAAAACTGGAGTTGGAGTTGATGAGGTCTGACAACCAGAAACAAACTGACATATTAGAGCAAGAGAAACAAGATATACAAGAGGAAAGAGACTTGTTGGAAACCACAAAGGCGATGCAAAAGAGGGAAGAACATGCAGACACTCTGCTTGATGAGATTAACAGAGACAAAACCAAAATTCAAGATCTGAAAATGAAGGTTGAGCCAGAAAGAGATCAAGTGAGGGACCAGATGTCCGCCTTGAAGGAGCTGATACTGAGAGAAAAGGGTGTTCTCAAAGATACAGCATCAGGTATGGCTCTCACAGGTACACCATCAGATATGGTTTCACAAAGCGAAAGCGTGGAAAATCAGTGGATGCAAAATATCTTGTTGGAAAACCAAGATCTGGGAAAAATGAAGGAAGAACTAATGCAAGAGAGAGAAGATCTGGATAGAGTGAAGCAGATGATGAGCAAAGAAAAAATGGAGATGGAGTTGATGAGGTCTGTCAACCAGAAACAAACTGACATATTAGAACAAGAGAAACAAGATATACAAGAGGAAAGAGACATGTTGGAAACCAAAAGTGATGAGCTGCAAAGGAAGAAAGAACATGCAGACAGTCTGCTTGATGAGATTAACAGAGACAAAACCAAATTCAAAGATCTGACGATTCAGGTTGAGACAGAAAGAGACAAACTTGAAAATGCAATGAACACGATTACCTTAAAACAAAGAGAACAAGAACTCAAAGAACAGGATTTCAAAAGACAAGCGCAAGAACTACAAACCACTAACAGATTTGCACTAGCAGAAAGAGAAGAATTGGAAGTTTTGAGGAAGGAACTCAACACAAAGAAAGATGAATTTGAAACCACCATGAAAAGCATCATAGGAGAAAGAGAAAAACACAATCAGATGAAGATTAGTTTTGATATCGACAGACAAGTACTTGAGAATGAAAAAGAGAAAATAGATGGAGAACTTTCTGAGTTAAAAATGAGAGAAGATCAGTTCATGAACAAAATGAAATCACTGGAACCCCTGAGAGTAAAACTTCAACAGTTGAATGAAAGGATTAGTGAAGACATGAAAAACAAAATGGACAGAATGAAATCAAACAGTGAATACGTGCTAAGGCTGTACACTGAATTAAAACAAAATCTCACAGAAATTGATAAACAGAAAGAAAACATGGCTTGTTACAGTGAACTGTTTGAGAAGGAAAAGGAAGGCCTGACAAGTGTTCTGTCAGAAATGGTCATCCAGAGGGAAGACAGGGAAAATCAATGGCAACGAAAGTTTGAAATGGAAAACCAAGATCTGGAAAACCTGAAGGCAGAGCTGAAGCAAGAGAGAGAGGAACTGGATAGAGTGAAGAAGATGATGAGGTCTGACAACCAGAAACAAACTGACATTTTAGAACAAGGGAAACAATATATTAAAGAGGAAAGAGACAAGTTGGAAACTATGAAGGCTGAGCTGCAAAAGATGAAAGAACATGCAGACTGTCTGTTTGATGAGATAAACAGAGAGAAAGCCAAAATTCAAGATCTGACAATTCAGGTTGAGACCGAAAGAGATCAAGTGAGGGACCAGATGTCAGCCTACAATGAGCTGATACAGAGAGAAATGTTTGTTTGGAAAGATACACCATCGGGTATGGCTCTCACAGGTACACCATCAGATATGGTTGCAGAAAGAGAAAGCATGGACAATCAGTGGAAGCAAAATCTGCTCTTGGAAAAACAAGATCTGGAAAAACTGAAGGAAGAGCTGAAGCAAGAGAGAGATGATCTGGATAAATTGAAGCAAATGATGAGCAACGAAAAACTGGAGTTGGAGTTGATGAGGTCCGACAACAAGAAACAAACTGACCTATTAGAACAAGAGAAAATAGATATACAAGAGGAGAGAGACATGTTGGAAACCACAAAGGCTGAGCTGCAAAGGAAGAAAGAACATATAGAGAATCTGCTTGCTGAGATTAAGAGAGACAAAACCAAAATCAAAGATCTGACAATTCAGGTTCAGACAGAAAGAGAGAAACTTGAAAATGCAATGAACACAATTACCTTAAAACAGCAAGAACAAGAGCTCAAAGAAGAGGATTTCAAAAGACAAGCACAAGAACTGCAAATAAGTAACAGATTTGCGCTAGCAGAAAGAGAAAAACTGGGCGCTTTGAGGAAGGAACTCAACAAAGAGAAAGATGCAATTGAAACCACCATGAACAGCATCAAGGGGGATAGAGAACAATTCAATCAGATGAAGATTAGTTTGGATATGGAGAGACAAGTTCTTGAATATGAGAAAAAGAAAAATGACGGAGAACTTTCTAAGTTGAAAATGAAAGAAGATCAGTTCATAAACAAAATTAAATCACTGGAACCCATGAGAGTAAAACTTCAACAGTTGAATGGTAGAATTAGTGAAGACATTAAAAACAAAATAGATAAAGTGAAATTAAACAGTGACAATGTACTAATTCTGCACACTGAATTGAAACAAAATCTCATAGAACTTGATAAGCAGAAAGAAAACATGTCTTGTTACACTGAGTTGTTTGATAAGGAAAAGGGAGGCCTGACAACTATTCTGTCAGAAATGGTCATTCAGAGAGAAGACAGGGAAAATCAATGGCAGCGAAAGTTTGAAATGGAAAACCAAGATCTGGAAAACCTGAAAGCAGGGCTGAAGCAAGAGAGAGAAGAACTGGAAAGAGTGAAGGAGGTGATAAGGTCTGACAACCAGAAACAAACTGAGATATTAGAACAAGAGAAACAAGATATACAAGAGGAAAGAGACATGTTGGAAACTACAAAGGCTGACCTGCAAAAGAAGAAAGAACATGCAGACAGTCTGCTTGATGAGATTAAGAGAGACAAAACCAAAATCAAAGATCTGACAATTCAGGTTGAGACAGAAAGAGACAAACTTGAAAATGCAATGAACACGATTACCTTAAAACAGCAAGAACAAGAGCTCAAAGAAGAGGATTACAAAAGACAAGCACAAGAACTGCAAACCAGTAAAAGATTTGCGCTAGCAGAAAGAGAAGAACTGGACGTTTTGAGGAAGGAACTCAACAAAGAGAAAGATGCATTTGAAACCACCATGAACAGCATCAAGGGGGATAGAGAACAACTCAATCAGATGAAGATTAGTTTTGATATCGACAGACAATTTCTTCAGAAGGATAAAGAGAAAATGGATGGAGAACTTTCTGAGTTGAAAATGAGAGAAGATCAGTTCATTAACAAAATGAAATCACTGGAACCCCTGAGAGTAAAACTTGAACAGTTGAATGAAAGGATTGGTGAAGACATGAAAAACAAAATGGACAGAATGAAATCAAACAGTGAATACGTGCTAAGGCTGTACACTGAATTAAAACAAAATCTCACAGAAATTGATAAACAGAAAGAAAACATGGCTTGTTACAGTGAACTGTTTGAGAAGGAAAAGGAAGGCCTGACAAGTGTTCTGTCAGAAATGGTCATCCAGAGGGAAGACAGGGAAAATCAATGGCAACGAAGGTTTGAAATGGAAAACCAAGATCTGGAAAACCTGAAGGCAGAGCTGAAGCAAGAGAGAGAGGAACTGGATAGAGTGAAGAAGATGATGAGGTCTGACAACCAGAAACAAACTGACATTTTAGAACAAGGGAAACAATATATTAAAGAGGAAAGAGACAAGTTGGAAACTACGAAGACTGAGCTGCAAAAGATGAAAGAACATGCAGACTGTCTGTTTGATGAGATAAACAGAGACAAAGCCAAAATTCAAGATCTGACAATTCAGGTTGAGAGAGAAAGAGATCAAATGAGGGACCAGATGTCAGCCTACAATGAGCTGATACAGAGAGAAAAGTTTGTTTGGAAAGATACGCCATCGGATATGGCTCTCACAGGTACACCATCAGAAATGGTTTCACAAAGAGAAAGCATCGACAGTCAGTGGAAGCAAAATCTGCTCTTGGAAAAACAAGATCTGGAAAAACTGAAGGAAGAGCTGAAGCATGAGAGAGAAGATATGGATAGATTGAAGCAGATGGTGAACAACGAAAAACTGGAGTTGGAGTTGATGAGGTCTGACAACCAGAAACAAACTGACATAATAGAACAAGAGAAACAAGATATACAAGCGGAAAGAGACTTGTTGGAAACCACAAAGGTGATGCAAAAGAGGGAAGAACATGCAGACAGACTGCTTGATGAGATTAACAGAGACAAAACCAAAATTCAAGATCTGACAATTCAGGTTGAGACAGAAAGAGATCAAATGAGGGACCAGATGTCGGCCTACAGTGAGCTGATACAGAGAGAAAAGGGTGTTCTGAAAGATGCACCACCAGTTATGGCTCTCACAGGTACACCATCAGATATGGTTGCAGAAAGAGAAAGCATGGAAAATCAATGGAAGCAAAATCTGCTCTCGGAAAAACAAGACTTGGAAAAACTGAAGGAAGAGCTGAAGCAAGAGAGAGATGATCTGGATAGGGTAAAGCAGATGATGAGCAACGAAAAACTGGAGTTGGAGTTGATGAGGTCTGACAACCAGAAACAAACTGACATATTAGAAAAAGAGAAACAAGATATACAAGAGGAAAGAGACATGTTGGAAACCACAAAGGCTGAGCTGCAAAAGAAGAACGGACATGCAGACACTATGCTTGATGAGATTAACAGAGACAAAACCAAAATCAAAGATCTAAACATTCAGGTTGAGACAGAAAGAGACATACTTGAAATTGCAATCAATACATTTACATTAAAACAACAAGAACAAGAACTCAAAGAAGAGGATTTTAAAAGGCAAGCACAAGAACTGCAAACCAGGAACAAATTTGTGCTAGCAGAAAGAGAAGAACTGGAAGTTTTTAGGGAGGAACTCAACAATAAGAAAGATGAATTTGAAACCACCATGAACAGCATCAAGGGGGATAGAGAACAACTCAATCAGATGAAGATTAGTTTGGATATGGAGAGACAAGTTCTTGAACATGAGAAAAAGAAAAATGACGGAGAACTTTCTAAGTTGAAAATGAGAGAAGATCAGTTCATAAACAAAATTAAATCACTGGAGCCCATGACAGTAAAACTTCAACAGTTGAATGGTAGAATTAGTGAAGACATTAAAAACAAAATAGATAAAGTGAAATTAAACAGTGAAAATGTACTAATTCTGCACACCGAATTGAAACAAAATCTCATAGAACTTGATAAGCAGAAAGAAAACATGGCTTGCTACACTGAGTTGTTTGATAAGGAAAAGGAAGGCCTGACAACTATTCTGTCAGAAATGGTCATCCAGAGAGAACACAGGGAAAATCAATGGCAGCGAAAGTTTGAAATGGAAAACCAAGATCTGGAAAACCTGAAAGCAGGGCTGAAGCAAGAGAGAGAAGAACTGGAAAGAGTGAAGGAGATGATGAGGTCTGACAACCAGAAACAAACTGGGATATTAGAACAAGAGAAACAAGATATACAAGAGGAAAGAGACATGTTGGAAACTACGAAGGCTGACCTGCAAAAGAAGAAAGAACATGCAGACAATCTGCTTGCTGAGATTAACAGAGACAAAACCAAAATCAAAGATCTGACAATTCAGGTTGAGACAGAAAGAGACAAACTTGAAAATGCAATGAACACGATTACCTTAAAACAGCAAGAACAAGAGCTCAAAGAAGAGGATTTCAAAAGACAAGCACAAGAACTGCAAACCAGTAACAGATTTGCGCTAGCAGAAAGAGAAGAACTGGACGTTTTGAGGAAAGAACTCAACAAAGAGAAAGATGCATTTGAAACCACCATGAACAGCATCAAGGGGGATAGAGAACAACTCAATCAGATAAAGATTAGTTTTGATATTGACAGACAATTACTTGAGAAGGATAAAGAGAAAATGGATGGAGAACTTTCTGAGTTGAAAATGAGAGAAGATCAGTTCATTAACAAAATGAAATCAATGGAACCCATGAGACTAAAACTTCAACTGTTGAATAAAAGGATTGGTGAAGACATTAATAACAAAATGGACAGAATTAAATTTAAAAGTGAAAATGTGCTCATGCTACACTCTGAATTAAAACAAAATCTCAAAGAACTTGATAAAGAAAAAGAAAACATGGCTTGTTACAGTGAACTGTTTGAGAAGGAAAAGGAAGGCCTGACAAGTATTCTGTTAGAAATGGTCACCCAAAGGCAAGACAAGGAAAAACAATGGCAGCAAAAGTTTGAAATGGAAAACAAAGATCTGGAAATCCTGAAGGCAGAGCTGAAGCAAGAGAGAAAGGAACATGATAGAGTGAATGAGATGATGAGGTCTGAAGACCAGAAACAAACTGAGTTATTAGAACAAGAGAAACAATATGTAAAAGAGGAAATAGAAAAGTTGGAAAACACGAAGACTGAGCTGGAAAAGAAGAACAAACATGCAGACAGTCTGTTCGATGAGATACACAGGGAGAAAACCAAAATTCAAGATCTGACAATTCAGGTTGAGACAGAAAGGGAGAAACTTGAAAATGCAATGAACACAATAACCTCAAAACAAAAAGAGCAAGAACTCAAAGAAGAGGATTTGAAAAGACAAGCACAGGAACTGCAAACTAGTAACATATTTGCACAAGCAGAAAGAGAAGAACTGGACGTTTTGAGGAAGGAACTCAACAAAGAGAAAGATGCATTTGAAACCACCATGAACAGCATCAAGGGGGATAGAGAACAACTCAATCAGATGAAGATTAGTTTTGATATCGACAGACAATTACTTCAGAAGGATAAAGAGAAAATGGATGGAGAACTTTCTGAGTTGAAAATGAGAGAAGATCAGTTCATTAACAAAATGAAATCACTGGAACCCCTGAGAGTAAAACTTCAACAGTTGAATGAAAGGATTGGTGAAGACATGAAAAACAAAATGGACAGAATGAAATCAAACAGTGAATACGTGCTAAGGCTGTACACTGAATTAAAACAAAATCTCACAGAAATTGATAAACAGAAAGAAAACATGGCTTGTTACAGTGAACTGTTTGAGAAGGAAAAGGAAGGCCTGACAAGTGTTCTGTCAGAAATGGTCATCCAGAGGGAAGACAGGGAAAATCAATGGCAACGAAAGTTTGAAATGGAAAACCAAGATCTGGAAAACCTGAAGGCAGAGCTGAAGCAAGAGAGAGAGGAACTGGATAGAGTGAAGAAGATGATGAGGTCTGACAACCAGAAACAAACTGACATTTTAGAACAAGGGAAACAATATATTAAAGAGGAAAGAGACAAGTTGGAAACTACGAAGACTGAGCTGCAAAAGATGAAAGAACATGCAGACTGTCTGTTTGATGAGATAAACAGAGACAAAGCCAAAATTCAAGATCTGACAATTCAGGTTGAGAGAGAAAGAGATCAAATGAGGGACCAGATGTCAGCCTACAATGAGCTGACACAGAGAGAAAAGTTTGTTTGGAAAGATACGCCATCGGATATGGCTCTCACAGGTACACCATCAGAAATGGTTTCAAAAAGAGAAAGCATCGACAGTCAGTGGAAGCAAAATCTGCTCTTGGAAAAACAAGATCTGGAAAAACTGAAGGAAGAGCTGAAGCATGAGAGAGAAGATATGGATAGATTGAAGCAGATGGTGAACAACGAAAAACTGGAGTTGGAGTTGATGAGGTCTGACAACCAGAAACAAACTGACATATTAGAAAAAGAGAAACAAGATATACAAGAGGAAAGAGAAATGTTGGAAACTACGAAGGCTGACCTGCAAAAGAAGAAAGAACATGCAGACAATCTGCTTGATGAGATTAACAGAGACAAAACCAAAATCAAAGATCTAACAATTCAGGTTGAGTCAGAAAGAGACATACTTGAAATTGCAATCAATACATTTACATTAAAACAACAAGAACAAGAACTCAAAGAAGAGGATTTTAAAAGGCAAGCACAAGAACTGCAAACCAGGAACATATTTGCGCTAGCAGAAAGAGAAGAACTGGAAGTTTTTAGGAAGGAACTCAACAATAAGAAAGGTGAATTTGAAACCACCATGAACAGCATCAAGGGGGATAGAGAACAACTCAATCAGATGAAGATTAGTTTGGATATGGAGAGACAAGTTCTTGAACATGAGAAAAAGAAAAATGACGGAGAACTTTCTAAGTTGAAAATGAGAGAAGATCAGTTCATAAACAAAATTAAATCACTGGAGCCCATGACAGTAAAACTTCAACAGTTGAATGGTACAATTAGTGAAGACATTAAAAACAAAATAGATAAAGTGAAATTAAACAGTGAAAATGTACTAATTCTGCACACTGAATTGAAACAAAATCTCATAGAACTTGATAAGCAGAAAGAAAACATGGCTTGTTACACTGAGTTGTTTGATAAGGAAAAGGAAGGCCTGACAACTAATCTGTCAGAAATGGTCATCCAGAGAGAACACAGGGAAAATCAATGGCAGCGAAAGTTTGAAATGGAAAACCAAGATCTGGAAAACCTGAAAGCAGGGCTGAAGCAAGAGAGAGAAGAACTGGAAAGAGTGAAGGAGATGATGAGGTCTGACAACCAGAAACAAACTGAGATATTAGAACAAGAGAAACAAGATATACAAGAGGAAAGAGACATGTTGGAAACTACGAAGGCTGACCTGCAAAAGAAGAAAGAACATGCAGACAATCTGCTTGCTGAGATTAACAGAGACAAAACCAAAATCAAAGATCTGACAATTCAGGTTGAGACAGAAAGAGACAAGCTTGAAAATGCAATGAACACGATTACCTTAAAACAGCAAGAACAAGAGCTCAAAGAAGAGGATTTCAAAAGACAAGCACAAGAACTGCAAACAAATAACAGATTTGCGCTAGCAGAAAGAGAAGAACTGGACGTTTTGAGCAAGGAACTCAACAAAGAGAAAGATGCATTTGAAACCACCATGAACAGCATCAAGGGGGATAGAGAACAACTCAATCAGATGAAGATTAGTTTGGATATGGAGAGACAAGTTCTTGAACATGAGAAAAAGAGAAAATGGACAGAGAACTTTCTGAGTTGAAAATGAGAGAAGATCAGTTCATAAACAAAATTAAATCACTGGAGCCCATGACAGTAAAACTTCAACAGTTGAATGGTACAATTAGTGAAGACATTAAAAACAAAATAGATAAAGTGAAATTAAACAGTGAAAATGTACTAATTCTGCACACTGAATTGAAACAAAATCTCATAGAACTTGATAAGCAGAAAGAAAACATGGCTTGTTACACTAAGTTGTTTGATAGGGAAAAGGAAGGCCTGACAACTAATCTGTCAGAAATGGTCATCCAGAGAGAAGACAGGGAAAATCAATGGCAGCGAAAGTTTGAAATGGAAAACCAAGATCTGGAAAACCTGAAAGCAGGGCTGAAGCAAGAGAGAGAAGAACTGGAAAGAGTGAAGGAGATGATGAGGTCTGACAACCAGAAACAAACTGAGATATTAGAACAAGAGAAACAAGATATACAAGAGGAAAGAGACATGTTGGAAACTACGAAGGCTGACCTGCAAAAGAAGAAAGAACATGCAGACAATCTGCTTGCTGAGATTAACAGAGACAAAACCAAAATCAAAGATCTGACAATTCAGGTTGAGACAGAAAGAGACAAGCTTGAAAATGCAATGAACACGATTACCTTAAAACAGCAAGAACAAGAGCTCAAAGAAGAGGATTTCAAAAGACAAGCACAAGAACTGCAAACAAATAACAGATTTGCGCTAGCAGAAAGAGAAGAACTGGACGTTTTGAGCAAGGAACTCAACAAAGAGAAAGATGCATTTGAAACCACCATGAACAGCATCAAGGGGGATAGAGAACAACTCAATCAGATGAAGATTAGTTTGGATATGGAGAGACAAGTTCTTGAACATGAGAAAAAGAAAAATGACAGAGAACTTTCTGAGTTGAAAATGAGAGAAGATCAGTTCATAAACAAAATTAAATCACTGGAGCCCATGACAGTAAAACTTCAACAGTTGAATGGTACAATTAGTGAAGACATTAAAAACAAAATAGATAAAGTGAAATTAAACAGTGAAAATGTACTAATTCTGCACACTGAATTGAAACAAAATCTCATAGAACTTGATAAGCAGAAAGAAAACATGGCTTGTTACACTGAGTTGTTTGATAAGGAAAAGGAAGGCCTGACAACTAATCTGTCAGAAATGGTCATCCAGAGAGAACACAGGGAAAATCAATGGCAGCGAAAGTTTGAAATGGAAAACCAAGATCTGGAAAACCTGAAAGCAGGGCTGAAGCAAGAGAGAGAAGAACTGGAAAGACTGAAGGAGATGATGAGGTCTGACAACCAGAAACAAACTGAGATATTAGAACAAGAGAAACAAGATATACAAGAGGAAAGAGACATGTTGGAAACTACGAAGGCTGACCTGCAAAAGAAGAAAGAACATGCAGACAATCTGCTTGATGAGATTAACAGAGACAAAACCAAAATCAAAGATCTGACAATTCAGGTTGAGACAGAAAGAGACAAGCTTGAAAATGCAATGAACACGATTACCTTAAAACAGCAAGAACAAGAGCTCAAAGAAGAGGATTTCAAAAGACAAGCACAAGAACTGCAAACAAATAACAGATTTGCGCTAGCAGAAAGAGAAGAACTGGACGTTTTGAGCAAGGAACTCAACAAAGAGAAAGATGCATTTGAAACCACCATGAACAGCATCAAGGGGGATAGAGAACAACTCAATCAGATGAAGATTAGTTTGGATATGGAGAGACAAGTTCTTGAACATGAGAAAAAGAAAAATGACAGAGAACTTTCTGAGTTGAAAATGAGAGAAGATCAGTTCATAAACAAAATTAAATCACTGGAGCCCATGACAGTAAAACTTCAACAGTTGAATGGTACAATTAGTGAAGACATTAAAAACAAAATAGATAAAGTGAAATTAAACAGTGAAAATGTACTAATTCTGCACACTGAATTGAAACAAAATCTCATAGAACTTGATAAGCAGAAAGAAAACATGGCTTGTTACACTGAGTTGTTTGATAAGGAAAAGGAAGGCCTGACAACTAATCTGTCAGAAATGGTCATCCAGAGAGAACACAGGGAAAATCAATGGCAGCGAAAGTTTGAAATGGAAAACCAAGATCTGGAAAACCTGAAAGCAGGGCTGAAGCAAGAGAGAGAAGAACTGGAAAGACTGAAGGAGATGATGAGGTCTGACAACCAGAAACAAACTGAGATATTAGAACAAGAGAAACAAGATATACAAGAGGAAAGAGACATGTTGGAAACTACGAAGGCTGACCTGCAAAAGAAGAAAGAACATGCAGACAATCTGCTTGATGAGATTAACAGAGACAAAACCAAAATCAAAGATCTGACAATTCAGGTTGAGACAGAAAGAGACAAGCTTGAAAATGCAATGAACACGATTACCTTAAAACAGCAAGAACAAGAGCTCAAAGAAGAGGATTTCAAAAGACAAGCACAAGAACTGCAAACAAATAACAGATTTGCGCTAGCAGAAAGAGAAGAACTGGACGTTTTGAGCAAGGAACTCAACAAAGAGAAAGATGCATTTGAAACCACCATGAACAGCATCAAGGGGGATAGAGAACAACTCAATCAGATGAAGATTAGTTTGGATATGGAGAGACAAGTTCTTGAACATGAGAAAAAGAAAAATGACAGAGAACTTTCTGAGTTGAAAATGAGAGAAGATCAGTTCATAAACAAAATTAAATCACTGGAGCCCATGACAGTAAAACTTCAACAGTTGAATGGTACAATTAGTGAAGACATTAAAAACAAAATAGATAAAGTGAAATTAAACAGTGAAAATGTACTAATTCTGCACACTGAATTGAAACAAAATCTCATAGAACTTGATAAGCAGAAAGAAAACATGGCTTGTTACACTGAGTTGTTTGATAAGGAAAAGGAAGGCCTGACAACTAATCTGTCAGAAATGGTCATCCAGAGAGAAGACAGGGAAAATCAATGGCAGCGAAAGTTTGAAATGGAAAACCAAGATCTGGAAAACCTGAAAGCAGGGCTGAAGCAAGAGAGAGAAGAACTGGAAAGAGTGAAGGAGATGATGAGGTCTGACAACCAGAAACAAACTGAGATATTAGAACAAGAGAAACAAGATATACAAGAGGAAAGAGACATGTTGGAAACTACGAAGGCTGACCTGCAAAAGAAGAAAGAACATGCAGACAATCTGCTTGCTGAGATTAACAGAGACAAAACCAAAATCAAAGATCTGACAATTCAGGTTGAGACAGAAAGAGACAAACTTGAAAATGCAATGAACACGATTACCTTAAAACAGCAAGAACAAGAGCTCAAAGAAGAGGATTTCAAAAGACAAGCACAAGAACTGCAAACCAGTAACAGATTTGCGCTAGCAGAAAGAGAAGAACTGGACGTTTTGAGCAAGGAACTCAACAAAGAGAAAGATGCATTTGAAACCACCATGAACAGCATCAAGGGGGATAGAGAACAACTCAATCAGATGAAGATTAGTTTGGATATGGAGAGACAAGTTCTTGAACATGAGAAAAAGAAAAATGACAGAGAACTTTCTGAGTTGAAAATGAGAGAAGATCAGTTCATAAACAAAATTAAATCACTGGAGCCCATGACAGTAAAACTTCAACAGTTGAATGGTACAATTAGTGAAGACATTAAAAACAAAATAGATAAAGTGAAATTAAACAGTGAAAATGTACTAATTCTGCACACTGAATTGAAACAAAATCTCATAGAACTTGATAAGCAGAAAGAAAACATGGCTTGTTACACTGAGCTGTTTGATAAGGAAAAGGAAGGCCTGACAACTATTCTGTCAGAAATGGTCATCCAGAGAGAACACAGGGAAAATCAATGGCAGCGAAAGTTTGAAATGGAAAACCAAGATCTGGAAAACCTGAAAGCAGGGCTGAAGCAAGAGAGAGAAGAACTGGAAAGAGTGAAGGAGATGATGAGGTCTGACAACCAGAAACAAACTGAGATATTAGAACAAGAGAAACAAGATATACAAGAGGAAAGAGACATGTTGGAAACTACGAAGGCTGACCTGCAAAAGAAGAAAGAACATGCAGACAATCTGCTTGCTGAGATTAACAGAGACAAAACCAAAATCAAAGATCTGACAATTCAGGTTGAGACAGAAAGAGACAAACTTGAAAATGCAATGAACACAATTACCTTAAAACAGCAAGAACAAGAGCTCAAAGAAGAGGATTTCAAAAGACAAGCACAAGAACTGCAAACCAGTAACAGATTTGCGCTAGCAGAAAGAGAAGAACTGGACGTTTTGAGGAAGGAACTCAACAAAGAGAAAGATGCATTTGAAACCACCATGAACAGCATCAAGGGGGATAGAGAACAACTCAATCAGATGAAGATTAGTTTGGATATGGAGAGACAAGTTCTTGAACATGAGAAAAAGAAAAATGACAGAGAACTTTCTGAGTTGAAAATGAGAGAAGATCAGTTCATAAACAAAATTAAATCACTGGAGCCCATGACAGTAAAACTTCAACAGTTGAATGGTAGAATTAGTGAAGACATTAAAAACAAAATAGATAAAGTGAAATTAAACAGTGAAAATGTACTAATTCTGCACACTGAATTGAAACAAAATCTCATAGAACTTGATAAGCAGAAAGAAAACATGGCTTGTTACACTGAGTTGTTTGATAAGGAAAAGGAAGGCCTGACAACTATTCTGTCAGAAATGGTCATCCAGAGAGAACACAGGGAAAATCAATGGCAGCGAAAGTTTGAAATGGAAAACCAAGATCTGGAAAACCTGAAAGCAGGGCTGAAGCAAGAGAGAGAAGAACTGGAAAGAGTGAAGGAGATGATGAGGTCTGACAACCAGAAACAAACTGAGATATTAGAACAAGAGAAACAAGATATACAAGAGGAAAGAGACATGTTGGAAACTACAAAGGCTGACCTGCAAAAGAAGAAAGAACATGCAGACAATCTGCTTGCTGAGATTAACAGAGACAAAACCAAAATCAAAGATCTGACAATTCAGGTTGAGACAGAAAGAGACAAACTTGAAAATGCAATGAACACAATTACCTTAAAACAGCAAGAACAAGAGCTCAAAGAAGAGGATTTCAAAAGACAAGCACAAGAACTGCAAACCAGTAACAGATTTGCGCTAGCAGAAAGAGACGAACTGGACGTTTTGAGGAAGGAACTCAACAAAGAGAAAGATGCATTGGAAACCACCATGAAAAGCATCATAGGAGAAAGAGAACAACTCAATCAGATAAAGATTAGTTTTGATATTGACAAACAATTACTTGAGAAGTATAAAGAGAAAATGGATGGAGAACTTTCTGAGTTGAAAATGAGAGAAGATCAGTTCATTAACAAAATGAAATCACTGGAACCCATGAGACTAAAACTTCAACAGTTGAATGAAAGGATTGGTGAAGACATTAATAACAAAATGGACAGAAATAAATTGAAAAGTGAAAATGTGCTCATGCTACATTCTGAACTAAAACAAAATCTCAAAGAACTTGATAAACAGAAAGAAAACATGGCTTGTTACAGTGAACTACTTGAGAAGGGAAAGGAAGGCCTGACAAGTATTCTGTCAGAAATGATCACCAAGAGGGAAGACAGGGAAAATCAATGGCAGCGAAAGTTTGAAATGGAAAACCATGATCTGGAAAACATGAAGGCAGAGCTGAAACAAGAGAGAGAAGAATTGGATAGAGTGAAGGAGATGATGAGGTCTGACAAACAGAAACAAACTGACATATTAGAACAAGAGAAACAATATATAAAAGATGAAAGAGAAAAGTTGGAAACCACAAAGACGGAGCTGGAAAAGAAAAACAAACATGCGTACAGTCTGTTTGATGAGATAAACAGAGAGAGAACCAAAATTCAAGATCTGACAAATCAGGTTGAGACAGAAAGAAAGGAACTTGAAAATGCAATGACCACAATTAACTTTAAACAAAAACAACAAGAGCTCAAAGAAGAGGATTTGAAAAGACAAGCGCAAGAAATGCAAATAAGTAACAGTTTTGCACTAGCCGAAAGAGAAGAACTGGAAGATTTGAGGAAGGAACTAAACAAAAAGAAAGATGAATTAGAAACCACTATGAACAGCATCATTAGAGATGGGGAACAACTCAATCAGATGAAGATTAGTTTTGATATGGACAGACAAGTACTTGAGAATGACAAAGAGAAAATGGATGGAGAACTTTCTGAGTTGAAAATCAGAGAAGATCAGTTCATGAACAAAATGAAGTCCCTGGAACCCCTGAGAGTAAATCTTCGACAGTTGAATGAAAGGATTAGTGAAGACATGAAAATTAAAATGGATAGTATGAAATTAAACAGTGAAAACGTGCTAATGAAGCACACTGAATTAAAACAACATCTCATAGAAATTGATAAACAGAAAGAAAAAATGGCTTGTTACAGTGAACTGTTTGAGAAGGAAAGGGAAGGCCTGACAAGTATTCTGTCAGAAATGGTCACCCAGAGGGAATACAAGGAAAATCAATGGCAACAAAAGTTTGCAATGGAAAAGCAAGATCTGGAGAACCTGAAGGCAGAGCTCAAGCAAGAGAGAGGAGAGGAACTGGATAGAGTGAAGGAGATGATGAGGTCTGAGAACCAGAAACAAACTGAGATATTAGAACAAGAGAAACAATATATAAAAGATGAAAGAGAAAAGTTGGAAACCACAAAGACTGAGCTGGAAAAGAAAAACAAACATGCGGACAGTCTGTTTGATGAGATAAACAGAGAGAGAACCAAAATTCAAGATCTGACAAATCAGGTTGAGACAGAAAGAAAGGAACTTGAAAATGCAATGACCACAATTAACTTTAAACAAAAACAACAAGAGCTCAAAGAAGAGGATTTGAAAAGACAAGCGCAAGAAATGCAAATAAGTAACAGTTTTGCACTAGCCGAAAGAGAAGAACTGGAAGATTTGAGGAAGGAACTAAACAAAAAGAAAGATGAATTAGAAACCACTATGAACAGCATCATTAGAGATGGGGAACAACTCAATCAGATGAAGATTAGTTTTGATATGGACAGACAAGTACTTGAGAATGAAAAAGAGAAAATGGATGGAGAAATGTCTGAGTTAATAATGAGAGAAGATCAATTCATGAACAAAATTAAATCACTGGAACCACTGAGAGTAAAACTTCAACAGTTGAAAGAAAGCATTAGTGAAGACATGAAAAACAAAATGGACAAAATTAAATCGAACACTGAATACGTGCTAATGCTGTACACTGGATTAAAACAGAATCTCATAGAAATTGATAAACAGAAAGAAAACATGGCTTGTTACAGCGAACTGTTTGAGAAGGAAAAGGAAGGGCTGACAAGTGTTCTGTCAGAAATGGTCATCCCGAGGGAAGACAGTGCAAATCAATGGCAGCAAAGGTTTGAAATGGAAAAACAAGATCTGGAAAACCTGAAGGCAGAGCTGAAGCAAGAGAGAGAGGAACTGGATAGAGTGAAGAAGATGATGAGGTCTGACAACCAGAAACAAACTGACATTTTAGAACAAGAGAAACAATATATTAAAGGGGAAAAAGACAAGTTGGAAACTACGAAGGCTGAGCTGCAAAAGATGAAAGAACATGCAGACTGTCTGTTTGATGAGATAAACAGAGAGAAAGCCAAAATTCAAGATCTGTCAATTCAGGTTGAGACTGAAAGAGATCAAGGGAGGGACCAGATGTCAGCCTACAATGAGCTGATACGGAGAGAAATGTTTGTTTGGAAAGATACACCATCGGGTATGGCTCTCACAGGTACAAAATCAGGTATGGTTGCAGAAAGAGAAAGCATCGACAGTCAGTGGAAGCAAAATCTGCTCTTGGAAAAACAAGATCTGGAAAAACTGAAGGAAGAGCTGAAGCAAGAGAGAGAAGATATGGATAGATTGAAGCAGATGATGAGCAACGAAAAACTGGAGTTGGAGTTGATGAGGTCTGACAACCAGAAACAAACTGACATATTAGAGCAAGAGAAACAAGATATAAATGAGGAGAGAGACAAGTTGGAAACCACAAAGGATGAGCTGCAAAGGAAGAAAGAACATGCAGACACTTTGCTTGATGAGATTAACAGAGACAAAACCAAAATTCAAGATCTGACCATTCAGGTTGAGACAGAAAGAGATCAAATGAGGGACCAGATGTCGGCCTGCAGTGACCTGATAGAGAGAGAAAAGGGTGTTCTGAAAGATGCACCACCAGTTATGGCTCTCTCAAGTACACCATCAGATATGGTTTCACAAAGAGAAAGCATGGAAAATCAATGGAAGCAAAATCTGCTCTTGGAAAAACAAGATCTGGAAAAATTGAAGGAAGAACTGAAGCAAGAGAGAGAAGATATGGATAGATTGAAGCAGATGATGAGCAACGAAAAACTGGAGTTGGAGTTGATGAGGTCTGACAACCAGAAACAAACTGACATATTAGAGCAAGAGAAACAAGATATAAATGAAGAGAGGGACAAGTTGGAAACCACAAGGGATGAGCTGCAAAAGAAGAAAGAACATGCAGACAGTCTGCTGGATGAGATTAACAGAGACAAAACCAAAATTCAAGATCTGACCATTCAGGTTGAGACAGAAAGAGATCAAATGAGGGACCAGATGTCTGTCTACAATGAGCTGATACAGAGAGAAAAGGGTGTTCTGAAAGATGCAGCACCAGTTATGGGTCTCACAAGTACACCATCAGATATGGTTTCACAAAGAGAAAGCATCGACAATCAGTGGAAGCAAAATCTGCTCTTGGAAAAACAAGATCTGGAAAAACTGAAGGAAGAGCTGAAGCAAGAGAGAGAAGATATGGATAGATTGAAGCAGATGATGAGCAACGAAAAACTGGAGTTGGAGTTGATGAGGTCTGACAACCAGAAACAAACTGACATATTAGAGCAAGAGAAACAAGATATAAATGAGGAGAGAGACAAGTTGGAAACCACAAAGGATGAGCTGCAAAGGAAGAAAGAACATGCAGACAGTCTGCTGGATGAGATTAACAGAGAAACAAAATTAAGTCGACTCAGGGGCGGGGGGGGGAGGGGGGGGAGGTCAAAAAAAAAATGGAAAATAATGGAAAAAAAAAAAAAAAAGAAGAAGAGGAGAGGGAGAAGGGAGAAGGGGGAGGAGGACGATAGAAGAAAAAAAAAAGGAAGGAAAGAGAAAAACAGAGACACTTTGCTTGATGAGATTAACAGAGACAAAACCAAAATTCAAGATCTGACCATTCAGGTTGAGACAGAAAGAGATCAAATGAGGGACCAGATGTCGGCCTACAGCGACCTGATACAGAGAGAAAAGGGTGTTCTGAAAGATGCACCACCAGTTATGGCTCTCTCAAGTACACCATCAGATATGGTTTCACAAAGAGAAAGCATGGAAAATCAATGGAAGCAAAATCTGCTCTTGGAAAAACAAGATCTGGAAAAACTGAAGGAAGAGCTGAAGCAAGAGAGAGAAGATATGGATAGATTGAAGCAGATGATGAGCAACGAAAAACTGGAGTTGGAGTTGATGAGGTCTGACAACCAGAAACAAACTGAAATATTAGAGCAAGAGAAAAAAGATATAAATGAGGAGAGAGACGAGTTGGAAACCACAAGGGATGAGCTGCAAAAGAAGAAAGAACATGCAGACACTTTGCTTGATGAGATTAACAGAGACAAAACCAAAATTCAAGATCTGACCATTCAGGTTGAGACAGAAAGAGATCAAATGAGGGACCAGATGTCGGCCTACAGCGACCTGATACAGAGAGAAAAGGGTGTTCTGAAAGATGCACCACCAGTTATGGCTCTCTCAAGTACACCATCAGATATGGTTTCACAAAGAGAAAGCATGGAAAATCAATGGAAGCAAAATCTGCTCTTGGAAAAACAAGATCTGGAAAAATTGAAGGAAGAGCTGAAGCAAGAGAGAGAAGATATGGATAGATTGAAGCAGATGATGAGCAACGAAAAACTGGAGTTGGAGTTGATGAGGTCTGACAACCAGAAACAAACTGACATATTAGAGCAAGAGAAACAAGATATAAATGAGGAGAGGGTCAAGTTGGAAACCACAAGGGATGAGCTGCAAAAGAAGAAAGAACATGCAGGCAGTCTGCTTGATGAGATTAACAGAGACAAAACCAAAATTCAAGATCTGACCATTCAGGTTGAGACAGAAAGAGATCAAATGAGGGACCAGATGTCGGCCTGCAGTGACCTGATAGAGAGAGAAAAGGGTGTTCTGAAAGATGCACCACCAGTTATGGCTCTCTCAAGTACACCATCAGATATGGTTTCACAAAGAGAAAGCATGGAAAATCAATGGAAGCAAAATCTGCTCTTGGAAAAACAAGATCTGGAAAAATTGAAGGAAGAGCTGAAGCAAGAGAGAGAAGATATGGATAGATTGAAGCAGATGATGAGCAACGAAAAACTGGAGTTGGAGTTGATGAGGTCTGACAACCAGAAACAAACTGACATATTAGAGCAAGAGAAACAAGATATAAATGAAGAGAGGGACAAGTTGGAAACCACAAGGGATGAGCTGCAAAAGAAGAAAGAACATGCAGACAGTCTGCTGGATGAGATTAACAGAGACAAAACCAAAATTCAAGATCTGACCATTCAGGTTGAGACAGAAAGAGATCAAATGAGGGACCAGATGTCTGTCTACAATGAGCTGATACAGAGAGAAAAGGGTGTTCTGAAAGATGCAGCACCAGTTATGGGTCTCACAAGTACACCATCAGATATGGTTTCACAAAGAGAAAGCATCGACAATCAGTGGAAGCAAAATCTGCTCTTGGAAAAACAAGATCTGGAAAAACTGAAGGAAGAGCTGAAGCAAGAGAGAGAAGATATGGATAGATTGAAGCAGATGATGAGCAACGAAAAACTGGAGTTGGAGTTGATGAGGTCTGACAACCAGAAACAAACTGACATATTAGAGCAAGAGAAACAAGATATAAATGAGGAGAGAGACAAGTTGGAAACCACAAAGGATGAGCTGCAAAGGAAGAAAGAACATGCAGACAGTCTGCTTGATGAGATTAACAGAGACAAAACCAAAATTCAAGATCTGACAATTCAGGTTGAGACAGAAAGAGATCAAATGAGGGACCAGATGTCTGCCTACAATGAGCTGATACAGAGAGAAAAGGGTGTTCTGAAAGATGCAGCACCAGTTATGGGTCTCACAAGTACACCATCAGATATGGTTTCACAAAGAGAAAGCATCGACAATCAGTGGAAGCAAAATCTGCTCTTGGAAAAACAAGATCTGGAAAAACTGAAGGAAGAGCTGAAGCAAGAGAGAGAAGATATGGATAGATTGAAGCAGATGATGAGCAACGAAAAACTGGAGTTGGAGTTGATGAGGTCTGACAACCAGAAACAAACTGACATATTAGAGCAAGAGAAACAAGATATAAATGAGGAAAGAGACATGTTGGAAACCACAAGGGATGAGCTGCAAAAGAAGAAAGAACACGCAGACAGTCTGCTTGATGAGATTAACAGAGACAAAACCAAAATTCAAGATCTGACAATTCAGGTTGAGACAGAAAGAGATCAAATGAGGGACCAGATGTCTGTCTACAATGAGCTGATACAGAGAGAAAAGGGTGTTCTGAAAGATGCAGCACCAGTTATGGGTCTCACAAGTACACCATCAGATATGGTTTTACAAAGAGAAAGCATCGACAATCAGTGGAAGCAAAATCTGCTCTTGGAAAAACAAGATCTGGAAAAACTGAAGGAAGAGCTGAAGCAAGAGAGAGAAGATATGGATAGATTGAAGCAGATGATGAGCAACGAAAAACTGGAGTTGGAGTTGATGAGGTCTGACAACCAGAAACAAACTGAAATATTAGAGCAAGAGAAACAAGATATAAATGAGGAGAGAGACAAGTTGGAAACCACAAGGGATGAGCTGCAAAGGAAGAAAGAACATGCAGACAGTCTGCTTGATGAGATTAACAGAGACAAAACCAAAATTCAAGATCTGACAATTCAGGTTGAGACAGAAAGAGATCAAGTGAGGGACGAGATGTCAGCCTACAATGAGCTGATACAGAGAGAAAAGGGTGTTCTGAAAGATGCAGCACCAGTTATGGGTCTCACAAGTACACCATCAGATATGGTTTCACAAAGAGAAAGCATCGACAATCAGTGGAAGCAAAATCTGCTCTTGGAAAAACAAGATCTGGAAAAACTGAAGGAAGAGCTGAAGCAAGAGAGAGAAGATATGGATAGATTGAAGCAGATGATGAGCAACGAAAAACTGGAGTTGGAGTTGATGAGGTCTGACAACCAGAAACAAACTGAAATATTAGAGCAAGAGAAACAAGATATAAATGAGGAGAGAGACGAGTTGGAAACCACAAAGGATGAGCTGCAAAGGAAGAAAGAACATGCAGACTGTCTGCTTGATGAGATTAACAGAGAGAAAGCCAAAATTCAAGATCTGACAATTCAGGTTGAGACAGAAAGAGATCAAATGAGGGACCAGATGTCTGTCTACAATGAGCTGATACAGAGAGAAAAGGGTGTTCTGAAAGATACAGCATCAGGTATGGGTCTCACAAGTACACCATCAGATATGGTTTCACAAAGAGAAAGCATGGAAAATCAGTGGAAGCAAAATCTGCTCTTGGAAAAACAAGATCTGGAAAAACTGAAGGAAGAGCTGAAGCAAGAGAGAGAAGATTTGGATAGATTGAAGCAGATGATGAGCAACGAAAAACTGGAGTTGGAGTTGATGAGGTCTGACAACCAGAAACAAACTGACATATTAGAGCAAGAGAAACAAGATATAAATGAGGAGAGAGACAAGTTGGAAACCACAAAGGATGAGCTGCAAAGGAAGAAAGAACATGCAGACACTTTGCTTGATGAGATTAACAGAGACAAAACCAAAATTCAAGATCTGACCATTCAGGTTGAGACAGAAAGAGATCAAATGAGGGACCAGATGTCTGTCTACAATGAGCTGATACAGAGAGAAAAGGGTGTTCTGAAAGATGCACCACCAGTTATGGCTCTCTCAAGTACACCATCAGATATGGTTTCACAAAGAGAAAGCATGGAAAATCAGTGGAAGCTAAATCTGCTCTTGGAAAAACAAGATCTGGAAAAACTGAAGGAAGAGCTGAAGCAAGAGAGAGAAGATCTGGATAAATTGAAGCAGATGATGAGAAACGGAAAACTAGAGTTGGAGTTGATGAGGTCTGACAACCAGAAACAAACTGACATATTAGAACAAGAGAAACAAGATATACAAGCGGAAAGAGACATGTTGGAAACCACAAGGGATGAGCCGCAAAAGAAGAAAGAACACGCAGACAGTCTGCTTGATGAAATTAACAGAGACAAAACCAAAATTCAAGATCTGACAATTCAGGTTGAGACAGAAAGAGATCAAATGAGGGACCAGATGTCTGTCTACAATGAGCTGATACAGAGAGAAAAGGGTGTTCTGAAAGATGCAGCACCAGTTATGGGTCTCACAAGTACACCATCAGATATGGTTTCACAAAGAGAAAGCATCGACAATCAGTGGAAGCAAAATCTGCTCTTGGAAAAACAAGATCTGGAAAAACTGAAGGAAGAGCTGAAGCAAGAGAGAGAAGATATGGATAGATTGAAGCAGATGATGAGCAACGAAAAACTGGAGTTGGAGTTGATGAGGTCTGACAACCAGAAACAAACTGAAATATTAGAGCAAGAGAAACAAGATATAAATGAGGAGAGAGACAAGTTGGAAACCACAAAGGATGAGCTGCAAAGGAAGAAAGAACATGCAGACACTTTGCTTGATGAGATTAACAGAGACAAAACCAAAATTCAAGATCTGACCATTCAGGTTGAGACAGAAAGAGATCAAATGAGGGACCAGATGTCGGCCTACAGTGACCTGATACAGAGAGAAAAGGGTGTTCTGAAAGATGCACCACCAGTTATGGCTCTCTCAAGTACACCATCAGATATGGTTTCACAAAGAGAAAGCATGGAAAATCAATGGAAGCAAAATCTGCTCTTGGAAAAACAAGATCTGGAAAAATTGAAGGAAGAACTGAAGCAAGAGAGAGAAGATCTGGATAGATTGAAGGAGATGATGAGCAACGAAAAACTGGAGTTGGAGTTGATGAGGTCTGACAACCAGAAACAAACTGACATATTAGAGCAAGAGAAACAAGATATAAATGAGGAGAGGGTCAAGTTGGAAACCACAAGGGATGAGCTGCAAAAGAAGAAAGAACATGCAGGCAGTCTGCTTGATGAGATTAACAGAGACAAAACCAAAATTCAAGATCTGACAATTCAGGTTGAGACAGAAAGAGATCAAGTGAGGGACCAGATGTCTGTCTACAATGAGCTGATACAGAGAGAAAAGGGTGTTCTGAAAGATGCAGCACCAGTTATGGGTCTCACAAGTACACCATCAGATATGGTTTCACAAAGAGAAAGCATCGACAATCAGTGGAAGCAAAATCTGCTCTTGGAAAAACAAGATCTGGAAAAACTGAAGGAAGAGCTGAAGCAAGAGAGAGAAGATATGGATAGATTGAAGCAGATGATGAGCAACGAAAAACTGGAGTTGGAGTTGATGAGGTCTGACAACCAGAAACAAACTGAAATATTAGAGCAAGAGAAACAAGATATAAATGAGGAGAGAGACAAGTTGGAAACCACAAAGGATGAGCTGCAAAGGAAGAAAGAACATGCAGACTGTCTGCTTGATGAGATTAACAGAGAGAAAGCCAAAATTCAAGATCTGACCATTCAGGTTGAGACAGAAAGAGATCAAATGAGGGACCAGATGTCTGTCTACAATGAGCTGATACAGAGAGAAAAGGGTGTTCTGAAAGATGCAGCACCAGTTATGGGTCTCACAAGTACACCATCAGATATGGTTTCACAAAGAGAAAGCATGGACAATCAGTGGAAGCAAAATCTGCTCTTGGAAAAACAAGATCTGGAAACACTGAAGGCAGAACTGAAGCAAGAGAGAGAAGATCTGGATAGAGTGAAGCAGATGATGAGCAACGAAAAACTGGAGTTGGAGTTGATGAGGTCTGACAACCAGAAACAAACTGACATATTAGAAAAAGAGAAAAGAGATATACAAGAGGAAAGAGACAAGTTGGAAACCACAAAAGCTGAGCTGCAAAAGAAGGAAGGAAATACAGACCGTCTGTTTGATGAGATAAACAGAGAGAAAGCCAAAATTCAAGATCTAAAAAAGAAATTTGACAAGGCTGTACAGACGGAAGTGGTTGAAAAAGAATGGGTGATTGAACAAGATTTAGAGAAGCAAGATGTTGATAAAATTAAAGACTTTGAGTGTGAGAAGGATGTTTTAGAATCAGGTGTCACAATCCAGATTGAAGAATTTGAACAACAGTGGAATATACAGGATGATAAAAGTGATCTTGAAAGAAAAGTTAAATTCTCGAAAACTGAGACGGAAGGCCTGGTGATTGCAGCAGAGGCTGAAGAAGTAGAAAATAACTCTAAAAAGAAGCTTGAAACACTGTCAAAGACAGTATCAGAGGAAGATGGTTTTCCAGATAAAGAAATGTCAAAAAGAGATCTTTTGAGACACATCTGGAAGGACACTAAAATGGAACGAAAGGAGATTGATCAAATGAAGTCCAGGGGGCATGAGATGAGAACCAAATTGGCAAAAAGACTTAAGGTCATCAATCAGTTTGTTAGGAGACCTTGGTTACAGAAGGAAAAGGAACCATTGGAGAAGACAAAGATGGAACAAGTTCAAAGTAAAGACACTGCATCTCAAGGTGACTGTGAGAGAGACCGCAAAACACTCACCGAAAAATACACTGAGATACAGCAAATTAAGGTTCAAATGCTTAGGGAGATTGAGAAACTCCACATAAATGAAAAAGTGTCTAGGACACTGACAACTAGCAACAAGGCTAATCAAACATTCCAGATGGGTACATCGTCTGATGATATAATAGTACATGCAGCAAAACAAACTTCTACCAAAATGTATCAGGTACAGGCAACAGAAACTGATTCTGCCCCAGAGAGAACTAGTGGATTCCTAAGTCAGCTACGGAATTACTGCTATAACTGCTGCTGCCCTTGCTGTGCATGCTGTAAGCCAGGGTGCCCAGAAGAAAAATCATAGATCAGTCTATTTCAGATGTGTGACTACCAAATATGAAGTATTTGACCACATTTAATTAAAAGAAGAAATAGCATCTGGATATTAAGAGAGTGGTATTTGTTAAGTTTATCAGTTAAGCATCACTTTGTTGGGGAAAGGTCATGTTTTGGTTGTCCTGATACATGAAATATTGAAAATTACCAACATAATGCCTAATGTATGAGTATTGTTTAAGTCTAAGTTTATTCAATCTATCAAGGATTTTGTTTGCAGACATGAGTGGAAAATGTGTCATGCTTGTGTGTCTGGCATATTACTTTAACTTTATTGGCTATTTGACCGCATTTTTTATTTTTTAAATTTGAAAATTAAGATTTAATAGTGTAAGAGTTTGTGCTTAATTTTGGCATTGTATTTTCTCATTAAAACCTCTGTCTTCCATATTGCAATATTAAACATAATGTATTGAATTTAAGAATCCACTTTCACATGATTATGTAAAAATGGAAGAACTGGCATTGTTACGTTGTTGTTTGTTTTTGTTTGCTCTTTTTCTTCCTCTCTTTTAAACTTTTAATTTATTTATTATTTAGAAAACGAAAATGTATTTAAAATTGTAAAAAAAAATAATAATATATATATATATATATATATATATATATATATATATATATATATATATATATATATACATCCAAAAAGGATGCAGAAGTAAGCACAGGCTGGAACGCCTTATGGAAGGAAAGCTTTTATACTTTTTTGCTTAAATTTAAATATATGAATCTATGCATTAAATAATTCATTGTGAACCATGTCAAATAAAATTATCCACATCATTACAATGTTGGTGTATTTATTTACTTCTATTATAAGCTACTTGTTATGGAAATTGATATAGCTATTAATCGACTACAGTGTTCTATTAAAGGCTATTTAAGCCAGAATTAATTCTTTGTGGCACACATTCTATCAAGATCCCACACAAACACAACTTTGCTCTCTCACACACTCTATTCCTTTAACATGCACGTGTCTGCCCTGTCATACTTTGGCACACTACTGTCTGAGCCACACATATAATATATAATAACGGTCATATTTTTTTCACAAATAGAATTTTCACAAAACATCAAGCATCAATTTGGAAAGAGCTTGATGCACACTGATAATTTATTTGCTTTCAATAAACCAGCAGTTTAAAAGGAGTGTTGAGAAAGTTAAGGTGCACTGGAAGCCATGTATTCATGTATTTTTTTCCATTAACAATGTATATGTAAATTTGAGGCCATTGGAAATAAGACATTATGATATGCTAAATGTAAGAGTGCCTCCAACAATCAAGGCTGGTCATCCTTGCCGCCCTCCTAAAACAAATATGAGAAAATTGGCCCCAGGTTCCAGGCATAGGGCAGACAGGGGGTCTTAAAAGAGAGTTCTGTTTAGGCTCTAAACAGAACATCTTCGCAGTGAGTGAGAAATAAAAAGGGATTTTTGGACACTGCACCATGAAAACAATTTCTAGTAGAGTCACAACATGAAAATCTGAACCAGAGAAATAGCATAATATGAGATCCTAAAAGATTCTATAACTGCCTCCTTTTGAAACAAACTCTCTTACACAAGCAATTATTCTCAAAAACATATCCTATCACTCTCTCTTAAACTGTCACTCCATTATTTACATTTGGCTGTTTTTATTGTATGTATGTATGTATGTATGTATGTATGTATGTATGTATGTATGTATGCTATTATTTAGTTTCAAATATGCTATACTCCCGTAAAATAGAAGTAAGCAGTCATATTATTTGAGTTAGCTTCCTGTCAGGGACTGCAGTAAGCTGTCTCCTCCTTTGTCCCTACATCACCACATGAACATGCAGCGGTCTTCGCCAGATAGCACAGTGATGGAGAGCAGCAAGTAATCTAGCATCACCTTAGAACCGTAAGTATGATAAAAACAACCATTGGGGACAGGTACGTGCATAGGTAGGACCCAAAGGGGGCTCGAGCCACTGCCCTTGTGCCCCCAGAATCAAAAGTGCCCTTTATAATAAAATAACCGGGTACATAAATGTTGCCTTTTCCTTTGCATAAATTAAGACATTTCCATCATGACTTGCATAATGCAGAAAAGGTACAAATTGATGCATACAACTTCACCAAAATGCAGGAAATTAAGTATTTGACGCTTGAAATGTTGCTGGGGAGGAACCCAAGACCCACAATTCAAGGTGTCCTCCCCAATGTTGCAACAAAACATACACCATTGCAAGAAGGCACTATTTTAATTATGAAACCAGCCAAACAACATTGACTGGTAATGTGAGTCAGTATGATTTGGTTGTAATTTCCTCATTATTAACCTCTCTAGTCTGTACTTTGTAGCAATCAAGCTAGTCTAAATTACATTACAAGGTTTTCCCTGTCATGCAAGGAAACTTGTGTAAGATACAAGTCAGATAGAGGAAAGGCACATCAATTAAGACTTTGTCAAAAGGGTTCCTGTTTAAATGAAAATACATTGTGCCTTTTTTTGCTTGTGCCCCTGACCCCCAACTTTTCTGTGCACAGCCCGGTTTTGAGCACAACCCAACAACTATGTATAATATTGAACACTTTAGGGCTCCATAGGTTTAGTGATAAAGTAGGATAAATGACTTTCATACACACCTTCAGACTTGGGGCCTGGCTTTGCAGCAAACAGGAGAGGTGGCACTGTTGGGGTCGACCTTCTCCTCCACAGGCTCACTCTCCGTTTCCTCATTTTGCTCTTCGAATTCGGGGAAAGAGAATTCAGTCCGAACAGACACGGATGTGATCGGGCAACATGATGTCTAATGGAGGCGAAGATTACCTCAAAATACATTGTATTTGGTTATGTGAATACAGATTCTCCAATTTTTTAAATGAGTTTTAAACTATGAAAGTGTAAATAAGTTAAATAGGCTATATAGAAAATGTTACGTCACGTTATTTTCATTGCAGCCATTCTGCATCGCTGTCTAAATGTTTAATGTCTTATCTTGAATCTTGATGTATTTTCTTTGTTTTACTGTCTCTTAAATTTAATTTCTAATGTCTAATCTTGATGTAGGTTATGCCTGTAAATCACTTTAAATGGCCTTGTGTCTGAATTGTGCTATATAAATAAATGTACCTTGCCTTGCCTTGCCTTCGACCCAGTTGTTTTCTTTTTGCCCTGCTCCTCTGCCTTCAGATCAGAGGTGGGGTGCTCAGTGCTTGCTTGGTCTCTCCTTTTGCAGACGGGAGAGCTCGGCCTCCTCTAGCCTCTTCTGACTCAGAGTAAACCTCTGCTGCTTGACCAGTTCATTCTCCACCTTCATCACCTTTTCCCAACAAAACTTTTCTAGCTTCAGTTGGTCTTGTTTGCTTTTCTCCAGGGCATTAAGTCACTTTGCCCTGCTCTCCTCCTCCTCTTTCTGCCTGGCCTCCTGTCTCCTCCTCTCCTTTCCATATTGCACTTTGCAATGCTCTCCTAAGCATCGCTTTGTATGCGCTCCATGTCCTTTGCTTTGAGCTGTACATACATTTTTCTCCTGACATCTCAACTCTCTCTCTCTCTCTCTCTCTCCTCTGGGGTCAGTTTCATTAGGTCTTGCACAAGCCCCATTTCAGCCATGAGAGAATAAGTTTTGTTTATCTTGGTTCGTAGTAATAATGCTCTACCTGTACTCGGTTGGTCTACTGAAGTGTCTTCTCCTCAGCAGCTGTGTGGTGAATGATGCCTCAGAATAGTGGAGAGTTCTCTCTTACACATGTTCAGTGCTGGAACTCTCAATATGACATCACAATCAACATTCTACTGAGAATTCTAAATGCAGAGTTCCGATGAAGTTCATATGGCAATACAGTGTAGAATACTGTTTAACACTGTTTATAACTAATAAAGACAGTATTAAGAGGATATACCCAGTGATGGAGTACTCAAACACTTTACTTCAGTAACACATTTAAAATAAACAGTCAAAAATATACTCTAGTAAAGTAAAAGTAGCCTACAGCATTAACTGTTCTACTAGAGATAGAGAATTACAAAAATCAACTTAAATATGGAATAGATTATATATTCATACAGTATGTAATATGTACAGAACAAGGGTATTCAGATTAGCTCTCAAACATTTTATTAAGCTAGTTTTTGTTTAATTAAACCCATTAAAAGATCAGACTTCTGGTTAGGCTATAAGATAATCAAACGGGAAAACAGTGAGTGATTATATTAACGTGTAATTGACTCTGTGTTAGCAACCTTATTTTTGACTGATACAGATAAAAGTCAAGCTAGCCAAATACACCTTTTCATTATCAACCTACCATGCGTCATCGGTGCTTTCCCTGGTCTCTATGAACTGAGCTGGGTCTGATTCTGGGGGCTGTGCTTTCTTCGATTGTGTTTTGATCGTTTAGCTAGTGGCCTCGTCTCTGTGGGAGCCTGTGTCATATTCATCCATGACACTGCTCGTAATCAGAGGACATCCTCACTCCCGGGGGTGGAAGTTGAAGAACTAGCCTTCAAGCCGCGAGTGACTGTTGCCTGCAGTAGCGCGGATTCGGGGTGCATTCAGGTTCTCTCGGAAATTTTGTAGGCCTGCTATTTAGAAACTGTGTAAGTTACGGACAAGGGAGAAAAAAACTAATGTGATACGCTTGTGGTCTACACGGGGGGTAACGAGCAACGCAACTTAGTTTAGAAATGTAGTGGAGTAGAAAGTACAGCTAAGCTATTTTCTATAAAATGCACAGTGGAGTAAAGTCAAAAGTAGGCCTAGGCCTACCCGAAAATAAGTGTACTTAAGTAAAGTAGGCTAAATAGGCCTAGGTAGTAGGCCTACAGTAACGAAGTAGGCCCTACTTCTACTTCGTTACATTCCACCACTGGATACCAAATTTCCTCATACTGGACTCTAGGTTGTGAATTGCATTCAGTAGGGTTATAATCTCTAAAGGTGAATCATTCTGCTCACTATTTCCACAACAAACCAATAAAATGCTCAATTCTTCATATTCGGCCTTCAAAGTGCTCTCTGGCTTTCACTTGTATCCATGACATGGCAGAAAAAACGTTTTTAAAGAAAAAAAATAGATTTAGTTGTTATTTTTCAGGTTGGCAAAGCAGGGTTTAAAAATAGTGTCATAAAAAAGATATATACTAAATATATCAAATATAATACAGTCAAACAAGTAATTATACTGCATCAAGATGATTGATTGATATGATTATTGATGATGAAGATTGCCATGTACTACATGGATGATAGTATGCTGCTGTTAAAGTAACCTTGGATGATACAATGATGCTCAGAGACAAGATTTCAGTTGAGAAGATAACATCAATATGATTGTAAAATACAAGCCGATACATCAAAGATTGAAACACACACACACACACACACACACACACACACACACTTACAGTATGTGTGTGACATTCAGACGTAAAAAAAAACCTGAAATAATCCACTATCCAATGCCAAGTATTTGAATAAATTGAATATGCTTATCAGTGGAAATGTATGTAATGTAAAGTGATCCTATACACGTTTAGATAAGCACTTTGACATATGCCTCTATGAATACTGCATACATCTACAGAACATCATTTAGATGTGACAAAAAACATTTGTCTGTGGTAATCTATGTTATGTACAGTCTATGGTGGTAGCACAGGCTTTGCAGTAGAACCACCTTAATGAGGTCCAGTTGACAACTGTATGCACAGCTACCTTGTGAATATAAAGCAACACAATACATCAGATCTAAATAATAACATGTTCCTTTGATTCCCAGTAAAAAAAAAAAAAAAAAAAAAAACATGAAATTTTATAATAAATCTACAATCTTATTTGTGGAATTAGATTGGAAAATTGGCTTCAAAATCTCACATTCGACTAGTCTGGAAATCCAGACCTGCCGGAAAGACAAATTTTTGTTTTCGCCGACCGACCACGTCAAAAGTTTAATTCAACAGTTAACCACGCTGTTCACTCAACGAACGGGGCTTAATATGTCACCTTGTTCATTGCTCTGATTGGTTGTAGTGCTATAAATTTGCATGCAGTGGTATTGTATTCTAAATGCACGCGTAGGTCCCCCCCCCCCCCCCCCCGCCCCCCTTGAGTTGAGAAGGTAAATTGATCATGGCCAGACCTATATTGTTCTAGATGTGGATCTGGATTTCCAGACAAACATTGGACACACCATGCAGACAAAACATACAGTATGTATCAAAATGGTGTCATACATGTCAAACTGACTTTATTTTTAGCATAAGTTTCGCATCATGAAATTATGCAGAGTATGCATTACTTGTAAATCTTAACTGTATTTATTTAATATGCTATATTACTGTTAATATACATAAAGGCAATAGTCTGATTGTATTGAAAATATACTGTACATTCAAAGAGAATAAAGATGGTGAATGTTCTTCGATAGTTTAGTTTAGTTTCTGATGTGTATCGTCCACAACATTGTTTTTATTCAATAAATCAAACCCTAAATGTTTACATTCCCAGGGAATTTACTGTTATCATTTTAAATAGATTAAGTCAAACCAAATATTACATCATGGTAACACACTCATTGAGAACGTATTGCCAATAACACAATTAAGAGAAATTGTGTTTTCTGTCCTTTTTCCAACACTGTGCCAATAGTGGTAAAGTCTTTCTTTGCAATGCGGTTCACCAGGGTAATAACATAACCCGGAAAAAACAGAAATGTTTGCAAACACATGTTGAACTGATTCTTAACCCTAAGCACTGAAGGGTATGCTGGTATGAAGTGTCTGTATTCTGAACACGTGCTGTAGTGAATGAATGGACAGCATTTTGTGTTTCAAGGGGCGATTTGAAGCTAACGCAAACATAAAATACTTCTGTTGAAATCATGGAAAGCCTGTCAACCGCTATGTGAAATTATCTTTTATTCTTTCTCAGAAGCAACGCATTAAAGCAAAAATACTGGTTACCGCTGATAAATGCTTGTAATCTCTGCAACAGATCTGAGTGGTGATGACAACATGACTCATGACTCGTGTTTTTCTATTTCGGTGTAAATGTTTCCATTGGCTGATTTTTTCTTGTCACCTATTGGATATCAATCACTGACTGTGAGTGTTACCCCGTGAATGACAGGCTTGTCCAAAACAAGGCAAAAGTACAGATGAAAAATGCACTCCTGACCTGACATTATCAAATGACTGACTCAAACGTAGAAAAATATATTACTCTTTTCTGACATAAAATCATGTACACAAATCAACAAAATCCCCATTCAACCCTTTTTATACTTTTGTACAATTCAAACAAAACCCATGCTCCACTGTGCTGCTATAGGTCCATGTTACCCCAACAGACATGTGGGCTCCAAAATCCTGTTTCCCCAGAAGCTAGAAGAGATAGTTAGTGTGCAACGGGCTCTCTGACAACGTAGTGAGATCACTGAAGTTCTGGTCTATGACTGCTTGTCTATGTCCCTGTTCAGGAGGGACAGACCTGGGGTAGGAAAGATTGAAGGAAGGGGACATGGGGCCTAGAATAAGGTCAGCAACTGTGTCTGGCGAGGGGGCAAACAGCGGAGAGGGCGGCGACGCTCCATCGTCTATGTTGAGTAAAGACACCACCTCAGTTGCGTTGCTAGTAGTAGTTTTTGTGTCCCTTTCTTTGTCTTCCTCTTCTCTAGTCTCGCTCAATTGGTGACTGCGGCTGGTGTGTGCTTTCAGACTATTTACATCTAAGTTGGGGTAGAAGTCCGAATCGGTCATGGACTGAAGGAGTTTATCCAGGCCTCCTAAGCCTTTGTTGCAGCCAGTCGGGTTGACCTGGGCTATTTGGCACAGGAGTTGGGTGTGCTGCCGGAGCTGGGCGATCTCTCTGTCCATGGCTTCGTTCTGCTTCAGGAGCTCCTTGGTGCGCAGCGTGATGGCCAGCAGGCCCGACTGGTTGAGGATCTCGGCCGTGTTGAGGAACCGGCGGTGGCGTGTGTCGCTGGTGGACAAGCTGTCCGGCATGAGGCGACGAGGGCTGTGAGCCGCCGAGGAAGAGGGGGATGAAGAAGAAGAAGAAGAAGAAGAGGAGTTGGAGTTGGAGGACGAAGAAGGTGGCGATAAGGCCTGGGAGCTTGAGATGGACGGAGAACCCACGCTGTCGGAGCTCGGCTGGTACTGATGGGACCTGTGTTGGGTGGTGTTGGTGGTGGAGGAGGTCTGCCTGAGTAGCGTGCAGTGAGACGTGCTATGGCCCCCTTTGCCTTTATACTGGGAGTGGGAATGGACTTTCTGGGGGTGGCTGGTGGTGGTAGTAGATACAGCCTCCCTGTTCTCTTCCTCGATGCACACTCTCTTGCTCTGACTGTGACCTTCACCACCACCACCGCCGCCGCCGCCACTCTCTTTGACCCCCTCCTCCCATTTGCTGGCTCCCTTGCCCTCGTTGCTTTCCTTGCGTGGGTGCGGGGCGATGCGAGGGTAGGAGTTGAGGATGGGCAGGTATGAGTTCTTGCCGCCGTGGTTCAGATTGCTGCTGTTTCGACTGCCCCCTTTCTTAACGTGACCTTGTCGAGAAGCTAGACTGGACACAGTAGTCGGGGTAGAGGAGGAGGAGTTAGAGGAAGGCTGTTGGATCAGTAGGAGCTGGGTGGTGGATGCGGCTTTGGCATTGGTAAGATTGTGCCATCCTCCGCCCCATGCCAGGGAACCATGCAGAAGCTGCTCTGGTCTGGACTGTACCCACCAGAAGGTTGCGATCAGGGTTTTAAGGTTAGCAGTAATGAGATAGATAATTAAGGAAAAGGAGCAAAAGATAAAGATAAGGTTAATGTCACAAAGAGATCAAACAGTAAGGCGTAAAAAATATATATATACACTGATCTTGAATGCTTGTGTGTTAAGGTTTTATGTGACTTAGCAGCTATGTTATCTATCTATCTATCTATCTATCTATCTGTCTGTCTGTCTGTCTGTCTGTCTGTCTGTCTGTCTGTCTGTCTGACTATCTATTTATCTATTCTTTTAAGTCCTGATTGGTGACTGAATTTACTTTATATGAATAATTACCCAGTGCTCATTGCTGTAAAAATAGTTTTTTATTTATTTGTTTTTAGTTCTCTTTTAAATCTTCTATTGTTTTGCGGTTGCGGTGGACCATTGTGCTCCCTCTGTGGCCATGCAATAGTCTTATGTTGGTGCTTGTATTCTTGTATTTCTGTCTTGTATTGTATGTTGTCCATGGTGGCATTCCTTGATACATTGTATTTGAGTCTTTGTTTGTGGTGCTGCAAAGTAGAAATGCCTTTTAAACAAGCAGGTTGTTTTGCGTAACTAAATATCTTACCGGCTTGACCACCAGGTTTTTGATGACGTAAATGGGGGCGGGCTCTTCATAAGGAGGCAGGTTGCAGCCTGCTGAATTCCCACTCTTGTTGCATGAGTTTTTTCTGCGTTCCCTGTGAGGTTCGCTCACACTGCTGCGCTGGTCGTCTAAATCGTTGTTGTTGACAGATTCAGAGCCAGCCTCTGAGGGGGAGAAGAAGACCAGTGTAGTAGGAGGTAGAGAGAATAAGGGAAATACAGAATATGCCACATACATAAAGGGAAAAAATAAATATCTAAGAAATTAAATGGAGAAGAGAATTTCTTTTTTCTTTAAATATTTTCGTGTTTATTTCAATTTGCCAATTTAATGGTTGTACATACATTCTTCTGTTACAGATAGGTGAGTTATCTGTATGGAGACAAAATAGTGCATATTATAAACATGTGTATACAGATACATATACACTTTCCACGGTAAGGGCATTTCTAACATCATGGCTACAGTGAGGTTGTCTTCCATGTATGGGAAATACACGTGTGAATTTCTCACATGTTTTGTTTCTGGTTCTACCCCCAGACCGACTCGATAAATCTGGGTGTGGAGAGTAAAAGAGCAGCTTCCTCAATGATGGAGAGGTACTGATCATTACCGAGGTGCCCATGAGCAAGGCGCTCCACTCCCAAATGCTCAAGTGGAGCCGCTTATAGCTGCACCAGCTTCCAAGGGTAAAGAAAGCACTATTTTCAAGGTACTTGATGAATAATCAGTTTTCCTATTAACCTTTAAAAACTGATATAGTGATTGAACAGTTCATCAGCATAGACATCATGAAAAATGTGTATGTTTTCTATAAACTATTTTTAAGTGAATAATATCTAGGCATTCATGCAGTCTACATCTATACATTCAAATGGACATTTTCTCACCTGAGTATCCCGAGTCTTTCTCTGAGTCCTTCTCTGACCCACAGTGCAGCATGCGGTTTCTCATTTCAGCCATTCCAGATTGCTCCCTGTGGGTTCCACACTTGGATGCCCGCAGGGTGGCGCTGTTACTCCTATTCTTGGCATTCTTTGAGGAGCTGTTGCGGGCGGCCCGCTCCCCAAAATGGCCCTGTTCGGTTGGCATTCTGCACCTCAAATAATTTAAGCAAAGAATCAAATGTTTACTGTGAGATACACTGCATTGCGTATTAAAAATATGAAGATTATTTATTTTCATTTTATTTTTTTATTATCTAACAGGTATCTATTGTGTGCTTGCTTTAACATGTTGCAACCTGTTAGATAATCATCAAGATGATGATGATGATTATCTAACAGGTTGCAACATGTTAAAGCAAGCACACAATAGCAGAATGGTTAGCATATTACAGAATCATAACCCTGGAAAGACCTTATAAAATGGAGACCAAATATAGTTTGCATATAATCTGTTTTGAGCAGGCCTGTGTCTTCAACCCCATGATTCCTAAAATGTGTCCTCTTTGAAGCATGTTTATTGTAATGCTATTTTTTTCTTTTAGAAATGATCAAGAATCAGTTTATGAATCATGTAAGTATCTCACAAAGCTGGATGAGATTCTTAAACTATGTGACCAGGAGGTATGAGACACAATAGGTACACTTTAGTTGAATTAGACCAAACAAAATTAAAGCCCATTTCGTATGCTGTTCAAAACTGATCATAGAAATAAACGATGAACATACTCCACTGTATATAGTGATATTAATGTTATATTACACCAATGCAACTTTAATTAATGTCACTATGAATTCTTATTAATAGCACTTATAAGCCATTGTAGGCAGAGGAATATGAAAGTGTACATTTATATGTAAACTAGGTATCTTAACAGTAGTTGAACTAGAAAAACACTTTGAGGAGATTGAGGTGTATATATCTAGGTCTCTGACAGCCCGCCCATTCATGAGAGTGCTAGTGATGCACGTGTTCTACTGTGTAAAACCATGGTGTAAACATGACAGCTTGCACATGTGGACAAGGCTGCAGCATAAGGATACTTGATAAGATGGTCCCTGGCTGAGTGTGTACAGTCCCACACCCAGCAGTGTTATGTAATACGCTGCAGCTCACTCGGTGGAAAAAACAAATAAATAAGCCTGCTAAAAAAGGCACTTGGCAACTCCCCTTTCACTGCCTGTATGACATTCACAATGTACATTAGAATACACATTATAAAAGTATAATAGCAGTAAAACAGCTGGCCTGGACACAGTATGTGTGTGAAGAATATGCTCATGCTGGACATTAGGTTGTTGGTCAGAAGTTAAGACACTTCGCAGGACAAACAGTTAACTCACCTGTCAGTGTTCTAGTCCAGAGATAAGTGAAAGCAGCTCAGTGCAAACAGGAAAACATCTTCACAACATCAGAGACAATACATCCCTCCAGTCGAGATGAAATCCATCCTGTACAAAAGAATAATATATATATATATATGTATTAAAAAATATATATATAAAACACACACACAAACAGAAAAAAAACACACACACACGCATATACAGACAGACACACGACACACACACACACACACACACACACACACATTATCCAAAGAAATAGGGAGAAATCTAAGAAAAGTTTAAAAAAAATATATATATAAAATATGTTACATAGGCCTACTAATTCTGACGCTGTTGTTCCGTGGAGTGTCCTCCCTGGTCTTGGAGACACATCCAGTCTGATCATCTACTGTACTGTAAGCGTCCATGATGTTCATTTGCGTAACCACGCCTACTCTCAAAATATTAATGAGCACAGTAGTGACGTAACCGAAGCGGTTTGTCCAATCCCGTGCCGAGACACGTGTTTAGGTGGTGACGTAGGAAAGTCCACGTGAAGTCTGCATCTAGTACGTTGTGTGTGCACGCAGAGAACGTAGATGGATGAGAGGGTGTTTTTGAGATACAAATGCAACATAGTTTCAGACAAACTGTTTTATAAATAGGCCTACTAGACTGCAGTTATGATGAATAAGCTGTGCAAAAGCTCAAGTCTGAACATAAAGTTTCACAAAATGCATAAAATCGTTCTGTCAACAAATGTCTGGAATGTTGACCCCATACAAACACACACGCGCGCACGAAAATGTCAACCTAATTGATTTTAGGGATTTGAAGAAGTTAACATTTTGTTTAAAATAATTTCAATCTGCCATCACGAGATTTTTTATTTAGTTTACATTTTAACAGTCCACAGTTTATCTACTTGACTCTCCCTCAACTTGTGCCATCTTTATTTTCTACTGTCAAACTAAAGGGACACTAAAGGCAACAATGGCACATGTGGGTACGGGATGACATTACAGGTGAGTAGCAGGTGAGATCAACGCCTCTACACTGTGATTACAATGCACATGTTGACTGCCAGCCAGGGTTGTACAAAATTAGAGAAGGACACCTGTTTTGTCTCGAGCTATTCAGCATTTCCGTCTCTGAAATCATTTCAGAACCAGTAGTCACAACAGAAAATCCCCACTCCCATTTCGAATTGTATAAAGGTAAAATAACAGTTCCAACTTTTATCATGCGATGTCTAGGCATGCAGCTACAAATTCCAGGCAAAAAAAATGTTTTGCAGGATAACTGTAGGCCTACTGGTTTAGTGAATGTGGAGAAGGCTACAAATCAATAGACCCACAGCCTGTGATTTACAGATGTTGCAGCTGCATGGGGTCCAAAGCTGCAGGAGGTTAAATGGGTTATCTTACGTCGCATCCAAGGGACAGAGGGAAAACCAGGCATTTTGTTTATTTGAGTGTTGAATTTCACGTAGCCACCCCAACCAAGCAAACGCGTAGCACACTGGTTTCGGTGTGTTATAATCAAAGGAACAGCTGATCAGTGTTCAGAGACACTACAGTCCTTTGTTTTCGGACTCTCACTGTTCTCCCGTATCCCCATAGGACCTGAACGCAGCGTACTAGAGAGCGGATGTGTGCGGAAACATGTGAGGCAGGCGGCTGGAGGCGTGTCGCTCCCCGCAGCACATGTTCCCTGCTGGGCCAGGGTTCAAAAGCACCGTGAGGCTGCCGTGTGCCATAGATAATATATAATAGGCCTAGACAGACAGGCTAGAGGGTGTCATATTGTGTTTAGAATGTGAAGCCCACTGAAGCAAATTACTGCGTTGAAAATGAAATAGTTAGTGTGAATAGTAGATTATTCATATTTTTTCATGATCTTTAAAGCTCACATATTATGAGCTTTGCTGTCAATTTTATATGGTCTAAGTCAGTGGTTCTCAAAGTGCGGCCCGCGGGCCGAAACATAGCTGGCGGCCCGCATTTAATTATGAATTATTTTAAAAAAATATATATATTCATTATATATATATATTATATTCATTCCCCAATTATTAATAATAACACCGCTACAGTGGACCGTACCATCTTAAACTTGCGAAGTTCGGCTGGCCTCTTCCTCTCGTTGCAGACGGCTGGTCAGCCTCCTGCAGTGCAGCAGCCAGTGTAGTGGTCCCAATGTAAGTTGTTAGATAGTGAGCTTGTCAAGCCCAATACGATGCACTTTCTCAGCTTCAAGGTGAATTAGATTAGGTCCAGTGTCTAAGGATGGATGCTAACATTATCTGGTTTCTAACTCTTTTGCCTAAAGTTTAGCTAACAAGCTAACGTTAGCTAGCTGCTGATAGCCATGGAACTATCTGCCTAGTTGACTGCTGATAGCCCACCTGGTTTATTTCCAATGTATAGTGTCATAATAGTTAACACTGCTGCTGCATCATGAGTAGTGAGTCCTACAAAAACACTCCAAAAGGTGATACGTTTTCAATGTGCAGAAAGTTTTGAACAATAAAGTAGAATAAATATTTGAATGCAATACAGAATGCCTCAGTGCCTTACTGATTTATATTCCATTAGATGTGTGTCAATGGGAGCTAGTTGTCTTTTCCTTAACTAGTCCACCATAGATAAATACAGAAGACACAAATTACTGCATAAAAATTAACCAAAATGCACAAAATTAAGTGTTCAAACCTCAAATTTTTCTGGGGGACAACCCCCAGACCTGCGCTTTTAATGTGTCCCCCCCAATGTTGAAATGAAACCTATCCCTTCATTTATTAATTAAAATGTGTTAATTACACATTATTGGATGCAGACCAATACATGTAAACTTTAAAAATGCAAAGACGCTGGCCATTCGGCGGCCCCCAGTCCAATGTTGGGTTCCTAAATTGGCACTCAGCTATCAAAAGTTTGAGAACCCCTGGTCTAAGTAGTCCCTAATACTTCTTTTTTTAGATGTTTGTTGAAAAACCCGTTCAGATAATTTATTGTAGCAAGCCTCTATACCCCGATTGTCCTCTGGTCTCAGGATGACCTATATTTGTGCGATCTGGCTGGCCCCTCCCACCTCTCTGCCGGGCTTTCTTTATATGTCCATGGGGCTCTCCCACCATCTCTGCCGTGCTCTCGCGATACTAGAGAGACACTGCGTGACTGCGAACACAGTGTTTACCCGGAGCTAAGCCATACTTTTAACAATTTGACATGACCTGACATGATTAAAACCAGTGAAAACAGTAGCTTCAAAGTTTGATTTCTACATGAATATCTTCCCATCCTTTGTCATGTTAAAAACAAGTCATTATTAGACTGCAAGGGGAAAGCTAAGTTAGTGTATTAGGAGCGAAACTTGGTGCTACAACCGAAGCTACATGGGTGCTAACGCTAAAAATAAGACTCAGACGATTTAAACCAGTGAAAACAGTAGCTTCAAAGTGTGATTTTTACAGGAATATCTTCCCATCCTTTGTCATGTTAAAAACGAGTCATTTTCAGACTGCTGTGGGGAATATAAACAGCATGTTATGAGCAAAAGCTGGTTGCTTGTCCCAAAGCTAATAGCTATACACCAGTCAGGCAAAACTACCAATAAAAACTATTATTTTAGTTTCACCGTTTAAAAAAAAGCACAGGTAGCTTCCTATCCGTTGTGTTATTAAAAACGAGTCATTATTAGACTGCAAGGGGAAAGCTAAGTCAGTGTATTAGGAGCAAAACTTGGTGCTACAACCGAAGCTACATGGGCGCTAACGCTAAAAATAAGACTCAGACGATTTAAACCAGTGAAAACAGTAGCTTCAAAGTGTGATTTCTACAGGAATATCTTCCCATCCTTTGACATGTTAAAAACGAGTCATTTCCAGACTGCTGTGGGGAATATAAACAGCGTGTTATGAGCAAAAGCTGGTTGCTTGTCCCATAGCTAATAGCTATACACCAGTCGGGCAAAACTACCAATAAAAACTATTATTTTAGTTTCACCGTTTAAAAAAAAGCACAGGTAGCTTCCTATCCGCTGTGTTATTAAAAACGAGGCATTAATAGACTGCTGTGGTTAAGATAAATTAGTGGAGTATGAGCAAAAGCATTCTGTGTTGGTGTATGTAACATTCAGGTTGTACTAAGGGCATTGTCGCTTAGCGGGGAAAACAACATGGCTGTTGCTCGGAAAATTTTCCATCGGATCTCGGGGCCGTGGACCAATAAGAAATGGGGGGGTGGGGTTATCATAGACTACTGCACGGTGGACCTTTCTGGGGGGGAAGCATGGACATATAAAGAAAATATGGGGATGTGGCTGTGCCGACTATTACGTAATAGTCGGCGAGAATTCTGACTGGAGTATATTGGGGGGAGGGGTGGGGGTTTCAGAAAGGGGGAGAGTGAGAAAAGGAGAGATTGTTATTTTTTTTTAATATTTTGGCAGTCTCTAGGCACACCGTGGCCCCATGGATATGTTAGAACACATTTAAAAAGTGCATTTAGCATAATATGTGACCTTTAAGATTTGCAATGGCTTTGCAAATTAACTTTGGGCGATCTATCCATTATTTGTGACTTAGTACATTCATTTTAAGGTATTTTTTGTTATCAACTATTGAAAATAGAAATTATTTCATGGCCAACTATTTGTAATAAGACAGGTTTTGAGCTTGTGTGGAATGTTATGTGATGTATTGTGTGTTGCCTTTGGTATGTTTTGAGTATGAATAAATCTCTGTATTTAAGTTTGTTTTTCTTGTACCTATGATGTACAGTATGTTCTATGTTTTTGCTGTACTTTTGATGGACATCCATCTTACGGTATATTGTTATGAAATAATAGGGAGAGTAGCTACTGGAAGGCAGGACTAACAATATATACTTCATAGCAAAGGTAAACAGTTGTTTACCCGCTCTGATATGCTTTATGCTCACAAGTGTTTGGTATACTGTATCTTACTAGAAAGTCTGAGTTTCAGCACCTTCCACTGGGGGGATGAAAAGAATGAAGACAGAATCACGAGGATGTATTAAGACAGTTAAAAACGTGTATTGGATCATTGTCTTTCAGAATTATTATTCACAGACAAGTAGAAATGAATCATTTGAATAGAATAATGTAACTGAAAACACATACATTTCTTTCAACCATTCTGAATTGTCCTTAATCGGTGACAGAGGTTCAGGGTACAGGAAGGACGAGGGAAAAAAAACAGCAAGTCAAGAAGTAAAACCAGAAGAAAACAAAACAAAAACAAACATAACGGAAATGAGTTGAAAACAGCGTATGTGGTAAAAGGCTCTGTGAGGCTGCTACCAGCCACTCAACAGTGTAGCACCAATGCAATGTTGGGTGCATTTTCATGTACAGTATAACAACCAGTATTGCAAATCTTAAAGGTGCACCCCTCTCCAGGTTACCATTTAATATTGTGCAGCAATTAATAATTGATGGGAAGAAACAGAATTAATAAAAAGACATCCTTGCAAGTTACCATTGCACTCAAAACTCAAAATCTTAAAAATGGACCATATTCATGATATATGCAGCCCCCTGGATGATTGTTTTAGCTCTCCAGCTAAGACATGTCAAATTAAACCAGTCACATTCATTGACAGGCAGCAGCAGTTCAGATGCACTGCAACATTGGAAGAACGGAAAGATTTAGAAAAAAGATAACGGATACAAAATGGCCATGAGAACGATTCAACGTGCTAACGGTCATCCACAACTTGTTTAGTCTCCAGCAGGTAAAATATAAGCCGCCTAGTTATGATTTGGGGGAAAACTACCTTCATAGAAAGCCTATACAAAGACATAATATAGGTTTGCGTGAATAGGAAATATTAAGATATGGTGATACTAAATATAAACAAGTTTCTTGAAAGTCGGAAAAAGTCAGTTAGCCCTGGTCGGTGTTAGCCCTGGTCATCTTTTTTTCAATAGTAGTGCCAATACAACATCTGAGTGTCAGTACGGATGTCAATACCATACCTTTTGATTCATACTTGGGGAGGATTTACATTTTCTTCTTATTTAACAAAAAGATTACAGAGCCGAAGTTAAATGTCTTCTAAACACGAGCAGCCATACAATAATTTTTTCAAAATGAAACTGTCTAAAACTAGCATATGTTGATGTGTCACAACTAACTCAAAAAATAATTGAGCAAAATTATGAATCTGACTTGACATTACATGCCAAAATTTGGCATCACATTCTCAGAGGTTTTGATACCTAGTGTAATGGACACATTTTGGTGTTAAAAAACCCAGTAAGAATCATACCAATCCAGGAGGCTTTCACCTACATTATGAACATGTCCATCTGAGAGAGAAAGAAAAGAGGTCTGCTTTAAATCACTAAGTGCTTATGAAGCCTCTCAAATCAAATGGCTGATGTATATTTTGACAATCAAGAAAGAAAACCTTGTTTTCCAAAATAACATATACACCTTGTGCATTAAGGTATTTCCCAATTCCCATTAATTGCTGCTTCGCAATTGACAGACCTGTTTACAAAGATCACATTCTGAGGTGAGAGTAAGCTCATTTACAACTGATTTGTTTTCATTGCATACAGTTTAAAAAAGGACAGCTTCTCTCTCTGAAACCCCACGTTTCACTTGTATCAAAGCTTTTCTCCACGGAGACACTTTGATCATCATGTGTTATCAATTCAGCTGTTGATAGATAACGGGAAAAAAGCGTTGTATTAAGACACGCTAAACCTCATGCTGTTACAGACATACTGACGACGTACAGTTTGGATTTGATGACCGCATTTTCTAAAAAAAAAAATTAAAAAAAAAGGAAAAAAAAAGCATTCCACACACACCTTACAGAAAAAAAAACTCCTCACAAATTGCCACACTTCTTCCTCCCTCAAATACAAACCTACCTATCACCAGAGGTAACAGCTGGTTCTGAAGAAGAGCACTTGGAAACTTCATGAAGGAACTGTATGGCTTCTCATAAGACCATAAAAAGGACAGTGTTAAAAATGATAAAGCAGCAATAGTAGGCCATCTGAAGGTGCTACAGACATAGTCCTGATTGTGTTGTTGAGTTGTGCTGATGACTATGTGAGGTACTGAAGTCCAGTTTGATACAGTACAGCCAGTGTGGCCAGGCTTTTGTCCGTAGTACGGTGGACTTTTATATAGATCTACTCAGATCCCGACTGAACCTAAACCTCATTAAAGATGGAGGTTGTGGTCATTCTATAGCTGAATAAGGGCTGTGGCCAAGGTGTTCATGCCTCGTGTGTTTGTTTGTGTGTGTGGCAGAGATGATTTCACTCTCTAATGCTAGCAGAGTAGGAGAACTGGGGGAAGTGGGCTTGCTGGCCAGAGTCGTCGCAGTCCAGATTGTTATCTGTAAGAAGAAGACAGTTGTCATTATCCAGCCAGGACAAATAGAAATTTGGATACATGGTATTTTGACAGGTTTTGCATCAGGCTTTTCTTTGTTAGTCAAACAGGCCTTATTCAGCGTATTTGCGATGCTTGTTGATTGATTACGTCTCGCTGTGTTTTGAAATATGGCAGCCACAATGTTTTAGTTGGTCTAGTATCGATAATCCAGCACCCGGCCTCTGACTTAAGCGGTTCCCAGGTTCAGACAAGCAAAGAGTTGGTTCCGCTCTGGCAGCAGTTTTTTCTCACAGTGGTAAAGCAAAAGGATTTGGGCATTGGCTCCTAACCGGCCCCCAAAACTGACGAGTGTTAAAGGGGTAATGGGGACCTGAAAGCTATACATGTCAGAGGATACTTACACTTGTCCGGAGGAGTGAGTGTGATGGTCTGCGCAGTGAACTCCTCATCAAAGTACCGTGTGTCCGTCTCTGATGTCACTTGCGGTCTGAAGAGTGGGGTGAGCTGAAGCAGGAAGGGGAGATGGTTGGTAAACTGGACATCACATTGGGATCACACTGTATTTACACCAGTACTTCATGTAGACAAGGGTCTGTGTCATCAGTGGCATTGTTCACATACTACCCATGTACTGTGTGCAGACCTGAACAATTAAAAATATATCCACTAGGGGGCGGATCAGGACCAGATCATTCCTTACTGACAACTTGACAAGATTTCATTTTTCACAACTTCAAATATAGTTTAGCATTGCTACACTCAGTGAGATTACTATGTTGTCAAAGTGCAGATCAGTGATGGTAAAAGTGAACAATCTATTCTCGATTAGTATCTCTTGAAAACCTTCCACTACTATTGTCTTCTGGCCACAAACAAGGCTTTGGAATTAAGGATACTCAGGGTAGCCAACATGCGCATGCTAACATGTACAAGCTCTCAAAATGGGATCTGCGTAGTAGTGCCTTTTCTTTCTTTAGGTTTTCATAAAGAATGAATTATTGCCATCATCAGTTTACACAAAGACAACAATAACCAATTGCTCAATATGAATTAAGAATTGAAAAGTCGTAATGTTTTTGGAGGTCAATATTTGTTCATTCAGATATAGAGAAACATGTCTGGAAAACACATCATACAATGTGGTAGAGAAAACGTATAGTTTATATTGTTTTATGAACGTGTCTGAAATCACAGATTGTCTCAAACGTGAGGAAGAACATCCTGTGTACAGTATCAGTGACTAAGGCCAGCTCAGTATTTCACTTCCTCTAGCCTCTCGATGCCTTACCTTCCTCAATACCACATCCTGCCAGTCGATGGTGACGAAAAATTTGTGACTCATTACTTCTTTGGCATCTTCGGCACCTCCACCTAACCTGTTAAGTTCCAAACGAGATCTCGTGAGAATAAAGTAGGTATTTCCAAAACAGGAATCACACACACACACACACAGGAATGTTCCCATTAAAATACCTTTGTTTGGGGTCCTTCTTCAGCAGGCCAGCAAGCAGGGACTTGGCTTCGGGCGACAGGTTCCTAGGGAAGCGGATCTCCTCCATTAGGATGAGCTCAAACAAACGCTCATGGTCCTGGTTGTAGAAAGGCAGACGGCCGCACATCATCTCGTACATGACCACGCCCAGACCCCACCAGTCCACCGCCCGGCCGTAGTCATTGTCTTCAAGGACCTGAGGAAAAAACATGATTAAGATTTTTCAATATTGAGAGGGAAAGGTGAGCATTTATATTTGGCACACCGCGCTTAACTGCACTGTTCATTGGCCTATCTATATCTGTTTCTTCATTCAGTTTTGAATGAGCAGTGAAATAGCCTTGTCCGAGCAGAGCCCATATATGTATATATAGCTGTAAAACTTTGGTCTAAGCATGACATAATTTCTCTCATTTTTAAATAAGAATAAATGCAAGTGAACGAGCAGACTTTCCAACAAACTTAGTGTGTGGGGAAATGGATTTTGGCTCATTTCTTGTGTAGATGTCAAAACCCTTCAAACCTGTGGTCCTGTTGCATTGCCTTACCTCAGGTGCCAGATATTCAGGAGTTCCACAGAAGGTTTTCATGGTAGCGTCAGGAGTAATGCCCTCCTTACAAAGGCCAAAATCGGTGATTTTGACGTGGCCGTCTTTGTCCAGCATCAGATTCTCCAGCTGAAAAGAGTACGATAACATACACATGAGATCTGAGCTTTACAATCATGGATAACATTCTGTGCTTGAGAGTTAATAAGGTCAGAAAAAAGACAGGAATGTATGTGAAATTCCATGTGAATGAAAACATATTCAGCTTGGTAAAGTTTGAACGTCGTAATCTCAACAGTGAGTTATTTTGGGTTGCTTGTTGAGTTATTATTTACTATATGGGGCAACAAAGGAGCATTATGCATTGTGTGGCTGCTCATAATCAAGAGTTGATCAGGGAAAGAACCAAATCTGGCCAATACAATGTACAAAGGATTAATTGAGTCAGGCCATTGTATGGAATGCATATTTAAAAATATTTTTGAAAAAAGGATGGCTTTTATAACTTTTTAACTACGTTCAACTTGAATACTGACCATATTCCAGATTCAAAGATAAGAACAATAAAATTGCAAGTGGAAATTCAGCTTGATTTGATATCAATAAAGACTGAAATGAAAAACTATCTTCTATTGAACTGAAGACATCTACTTTATTCAAATAAAACATGTCATGGTAAAAAAAAAAAAGCATCACATCATCTTCTCTGAAGTCATGATATAAACTGTATAGATTATGTTTATTTCAGAACTAATGGATATTGAGAGTTATCACCTTAAGATCGCGGTACACAACGTCATTTGAATGCAGATACTCCAGCGCTGATACAATTTCGGCACCATAGAATCGCGCCCGGTCTTCTGTGAACACTCGTTCTCTTGAGAGATGGAAGAAGAGCTGAGAGAGGGGAGAACAGATGGAGTCAAACACATCACAACACGTGTTGGAAAGATCTGTTGGCATGTGCACGGCAAAGCTGTTGACAAAAAGTGACAGTGTGTCCATGTGACTGTGGCATGTCTATGTGAGGTCTCACCTCGCCTCCGTTGGCATATTCCATTACAAAACAGAGTCGATCGTGGGTTTGGAAGGCATATTTCAGTGTCTGCAGGAAGAAAATGATCACATTAGAAAAAAGCTTTCACATAAGAGTATTGATAAAAAATTATTCAATAATGTTAAATGAAAGAAATTCGAAACATAAAAGGCAAGGACCACAGATACAGTTATGAAACAAGACAATGACAATCTCCTCAGGCTAAGTCTGTCATTAGTTTAGCAGGTTTTCAATGAAGTTATAACAATTCATCCTGTCTGTAACATGAATGCGTTTGCCAACTTTCCTGGCAGTCCATCCAATAGTTGTTGTGATATTTAAAGTGGTGAACTGACAGCGCTAAAGCCACAGTATAAACAAGTGTGGCGAAAAGACACTGGGTGCAAACAGTGCACCATCCATGCAGGCAAGGTTTGTCATTCGTGATTGATAGGGGCTCAGTTCTAAAAGCTTTCAGACTTACCTGAGGGGTATTTGGTTCATAAACAACTGCGCCGGTTGCTGTATCTTAGACTGTGCTACATTTACTAGCACAGCTCCTGTTAATCTGTGCCACAAAGTAGGTCATTTGTAAATGTTCTCACCGTGAGGAAGGGATGCCGTGTGTTTTGTAACACTCGGCTCTCTGTAACCGTGTGGGCCACCTCATCCTGCAAACAAGCATATTATTGTCAGAGACATTGAAAACCTGCAATACCAAATGTAGAGCCTTAATTATTTTCAATTATAAAGTGTACTGGGACCATGCTGCATGGGGAAACTATAAACAAAACGGATTGATCGACTTCTTGATTGATCTTTCTTTTAATTAAAAAACCCTAAAACAATCTAAACATCTTCCTAAATGGTTAATACATTTGAACAAAAATACAAAAAGAATGTGGTTGTGACAATCAATTGCCATATTGAAAAGAGGCAGTTTGTACTATGCTGAGGGTCTGCTGCACTCTAGTGGCCCCCCTACTGTCATGATATGAAGTCATGAAGTCCGTCTTGGCAGAATAAGCTGTGGGACGACAATAGCTAGAACAAAGTACACCCATACACACTGTACTTACCTTGGCTATGATGACCTCTTTGCGCAGTATTTTCATTGCATAATGTACTCCAGTGGACTTCTCTTTGACCAGAATCACCTTCCCAAACGTCCCCTTCCCAAGCAGCTTCAGGTACTCAAAGTCACTCATATTCTGTAACATGTACAAAGACCAAAGTGTGAGCATTCATTAGGAAGTCGACTCATTTAAAATGTGTACAGCTAAAATGAAAATCAGCTCATTTATATAACTAATTTAATATAGATGTTTTCTAATGTATTAAGAACACCTTTTAGAAAATGAAATGTGCATGATTGAGTTGTTTGCAAAGTTCAATGATACCGCCTCCAAGTCTTAGCAATAAGTGTTTTGTTAAATTGGACTTTAACAAGTTGTCATTGCTAATAAAAAACAAAATTAACTCAAGACTGTTGGGACTTGGGTTAGAGAGACTGGAAGGTTGATGGTTCTAGTCCAGAAAGGACCAAACTTGGAATGTGGACTGGTAGTGGCATGTCTGTATTTAGGGCCTGTGTGTGTGCATAATGTGTTTAATAACAGAGTGAAACCTTTTCCCCAGGGAATTAATAAAGTATGTCTTCTTCTTCTTTGCAGTAGAAAGACATGTATTTGGCATCTAATGTACTTTAAAACTCATTCCATTAACCTGCTGCGATTACTTTAATACATTTGTTGTAGTACATCATATAGTAATATAGTATTACATTTCTCTGGGTCCTCTAATACTACTACTGACACTGATAAATATATCATGTCTACTGAAGTCTATCAGAGGGACTTCAAAACCCTGTGTGAAAGCCAACAACCGATCTTCTCACCACTTTGGGGACGTTCTTGGACATGGCCACTTCCATCTCCTCCAAACTGCTTTCACTCGGGGAGCTGAACACATCCATGGGTTCCTCATCCTCATGTTCCCTCATCTTCAAACTATTTGCCACAGACTGGATTGCCCGCATCCACTCCTCTCTAAGAAGCAAAAAATGACATTACTTGTCAGGCGCTCCATCAAACAAAATACACCAAATTTTGGAGAGTCAGTTACACCCAAAGGCCACTGCACGCCATTTTACAAAAAATACTTTACACATGTTTGCTGAATAGTTTTGACAACATGAGGAGGCTAGTGTCAAAATGGCAGCGTGCTTGGCATGATATTTAACCCTGTTCTTACCTCTCCTCATTGTTTTCCACGTGGAACGTGCGTTCAATGACGGTGGTCCACTGGAGGCAACGGATGACAAATGTGTTGGGCTTGGGTCTTTCAGTCTTCATTAACTGGCATTCTGTGAAAAACGCAGAAAGTTTTGTTTTTACAGGAAGGTCCTGAAGATTTAAATAATGGCGAAAGAGTTGTCTAAAATGATAAACATTCAACTGATAGTTTTAGAACACTAGAAGAAGAAGGTGTTTTAAAGTTTTTTGTTCTCTTATTGGTCATTGTTTTGTTTATATTATGCTTAGTTAGTGTGAGAGCTGCCCCTGCTCGTCCTGCTCTGTACATAATAACCACACTTTACTAAGCTTAATAATAAAAATAGTGTATTGTTGTCATGTTATTGTTGATTTTATGCGTCCTAAGAGTAATATTTTGTGTTTCTTCTCTGTGTAGTGCAGAGGCTGTCTGTCTATATGCATCTTTAATGCTTTTATTGTGGATTGTATTTTCAATACGTTTAATGATTGTGTTCTGCCCACAGAACAACATATTTCACATGTCTCCATTACATTAAAAAGTCATTCATATGCACGCAGTACATGTCAAATAAAACAAAGTTTTAAAAAAAAGTGTAGTTAAGAAATAGAAAGCAACGGTTATCCGGAAAAGGCAATTGTTTAAAGACTGTTTCACTATGTTGGGGAACTGACCTGCCACAGAGAAGTTGTTGAGTGGTGGTGAGGTCTGGTCATTGAGATCGGGCTTCTCTTTGTATCCAATAAAGGAACCGTCACTCTTCAGGATGAAATACCTGGGCCTCCACGTCTTTATATATTCACCTGAAATCAGAAAGAAGAGTATAAATTCAATCAAGAGGAGCAGCTGTCACCTGTGGATCAATCTGATTCACATAGAGAGTTTTTTTTGTATTTCAGATCTTGGTCAAATTGAGGGCAATGGGTTTCCACTTATAAAACTTGTAGTAATGCCAAAGTGTTCTTGCACTGATTCAAAATTACAACACCAGACTGGTCCTCATGCTCCTTACCTCTTTTGTGGAGCCAGCCCTCTCTGACCACATTAACTTCATTCATGGTGAAAGATTTGATTTCAGAGAGGGTCAGGAACAGGAGGTTGGGGAGGGGAAAATTGGATTTCTCCGTAGGCCCGCTCAACTCTCAGCTGTAGTTATCAAATCTGAACAGGACCTGCTGTATCAAACAAGTAGCACAAAGAAAATAGGACCATTAAAAAAATGTTTAGTAATAATAATAATAACAAAGTAATAAAGTAGTTAAGACTGTCACCAGTAGCTACTTTCGCTATATTATTTCTAACCCAACAGTCAATAGTTGTTAGTAAACTTTGAATTTAACTTTCTAAGAAAAGTTTCAAATGAAATGCAAAAATTATTTAAAAGCTGATGTAAAAACACAAGATCAGATATATTAATGGCTGTTCTTACTTACACATACAGACGCAAATTGTCACATTCAAGATATCGAAAATATTCTAATGTTCTTTTAGTTTTAGTTATCTCGCTCCTCTACTGTCCACTCCTATGGACTTATGATCACGTCAATAATCTAATCATAAGCGGTTCATACACAGAATAATACAAGTCTGCACATTATTATCGTCATAAATCAGATGCACGTGTAATAAATAACTCACTTCTCGATAGGTATCATGGCTCACATTTCGTGTCGGTATAAATTGAACGCATCGACTTATAACTACAATATGAGCTATTATTGATATCACAGATCATTCGGTATGCCGCTTGCAGAAGATAAGAAAATTATAGATAAGGAATATAAGATCACATCAAAATTAACACTAACCAATCAAATTACAGTATTGATAAAACAATGGTTAACTTAACTATTGTAGTTGTTGTTGTTGCAGTTAGCAGTAGTTAGCTGTGTGCTAACTGTGATAAGTTAAATTTCAACGAACCGTTCACGGGAGATTCGATTGGGAAATGCTAATCTTGTTGATTTCCCAACCAACATCTGACAATCAATCTAACCTTTATTTACTATACGCCTGACCCAAAGCAACCCCAATTGAAAACTTTTGAATTTCAAACAACTTCATGTCTTAGTTAGCTACACAGTAACTTTGCTAATGAACGCTAAAGCTTAATGTCACATTTTAAGTTAGTAATTTACAGACAAAAAACAGACAAAAAGAATAGCACTTACGCATTTCCTAGAATACTTTCAAGACAGTTTGCCAGTCTACCGTTAGGTTACTAACAAAGGCTTGTCCAGCACAAGCTGGAAATGTTTGTTTATTATTAGTAAACACTGTTTTACTTTAGCTTGTAGGCTACTAATGTAGCCTTGCTAATAGCGAGGTAGTGAAGTAATTGTTATTGTTAGCTTTGAGTTACAAACTCCCTAAATGTATCTCATAAATACATTTATTTTACGTTTGATTATGTACAGACAAGATTTAACGCACATTTCACTGACTTTCACATACGTTGCTCTCGTTTCAAAGCAGTTTTGACAGGCTAGATCCAGTGCAGGCCATCCACCCAGGAAAACACCATGGACTCTCTTCTTCTTGGTATTATATGGCCGCTACTTCTCTGGACCCATACTGCCGCCTGCAGGCAACGAAGCGAGGACCCATCTGTGTAGGCCTACTACACGGTCAGTGGTGAAATGTAACTAACTGTGCAGTCCAAGTTTGAGTCTCTTTTACTTTACTTGAGCATTTTATTTTCATACTAATATAGCCTACTTTTACTCAGTGGTAAATATTTTACTTTTTATTCAACTACATTTAGGCCTATCTGATGTTTTTGGTTAGTTAGCCTACTTTATGAAATTAAGATTTCTGCAAACAAAACATTTGAAGAGTTTACAGTTTTTGCCGATTGCTTACACACATGTTGCAGACTTTGGCCCACTGTGTCAAAACTTAACACACAGGCCGAATAGGACAAAGCACATGGAGATAAACCTCTAACTTATACGGCAAAATTAAACTCTTGAAACAAAACCTAACAATCCCATTTCAAAACTGTTTTTAGCATCAAAACAATAAACACATGCACATTTGAATTACTCTTTCCTAGCAGCAACAACACACAGATGTGCTTTATGCAAAACACAGCTGTATTCAGTCCTTTGGAGGGTTTTTGACTTTAAAAGTCTCATACAGATTTTTTTTTGTGAAAGATTGATCCACTACAGTTCATCTAGACACATGAAAACAAAATGTAAACACTTCAAATTTTTTATTTTATTTTGCCATTTCAGGTTTTTGGAAAAGTAAAAAAATAAATGGTACAAGAATGTTCTACAAAACATAGTGTTCTAGGGGAATGATTGGAAGACATTTAGGCTATTACAGTTTTTGCCGAATGCTTACACACATGTTTCAGACTTTGGCCCACTGTGTCAAAACTTAACACACAGGCCGAATAGGACAAAGCACATGGAGATAAACTTCTGACTTATACGGCAAAATGAAACTCTTGAAACAAAACCTAATAATCCCATTTCAAAACTGTTTTTAGCATCAAAACAATAAACACATGCACCTTTGAATTACTCTTTCCTAGCAACAACAACACACAGATGGGCTTTATGCAAAACACAGCTGTATTCAGTACTTTGGATGGTTTTTGACTTTAAAAGTCTCATACAGATTTTTTTTGTGAAATATTGATCCACTACAGTTGATCTAGACACATGAAAACAACATGTAAATGCTTCAGATTTATTTCTTTATTTTGCCGTTTCAGGCTTTTGCAAAAGTAAAAAAAAACACAAAGACACACAAGAAATGGTACAACTAGAATGTTCTACAAAACATAGTGTTGTAGGGGAATGATTGGAAGACATTTAGGCTATGGATCCTGTCTCCTGTTGGCATCTGGCCACATCACCTCATCCACGTCATAGGCAATGTCCTCCCTTGCCAAGCAACCTTTTGCGGAATTTTTTGTAAAGATTGATCCACTATATTTTCAATTAGAAAAGAAAACAAGTTTATATTGCAATGTCATGGTTTTGGCCAACAAAAGAAAAAAACACAACGAATAGGTAGGATCGCAGTTCAACAAGCAATTCAGTGTGTCACTATGAACTCTGAAACAATTACAGTAAAAAAAAAGATGTGTTGTAAGGAATGGGGCGATTATGAATCCTTTGGATACCGCCTCCCGTTTGTGTCTGGCTACATCGCCTCATCAACATCACATGCAATGTCATCCTTTCAGAAGCAACAGCAAAAATATTCCTGTTATCCAGTCTAAATGTCCTAATTATGGAGCTATTGTGTTGTTGGGCTGGAATCTCAGACCAGCCTCCTGTATTGTTAGGCCATGATCTATAACATGGTCCACTATAGTGACCCTGTCTCCGTCTGTTGTCTCCTTTGTCATCGTCCTCCTGCCACTCTCTTTTGTTCTCTTCCCCTGACTCTTACTGTCTCACAAAGGAGCTGAGCTCACCTGAGGTCTATGTGTAATGCTAAGGCTCACACTGATTGGTATTATATTAGCTTTAATTTTTATTTTTCATGTGTGTGAATCTGTGTGCTTTTCCAATTTTAGTTGTGTTTTGTATTTTAAATAGATGTGTTTTCCAAAGGATTGCAGGTGATTTCCTTTTTGACCAATGTGTCTTATGTAAAACACTGTGTGTAGTGTTTTGCAAAAAGTGTGTTGGAGAATTTCAAACACAGTGCAAAGCACTTATTGTGTTTGTAGGGTTGGTGCTTGTGTTTAGGGCATGGTCACCAAAGTTTGAGGTTGTGATGCTTTGGGCCTAGCAACCACTATTAGTGTGTAAGCATTAGGCAAAAACTGTAATCCTGTTTCCTGTTGGCATCTGGCCACATCACCTCATCCACGTCACAGGCAATGTCCTCCCTTGCCAAGCAACGGGGGAAATATCGCCTTACGTGCCGTATCCAACCTTTTGCAGATTTTTTTGTAAAGATTGATCCACTATATTTTCAATTAGAAAAGAAAAAAAGTTTATTTTGTAATTTCATGGTTTTGGCCAACAAAAGAAAAAAACACAACGAATAGATAGGATCGCAGTTCAACAAGCAATTCAGTGTGTCACTATGAACTCTGAAACAATTACAGTAAAAAAATAAGTGTTGTAAGGAATGGGGCGACTGGATTATGAATCCTTTGGATACCGTCTCCCGTTTGTGTCTGGCTACATCGCCTCATCGACATCACATGCAATGTCATCCTTTGAGAAGCAACAGCAACAAATGTCCTGATATCCAGTCTAAATGTCCTAATTATGGAGCTATTATGTTGTTGGGCTGGAATCTCAGACCAGCCTCCTATATTGTTAGGCCATGATCTATAACATGGTCCACTATAGTGTCCCTGTCTCCGTCTGTTGTCTCCTTTGTCATCGTCCTCCTGCTGCTCTCTTTTGTCCTCTTCCCCTGACTCTTACTGTCTCACAAAGGAGCTGAGCTCACCTGAGGTCTATGTGTAATGCTAAGGCTCACACTGATTGGTATTATATTAGCTTTAATTTTTATTTTTCATGTGTGTGAATCTGTGTGCTTTTCCAATTTTAGTTGTGTTTTGTATTTTAAATAGATGTGTTTTCCAAAGGATTGCAGGAGATTTCATTTTTGACCAATGTGTCTTATGTAAAACACTGTGTGTAGTGTTTTGCAAAAAGTGTGTTGGAGAATTTCAAACACAGTGCAAAGCACTTATTGTGTTTGTAGGGTTGGTGCTTGTGTTTAGGGCATGGTCACCAAAGTTTGAGGTTGTGATGCTTTGGGCCTAGCAACCACTATTAGTGTGTAAGCATTAGGCAAAAACTGTAATTATGAAATATTGCATATTTTCCCAACAAGGCCTTCAAGCACACATGAAACTAGTCGATACATCGATTCATTATTTTCTAGTGACTATTTTGATAATAGTAATCTTTAATGCAAATATGCCCAAAATGTCATGGTTCCAATTTCTCATACTGAGAATCTGCTACTTCCTTTTAATCGTTGTGATTTTTACCAGCAAATAATCAATCTATGAATTAAAAAATAATACTTAAATCAACAATTAAAAAAATAATGTATTTGCTGTTTATTTCCAGCTACAAACCCTGCTTTTAAATTAATAAATAAGAGCAAGCTAATATATAGTATAATAGTGGAACAGTCACTTATTCTTTTAATACTTTAAGTACATTTTCCTGATTATACTTACACAAATACTCTTGATACGTAAATAGTAAAGAGTAGGTATCTCTACTCTTACATTAATATGGGTTTCACTTCAGGTAGACCTACTCTTTACACCATTGGACACATACTCATTTTTCAGCTTGAGGAATAATGTTTCACCTTATTTCTTCATGTCAACAGATGATTCCTTTCTCTAACATCTCACTAACTACATTTGAAAGAAGAAACCAGGAAGCAGAAGCTATTTTTTCCAAAAGGCGTTGTTTAATTAGCAGAATTTGATCATGTCAGTATGAACACTAACATTTCAAATTATTTATTTCGCTCTGTTTCCCATTGCAAACAGATACAGAAGCATGTAAAAACCTGTTCAAAGAATTTTACTTCTTGAAATAGTTATCAATCTTTAAAAGCCTATTCGTGTCATACTTATCAACATTTTTTGTAGATGTTAGGGTCGTTGGTTCGATCTCCCGTCTCCCCGCCACAAAAGTGTCCCTGGGAAAGACACTGAACTCTAAATTGCTCCCGATAATTAGTTTGCGCCCTGCTGCTATCGGTGTGTGCTCCAGTTGTAAGTTGCTTTGGAGAAATGACATGTAATGTAATGTGACACAATGATAAAAACAAAAAAAACAGACAAATACATTTGGCAATGGATATTTTGACTTTTGAAAAATAACACAAGTTCTTTTGGCTAAAAATATGAACATTTCCTGAGACTTGCACAATAAAACATTCACATCCATTCATTATTCTCTTGATCTATTCTTTCATCCACGTTCAGGCTTTCAGGAGTCTTCACCCTGTGGCTGAGCGCTGTGCAGCTCCTGGATCATTGCTGGAGGAGAAAAACACAAGTAGGAAACCACTCTTAATATGTACAGAGCACAGATTCACTGTACAGCTTTTCAAATTAAGCTAATGACAACAGGCATTATTCAACTTAGAACTCACCTTTGATAATCTCGTCCTTTACTTTTCGAAGTTCTTTTTTCACTTCCTCAAGAATGTCCTTCGAACACACACAGATACAATACAATAAGCTCTACTTGACAAATCCTAAATATAGTTAAAATAACTCAGCATTTCAGCCTTAAAGCTCCATTGTTGTAACTTGGCTAAATTTTAAAAACCAAGACAGTAAAGTTTGACTTTGCGGCTGCAGTATGTTGTACTGACATGACTCCCTTGTGCTTGCAAATCACTATAGATTGGGAAACAAATGCAGAATCTTACAACATAACATTGTTTTTAGCATCTCTGTTCAGTATAAACAAAAGTTACAACATATCCCGTGCAGCATACAGGAAATTAAGTTTTCTCTAAATATGGTTATAATGTAGTTATGGTTTTCTTTTTTACAATGGATAAAAGTCAAAGCTAAGAGTTTTATGTTATTAGTACATTTGCAGTATACATTCATATAGAGATCAAAGAACCAACCTGTTTGAATTGTTCCATATCAATATCTTCTGAGCCCTTTTTCGCCATCTTCATCCTAAGTCAAAAAGATCCATGTTAACCCTTAGCCAACACAGACTCATTTAGATCAATTCATTATTTTCCAAGAGAGCTGGCCATGAGAATGAGCACTTTGTTTAAAACTACAATGACAAAAGCACTTGTAGGCCAAAGATAATGCTCTGATTTTCAGATTTCATGAGGAAAACATCTAGTGGCGTTTTGTCATGCTAACACTTTGCAGTGAAACAGAAGACTGAAGGTCACCAGCTTCGGAACAAGTATTGTCTATTATTATAGTTAAGACCTCAGACAGAAACCACCAACACGCAAAGTGCTTTATTTGATGTCGCTTGTTGTTTGCAAGCAGCACACCACTACCAAAAAACAGCAGTTCAGCTCATCTCACTGGCTCAAACTGTGGGCAGCATACAGAGATATTTAGGTTTATTTCAGACTGACTAACAAATCATATGACCCCAAATGCCATCTCATCTCATAGCAGAGAGAACTAAGAAGCAAAATCTTGGAATAGGTGAAAGGTCTTGGTGGCAGGTGTGGACAAAGGGAAAACTGATACCTGGACAGCGGGGAGGACGTAGAAGTGGTGGGACTTGGGCTGCAGCCCCCTTGATGGTTGTTCGAGGGCTTGGGCCTGTGGCAAAAACATGATGTGTTTATGAAATTTGTATGGATGGTTAAAATGGGAGATTTTAATTCAGCAGTAAATAGGTGCATGTAAGGAATGTAATGTTTGTAATGATCATGCATATGGATAGTGAAGGCTTGATGGATCAGGCGTTTACCTTGGCATAGTGACAGCTTTTTCCTTGGGCCTTCCATTGATTTCTGGTGAAATATGAGTTTATGTATTATTACAGTACATGGCAATAAGATAAATACTTGTTTTGTTTCTTTGTTTGATTATAACATAACATTAAAGCATTAATCTTCATACAATGATATGCCGTGATGTAAATAAATAAGTTATGATAATATATAGTATGAGGCTTATATTATTAAAAAATTAAGCTTTCACTTAGTAGCACATTTCCATTTCCTTGTTATTATCAAAACCTTGTTTCTTTATCCAATGAGAAGAGGCTAACCCAGTGAAAGTGACATAACTCACCTCCTGGCCCTGAGGACGTTGAGTTGTCAGTGTCCTCCTGAAATCATGTAAAGACATTCTAGAGTTATGATCCTTTCATATCTTAAAAATTGCTGCTCATTCTACAGATATTACAGAATAAGGACGGGGACCATCCAAACATCTAGTAATAATATCTGACAGGAGACTTACATACCTTTTTCGCAGCAGGGAGGTCAGAGGCTTTCCTCCTATTAAACATAGTCATATAATAGACATTAAGAAGTCCTTATCACATCAATATGCTGTAGATATCTGTCTCATATGTCTCTCAAGTAATATTACATTTTAAGTTATAATTTACCTTCTAGCGAGGATGGCACTCATTTCTCCCATTAGACCAGCTCCTCCACCTCCACCTCCCCCTCCATCTGATGAGGATGCTGGTTTGGCGGCTGGGGCTGCTGCTCCCTCATCCTAGATACACAAAAACACCTTGAGTCACTATGTTCAAAGGAATCAGGGCTATTGGTTTGGAGGAGCACACAAAGGAGAAAATGCGTACACATGCTGCACCATACCTGCGGGGCTCTTTTACGTAGTTTAGCCCCTGCCAGAGCTGCAGCCAGATTGTTTCCCGCTGACTCTCCTCCTCCACCACCACCTCCTCCTCCTCCAGAGGGCGGAGGGGGTGGCGGAGGTGGTATGCCCCCAGGAGGAGGGGGCGCAGGGGGGCACGGGCCAGAGGAAGGAGGAGGGGGGCCTGGAGGTGGTGGTGGAGCTGGTGGGGCAGGAGGGGCAGGAGGGGCAGGAGGAGGCTGAGGGGCAGGTGTGGAGGCCTGCCTCTCTCTCTCCAGACGCTCCTTCTCCTGTTGGTCCGAATTCTGACGCTCCAGTCTAAACACAAAACAACACATTATTCATAGTTTTTGGATATTGTGCTGTCAGTGTGGCTGTGACAACCCTGAAGCTATCAAAGTCTGAAAAGCTTAGTTCAAAATCCCCAGGCAGATTTACGCCCCCTCATAACCAACGCTATATTTTCATTTTTCATTTTCATTTAACTTTTATTTATCCTCCACCTGTGATAAAATACAATACAATACACAATGGAAACAGTTTCTAGCAGGAACCCAAATTTCAATTTTGAAAGTTGTTTCCCATTTACATTTAAGTTTTTTTAAATTAGAATAAAATAAAGAATAAAGAAAATCAATGCAGCATTCGACAATGAAAATAAATAGCCATACCTTTTCTGCCGTTCCAGCTCCTGTGCATTGGGTCCACTCTGAGCTGGGCCTGAGTAAAACATTGTTCTGGGGTGAAAATGGCAAGTGTGTGCTCCTCAAAATCAAGACTATTTAAAAATTGAGATCAGTTGTAATGCTGTTAACCTTTGAAAGACATAACTGAATGATACAGACTTTTACTGAAGATGGCACCATTAAAGGATCACATAATGAGTACCTCAGAATCACCTACACTGTCTGACCTGGATCAAATGAGTCCTGTTTCACAGCTGTGTTTACCTGCGCCTGCCGGTGCATTGAGAGTCTCTAATGCATGTGTCATGGAGGTGGCGAAAAGAGCAGCATCGTCTTTACTGCCAAAGTTCAGCCCCCAAACCTGTTTTGGATCCCGCCATTGGTGGAAGTTTGGCGTGGCCTGATTATACTTCATCCCTTTGATAATGGGACAGTTGATCACCAACTGGCATGGACAGGAGGAACATGTTAGTGACTGTATTGAGGATTTGAGAGACTTGAGGGGTGATGTGACTACTGAAGGGAAATGAAAATTGAGCGGAAGTAGGTAGGTGGGCAGTGCCAGGCTAGGGTGATGTCATATAATGTCATGAACACCTTTACAATTCAGTGCAATTCTGTGAGTTATAATCGAAAATGTGATCATTTAGGAGGTCATATTTTGCCTGTATTCATGCATCAGATTGTAAGGTGTATGTGGTGTATGGGTGGTTATCATTCACATCTGTATATATCGGTGTAGTTTGAACAGCAATGCTGGTGAAAAGCAGAAAGGAAGTGAGAATAATCTTCTATTGTTAAATTCCAACAGTTCTGGGAATTCTAACTGCACAACATTATGAAGCAAACCTCTGTAGGTAAGAATAGGGTTAGCAGACTGGAAATCTGTTCATTGAATACTTCCAAACACCATTGTTGGGTTAATCATTCTATAGTGTTTCAGAGGAAGTGAACTACAGACAGATATTAGATATTCACACATTTTGGTGTGTGTGCTCTCTAACCAGAGAGACGGTGCTGTATGTTAAAGCAGACCACGCGTTTGTCTGTATGTGTGTGTGTGTGTGTGTGTGTGTGTGTGTGTGTGTGTGTGTGTGTGTGTGTGTGTGTGTGTGTGTGTGTGTGTGTGTGTGTGTGTGTGTGTGTGTGTGTGTGTGGATGTACCTGCTGGTCGGCCTGCAGTTTGCGGCCCACCACTCTGAAGGTTTTAGCTGTAGGGTTGTGATAGATCTGAACACGACTTAATGAAGGAGTGTCAGATCCAGCCGGCACCCAGCGCTTGTTTGCATCGTCATACAGCATGACTGTCGCCCTCACCTGGCAGATACTGGACTCACTGTTGGTAGGGAAAGAGGACAACATGCATAAGAGCAAAGAAGACCATAAGGTTGAAATGAAGAGCAGAGCAGCACAATGAATATGTTGTGTGAGATGTAGTGTAGTGGTAGTTTAGATGTGGACATCTGGTTTTAAAGAGGTAACCCCTAAGTATTCATATTTAGTGCCAAGTTTTTTTGTCAATTGTGTTCCTGCAAAGCATCCGACAAAAGGTTTTTGGTCACTCTTCCACGGTGGGCTCTGCCTTCCACTCAAGCGTGCTGCTGGGATAAACTCAGGAGAAGCATGTTGAGATGGATGAATGGCCTGATCTACAGCACTCTATCACCAGAAAATAGTTTTTTTCTGGGAGTTTTTTCTCAGCCGAGCTAAGGGTGTAAGGGCAGGGTGTCATATTGTATCATATTGTATGAAATGTAAAGCCCACTGAGACAAATGTATTTGTGATTTTGGGCTATGCAAATAAAAATAAATAAAAGAAACTGAAACAGAAGAAAAAGGAAGTCGAATTTTTATATTTAGCCCCATTGCGGGGAATTCTTACTTTCAGATAATTCCAGATTTAGTCATATTTTGTCTGTATTTCATTTAGTTCCTGTATGATGTTAATGCGTTTTGTTTGTAAAATCTGAACCCGCGAAAATTAAAAGTGCATTTATAAAAGAATTTACAGTACATTTTGTGGATAATTTGATCGTACTATCACTGGGGTTGTATTTACATTAGCAACGGCATGAATGTTTTCAGGTAAAAGTAAATAAATAGTAAATAGATTAAGAATTTCAATAGTACTGCAGAAATCTATTTCTATACTCTAGAGCTCTCTGAGGCATTGTGACAACAAGTTATTGTCAGTCTACTTGTTTCATAGTCTGTAGTCTGTGGGAAATCTATACTTCCTGTCAAAAAGGTTCATGTTTTGACCACTTCCTATGTTCGGTACAGTGCTGCCTAATATGGTTTGCCTTAATTCACCTGTAATACATACTAACTTATCAAAATCATTAACCCTTTTCTTAGATTTAAGTGTATCTTCAGTCCACAGCAAATACAGAAACTCCAGTTCTGAAATTTACATTTTATGCGTGAGAACTATAATGCAACACCTGCTGTGAGCTTTAGCAGGAAATGTAGTCAGATTTGGACAGCTAAGTCAAGTGCACAGTTGTACCATTCTACTTGTTTAAGTTATTCATATGTATGTGACATTGAAAAAAAATTACTTTTAAGTGGATTACTGTAACATTATAACTGTTTAGAGAAATCAGAAAACGACTTACCCCATAGTTCAGTTGTAGTGGCACTATCAAAAGTGTCACTCCTTTTGTAACAATCACCCACTTCTTATCAACTTGAATCCTGTCCTCCTCCCTCCTAAGTATACTTGTTGTCTATTTAATCAAGCCTGCTGTCATTCTAGCCTACACACCTTCATCGATCTCTCCCATGACATTGTTTAACACGCTAACCACTTGCACTTCTGCCTTTGTATTCTCATTTCCTAGACAGGTTTTTTTCTCTCTTCCTGTTGTCGTCTCGTTCACTCCTTCTTTTAAATAGTCATTTTCAGATCCCCCTCATCTCTTTTTCTGTCCCTCTGTGGCATATCAATGATTTCTGTCTGCTTACTGCTTATACCGTCATACACTTCTGTTTATTTGGGGAGGGGTGATAGTTTTTGGAACGAGTAGTGCCAGACTGCATGCAAGTCTGTCTGTCTGTCTGTCTATGTCTATGTGTGTGTGTGTGTGTGTGTGTGTGTGTGTGTGTGTGTGTGTGTGTGTGTGTGTGTGTGTGTGTGTGTGTGTGTGTGTGTGTGTGTGTGTGTGTGTGTGTGTGTGTGTGTGTGTGTGTGTTGGGAGAATCACAACACTTGTACTATTTAGACTACTTCAGATAAAGTGCTGGCTTAGCAGCATCACTGCGGTGCTTATCTACAAAATACAGTTTTGCACGGTAGACAAGCTGGTTACCAGGTGTTAATGTATTTCATGGTTCAAAGCAAGCAGTTATAACTGTTCTGTTTTAATAACTTTATTGGCTGTATTATGCAGCAGAATATTAAGTCATTCTAAACATGTTAAAATTGTATAGAAGTAGTAACAATCGGTGCAGTAGTAGTCATACTGTACATAGTAAACGTGCATTTGAAGTATGAAAGGGATAGTGAGGTTAACGGAAGCCATGTCATAATGCTCTAAGTCATCCCAAATAGAGGGAAGTTCCAAATATTAAAAAAGCTTACTTTTGATGATTCTTATGGATGCATCATGCAGAAAATGTAATCAGTCATCAAGTTGTTGTGTTTTGCCTAGTTATATTCAATGGGAAATCACAAATGTGGTGGCGTTTATCTTGTCAAATATGGCAGGGTTCTCTACGATCAACACCAAAGTGTAATGTGTTATCCCCCAGTATCAGTGGTAGCATTGCTAACTGGCACTTCCTCCTACTGCTGCAGTAGCAATGAAAGAAGAACTGCAAATGTCTAAGAGAGTGAACACTAATTAATTTGTTAGAACGAGGAACCCATACAGTGTTTGTGAACCATGCAGACTTTCAGCTTGGCTTGAATGATTGCACAGACACATGGCCTCTTTGGCTAGTGCATTAAAAAATTGTGTAGGCAGTTAGGATATGCTGTTTGACATTTTATGGAAACACACACTTTTTAAGTACATTGTATTGCCAAGTTTTAATCACAATTCTTTTGAGGGGTCATTGGGTTTTGATTCAAATATATCAGCAGAAAAGTTCAAATACCTTTGAACTATCATATACAAAAATATCTGCTATGAACTGTCAGAGGTCTTTGCTGTTTGGTGCATACATGTTGTATTTATAGTGTGTGTGGATGTTAACGTGAAACCTTGAGTGCCTCTGTGTGTACGTGTGAAATTGACAGACACCTTGTTTGGGTAGCCATGTATAGCCACATCTAAGTGTTGTTAGTTTCCTCTTACCTCTCACGATCACTCTGCAGTTCCTCATTTAGTCTCTAAACTGGGTTAAACACAGTATACAGCAGTACTACAGTAGTAACACATTATAACACATTATACACTATAGAATTGTATTATTACATATTTTATCAGTATTTTCATCTAGAATTGCATCCACATATCCACTGTTGAAAAATGTGGGCCTTAGATTTTAGTAACACATTGTCATTCAATGACAAGATACAATGTAATGTTTATGTTCAGTGCAATTCTCTGACTATATTATGCAACAGAAAGATATGAAAGAGAGAAAATGTTGAGATCTGCAAGCCAGTCCACATTGTGACAGTCAGTCGGTCGGTCGAAAAAAGATGATGGAGATGAATATTTCATCACTGATTAATCCTACCAGCAGGAGGCCTCATCTGGTTATGCTTATAAGAGAAAAACTTTTTCTAACCCTGGGCTGCTCACCTTACTTTACTATAGACTAAGAACTACTGTTTTATTAATAATAAAAAAATACATTAAAGGTGCTGTAAGTGGAATGGTTCTATTAGCTAACTCCCTGTCAGTTACTGCAGTTAGCAGTCCCCTCGCTCGTCCCTAAGTCACCACATTAATGCACTGCGGTCTAAGCAGCGGGTTATCTAGCATCATCTCAGATCCATAAGTGTGATAAAACATGATAAAAACCATCAAAACAGACATTGGGAAGGATTTTTACCTGCTCCACCATTGTAGGCGAATAAACAATCACCCATCTGTTGCTCTGCGGGTGCACCGGCAGTGAGACGGGTGCCGGTTTGTAGCGTTCTTTCTTTTGATTGGATACTACTTTCGGGATCCCAGAACAATTTAATTTGCCGATTACATGCAGAGCGGGTGACGGAGAGATCGAAGGTATGAAACGTGCACACTATATAAGTGATCACTGTATGAATATAGAGTGATTTAATACGTATATTAACCTAAATATATCGCTCACTTCACCTTTAACAACATATTTAAATAAACGGTAACAACTTTATTTATGAAGGGCTTTTATCCGAAGCATTTTTTTTCTTCTCATTCACCCTTTCACTTGGCCTGACCATTGAGAGTCAGTGCCTTGCCCAAGGACATTTTGCCAGTTCAACAGGGGGAAGTGGTGATAGAACCACAAACGAAGCATGGCCTGAGCAATATGAGAAGCATGTTCTGTAATCATCACATGGGCGGTACTACACTACATAGGGTCGTGTTCTATTGTTGTCATGGGCATGCTCTATTCCTAGCAGCTTGGGTAACAGGGAGCCTGCTGCCATCTATTGGTATGGGAGGGGCGTAGACAACTGACCTGACAATAATGTGACGTTTACACAGTCTGTTGATGTACAGTATAGCAATGGATGTGGTTTTTAGCCACAACAGAGGCTTGACCTGTCACGTCCAGTGCCATTTGATTTCATTTGCATCTTCTTCTGCACATGGGGGATGGAGCAATCAGGACCAATGAAATGGAACAATCAGGTTTCGCCTATGTCAGTCAAGAGGATCAATTTATCATAATGAACAACACGAAGACTTAAAACAATTATGATTACAATGTTGCTGCAAATAAGACGAGAGCAGAGTGCCGGCAAAAACTAATTTGTATACTGTGCCTAAGTTACTATTTATTTATTTAACCATTCGGTGCCTACGTTGTTTTTTCTAAAATGGCAGATGCCCATTCTAGAGCTATCAAAATCAACACGTACATTGTCACATGGTGAGGGATATGGCTACAAATAGACTATTACTATTTTCTGTAAGCGGACATGGCAGCCAATCGTTAACAAATTGACCAGAAAACAAGTTTGAAATGTAGTAGGCCTACTGCGCTTTTCATATTTTTCTTTTTAAATTCTTATTTTTCTTTTAGCAGAACCACACCACATTGTATTTCACTACACATATTGCTTGTGTATGTGACAAAATTAATATTTGAATCCTTGACCTACACACACTACCAGCCTAGAAAGCTTAAACAGTGAGCAATGAAAACAGTATTTTGTCATATTTTGGTGTATATAGGAATTCGTTTGAAAGGTACCTTTTCAACAGTTTAACTGTCTTACCAAGGGAATCCATTTCTGTAACTTGATGCCCTCTATTAATACCCTCAGGGTGTATTTGATAGGGAACACCATGATGCAGTCAATAACAGTTCAAGCTAAGCAATGAAATGGCTGGACAAGGACAGCTGTCACACAATAGCCTACTCAAAGAAAAAAAAGGTTCATTTTCAATAGCTAAAGAAGAGCAGCAGTTAGAAACACAGACACAGGCCTTTGTCTGAAGTGAAAGAGGTAACAAGGGTGTGGTCATTCTGGAAAACATCAACGGTAAAACATGGCGTCCTGTGTGTTCATGTCCATTTACCTGAAGTAAAACAAATTAAAATGTCTCCTTATGGCCAGGTCAATACAGATGTTGAAGGAAAAATATTTTTTAATTGAACAAATGTGTTGAGTGAAATTCAATCAGCATTTGCCAACGCTTACAGTGGTAACTCCATAAGGAGTTCCTTTTTTTCTTGTCATTTGTCAGAAACATCATATTTTTGGAAAACAAAACATTCAATATAGTCATCAATTAAATCTGTCCTTTCAATAAACACAGTATTTCTCTCTTTGATCATCAAGGACTCACACAAATGGTCAGTTTTTGTCTGGTACTTGAGCGGAGCTAGCTTTTACCATTTAATTTCCATGCTGAAGCACACAGCCTGGTGCTTTGCATACAGTTAGAGCGCAGCTCCGGAAGGCAATGACGCACAGTACAGTCAACAGTCTCTTGCAGGCATTTTAGGAAACACTGACGCTGTATATCAACCCATATCATGGCACATTACCACTTACATCAATGAATATTATATATATCCTCTCAGTAACTCAACAAATACGTTCTTTACACTTCTCATACATGTAACAGATAACCACAAATGGTCGACAATTAAGTGTGTAGCTGGTCAAATTTAACATAAAAGAGTAACATCCCTGTACATTCTACTTCAGTTTCTATTGTGTATGTAAAACGCTGTTGAATTAAGGGGCATACACAATATAAATGGCTTAATGTAGTTGAAAGGCATGGCTGAAGTGTGTTTATACTACTAGAAAGTACATGATCCTCCTGATGTTCTTGCAGTGACCTCCATTGCCTTTTGCATGGTGGGGTTTAGTTTCGGGCTGCACTTGTATTTGCAATGCAGAGTCTAGTGAAATAAGATGCACACAGTTAATTTTCCTCTTAGACATACGATGACTGTGCAGGAAGTAAGAAGGTTGTGCAGTTTGTGGTGCAAAATACAGGTGCATCTCAAAACCATTAGAATATCATGGGAAAGTTCATTTGTTTGATAATTTAATTTAAAAAGTGAAACTTTCATATATTCTAGATTCCTTACACTTGAAGTGAAATATGTCAGGCCTTTTTTTGTTAAATGTTTGCTGTTAGGGCTTACAAAAATCCAGCATTGCAAAATATTTGAATATTACAAAAGTTTATAATACAAAAAATGTAAACCCTCCGAAAAGTTTACGCTTTGAGGCGATCAGCCTTTGTCACTGCTGAGGTGTTATGAATGCCCAGCTGCATTGTAATGGATCTATAGTATATGAACGTTTCAACTTTTAATTTAAATTACCTAAAAAATGAACTTTTCCATGATATTCTAATTGTTTGAGATGCACCTGCAGTACGGATAAACATGCTGAGCGATTTGACAGATTCCATCACTTAAAACTATTCATCCATCCATTTTCTATGGTTCTCCGTAACCAGGGGCTGCTGCTGCCTATCCCAGCATGCACAGGGCAAGTGGCAGGAGGAACACAAAAACAGTTTAAAAAGTGCCATTATGTATGTGCAATTATGTACCAAGAGAGTGAAAAGGCCTTCGTGCGCATTTTTAGAAGCTCTGTAATCCCACCAAACAATTGCAACAAAAAGAGGGCAAAAAAAGAGAAAGGGCTGATTTACCTAGCAGTTAAGGCTGTGGCTCCTCCGTGCTTGCTCCTGTTACTCAGACCGTGCCCTTTTTCTGGGGCCAGGGCTTGGTAGGGGACAGAATTTGCATGTAAAGGGTCACTTGAATGCGAAGCTCCTAGGATTCTCACTACCTGACATGCAAAACCTGTGGAGGACCAGTTAAAACGGCGCACGCGCACAATCAACACAGGTTTACTTCAGTCAAAAACACTGATCCTCCTACCTCCTCCTAGAGTTATGGAAATGAGGGCTGTGATTTTGCTGGGTTACTTACCTGCAGCTTGTCACAGAGTAAGGGTTGCATTAACGCGTTGGAAGCAAATTGATATCTAGTTTGGTCCTGAACAGATCGTAAACTGAAAGCAGTGTTGCATTTGAGTGCAAGGGTTAAGAGATTGAGGGTCAGTTACAAGAAATATCTAATTGGAAGGATGCCGAGGTCTTTCCTTGTGAAAAAGAAGCGTGGGGCATGTGGAGCATGGCAATGGAAAGAGCCAGAACCGCTTGAGTGGAAAGAAGTTAATATGGCAGGTAAGAATTTCAAGTATCTCTAAAGATGATTTTTCAGCTTTCAAAAGTAGGCAGTATCATACAAGTTGGTTTATATGTGTTAAGCTGTATCATTTCTATGTAGTTATTAATATGACCTTGTTATTTTACTTAGAAGGTGAACCGTTGTTTCCTGTCATCCCATTTAGAGAGTGAAAATGCTAAGGAGCAGATATCCTGCATTTCTGACAGCCAACAGAATGCTCATGCGCCTGAGCCAGGAGCCAGCTTACGATGTGGGGCAGTAGCAGAAATAAGAGTGCCGGTTCCTTTGGTTGCACCAAGAGGACCAGGGGCCGACACCAGGCCTGACTGGTCCACACTGATGCTCCGCAGGTCCCTCTACCATAGCAGTACACTGGCACTTGTCAGCAGAGTGAAGGTGAGGTCAGACTTTTCTTGTCAAGTATATTATCACTACTATAATTTATGAAGTGGCATCAGTAACTGCTGTGAATAGGGCAGCTGGGCACAACGGAAAGACCAATATGTTAATTAAACACCTAAATATATATTTTGGACCTTTTATTCATACTAGTTTGAAAGAAAGACATGGAATAAAAATAGACCAAATTTCAAAACTGACCAGGGCTTGAAAAAAACTATATTATACCTGCAGTGTCTTGCCTTAAAATGACAACTTGGCACTTTATATAGGGTATTCATAACTGTGTAGACAATTTCAATTGTTCCTTGTAAGATAAGGATAACCGAAGAAGAATTGTGCTACTGATCAGTGTTATCATAATGTCAATAATTATTATTAAGCAAGTTTCTGAACTTAAAAAAATTTCTATTATCTCCGTTCCAGCCCCGTCCCCATTCTTCTACCGATTCAGGTGACTTTGTGTGCTCCGTCTGCCACAAGATCTTCCCTCTGCAGCGCATGTTGACTCGCCACCTCAAGTGCCACAGCATGGTGAAGAGGCATCCCTGTCGATTTTGTGGCAAAGGATTCAACGATACCTTTGACCTCAAGAGGCACATGCGAACACACACAGGTAAGGAATGTACTTTGCTAAGATGCAAAAGAAAGTCTGCTGCATCCTTTAGGTTCCCTTAAAAAAATGGTTTAGATTAAAGCATCTCAAATGTTCCTCATAAATGTTAAATTATTGTGTTTACAGCTTTTTTATTATATAACTTGATTTTCTTTGGCCATTTTTATGCTTTATTTGGTAGTACAGAGATAGATTCTAAATAGTGCAACCGTGGCTCAGGTGGTTAAGCAAGTTGGCCAATGATCCAAGGGTTGGTGGTTCGATCCCCGCTCTGCCACCAGTGTCATGGTTGTTGTGTCCTTGGGCAAGACACTTCACTTGCCTTGTATGACTGCTGTATGTTTGAGGTGGTGGTCGGAGGGGCAGTAGGCGCTGAATGGCAGCCACGAATCCGTCAGTCTGCCCCAGGGCAGCTGTGGCTCCTATGCTAGTTTACCACCACCAGTATGACTGTGTGTGAATGAATGGAACCTGGAACCCTGTAAAGTGTCTTTGAGTGCCTTGAAAAGCACTATATAAATCTAATCCATCATTATTAGATTCTAAATAGTGAAAGAGGGCCTTGGTCTGGACAAAGACTGCGCCTTAATGGTCACTTAGCCTCCAATGAAGGGAATGCATTGTGTTTTATATCTCCATTATGCATTTTCAAAATCTACAAATTAACTTGAACTATAACTGTAAAAAATAGAATAGTGAAAATCTATATTAAGTCAAGGTAACGTTCTGCCGCATGTTGCAAAAGTCAGCAAATCTTAAAATTAATCTTTTTTTTAATGATTTACAATGACATCTTCATAATATTTGTTATACGTGTTAAATGTTTTGTTTCCATCTGTATATCTATTCATCATCAACAATCAATCATCAATCTGTATTAAGGTTAGTTTTTAAAGAAGAGAAATGGTCCCCCCCACCCCTGCTGCAGGTATCCGTCCCTACAAGTGTGAGTTGTGTGAGAAAGCCTTCACCCAGCGCTGCTCTCTGGAGTCCCACATGAGGAAGATCCACAGCGTGCACCAACAGTACGCATACCGTCAGAGACGCTCCAAGATCTTTGTGTGTGAGGACTGTGGCTTCACCTCCAACCGGCCCGATGAGTACTTCCTCCATGTCAGACAGTGCCATCCCGGGAGTTCAGTCCTGCGTCGCTATTACCGCAGACAGGCCCACGACAACAGCAGCAATTTTGCAACGCCCGACCGTAAACTCAACCCCTATATGCTGTACTCAAACCCTGCATACTACATGTAAAGTTTTTTTATAATCCTGAATTGCATTATATTATATTTGTTCCACACACCTTTTATGAATGAAAATGTTTGATATTTTCAATGAAGTATTCAACTGTGTAACACTTAGACTAACGATGTATGTACCTCTTCTGTGATCATTCCATATTTTTTGTTATTAATTATCATTCATTCATATAACCCTGTTTTTATTGATTGTAGTGTTTTTGTTTTTTCTTGCTCTAAGTTTACTGTTAAAATAAAGATGAAGGACTATAGAAATATATTTAAAATAAGTAAATAGATTAAAGCCACTACGAGTAACATGGCACGTTGGCGTCCCCTTTGGACAAAAGCGGTAGTATTTTTACGACGCCCGCTGTCGCAAAGCTGTTTACTAGCGCGTGCCAGGCGCGTGAGTGTGAACTGAGAAGGGAGCAATATAGTGCATGTCCATGTGTTGAAAGTGTGAGGACTCTTTTCGGCTCCGTGAGAGTCGTTTTGACACTGCATGAACTGCATGAACACGCACCTGATTGCAATGCTGATTGCTAACTACTCTCTCTCACGGAGCTGAAAGATTACGTGTCCGACTCCTCACAGAAAGCGAATGAACGATAGACGGCAGTTAGTATGGATCACGATTAGGTAATGCGTTTTTGTTGTTGATGTAAATAATGACTATTTCAGATAATGGTTATCTGATGATGGTGAAGCAAAGCAAACTTTGTGTTAGTACCAACCGCTCATTCATTTAGGAGTAAACACTGCAGTCTAGTTTCGCTCTCGTGAAATTGTATACACGTTGCTTGGCAACGCCCTCGTCCCCCCCGTAGCCTATATCCCTCTCTCTTTTAGCTTTTCTTCATTGCATTTTCTTTTTTTTCTTTGATGGTTCAGCCCCGTTATCAGTCATTATGACGACAAATAACTGTATCAAACAAGGCTCCCGCTCCCCTTCCCTCACCTGGAGGGATAGGCTTCTCAATTCACGTTGCTGCGCCACACTGAAATCTGCGACCAATACGGACGGATATGTGACCATAGAGATTGCACGAGCGAACCGAAAATCGGACTGGGTGTGCGACCAGACCAAAAGCAGTAATAAAAACTATGTAAAAACGTCTTTCTCTGCACTGATGGTCTCGTTTGCTGTTAAAGGTAATTTATGATTATCAGAGGAAACACGAGGCTGTTTAAAAGATATTTAAATGTTACTCGTAGCCACTTTAAAGTTGCTATAAGTTGGTTTAGGTTCTTTTTGCTAACTTCCTGTCAGTTAGCAGTCCCCTCGCTCGTCTCTACGTCACCACATTAATGCACTGATAGTCTTCAAGCAGCGAGTTATTTAGCATCATCTCAGATCCATAAGTGTGATGAAACATGATAAAAACCATCAAGACAGACATTGGAAAGGATTTTTACCTGCTCCGCCATTGTAGACGCATAAACATTCACCATCTGTCGCTCTGGCGTGCACCGGCAGTGAGACCATTAGGCCTTTCACACCGCCTCAAAATCGGCGCTAGTTCTGGGCTAGTTCGGAGCTAGAGACAGTGTTTTGGTTTCACACCGCCAGTGAGCCTGCTCCGGGCTGAAAGAACTGCTTGCGCCAGGGAGGGTTTATCCTGACCAACCAGACCAACTCAAACCTCATGCCCGCCATATTTAAAAACACCGCTACTACGAGATGTAAACATAACATAATTACCGAACGTAGCGATCAAATTGACCAGCGAGAATACGCTGTATGGGTCCTGTTTGGTTAGGAAAGCAAAGCGAGAGCCAACACGTGTAAAAATAAGACGTATTCGCCGCTGTTGTCGTGCTTAAAGCTAGCGGTAGCTTTAGCGTTAGCCACAACGTACACACACGTTTACAGTGACGTCATGACGTTGCTCTCTTGCCGGCTCCATGGCTGTCTCCGGTCGATGGGAAACCAACCGGTTCATAACTGGGATAAGGCTGTAACCAGTTTTGAACTGACCCCAGCACCAGCCTGGAACTGGCTCATGGTTCTTTTTGGTGTGAAAGGCCTATATGAGTGAGACGGGTGTCGGTTTGTAGCGTTATTTCTTGTGATTGGATATTAATTTCAGGATCCCCCGAAAAGTTTATTTGCCGATCACATGCAGAGCAGCTGACTGAGAGATCGGCTTTATGAAACGTGCACATTATGTTAGTGATCACTGTATGAATAAAGAGCGAAATAACACTTATATTAACATAAATAAACCGCTTACTTCACCTTTGACTGAAGTGTGTGTGACTGGGCCTGCACATTGACAGCGTGTCTCCTTTCTGTTGTCAAGAAATTAAACACATTCTTCGTTTCAAATAGTAAGGCCAGGCATAATAGATTTTTTATTTATTTTTATTCAGCACGAGTTACAATCTACAGGTTCCAATATCAACCATTCTTTACCCCTTCATACCGTCTCTTACCTTCTGAGTGTGCATCAAATCTTTCAGCAATTGATAAATACTTTTCTTTTATTTCTTTTATACAATTAAATTTTAAAATTTTGAGAACTTATATCTTGAAAAAGCAATAAACATGACTGAGACCACATTGAGACTTAACCCATGCTGTTCTTCTGTACTTCTGACCATGATCATGATCTTTTATAGAGTATCATAATACATAGAGGAAAAACAACAACTGATTGATTATACAGGAGAGAGTGCAAATGCTACCTTGAGTGCAACACATCAGTGTAATGCCTGCTTTCAACAAAATATTTTCATCTAAATCAGTGAGCCCAAAATCTTATGGGTTGTCACACACCTCTTGTTTTTGGCTAAAGAGAATCAATAAAGTCAAAAGTGTTTAGTGCACAATCCAATCAGTGCCGTATACCATTGAGGAAACAAATGTCATATCCTGAGTATAGTTTCAGGGAATAAGTAACTGTCTTACCTGAGGAAGAGTTTACATTATACACACCAATTGCAAATGATGAGTTTCTATGCCTCATTTTGTTAAGATTAATAACGTTTTATTATTAATTAAAAGTCAAAAATCTTAAACTAACTGAAGAGTTGATATATCTCTAGTTGTTTAATAAGTGCCATAGTGCGTAACTTTTTCATATACTGTAAATGAATGTCAGTTACATTCAAGCCATTGCCAAATTAGTTGACCCAAAAATTATTAAGCCTATCAGCTCCACAAAATGCTCTCTGTATTTCCCAGTGTGGCAGCGCTTACAAACTGGTGTCACCCCCAGACACTGGCGCAGGAGCTCAAGAAGGGCCCACAAAATGTTTCAGTTGCTGATTCTACTGCTAAGATAAAAACCTGGACGTACATACATAATCATCGAAAGCTCACCTCATGTAGATGCGCCGTCAGTGTTGTTGTAATTACTCAGAATTCCTCATGGGGGTGACAGAAGTCAGGCCGTACAGCTGAATATAAAAAATTGTAAAATAAATGGGAATGCATCATTGTGATGCACGATTGAAAAGCTGATGTCATACAGCCTATACAAGCGTGACGTGTTCTGCCTGAATTGTCTCATCTTTCATACTTGAATTTAAACATCTTTCGCCCCTGCTTTCCTACTACTTTCTTAATTAATGCAGGAAACCTTCCACACTGTAAGACCTTTTGGAAACTGAAACAGGAAAGCAGCAAAAAAGTGTACATATAGTGCACACACTTGAAAAAAACACCCAAGGTGCAGATACATGATGCGCAAGAGATATCATGTTCACCGTAACAACCCATATGGTCTACAGTGCATAGAAATGGACATGTATTTTTCTGTCATTGTCATGCACATTTAATCTATTTCCTAACTTTCAGTCTGGTAAGCTGGCAAGGTAGGTCAGAGGATGTCCTCATCATTTCTTCCTCTTAGCTCCCTGCAGGCTGATCCGCCTTTCTAAAAAACCCTGTACAGAAATGTCCTCCTCATTAGAAAGTCCTGTCTTTCCTTGCTCTTGGTTTAGATTTAGGAGTCAGAGGAGCAGTGGCAGTGAGTGAGTGAGAGCAGGCCCTCAGTCCTTTGTCCTGCTATAGTTGGGAGTCAGCATGTTCAACCCTGAAGCCATTCAGGACAGCTCCGTATAACAGCGTCTCTCCCAGGCTAGGAGCTCCCCCCCTTCTGCACACACCAGCAGGTATGACTCATTCCTCACCTGTGGCAGACGGACCTGGATGACCCAAAAAAGAGTATTAGAAGAGGGTATTTATTTAGATTAGATTAAAATTATATTTATAAATACAATGTTGATATGGGTCTTTACATTTAAAAAGCTTGTTTTTCTCAAAAAATCCAATGTTAATACACAGCCTAGGCTCTGTAAACAAGTATGTTAACAAAGGGTATGTAAATAAGGGGCTCAGACCGGCCTATCGTAGCTAGCAACATGCCCGTTTACAGAGCCTAGGCTGTGGATTAACACTGGATTCAATGCACACAGGTAGTGGATTTTTTTTTTTAAATTGTAATAATAGTATAAAATTGTCAGTATTACATTCAAAGCCCCACAATGGATGAATCCTAAATGAGAGATGACTGTTTTTGTCCGTACCCTGTTGAACAGGAGCAGGTGGCGGTGCAGAGGAATCACCAGCGGGTAGTGGCAGGCTGGGGCCGCTCTCTCCCACTGTAACACATGCAGGTCAGAGCAGTGAACAGACAGCCGCTTTGTAGAAACATAAATAGAGTTTGACCTATTGAATAAGAGCTCGGTCGGCTGGGCACATTCATGTCATACTGGAAAAAAAATCTCTGTTTTTCTCTTTTAGCAAGCCTGCTCTTAGTTACTTGGACATAACTACAAATGAATTACGTTATCAACCACGTTTCATGCTGTTATAAAAGTGTTTTTCTGTTTTCCATGTCAGGCAGGGACAGAGAATGCCAATGTGGATAAAAGATAGGCTTACATCCCCTGATGTGTCCACACAGTGGGCAGGCAGAGCAAGAGATGCTGGGCAGATAGTCAGCTCTGTGATTGGAGGAGAGAGAGGAACATCAGAGCCCATGATGTGTGGCGGCGCTGTTACAGGCATTCAGCCTTTGGGATGCACTGCCGGCCAGCCAGATTTGTAACAACACAAAGAAACAGAACAAAAAACAGTACATATTTGCGTGATGAAAGGGATGAAGTGAATGTGAAAGATGAGAGAAAAGAGGTGATGGAGAAAGAGGTGGCAGTGAAACAGGACATGGATTGTTTTTTTATCATTAAACATTAATTGAGGTATTTGTTTTTTTTGCCCACATGCTTTTGCAGCAACAAGAGTTGTGGCCAACACCTTCTGTCATCAGTCCAAAAGCAGGAAGACCCTCAATACGGCCTCTTTTAAAAAGCTCATGACTCTGTATTGATTTATGGAAAGCGGTATCCAAGGTCCTACATACCAGGGCTATTCTTAGGGTGGGTATTTACCACCATGTTCTGACTAAGGCCTCCAATATAAGCAGATACTGCTGGGACTGTGCAGCACTTTGTTTATCCTGAGTGGCTCACATTGTCTGGAATTCATTCCACCCGACATTTATGTTGTTCTTTAGAGACTCGGAGCTGTAAAGTAGAACTCGGTGTGTGTGGATGTCTGTGTGATACGGTAATGCTGATGAAATACCTGGCATTCTGAAAACACCCGAAATAGATTTTTTTTTTAACACACTGGATTAAAATAGAAAATAAGAAAACAAAATCCACATATCTTCCTCCATATGGCCTTGGCTTTTAATGTTCTCCTGTGGATTTAAATGTCTGAAAATGTATATCTTTTCAGACCTGAAGTCTTTTTTAATTTTGTATGAGAGCGAGCATTTTCAACGTCTTCTATGTAGAACTCCTTAGCCCTTCACCAGCTCTTTATATTGTAATGTGGTTATAGTTATTAATTTAATTATTAAACAGAGTTGCAGATTAATGGTTAAAATATATTCTTACGTGACTAAATTGGTTAACTGGTTTTCAATGTTCCCCAGGGTGGTGCCCCGTTTTGATAATAATTTCAGATAAACGTTGTAATTTCTCATTCTTTTTCTAATATCTAGAACCGAAAGTAAGTTCAAACCCTCTACTTTCTCTTATTGTATTTAATTGTGTATTATAGTTTACTATAACCAGTAGGTCCTTACAACTGACATACTGTATAATGAATGAGATATTTACTGTCAAAATGATATTGTTTCTTATGGTGCATGACATAACTGCATATAATTAAAGTGAAACAGAGAGGTACAGAAGACTGTATAGACAGATGATGAAGATGAAGGTGTGATGAAGAAGCAAGGGTGTTGATCCCTTGCCTGTTTCCTTGGGCGCTCTCCAGTCTTGCATTTCCTCCTTCAATCGTTCCATTTCTTTCTCCAGATCACTATATCTCCGCTCTGCTTCTAGTAACCGTCTGGTGGATAAAGAACAAGAGACTGAGTTCTCAAAACATGTTCTTATTTTTATTTAACTACATAATATCACTGCAAAGGATGCTTTACTTTATTTGAAGGGCATGTCCATTCCAAAATACTGTATGAAGCAGTTTCGGTTAATGTGTCAAATACATCATTTCTCATGTAGATAGATCCACCCAATGTAAAGAGTATCCCAGTTGAAAGAATTACCATAATATATGGATGTATAGGAATGTATGGTTTAAAGTTGTTTTAGTGATTATTTATACCTCTGCAAGGCTTCATCAAGTCCTGACATTTGTTCAGTCTCCTCCTCCTCTGTGACTGTGTGGGTGGATCCACCAGGACCATGCTCCAGAGTGAAGGGCAGCTCCAGCAGTGCAGGCAGGTTGTCTGGTAGAGTGTCTGGGAGCTGCCACAGCTTGCTCTAAATTCAATCCATAGGTAAATCAGGCCCAGCATAACGAGGAAATTTATGAATAAAGTCATACCACCTGACAAATTAAAAATTTAAAGATCTGACAGTCTTAAGTAGAAAAGCGATATCGCGAAATATCGTCGTAATTTCTCCTGGGACACCTTATTTATACACTAGCGCCACATATCGATATTTTATGACAACATGCAGGTGTTCTGTAAAACAGATTTCTCCTTTTGCCATAATGAAAGTCATTATTTGAAGGTGCATGATGCAATTTGTTGACATTGTATTATGTGCGATTATCCAGCAAAGATGCATAAATCTGATAAGCTTTTTAATGTTGGTTTTCTGAATAAATACATTATTATTTCATTTTGGCTTTTCATGAGTATTATTTATTTTTCAGTTTCACAGATATCGTGATGTATCGCAGAAGAAAAAGTTTTGCAAAATATCGATCATCGCAAATATCGCTTATCGTGATATTATCGTTATTGAGGGCCAAATAAGGACACGGTATCCTATCTTGAGTAACTTGTATCTTCCCAACCCAAGTCTTAAGGGTGCTTATGTCTCACCAGTTTCTCTAAGGGGAAAAGACTCTCACACTCCCTGAGTCTTGAGTGGTCCATCTGCATCATGATGTCTCCACTGTGGTCGATGGCACCCGTCTGACTATAAAACAGAGACCAATTAGAACATACCCCTGGCCTCCATATTAAGACAACTTAGTCATTTGATACACATAAAACATTAATGATAACCTGGTAGCGGTGTATGAGAATCCAACAAAGGCCAAGTGTACTCCTATAGGAGCTCTGTCCATTACATCAGACAGTGTCTCCTGCAGAACACAAGAGATTATTGTAATATTTTTAGAAGTTGCGTAAATAAATCAAGTTGCTCAAAGTGTGCATCAGTATGGATTGTTTTTTTCAGATTCAACCCAAGTGCCAACATTAGTGCATGACAATGAGAATAAGAAATCTGGGAAACCGGTAGCCTACCATTTCACTGAGACAGTCGTCCATGATGTCAAAGTTGGAGGTGTCAGTTGGATTAGATACTTCAGGCATGAAGGGGGCAGGGTGTGTATGCAGGGAAGCCCAGTCTAGTCCACAAAAGACCTCGTGACTCCTGAAGTCACTGAAGCCTTTCCGCCCCAGACGGACCTCCTTATCACAGATGAGCCCAGTGATGAAGGAACGAGCTTTGTCTGAAATCTCAGGGCCAGAAAGGGGGAATTCAAAATACTCCTGTGGATTCAAAAAAAAATTCTTTAAATTCTTACTATTTCTGATACCAGTAGTGCTATTACTGCTGCGAACTGTACCACTTTGAGTGTTCGTACAGCTAAAACCACCACCACACAAATACTTAATAAAAGTGTGGTCTAATATTCGTCTGTCAGATTCGAAATTTTAGGAAAAAGTGGTTCGGAGGCTCTTTCAATTTGCAATTTGCAGTAAACAAACTAAAGTTGAATGCTTTGTACCTGAAAGCGGATGATCTTGGAATATGTTTCAGAGATAGACTCTGCGTAGAAGGGTGTGGTCCCCAGGAGCATCTCATAGGCACAGATGCCCAGTGCCCACCAGTCACATTCAGGACCATAACCTCCACCTCCCTCCACTGCCCTCAGAATCTCTGGAGACAAATAGTCTGGGGTCCCGACTGCTAGAGAAGACTGAACCTGCAATCAAATCAGTAGGCTGAATCCTTTTCAAAAACAAGAAACCATTTAATACCATGACCTGGATTTCTCTTATGTTACTGATGTTAAAAACTATGGTTTGCCAGAGTCATTTCTTCTTGAAGAGTATCTCTTCCATGAAACATGTTAGTTAAAGGTGAAGTAAGCGATTTATTTATGTTAATATATGTGTTAAATCGCTCTTTATTCATACAGTAATCACTTATACAGTGTGCGCATTTCATAAAGCCAATCTCTAAGTCACCCGCTGTGCATGTAATTGGCAAAATAAACTTTTCTGTGAACCCACTACTGGTAACCAATCAGAAGAGAGAACGCTACAAACCAGCATCCGTCTCACTGACGGTGCACGTGCAGAGCAACAGATGGGTTAATGTGTATGCGCCTACAATGGCGAAACAGGTAAAAATCCTCCCCAATGTCTGTTTTGATTGTTTTTATCATGTTTTATCACACTTACGGATATGAGATGATGCTAGATAACTTGCTTCTTGAAGACCGCAGTGGATTAATGTGGTGACGTAGGGACGAGCGAGGGGACTGCTAACTGCAGTAACTGACAGGAAGTTAGCTAAACTGACCATTCCGCTTACTGAACCTTTAAGTGTAAGCTCTAACCATTCCATCATGTAGGAGCCTCAGACAGGAACCAAAGTCTCCCAGTCTGATGTGTCCATCTGCTGTCAGCAGGATGTTGTCAGGTTTGATGTCTCTGTGTAAGAAACGGAATAGATAAGACTTACTTAATCCAATACAAAAGATAGTTCGCAATATTTTTATGCTCTGTACATATCATAGTTCTCGGACAGATTCCATACATGTTTCGTATCTGAGCTATGTGGGGCTTAACTGTTCAGAAAAATTAAATCAATATGAGCACAATTTTTTTTAAGACAATAAAGAAAATCTACCTGTGAACATAACCAAGTCTATGGACAGAGTCAATGGCCATGACCATCTCAGCGAGGTAGAACTGAGCCATGTCCTCAGGGATCCGGTCTCCAAACTTACTGAGCAGAGTCAGCAGGTCGCCCCCTACGTAGTAATCCATCACCAGGTACTGAGGGGAGCAAATGGCTTTAAGGGATTTAAGTTAAATACAGATATGGGATATACTGTATGCCATCTGGACATAATTGTGCGAAACATTTCAAGGACATAAGTTGTTTTTCCGTTTTTTATACGTACCAGATAGTTGTCATCCTGAAAGGCATAGTGCAACTGTGTGATCCAGCGTCTGTCACCCCTCACCAAGACCTCCCTCTCCTCCTGGTAACAGGCTGTCTGTATGAGACACAAACAAAAAGAGAGCTGGACAAAAGCAACAAGAAGAGAGATAGATGGAGAGATACTTTCACTCTTTTTCATTTTCATTTCATTTAACTTTTATTTATCCTCGAGAGACCAATTGAGGGGTGACCCTCATTTACAATGGTGTCGAGTTCAAATAAATTCCAAGGAAAAACAACAATACATACACAATATTCAATGCAAATACATCAAATACACAACAACAGGTGAAGAGAGAAAAAAACAATTGAAACATTTACATAGTGGTGAAGAGTGGCAGCAATTAAAATGAAATGGGTGAAAGTACAATATAGCCTAATTAAAACAGTTACAGGTAGAGTTTGGCAGATTCAAGATAGTTTGTTTAAATTGATAAAAGGATATGAAGGTATTTAGTTTAATTTGTTGCTGTAAGTTGTTCCAGGAGTCGGGGGCACTTAAGCTAAAAGCTGTCTTTCCCAGCTCAGACCGGGCTTGTGGGACATAAAGCATGAGCATGTCAGTGGAGCGGGTCTGATAAAGCCCATCAGAAATTTGCAACATTTCTGTTAAATAACGAGGAAGCTTCCCGGTCAAGGCTTTGTAAATAAAAATATGCCAATGTGCATCACGTCTCTCTTTAAGGGAGTACCACCCAACCTTTTCATATAAAAGACAATGGTGTGTGTCATAAGCATCTCCTGTGATGAACCTTAAAGCAGAGTGAAAAACAGAGTCTAGGAGTTTAAGACATGAATGAGATGCATGTCGGTAAACCACATCACCGTAATCAAGGACAGACATAAAAACTACCTCAATAATCCTTTTCCTACTAAATAAAGGGAAGGTGGTTTTGTTCCTATAAAAATAGCCAATTTTTTGTCGTAGTCGACAAACAAGATTTTTTATATGGAAATTAAAAGTGAGTTTATCATCTAACCAGATGCCGAGATATTTGTACTCTGTGACTCTTTCAATTAAAAATCCATTCTTTGTAAAAATATTAAAATCATTAAGAGTTGTAGTTCTTGCTCTGGAGAAACACATATATTTGGTTTTGTCTGTATTTAGAACCAGCCTGAGTTCTACTAGACAGTCCTGCAGGGTGTTAAAAGAGCTTTGTAGGTTCTGAATAGATTGGTGCACCGAATCGGAAATGCAATACAGTACTGTGTCGTCAGCGTATAGATGGGCATGACAGTTTTTTAGCGATGAAACAATGTTATTTATATAAATTGTGAAAAGAACTGGACCTAAAATTGAGCCCTGTGGGACACCATTTGTAACAGTTAAAAACTCGGACTGGTATCTTCTGAGTTTAACTGACTGCTGTCTATCAGAGAGATAATCCCTAAACCAGCTACATGCAGACTGATCAAAGCCAATGTCATGCAGCCTCTGTAAAAGCAAATGGTGGTCAACAGTATCAAAGGCCTTTGAAAGATCAATAAAAAGTGCTGCACAGTGCTTTTTCTTGTCTATTGCTGAAACAATGTTGTCTACAACCAAAGTCACAGCAGAGACAGTACTGTGACCTGCCCTAAAACCAGATTGGAATGGGCTCAAAATGGAAGCACTAGTTAGAAATGTTTTCAACTGATTATTAATAAGTGATTCTAGAATTTTTGCGAGGCATGGGAGTTTGGAAATTGGCCTGTAGTTATTAAGATTATTTTTGTCACCACCTTTATGTAAAGGAATTACATGAGCTTTTTTCCAAATTTTAGGAACTATTCCAGAGGAGATCAAAAGATTAAAAATATGGGTAATTTGTTTTGATATTATATGTGTAGAAAGCTTGATTGAAAACGGGTCCAAATTGTCCTCTCCCATGTACTTCTTGGGGTTGATGGCGAGGAGTGCATCTACAACAACACTTGTGGGAAGAAGATCAAGGCTGAAAATAGGAGTTTGAGAGACAGGCGGTACATTACTACTGGTGGTAGAAGGCGTATATCCTCCATTCTGAAAGAGTTGACCAGCAGCTACAAGCTACAAACAACTGTAGGACATCCAACCTAAAGCAAAGAGACTGTGTCTTAGTTTGACTTTGTGATGGCAATGTAACTATGTGTGTAAGAGCCATTTTGGCACTTATTTGGTAAAATGCTTATTTTATGGCAATGGGTTTAAGGTACCATTTTGTAAGGTATCAGAATAATTAATAAAGATAGGCCATTATAGGGATAATAAGTTAATGCAGTTATATTCTTTTTAACTCAGTAATGGACCGGAGATATACGTTTTGGACCACCTGTTGTTTCGCTATTTTTGGATAGCTATATCTCCTCGTAATTAAATTGGGTTTTTACAAGATATTGTAGCATCAGTAAGTGGAACAAGCGTCGAAGCAACAGACCTCGCAAACTCAGTGGCCTGTGAGCTTAATCGGCCACAACAATGTGTATTTAGATATTCATCTTATATTCAGCTCTAAAATGTATTTGTAATGCTTGAGGATCTATCAGAGAAAGTGTGTTGCAGAAGGAGTAATAAATAGCTGTTTGTTGGGGGAAATAGGAAATCTGCAAGTCATGAGGGATAATAAAAGCTGGAAGGAATGAACTGATTGGACAACTGATGCTCAAGGGGAAAAGTAAAAGCAAACTTGGGGGGTTACTGACTAAATCTGACTGTCATCTGACTGGTTTGTAAACTGACATACATTCCATGACTTTTTCAGATTCCTTAGCCATTCATGGTGAGAGATTTTGGTTGTACTCTAAATTTATGAATTAAATATAACAAAATATTATATGCATTATTTATTTGTTCATTTCTCAAGGGCATACAAACTTGTCACAACAGACTTCCCTTCTGGTTTTCTTCCATCTTAGCCCAGATGAATAAAACTGTCCTGCAGGTTAATGTTTGTGTGTGTACCTCTCCTCGCCTCAGCATGTCCCACTTATTCATAATCTTCAGAGCATACACTTGTTGTGTGCTTCGCATCTTCGCAACAGCAACCTGCAACATTGATGAAACAGAACAACCGCATGAAACATCCACGCACAATTTGGATGTATGCGTTGCCGCATGCAGTAATAATCAGATGTTGATAGAATGAGTTGGTAGTGTTTTCACAATCATGTCAGATAGTACTGTATATACAAAATATAAATAACTCAATTATAACTCCTAAAAGATATTCATTGTAGGGCCATTGTATTGGATTCAATTCAACAGGTGTAAAGTTGCAATCACATCTACATCTATTTCCAAAAAGCTTGAAAACTAAAATTTCCACTAACTAAATTCTGGTAAAATGGAGTCTGGTGATATGTAGGATAAAGATGATCATTATAATAAGGGAGGAAAATAGTGAATGGTGAATTTATGTGCATCTCCAATGGTACAATTGCAAATTGTTACCAACACAACAACTCAGTACATAATTCAAATTCTTATGAAAACAATTATAATCAATACTTTTAATATTATTATTATAATATCTAATGTTTAATGTAATCCCTGCCCCTAACTCGCTCACCTCACTGAATGTGCCTCGGCCTATCACCTTCAGGATGTGAAAGTCTTCTCTTTTGATGCGGTTCCTCTTCACCTGCCTCACCAGGGGCTCAGCTGGTTGAAGAAGCAAAGTAATGTTGTTATGTTGAGTTGATTTTATAATGTCAGGACTTCAATCACATAAGCAACTGAACACCATTAATTATGAGTAAAAATATTTCAGTACAATACGTTTGGTAATGATTTAAAAAAGGTATAAGTCAGGTGGTAGTTTCACCACACCTTTTTTCTGATTTGTACAATTCCCTTTGGCTCTCAACTAACAGCAGTCTTCTATAAACTGTGTACATGTAGGCTACACATTGAGCCTGTGTCCTAGCAGCCAGCTACATATAAGATTGTTTTTGCCATAAAGGGAGTTCCTATTCAACTGAGTAAACTGTCTGTGTTTGCTTGGTTCTCTATGCTAAGAATAGAAGCTATCATTTCTGAATCGCGACAAGTTTTCCAGTCCTTTTTTATTTTCATTTTCCACCTCCTTATTAAGTGAGAGTAACACATGTGTACAGTCTCAACTGTTTTAGATTAGGAGACAAGTAACACCAGCCACACACACAGCATGCTGTCACCTTCGAGCTAAACGTTTCCTGAAGCAACAATACAAACATGCAGATTTATATACACATTTGCCAGGGGGTCAGTAGACCAGGAGAGCCAATCTGCGTCACTCTTTTAAAATAAAGACCAATGAATAGACGGTATTCATTTTTATATGTCATTAAGATCACTTGACAGATGTACAATTACAGTACTGTAAAAATAATTTAGTCTTATATGATAGCTTTAAAATTGTATTTCTCTGCCAACAGGATGAAATAATGAATCAATGACTTATTATAAACGTTGACTCTGGCTCTGGGCCCATTACTGGGTGACCAAGCAAACCAGACACAGAGGAGTTAGAGGGAAAGCTATGTGAAGACAGAGCTGTGAAGTAGAGAGTTTGGGGGAGTATGTTGTTTGATACCAGAGGCCCTTGGGCTTTGGGAATGTTGTTTAGTGTTCTGTAATGTTGTCATGTGTTGTCCTTCATGGACATCGTGGTATGTGCCAGTACTAGTTTGACTTGATGAAACATATTGATTATAAAATCCTATTATCACTATATTGCACTGTTACAAAGTTGGTTCAGGTTTGTATCAAGAAGGTCCACACCCTTACACACGTTCAAATCCAATACAATCTCGGTGGGGAGGAGCCCGGTCAAAAAATGACTGGGACAGTCAGGACCCGCATTCTGACCTAACATTCGTCCCTTATAGTTGAAAGCAGCTTCTGATTGGTTCATGTAGTCTTCAATCTAGCATCATAAGACCAGCAAGATCTCACAAGCTTGTTCGCCGATCCATGTTGATGTCAATGACTGTACATGAACCAATCAAAGTGGGTGGGGGGGGCCGGTCTGACTAGAGGCTAGAATCACAGCACTACCGCAGAATTTCTCCACCAACACGTGAGACGTGCAAACTGTAGCATACTACTAAGGCTGTTGTTTATTAGCTCATTAGTTAGCCATGTTGTATATGTTTGAGTTTTACATAGTTAGTGCTGGTTGTGCATCTACAGATTTAACTATACCTATTATCCTCCTTTGTTTTATCAGTTTCAACTAGCCTATTGGTTGCCATCATGCTACAGCCGCCATAGTGTATCTAGTTTAAGCTGCATCAAGTACTTGAATTCTTGAACAAAGAATATACACAAACCCATTAATGTTTTTGCTATCATGTGTGATGGGGTCGGGACACATGATAGTTGTCCTGTCCCCCGGCTTCTAGACAATACAATAGATACACAGTCACATGCATATGACGGTCTATTAGGGCTACTGTGAAGAAGAAGAAAAAAAGAAGCCGGGTGTTCTTTTATAAGAGAAAATCCATTCAAATTCAAGGACAAGTTCCTCATTCACTGAGGTCAGATATTTTCTGAATACAACTTGGAAAATAGTGTTTTTTAGTAGAGGAACTATCTGTTGATCCGATCAAAGTCCAGAGTATGCCTGCCATGGATGACCTAATTAAATTGTGCTTTGACATTGGATTACTGGACGTTCCTGATGCACAAAGTTATCACTTCATCAAGCATTGGTGTGGGTGACATGGAAAATAATGTGTCAGGAGTTGGTATCTTGATCACAGATTACTTGGATACATTACGAAGTTGGTCAAGCCTTTTAAAAATTAACAGATGGGTTCCTAGACTGAAAAATATTTTTTTTAACCTGGCCCTTTTTTTATTTATTTTTTCCGCTGTGGCCCTAACACACTGTTGTACATGCATGGACAGATTCTGTCAATAATACAAGTTTAAAAAAGAGGAAGGAGTGAGGAGTGAGGACAGATGGGATTAAAGTTACGAAGTGATGACATGTCAACAGATGTACTCAGAGCCGTGGCATGCAGCTAGTCATGTTGCGATGGGCAGCATTTATGAACTATTCAGTATGTACTGTAAATGTGAGTGTAATTCTATCTACAACTGAAAAAAAAGTTAGGCAAAATAAGAAGAAATCATCTGTAATGACCAAGAAATCCTTTATTTTGCTATGTCACGGTGGTCTTAGTGACATGCGCTACCAGTTGAAAACGTCTCTGGAGGTACATGAGAGATGAAAGTCAGCAGAGCAGTGTTGTCTTTCATGACCTTGGAGTCATATCCACAATTAAGTACAATCTATTCTGATCATAACACAAAGGTTACTGGGATAAGTTTGTCAGCAGAGCTTTGAAATTCACTTCACATACTGTACTCACAACTGTAAGGCTCATTTTAGAGCTGTGTTGTCCAGTACTATCGTGGCATTGTAAATCCCCGGAGAATGTTCACCTTGCCTGTCGGCCTTTAAATGGAAGCCAGTGGGGGTTTAAATTAATATAGATTAATCAGGTCAATGCAATTTGATATTTATTGCTCTAGGGATGTGTTCAAATGTTGTATATTTCACTGGTTAGGTATGTTACATTCATATTTGTTTATAAACAGTAACCATTTGGTTGTGTGTAATAATGTATTCTAGGCCATATTTAATGGTACGGATGAACCTCCGATGACATCTGAAGCTATAAACAACTTGAGTTTGTATTAGCAGTAAAATAAGAGTATTGTGGCCTTCCCTTCTGATCAAACCAAGAACCCTTCTGGTGAACCCACAAGCCCAAGTACATAAACCTGGACAAACATTTGGGTTGAGGGAAGGTTGAGATATACCTATCAATTAGCATGTGCAGAACAGGTGTGTGAAGGGTGCTAGCTTGGAAAGTGGCAGTGAGAGGAACAGCATGTCCTGAGGCCATGATAGCAACACCTCCTTCAGTTAAAGGTCTACTAGCATTTTCCTGAATGCAAAATCAAAGTTTCGAGTCATACAACACAAATTATTACCTCTCAATGATCACTTTTGCCCCACTCATCATCATCATTGAGAAGGATTATTTTTGAAAATGCTTTCTTGCTAGATAATTTAGAAGCTCAACTGATTAGGAAAGAGCCCTTCCTTTATGTCTATCTGCTTTTGCTCCTTGATATAAACATGCTTTTAAATGAAAATAAATAAAACAAATACTCTTGGTTAAGCTCAGGGAAAGATAGGGATCACAGTTATCACAAAACAGGACAAATCCTCATAACATTTGTTTAAATATGTAAGATTGGTTAATGAGGGTGATGAATACACAGACTCTCAGGACTGTGTGTTCCTCGTTTTCATACCAACATCCGACTTTGTTTTTTAAACCATGACTATGATCTTTATTAGAACCTAACCAAGAAGTTATTCATACCCAAACCTTGATCTGACTAAGACAGCCCATGCGTTCCAATACCCATACTGTAAGTCCATGCTTAAAACATTTAGGATGTACCAACACAATGCAGTTGTATATTACTGTATGTAAAACAGAAGTCTTTTACGGCTATTCTGAACCACAAGTTCAAGGTGCAATATAACGACAAAATAGTATGTCCAAATTGTACGAATACATGCTTTTTATGGACAGCAGCAGAATGTAGTATAAAATGTATTTTTTTATTTTTGTTTTATCCGCCCAAACTTAACAAAACCTCATCCATAGCCTTGTCGGATCAAAACTGGAAAAAATGGAAGCTAATAGGGGCATCAGCTCATTAAAAAGACATGTTGTCACTGGATGTAAATGGTGAGCAGTTGAATCATCTAATGTGAGTGCAATTTGAAGGATAGTGGTCCTATTCAACTGCACAGTCTGACTGCTTCCCTGCCCAGGAGTTTGGTTCTAGAACAGCCTAAACAAAGTAGTTGCTAAGACACACAATATTGCCAGTAGCGGATAACTTGTCATCATGAACTTGTTTTTATTTACGGCACAGGAATGCAGCTCTTGAACAGTGTTTGCCTCTGTGTCTGGACGCTTGGAATGGATCAGTTGATATTAGTCGGAGCCAAACAAAGTGGTTGCCAAGCATCTTGTACAGTCAGAGTACAGAGAGTAATTTAGGCCAGCATGTTAACACATGAATAAAATGTTAAAAAAAAGGTGTGATTGTCAGGACTTTCTCTGGGGCTTAAAGTGTCAGGCAGAAGTAGAAAGACTTGCTATATAAAAGAAAACACACACACAAACACACACACCTAGCAGAAAAATGAGGAAGACACTCACCCCATTGCAGGAAACCAGAGACAAACTTCTCCCTTGCGAAGATCGAGGAGTGGAACTCCTGGTAGACGCCCACCAGTAGATCCAACAAGGTCTGGAGCCCAACAGGTCCTGTGGTCTGGGGGCCCTCAGCCAGGTCTGGTGCACCAAGGCCAGGGCCCGTCGACATGGTTGTGAGTTGTCCGTTCAGGTTTAAAGTTGCACTGAAACCCTGGTCTCCATTGTGTGTTGGATTCTACAGTTTGACAAGCTAGATCTTCTCCCTCTGAGGTTACAATTGCTTCTAATTGGTCTCTTGAGAAATCCCAAATACAATAACTTTTACCACCCTTCTTGGACTCAACTGAACCTCCTCACCGGCACACACACACACTTACACACACACTCTTGGATCACCACCTAACTCCACCCCCCTGCCCCCTCCTGACCTGCCTTTTATATGTTCTGCCTCCTCTGCTTGATCACAGTACAGGAGCGTCTTTTTTCTATGCAAACATCCTCTTTTAACTCTTCCTCTTCCCTCTTTTCCCCTGCAATTAAGTAACTGTCACTTCTCACTCTCTCTGTCTCTGTCCCTCCCTCTCTCTCTCTCTGTCTGCTTATTCTTCTCTCCCCAGTGAGTGTGCACATGCAGCATCTGTCAAGCCTGCAATTTGTACAGCTCTGACTCCAGGCCCTTTTTTGGAGTTGGAGTCTCCCTGTCCCCCCCCCTGTCTCTCTTCACACTCCCTCCTCCAACTCATTTTCTAACAACAACAGTCAAACTCTAACAGAAATATGTGCTGAAATTATTCCTCTATTTCCTTTTCTATCAGTCACTTCATTATTTTTTATTACCTGTCCTTGTTTTGCGTTTCCTCCCATTTCCTTCCCCTCTCTGACAGGAACCACTGCCCTGATTCAGCACTAAAGCTTTTCCTGTATCAATTCAACCACCCAAGGAACTTTTTCGGGTTCACTGTCCGTTAACTCTTTCCCCCTTTACTGCAGTGTCAAGTATAAGAGAGTGAACTGCCTCCTTCCTCTCCTCTCTTTATAAATACCCCAGCTGCCACACAGTGCAGCCTGAAACATTTAAAGGTGTAGTCTGTGATTGTTGTCAAGATCACTTTTCTTTTCAATAAAAGTGAATGTCTTCTCATGATCCACTACCTGTCTTTAATATGTGTGTGTTGAAAAAAAACAATCCAGTGTTAATACACAACCTAGGCTCTGTAAACTAGTACGTAAACAAAGGGGTACCCTCCCATCTAGCAACATACACATTTACAGAGCCTAGGCTGTGTATTGACACTGGATTAGCAGGTAGCAGATAATAAGGAGATATTCACTTATTTTGACAAAAACTGATTTTGACAACATGCATTCTCCAGAATTGCTGACTCCGCCTTTTTTTTTTTTGCATGTAAATTTAAAGTGGGCCTATATGTCATTTGTGTTTTTTAAATGTTGTCATATTCAAATCTGCATACCTGATGTATCTACCGTACACTATGAACAAGACATTATTATTAACATAGTCTATTTAATTCAATGTTTCCATACAAATGTCATAATTGCATGGTTAATAATTAATTTCTAACTGTCCCGAGAATGTTATCAAAGTAAACATGATGTTTTTGAGGAAACTGAAAGACTTGTTAAACAAAGTAAGGAAATGTAGAGAACATTTATTAATGGTTCCTGTGAAATCCCACCACACACACAAAACACACAATGACATGACACGGATTGCTGTCTGTCTGAATTCCATTCAACCTTCAAATTGCTAGTTTAGATACTATCTATGGTTATAATACAGACAACAGCATAACACACCAAACGTGCTAGCACATCCTGCTGGTGAGACAAGATAATGACTCTTCTGAAATAGCAACAGGGGAACACCCCATATAATTCAATTACAGGCTGATCCACTTAAGCATCAGTATAGTTTAATAAAGAGAACTCAGATCTTGATTCACTTCCAGTTTCGTTCCGAAAGGTATTGCATGCAGCACACGCTCCTGTAAACTATGCTCGAATTCCTTAATATCAATGAAAGACAGTGTTTACTTTAAAATCTTAATTGGAAATGTACTACCCATAATCCTCTATTATTCCCTGTTAGATAACTAGATATTGATAAGGTAGCTTTTTCTAGACGTTTCATAAGCAGCCTTGGTATTAGCAACTGTGGTGAATGAAGTATAGTTGGACTTATATGGGGGGAAAGCCTCTGGCTTTAATCATGATGTAAAATAAATGATAAATACAGTATGTGCAGATAAGACAGCTCACCGGCTAACATGTATGTAGGAGGCCCCATGATTTGGCACTGTCACCGGTTACATGGAAGCCTTGTAATTGAAGGTGACACTAAGCCTGTGAGCTAAGGAAACAGGTTTTGCACATTAGTCTGAATGTGCAGTGTTGTTTTCGACACTAAACGGGACACTGTGGAGAATAAGGGAGGGAGTAAAGGCAGCTGAACCTGTAACTACAGGAAAAGGACAGCACATCACACTTTCAAAAGGAATTGTCCAGTTTCTGAGCATTTTTTTTGTGTCAAACAAGACATTTGGGAATACCTTCTTGTTTTGATCCTCAGGGTCTCATGTCTATAATGTCCCAGTAAAGATGAGCTGTATTCCTGCTTCTTACAGGTAAGGTACATGATCAAATACTTAAATAGCTCAAACAAATGTACATGATATAGAACTACCTGCTCAAACTGCCATACCTGTGACAAATGAAGTGTACCGTGTTATCAGAGTACAATATTTAATTCAGCCAATCTGTAACGAGATAATGGTTTCAAGAGGGTTCTTCGACACACCAACGTCAATTATTGTTGTCACACGACAGTATAGCGGAATTGAATTACCCAGTGATTACATGTAGGCCCTCGTCAATGAAATAATGTATTGGTGATTGGCAACTGGCCCACATAAAAATTAAATTACCCATATTGATATAGATTTCTTATTCATATGCTTCGTGCTAACATTAGCATGCATAAACAGCTGAAACATATAGTTTACAATTGAAAGAACGTATACGTATATAGGCCAAATCAACTGGACAATCACTTTTATGAACATCAACTAATGAAACCAAATGTTCTCTAAATGTCTCCTCCGTAACTGTAATCCTTCTTCAGGACCTTTTCTTTCCCGCCTAATACCCTCATCTTCTGAGTTCAGTTGAGGAGTCACTCGATGTTCAAGACCGTAAAGCCATTAAGTGATTATCAGCAGATTAACACAGCAGAAACTCTTCCCCTGTCCCCTTGTTCCTAATCTCTAGACTTGTTGATACTGCCAACTTTCTTATTGTTGCATTGGAACAGGTGAAACATATGGTAGGCCCTAATACAGTCCTACATCCACAGGTCCATGCACAGTTGGGCTCAGTTGGAAATCCCTGACATAAACCTTTGTGATCTTAGGTCACATTAGACCTTTACATAGGTACAGCTGCATTGTTGTTTAACTGAAAGGTTAAATGCCCGGGCTTGGGGTCAGGTGATAGCTTAACATTAAAATCTTGTTAGGACTGTATATAATAATGTCAGGAGACTACAGCAGGACAAAGATTAGGCCAGTGTCTTCTCTCCATTTCAACTGTATGAGCGATTGCCAATGCCGCCCAGTATAGCAGATGAAGTTTTGATATAAACACTCCCATCAGCACTAATATCAAACCACAGAGCTGGATCCAACTTTGCCCCAGTGACCCTTTATTCAAAATGCTGTGGCAAACCCAGGGTTTAGGGAAGACACTGATTCATGAATAATCTCACATATATCTGACTAGACCCCTGGCTGTTGTTTCATTTGTATTAGTGTGGTGATGGTAAAATGGTTCTAGTTTTATATTACAGGGATGGGCAAATGGAATTATTTTTTTCGGCTTCACTTCATTGCCAAAACTTTTGTTTGTGTGTTTGCAGTATGAGTACCATTATCAATCAAGGGGAGCCTCAGTTGGAGGAGATTCCGACTCAGCAGAGAAGAGGGAGCAGAGCATATCAGGTACAACTGGCACCTTGACTCAACAGTTGGTAGTGCAGTGAATTGATTTATTTGTCTTTGCAAAATATCGCTGTTCTACGAAATTATGTTTCTGTTTTGATATAAAAGATCTTTGTAGATCAGCATTCTTACTTATAGTTTCAGATTTGTTCACAGGCTGCTGATATAACAAGGATGTGAAGAAACCCTAGATGATATAACTGTCTTAAATGTGAAGATATGCTTATTTATAATCTCTGTAATACTTAAAGGTCACATATTATGCTAGTTTTCAGGTTCAAGATTGTAATTTGGTTTTTACTATTAAGTGTGTTTTGATGGTGTAGTCTCCAAAACCCCCTTTATATTTCTCACAGTGCCATTAATGAATTAATCTTTTCAGCCTCTGTCTGAAATGCTTGGTTAAAGAGCTTGTCTCTTTAAGCTCCACCTTCCAAATAGCCCAGTCTGCTCTGATTGGCCCTGAATCTAACTGCCGGTTTGAATCTTACTGCAGGTTAGATTCAGGGGGATCTGGGGGTTTGCTTATCTGAAGGGGAGGTAGTTTTAAGTTTAGGTTATTAACGGGTACGTGGCTTCTCCCCTTAAGACATCATATGGGGAGAGAACTCTGACTGGGCGTTTTTGAACACACTTTTTCGGGAAGGTGTGGTTGGATGAAAAAAAGAGAGGGTTGTTATTTCTCATACTTTGGGAGTCTCTAGTCACACTGGACCCTTAGCCTATTGATGTTGATAAACAGTGTAAAAGTGCCTTTAGCATAAAGGTGACCTTTAACTATAATAATTGAAATCCAGGCTATCTATAAAGGCTGATATAAATATCATTCCTGGTCTAGATTTTCCCTGAAGCCAACCCTGAAGACTCAGATACCTATCCTGAGGGCTTTCAATACAGGAGGGAGCGTCTGCCTTCTATAGTAGTTGAGCCCACAGACCACAGTCAGCTGGGCAGCCTGGAGCCTCCACGAGGCCTAATGAGCAGCAATGTGGAGGAAGAGGAGGAGGAGGACAGTGGTGTTAACCGCACAGAGGGCTCTGTGGACAGAGAGCAGCAGGAGGACACAGGGATGGAGGCACGGTAAGCAGTGTGAGAAGTTTTACCATACTCCACCACACTTCAACCACAGGGTTGAAATGACAGATTTATGTGGACTAATATTGAGAGCTGTTGACTAATGCTTGTGTATTTTGTGTCACAGTGGCATTAAATTCTGGAAAATGTTTGTTGTCATAATCACTTTTGTCAAAATCAGCGAATACAGAATCTCCTCACAATCTTATTGTGTGAGCACTTCTAGTGTTTATACACAGCATAGGCTCTGTAAACTGGTACATTAACAATGTGTATGTAAACAAAGTTTACAGAGCTGTGTATTACCACTGGATTTTCGTTATGGCGCACTTGCAGTACGGACAGGTAGCGGATCGTGAGGATACATTCACTGTTTTAAAACGTTCTTTGTCATAAAACAATCTCCATATTAGCTGATTCCACCTCAAAGTCACTTTTCATCCAAATCAGTGAAAAATATTAATTCTTAATAATCAGCCTTGTTGCTAGCTACGGTGGTCCCCCTTTGTTTACATGCCAGTTTACAAAGCCTAGGCTGTGTATTAACACCAGCGAACACACAGTTTGGACAGGTGGCGCATTGTGAGGAGATACTCACTGATTTTGATAAAAGTTTTTACCTTTGCATGTAAAAAGAATTATATTTTCAAAAAGGGTTTGCAGATTATCAATTATCTTTGTACCACAATACTGCGATGTCTTACCCATTTTTACTGTTGCAGCTACAGCGCCAGAAAGTGTTCAATTGGACCGTCCCCGAGTCTCCTGTCTCTCTCTCGACTGACCCCGCCTTCTTCCCCCACCCCCCCTGAGGCTGCCCCCCCACCCATCTTGAGGGAGACAAGTAGTATGAACTGACACCAGCGCAGGTCACCTGAACTGCGTGTAAACTTTATAATGCCTAACCTCTGCATGTCTGACTACCCCAATAAAAGAGAAATGTGTTTGGGAAGGCTAAGGTGCTTACTCCCTGGACAAATATTTGCACTGAACAAGAACCATTTCAAAAAGCTACTACTAGGCTTATTCAAGCACTTCTGTTTTTGGAATGATAGCCGCAGATTATTTCAAACTAGATTAAAGCTGGGCTATATGATTTGGGGAAAAAATAGCAGTTGGGATAGAGATTCGAATCCAAATACCTCAACCTCTCCACTTGTTCTCTTTGGTCCCTCCCCTATGGTCCCTCCCTGACACGCTCTACACCAACAACGTCGGTGCCAAAGTGAATGGACAGTCCCAACAGCCAATAAGAACAGAGAATCGGATTTATTTTTATTTATTTTTTAGAATCGGAGCCTCGCTCTGATTGGTCAAAGTGTACCGCTCATGTTCACTTTGACCAATCAGAAATCATATACTCCAGCTTTAACTGCTGCTATTGTGGACTGAACATAACCAGAGCCTTGAGCAGCCACCTTCAGGATGACTGTTACTGTATCAATAAGGGCTCAGATTGTGTTTCATGAATTACCTTCGACAGAACATCGGTGGACCACCAGAAAGGAGGACACTTCCATCCTTTCTAAAGATAATTGTTGTCGAGATTCGTTGCTATGAGATTGGAGATAATGAAATCATCCATGTTTGAATTAAGGTCTTATTGGTTTCTGAGGTCTCGATAGACCACATTTAAGTCGGATTGAGATTAAATGAGCATCAAGAAAAATCCAAGGAAATCGACCTTTGGAAAAAAGCTCAAATGCCTTGATAACATCTGGCACATTCTAACAAGAATAAGATTTAAGACATTACTTTTGTTTCGTTTCAACAAAATTAAATTCCATTCAGAGAAGTCACTTTATTGAAAACCGATGTGATGTTGATGACTTGTATAGCATAACGTTAAAGTGATTAGTTGATTTTTTTTTTTGCTGAAGTGCTGATGGATATATCAACACACTTTATATTGGGTCCCTCTTGTTTCAAATCAAGTGAAAGGCTGTAATTAGCTCTATGACTGTTGATAACTTTGATGTTAATTGTTTTATTGTCGTGAACATGCCTGGTAACTATAAGGGCCATTAATCGTTCAAAATAAGAGAATATGTTCAATTACAGCAGTGAACATGCGTTTATAGCATTTGGGCTCCAGAGGGAAGCAGAGCAACATAAGCCACTGCTATGAAGTCTAGTCCCCATGGTGTACATATTCAAGTCACATTAACACATTAACAGATCACCGTTTGTACATTTCAGGAAAATATTCCTATCTGATGTTTTAGTATATTTATAATTATGTTGAAAACCTACATTTGCTATGTATTATGTTTGGGAGTAGCAATGAAAACGACCTTTTTTTGATTCAAAGTACTGCACATGTACGATACAATAAAAGTTGGTGTGAGATTCTGTGCTATTTATGTTAATAATATCACTGACAGCAGTGTCAATTGATACAAAAAGTACAAAGTCAATATTTGAGTTAAGATATGTGGTGCATAGCTGAAGACAGGCAGCCACACAGTTGTGCTGACTGAATGCAGTTTTTAAAAGGCATCCATCAGGAAACACATACTTTAGAAATAAAATGTATAGCGTAAAAGCAGGACACTGATCCATAAGCAGGTTTTATGACTTTTTTTAAGGACTGTCCCAGGAAAAATCAAATCTACAACCGCCACCAGTCATCGGAAACTGGACCTAGCATACAATTTTCAATGCATGATGAGTTGCACAAAAACTATTTACATACATTCATTGAATAAAATGTATGAAATTAGAACAAACATTGCAGAGATAGATAGGCATAGGGGAACACAGTCAGCATGTTTTAAACATTGCTTGAAACTTCATTCTTTGCTTTTCCCGACAGAATTGCATGCTTATATATGAATAGTCAGCAGTATTTCCAACCGCCCCCACACACATGAAGAAACCCTGACAGAGAGGATGTGTGGAACTGAAATGAGAAATCCTGAGGGATACTGATTAGATATATTTTTCCTTGCAGAGAGATCATGTCAGACATCTGAGTATATACTACTGTAGACAGTGTCAACATCAACTTATTTCTGTCTCATATTTACCTGAGTAAGACTTAAAGCTCGGGGGAGGTGCCTCCTGGTGAGAAGCTGTCAAAGGTTTGTTGACATTACCCAGGGATTGGAGATTGAAAAAACTATGCTGACACTGAGCAGCACTCGTTTTTTCTTCTCTTTCTCGACTTCTCTCTCTCTCTCTCTCTTTGTATACTCGGATGGTTCAGCATTAAACATAAGACTCGACTGCTGCGGTCTTAACAAAGCATGGCAATGGAAGGGGGGAGGTGGTGGGTACCAGTGGTGGCTTAAACAAAAACATGCTTCCATGCCTTACAAAATCTACCACAGTTACTGTGTTAATAAGACGGGGACTGCGAGGCACTGTATATTCAATCCTAAAAGAAAGTTTTGAAGATATGAACATATTGAAGTTATGGTCAAATATCTCACAATTAGGTTTGAAGTAACACCTCTGTAGTCATGACAGGAGGCATGTTCTCATCAAGTGAATCACGATCATTGTTTGGAAACTGTCATTCTCAAGCTAATTGGTAAATGGCAGCTGTGTCATTTCTAAAAATCAAATCACTGTCTTCACTCGCTGTTGCTAGGTAACCGACGGATGCTGGCTAACTTGTTGCTATAGTAATTTTGAGATAATTTGGGGGACAAACATAATTGTTTACTCCCGAGCCTCGCAGAACCCATGCAGACAGCTGCAGAGATTAAAATGAAAGCGTTCCTGTTGGTGAGATGCGCGAGTAAATACGTGTCTGAGGCACAGGGGGGTATGACGTAGTCAGCCTAATAAAGTCAGTGATGATCACTTAGCAAAACTATGAAATAAAGTGATCTCTCTCTCTCTTTCTCTCTCTCTTCCCTCTCTCTCTGTCTGTCTTTCTCTGTCTTCACTTCATCGGGTCCGCTTGCAGTGTGAAAGCGGTAAAATCGCATATTTTTATTAGGTTTAAAAAACCTGTCGACCCGCTTATTTTGGAGTAAAAGCAGCATATGAAAATACAAAATGATGGTGAAGATAGATTGCCTTACTGCTGCCTGGTCTACAGAGATAACAGTCTGAAAAAAGAAGTTGGTTCCAGAGATTGTTTAGGGTGGTAGTAGCCTAGAAGGGGAAAATCAAGGAGGATTGGAGAGAAAAAATAGGTCAATCACTCCGTCTCCCCCAAAAGCGCCAAAAATAAAAGCCCCTCTGTCTCCTCTCTGTCTGGCTAATCAAAGCCAGATGTATGTGCACGAGGCCGGCCAGCATTCCCCCCTCCCTCCCTCCCTCACCGTCTCTCTGTTTCTCTTTCTCTGTGTCCGTTTCCTCCTCCTCGGGCTCACTGCCTCTCTGTTCGACCCTCCATCTCCTCCTACACCATTCCTCCACTCTCTCGCCCAGATCTCTCCCCCTATGCTCTCTGGCGAAGCAGGAAATACTACAGGTTCCTGGCCCTGAAGGGAGCGCATTTATTTCTAACCACTAACAGATGGAGGGATGAATGAGGGAAGGGATGGGTATACGAGAGTGAAAGGAACGCAGCTGGGAGCAAAAAGTTGCTAATACTGGGAAGGATTGTGGGACGATAAAGAGCTTTAAATGTTGCAGAAGTGAGATGGTTTTGTTCTTTCCCATCGGAGCGTTGGTGGTTCATATGGAAATGTTCCTCCTCTTCTTTCTTCCTTTCCTTTTCTCTCCCATCTCTTCATCCACATTTTCCCTTTTTAATGAATTGAGGCAGCTGGGACTGAAACCTGATGTAACAAAACAGTCCAGCCCATATAAATCTGCTTGTGCTCTCATATCTGGTGCACACATGCACATGCCTATACCATCTTCATGCATGTACAGTATTGGACTTTTTGTTGAGTGAGGAACTTTCTGGCCTCAATATATATTTTTCCTGTATGACCACTGCAGGTAACCACAATTTTTATTGAAGTATAATAAACCTAACCAGCAGTGTTGTGAATGTGATAGATTCCCACATCCATGCTGCTTCACAGCTGTGCCAATCGACATCCTTTCACAATCTAGTACTTTGTGCACCGCTGGCAGTGTAGCTAAATACATTGGCAGTTATTGCTTGTAATTGAGCTTCAGGAGGTATATGTCCTAGGTTCTGACAATTTTTGGATTATTGTATTTTCAAGATAGGTCCCTTCTAACAGAGAATACAAGCCATGCAGGATTTACAAAGGAGTGTAAAGGTAACATGTGGGAAGACCTCAAGTTGGACCAAGACATGATACAGGTGATTTGGTCAAAGGGAGACTCAAAAAAATTATGGTGTAGACACAGGTTTTTCAAACGTGGGTTAACGCACCAAAATAAGGTGACATGTTTGTGTCATGTTTGACATCATGTTGTTGGTGATGTCATGAACGCGCCGTGTAGTAAATCTATTATGACCTCCAAAGGACCACAAAGTTTAACTGCGGCCCAATCCACACTTCTTGTTCTGTAGTATGGGGTGACAGTTAAGAGAGGAGTATTGACGTCATTACTGTTAAACAAGTCAATGGCCATTTGGCCTCTTAACCTTCCACTTTAATCCCTTCTCACTCTGTCACCTCCCCCTCTCCCTTTCTCCCATATCAATCACTCAACACTTCACATCACTTAACACAAGGACTGGTGGTGTGTGTGTGTGTGTGTGTGTGTGTGTGTGTGTGTGTGTGTGTGTTTGTGTGTTTTCTTTACCTGTGTCACTGTGTGTGGTCTGCCTGAGGACATTCACATGGCCTAAACATTTGGTACGACCTAGCATGGTGCATGGAACAGAAACCTCCATTGACAAAACCATTGGTTGATTTAGTAATGTTTTATTATAATACAAAAAAAGAATATTATTTTGGCATTTCAACACTTTAATATGTTACACTGCATTTTGTAAAACAAATTTCATACAAAAAATAGGCTAACGGGACTAGTGCATTTTAAATGATAATACTGTCAAATACAATTACAGTGACACTGTAACGTTAGGCTATGTACATTCTTTGGGAAGGGAACGTTTTAATAGTCTTCAAGGGCTTACTAGTACCATCACACAATAGTATAATATGTTGCTACTTAACCTTTTAAACCAAGCTTTTCAAGAATAAATAGCCTAGTTGTTTTGTAAATGAGAATTTTGTTTCTCAACTGAATTTTTTCAAGAAGTTTAATGCTACTGCCGTATCTTTCTGGTAAAAGATCAGAGATTCAGGGACTTCTTTCCCTCTGAAAGTCAGGTCTTCCTACAGTGAGATTTACTATCTTAACCACAAATTCCAGGAAAAAATTCTCACAAGAAACATTTTATATACTGCGGTTCCATTTCTTGTCATGTCTGACACAAAATAACTTCCACGCACAATATATTTAATCACTATATGTTTATGACGAAAAACATGTAGAAACATTCTGGTTGTGCTCTGCAGAAATGAGTCTCCTATTTATAACAGTATTACTTCAGTATCAATGTAATAACTACAGGTTCAATAATAAGGATACTGTATCTGTATTGTAGGCTACTATACTTTCAACAATAGGTTTCCCATGTGCCATCGTCAGGTTGAAACAAATGATTTGTGCAGTTAAGGTAGTTTGGTGAAACTGACTTGGAACACTCATAGGAAAAAGCCACACACAAAAAGTAATAAAGGTTGAAAACCATAAATGTTCTTGCACAAGGCCCAATGTCAATAGGGAGTAATCTGCACCTTGCTGGAAATTATCATAATAAAATACAGTTCACTGTGACGGCAGAGACAATGTTAGCATGTACTCTTTAAGATATTGTTGGCATTTTTATGCTTTATTGACAGTGCAGAGAGACAGAGGTAAAATGGGGCAGAGAGGGGAGTGACATGCAGAGAACGACCACAGGCGGGAATCGAACCAGGGTCTGCTGCTGGGCCCGGCCCGGGGGGGGAACCCTTTAAAATGGGTGTACATTTGGACGGGTGGAAATACTTAAAGAACATTGTGGCCCAATTGGAATACCCTTTGACACAAACAATCCATATGAGACTTTTGGTCAAATGTAAGGCTGATATGGATAAAGCTCTAAAACAATTGAATCAATTAAATTCAAGTCTGCCAAGATGATACTTCATGGAAACATAGATTTTTATATTCACTGTAGTTTATGGCCCATCATGTCTACATAAGCGGCTGGATAGCTCAGTAGGTAACACCACTGACTTTGGTACAGGAAGACAAGGGCACATAGTCCAAAGCATTGCAGCTAATGTTCCTTCACTTTGGTCGGTATTCCACTTTATACCGTGGTCATTACTTTCAATGAACCGGTGCGAAAGCGTAGGATCTTCTTCTTGAGGGCGTGTGAGGCCTTGATCTTGACAAAAGCCTTGGGCTGCAGAGGTGCTCCAGAAGATGGGGCAGAAGATGATGGGACTGAAAGTTGAGGGGGTAACTGTTGGGGCCAAACCAGACCACCGCTCTCATCTGAGTCACTGGACAAAGAGCTGGAATCCGGAGAGTCGGCCTCGCTCATGCTGGACTCAGACTCACCACCCTGACCTGGGTGAGGGTAGTCCCCATTAGGCGGCTGACACAGTGGTACTTGGTCCCTCTCTAACTGGTATTCCATGTGCTGATGATGGTGGGTTTGGGGGTGGGCTGGGTAGGCGTACGATGCATGTGTGGGCCGAGATTTGCGTGTGCGCTTTCCACAGTGATCTCTCTGGTTCGAAGCGGGCGGTCCTTGCGTGGCGGGAGCCTGCGTTGATGGCTGCTCCCCCTCGTCTTGGCTTAGATCAAGGGAGGACTGCCAGCGCCGATAGCTTCCACTTCCTTGCTGCTGTTTCTTGCTCTTGGATTGGCTACCGCGACTTCCCCTTCCGCCGCTTCCACTTCCTCCGCCGTCCCTCTCCACCGTATTGTACTTGCGCTCCGGAACCCTTTGCAGGCTGTTCTCCGACTGAGATCTACAAGCCTTCTTCCCTGGCTTCCTGGTGGCACCGCTTCGGTCTTCACTCGAGCGACACTTCTTTGGGCCAGCGCGGGATCTTTGGGGTTGGATCTGAGATGCTATCGGCTGCTGCTCTTGATGATGGTGGTGGTGATGATGATGATGATGCCCCCTCTCTGGAGAATATGTGCTTCGGTTGGGTTTGGCCATCCCAGCAGAGCCTTTGTGTGGATTGGAGTGGTGGTGGGCATAAGCTCTGGAGGAAGCTTGGCAAGGCTGGGCAGGAATATATTCTGCATTGACCAGCTGCTGCTCTTCGGGCAGAGGTTGCTGGTGAGGCTTGGACGGAGCTGGAGTGGAAGGGTAGGAAGGACTTTGGGGCGAATCAGGCTCACTATTGCTGGAGTCTGGTTGGCCTTGCAACACCCGGAAAGATGGATAGTCCAGCAAGGTTGAGCGAGATGCGTTATTCATGGAGACCTGCCTAGGCCTGTGATTAAGCCATGGTTGATGCTGGACACTTTGCTGGAGATGTTGGTGGTGGTATGGGGTTTGGACACCTTCAGTAAACCCTGTACCTAGGTTACGCTCCTGACCGAGGTTGTGGCAAGCCTGTGGAGCAGTTCCTTCTGTTCCCTGGGAAAGAGTAGACATCTCCTGAACAGATACTTGCTTTGGTGATTGTTGCTCCTCCTTGCGGCACAAACTACCCTGCCTCACTACAGTAACAGCCCTGGCGTCATGTGTCAGGCTGGTCCGGGGCTTCGAGGGGCGTGCGGGTGAAACTTTGCGTTTGATAATTCCAAATATATAAGTCTCTAGCTTTTGGAATTGTTGGTGATCTTCCTGACTGGCGTCAGCACCCCTTATTTCTCCCAAAGCTTCAGCAATCATGGCTCGTCTTGTTGGGTCTGACAACCATCTTTCTTCTGTCTCGGTCTCTCCAGTCCCATCAGGGGCTGAGCGGGAACCAGGGACTGCAGAGGGGTGAAAACAATTAAGTTATCAGAATAAATCTAGCTGTGGCGGGATTTATAAAAGAAATTGTGAAAGGATAAAATTGAGCGCTGATATCACTCGCATTGTATTTCTTCTGTATTTCATTTATGGTAAACTGTATATTGTCATGTATAGCCATCACAATGCGATTCGTTCCTAGTTGGTTTAAAAGACAGAACTGTTTGACACTTCAAATACCAATGTGCACAGGTTTGTGTCATAGCTGGCGTAATAAACATAAGTATGTTAGAGGATGCTTATGCTCTGAGGAAGTGTAATATATTTGCCTGCTTGACACTGACCTCGGTGTCAACAGCAGGCAGAAATATGTCATGCTCTTGATAATGACTGTGACTCAGATGGTATGCAATGTTTTGGTTCAAGAAGAGCTCACAATAACTATTGCTTCATTCACCCAGCATGAATTATATTTAAATACATTTTTTACCAAAATAAATAAGATTTTTGTATAAGATTCAGCCACAGACAAAACAGACTAAGCTATACCTAAAAACACTTCCATTTTGTCCATCTTAAAAGTTGCCTGTGCTTTGGGAAGAGCAGTTGATGATTTTACCTGAACTGAGAAGGCTGTCCTCCATATCAGTAGAATAATCTTCTGATTGGACCTCGGTGTTCACCTTCAGCTCTGCTACCTGCTGCTCTAAAGACGCCTTAATGCCCCAGGATGCACACTGGAGACTGTTCTGAAATACACAGACAGAGACAGAGACAGAGTCAAGAGATAAAGCATGACCAAAACATATAGAATAGAAGCCCGTTTGTGTTTTAAGGACTCTTCATTTTCCACATGCATTCCTTGCTTCAACACCACACAACTCTGTTCAGTGGTATTACATCATCAGCATTATTCAAAGGACGGGAAGCAATATTTCATTCTTCTAGTGAATAGTCATTTATTCATCTGCAGTGTAGGTGTAAATGGCTGTGTAAAGTCCAATCTCATCTACCAGCTTTACTTCTACGACAGCAAGGAAAGTTGGTCCTTATTCCAGTTTTTGATTGTATTTAATTTGTAAATGTTCTTCCTATTCAGCAGGGTTTGACCCTTGATCTAATTTTTAGCCTTTTGAGAGAATAGTTGTAGTTATAATTACGATACCCTGCAATGTAAGAATACAGCCTACAACTACCCACTGACATCAAATTACAGAGAAGGACAGTAACATGTGGGAAGAGTTTATTTTACATTTTTATTCTATCCATTCATTTGGATTAAGTAACATATTCACCCACCCTTCCAGCCCAGACCGCAAGAGAATAGTTATGTGCCTAAAATCAAACAACACTTTCATTTGCAGTGCACATATGTATCAACTCCTTATTCGCCTTCCAGGTTGAGAGGTAGACTAGAATCACATAGAGCAACGACCTTCGCATTCACAGACAAGCTATGATCACAAGCACTCACTATCAAAACATTGAGGACAATAACATGCCATTCTCACGTCCAACACACGCATGCATGCAGGCACACACTCACACGCACACACACACACACACACACACACACACACACACACACACACACACCGGAAACACACACTTGGTCTTATATACCCAAATGTAAGCTAAAGGATGGAACAAAAATTTTATAATTTGAAGCTGTCTATAAGAAAGAAAACAGAGACATAAGCCCCTTTCACACATAGTTCCCAGGAAATTACCAGGAATACATGCCCGGCACCACTAGTGATTTTAACTTTTCACACATGCAGCTCCACCCCTGAACATTCCTGTCTCGTGCCTGTTCCCACATTAAATGGTTATGGCGGTAATAGATGGTGCTAGATGTCCAGCAGGGCAGACTAATATGCCTGCTAGCGTCTGCACTGTTTCATTGTTTGTCTAATTTGCATTCAATATTGCAGAATGGAGATAAAAACAAAACGACTTCCATTCACAACAGCATTCCTGGCATATATATTCCCCGGCAAATGTTACCAGGTCTTGAGCCGTGGAATTGCTGGAGCAGATTTTCCGTAAAGCTGTGACCCCTTCCCAGCAAAATTGTGCGGCACATGGCTCGGAAAAGGCTGATCCCATTATTTGTAGATTTGTATAGCAAACTGAATTTCATTTTGTGCACTTGGAATTTCTTACTATACTTTACTACTTTACTACAAAGGCATTAACTCAAAGAAAAGCCTATTAAAGAAAATTCCAGCATTCATCATTCATTCCGTGACATATACTGTAAGGTAGCATAAGTCCGTCATATGATCTCTACTGTAGGAGTTATCACATGTTTAATATGACAAAAAGACAGAGCTCTTATGCGTTTGGAAATCCGGATCTACTAGTTGATTCTATTGATGCTATTGGCCCCCTTGCCTCAAAAAGCCGCTGTGCCATTAAAAGCTTATAGGTGTCACATTTGACAATGCTTTTAAATGTGACCGTCAAATAATCTCTGTTGTCAAAGTTGCATTTCACCAGCTAAGAGCGCTAGCGAAAGTAAAGCCTTATCTCTAACCTAAATACCTGGAGAGGATTGTTCATTATTTTAATACATCTAGGCTAGATTATTGTAGCCTAATTCTTTGTATATTGGACTGGGTCAGGGTTCCTTTGCGGTGCCTGCAGCCAGTGCAAAACGCTGCAGCTTAACTATTTCCCACTTTTCCTGATTTTGAAGGGATTTAAATAGGTACATTAAGCTTTGCACTGTTAATAACAGTATAATGCGTTGTGATCATTCTATTTGTACTATTAATTATTATTTCGTCTCATGTCTGTGCCCGTGTCCATTCCTTGTCTCTGTGTCTGTCTCTGTATGTTCCCAGATCCCACTCAATCAGCTGACCGATGGTGTTCACTCTTTCAGTTAAACCAATTTGATTTTGCCATTACCTCAGTGAGCCAATCATTTAGTCGCCATCACAGTCCATTCCTTTACTGCTGCTGTCAGCAGCCATTTCAGTATTAGATCAACACATGTACACAACCTTTTTTTCTTGTTGGTAGTATGCAAGCTGATTCCAGATCATGAGAGAACCAGCACTGTTAGAAGTCATCTGACGAAACATCTGACCACAACTACCAGATTCAGTGTTGGCATGCTTGTACCACCTTTCCAATGGATTTCACTGTTGATCTGCTATTTAATTAGTTCTCAGGTGCCACATGCTGAGATTGAGCAACACCACTATCATCAAAACAAATCCAAGCAAAACTGATGAAACAGTGCAGCCAGATACAGTACACAAGCATTCAATTCAAACCCTACACATCCTGTAACAGTTTCTCAGGCGTTCAGTGGAAAGAATCCCTTTATTGTACAACAGGACCCTTATTGTGAAACCATTGCATGACCGTGTGTAGTAAATCCACTCAAGTCAAGATTCACATACAGCCCCTCAGTTTAACGGTCTTCATCTTGTGGCACTCATCGTACTGCAAGTAAAATTTGGCAGCTACATTTGCACAACGTAAATTGAAATTATTGATGAAGCCATGGGAAAGTCAGGATCAGGTTTAGTTCTGTCAAATTGGCATTGTAAATTATGACATGCACAAGGAGTGTATCCACCCTTTTGTGTGCATCTGATCATTGCAAGCATATAGGTGCCCTGATGAAGTCATTGCTGATGGTAGGCATATCATTTTGCTGGTAAAAGCAACACATTGATTACATTTAGAAGATTACTATATATTAGTAATCTGCTATATATATATATTTTCAAGTAAGGCCTTTCATATCCGTTGTATTCGTGTAAGTGATGTGGTATTCATTGCATGTCTATGCTACATATTAGCATGACTAATTTTCATATTGTACTGATCTATCTGCTGCTGAGTGTGGCATGAGTATGCTCATTTTGGAACAACTCTCTGCTCCGCATTCTTCCAACAATCAAATCAAAGATTATCTGCATCTGAAAATAATTTCACCCTTGTCTCGCGAAACAACTTTGAGCTAATAGGAATCTGATGAATCTGGAAATAATCTATCCTTTAAAAAACAGTAAACTAGCTTTAGTGATTCACAAGACTCTTAACCACATACATAGGATGCATAGGATTCCGTTAGTCTGTGTCTATATGCAAAATTGAGCTTGACTTATGTAAGGCATGCACTACATAAAAGGGGTCTGTGTGCGGGTTTAAGCAGCTACTTATGTGAGACCACACTGGCTCAATGGCTGCTTGTCCTCCTCATGTGAGTGCACGCTCACACACACATGCTCATGTCTTTGCTTGGACAGTCATGTTTGAATACACACAAGTTCAATTCTATTAGAGGCTTGAGCTGTAAAGCTCACAGTCGGACGGTCTCGGACCATCAGTGGTTCTACAGGGATCAAACTAAAGCATGGCTTCAAATGCATCACAGATTTTATAAACACTGTATAGACTAACTGACTTCAGCTCATTGGCTTCATGACTTTAATGGAGTTATACTTGACAAGGAGGTGAATTGGTTTCTTTGAGGGGGTTAGGTTGACACAAATGATATTCAATTTGGCGTGAAGCTGCAATAATATGCAGCCTTGACCTGAAATAAACAACGCTTAAAGGCTTTGGGCCAGATCTACAGAAAATAGAATGCGCTCACTAATGCATAGACGATGCATAGATATAGCACTTATTATCTGCCCTGTTTCAGCACTGTCCGTATCCACAAAAGAATTTGCACTAATTAGATGCCGGCACTTACACACACACACACAAAGTTTGGCAGCTGAGTGCAATTTGCCCTCCTGTTGTGTTTAATAGAGTAAAGCGGATCTCTTCCCAGTGTTTCAGGAGGCACCATGCACTTTAACGCACTGTGGAGCAAATGCTTTGCAAAGACAGTCGGACAGGATTTGATGGTGATGAAAGTTTTATAATATCCATCACATCCACAAAGATCAGCCACAGGTTCCACAAACACAAGCTCTCTATTTTCACAACATTACATTTGTCAACAGTGAACTTAATTTTGGAGACTTCAGAATTTGATGGGTCATTTTCCTTGCACAGTATGACGTGATTATGCATTCTTCTCTGATTCTTAATAATGATGTTAAAAAAAAATTAAATTAAGACTTTATACAGGCCGTTACAAATAAGGAATATATGGGTAAAGAGATTTTGCTATAGTGACTCTCTAAATTTCAATAAAACCAGACTTTCTGTGTACATGGACAAGAATTAAGGTGCGGCTCAGAAATGTACTGTACTGTTCTCTCCCCCGCAGTAAATTTGAAATGTTAATCGAAACATATGCGTTTGAAACACGAGCACAGATAAAAAAGATATGGCTGTGTGAGCAGCGTGCGGCTCAGTGGGTGGTCGGGTATTGGGGAGGGAGTGCTGTTTGAGCAGCCTGTTTCAATGAAAAGGTCATTTCACGGTGGAGTTATGAAGCATACATTTGAAGCATTCCCAGTGCCTTTGATATCATACTCCAAAACTAATAATATTAGAGAAATACCTGAAAGCAAGTACTGTCACTATGACAACAAAGAGGGGAAGGGCGGTAAGGCAAAGATAGGGATGAAAGGATGTATCCAAATGTCCAGACTTTACTGCTCTTGCAGACTTTGCAGGCGTGTTCCAGGGAAGGCAGCGAGTGTTTATTGCCGGTTCAAACCCACAATTCATCCACTCTACCAGGGGACTTCTGCAGACTTCCACAGCCTGCTTTGTTTGCACACTTCACCAGACCTCACTGATTTAATTACCCACAATTCATTGGAGTACAGACATGATGTAATAGTTTTTCCAATTCCCCCAACTAAAAAAACAGGGTAACACTTTATAATAACTATCCGTTGTAACTCGTTAATAGATCATTAGTAAACTCTTAATTAATGATTATTAATGATTTGTTAAGTGTTTGTTAGCAATTTGTTAAGGATTTATAACAATGGTAGATAGTTAATATCTTAATAATTGAATCAGTTTCATCTGGGAGGTAACCCGAGATTAACTGATCACGTCACGTTCAAGTCCATGGCATGCACAGTGTGTATTGAGTTTATTTAAAAATATTTGAAAATGGGGCTGCCCTCAGTTGCCCATGCACTGTGTATAGTCTATAGCCTATTTCAGCCTCGTCCCAGATGAACTGATTCAATTATTAAGCTATTAACTATCTACCATTGTTATAAATCCTTAACAAACTGCTAACAAACACTTAACAAATCATCAATAATCATTAATTAAGAGTTTACTAATGATCTATTAACGAGTTACAACGGATAGTTATTATAAAGTGTTACCAAAAACAATAATTAAAACAATGAACGTGTAATTACTTTAAAGGGATAGTTCAGTTCTTTTGAGGTGGAATTAGTTAAAAACGTTTTTATTCTGGCCCTCTCTGCAACAATTCAAGGCTGACTTCTGCTACAGTGACGTCTCTTCCACAATCCTTAAAGTGACTGCACTGATGGCCATCTCCATAACGTAACAGACTAACTATACATACAGTAAGTACCTCATACAACCCCAGTTCAAAAATACTGAACTATCCCTTTAATAAAATGTTACTTGGCTCATTTAGACTAGAAATAATATACAACCACATCACGATACATAATTAGAGGAATATGCCTTAGAGTTAATCAAAGTACATCTGTTAATGTTGTCTTTAGGCCTATAAGCAGCTCACTAGCATTGCAGTCTCACGCCCTTACAGGCTCGACACTATGACGGTTAACAGGTCACAGTACAGACGACTGAAGTCTGTGAGGGTTTAGTCTGCTGGTCCACAGAGTGTGTACATCTGGATTAAGCAGAAGTAAGGCTTTCCCTTCTAAGGTAAGGGGCTTAGAAAAAGAGAGGGGAAGAGAAGAGAAACATATCGGGGGGACAGAGACAGGAAACACTGACTAATAGGAGTAATGTTTCAAAGGAGTAAAAACAGAGTCAGACTGATAAAGAAAAGAAAAAAAGGAGCACTCCTTCAGTCCCCTCAAGAGATTTCAGTCTTAATTTAAACCACAGCACGACCCTGCTCACTGTAAAAACACTGGATTTTCATGTTCTCTTATACTGCCTCATGCACACAATCAGTCACACACACACACACACACACACACACACACACACACACCACACACACACACACACACACACACACACACACACACACACACACACACAGAAAACGGAGAAACACACAACTCTTTGATTACTGTAAATGTCAAGATTAAAGGCATAGTTAAATAAGGTTCTCTAAATGGTCACAGGAGCTTAATTCCCCCAATAATGGAAGATTATATGAGCTGTTTTTGTCAGGAAGGATGTGCAGTAGTTTTAGCCAATACAAAATAGGTCTATAATGGCACGGTTTCTTACCTTTTTTGTGGTTTTCTTTTGATGCTTTCTGAGCAGAAGCTGTGAATGTGTCTAAACAAGAGATTTAAGAGTGCTGCTTAACCCCTGTTAATGGTGCACAGTGACCCATTCGCCAAGCTGTCTGTAAGTCCGGCTTCAGTGATCTGTTTTTCCAAGTATTTCTCTTTGCTCTCTTCCCACTGTGAAAATAAGTAAATAGAAGGAATTTCCCCCCCCCAAAAAAAGTTTAGAGGTTTTTTCAATGATCACTTATGACACATTAGAATGTGTGGTGGTGTGTTTATCTGCAGATCTGTGTGCATGTGGATCGTACTCAAACAATGCTGTCTACTAGCTGAACTGTCTAACAGCTGAACTTTCAAAACATGGGAAATAAACGTTCCCATTGTTAGCGAGAGCGATGTCATGTTGTCGTAGCTTAAATATTGTTTGCAAATCACAACCAATGATTTTAGTTTTTGTATAACCTTAAACAGATAAACCTCTCACAGTAGTGGATGAGTAGTCTGTCTTAAAGCTTGCAAGTGTTTTTGATTAGAGAGATATCTTCATTTTGGTGGTGATCTTATAGGATAGGCTCTGTGGCCTTTTTTGTTTTGTTTCGTGGCTTGTCTTAATGAGTGCATTTTTTACCTTGACGCACATGAAGCTGCACAGCTGTGACTTAAAGTAACCAAGTGTTAGGTTTTGTTTTGGCGACCTCACTATAGGTACCAGTCAGCTTAATGAAGCCCCCCTCCCCCCAGTCCCATGTCGGTACCCCACTGGGAGCCTAAACAGACACGCAACTATGTTTGCCCAACAAAACGAGGTGAGAAACGTAAGCATTCATAAATGCATCCATTACAGTTGAGAATGTTTGTGTTTGGCTTCAGTTGCAAGTTGGCCACACAGCTGCAAAGATCTCCATCGGAAACTTACAGTATGTTTGATGACAGGACAACACACACACACACTGTAAACACACACAGCATCAAACCAAATGTGCCCATTCAGTCGGCCCAGGAAAGCCACACTGTTGGCCATTGGAGAAGTTGGTGGATTGGTGCCTTGCTTAAGGGCAAATCAACAGTAGCTAGCTGTTGAAAAATGGCTGTGTATATGCTCACTTTTCTCTTAAGGCTGTCCCCAACTCTGAATTTACTTAGTCGAATCGGATTCACAAAGATTGGATTATTCACGATGCTATTTGGCAATCAGAAAAGTGCATTTTTGGCATATAAGAGTTATTAAATCACTGAAAACTGTGTTTCAATCTTTAAGGAAACAGCCATGAATTTTCTCATCATGTTTGCTGTTTAGAGAAACAACTTTCCACTCTTAATCCTGGTACACTACTCCTGGCTTCATCACTACATCATTATCCCAACATAACATTCAATTGAGTCCCTTTAAGATGATGCTGTCATTCAATTACACTACAGTGAGATCAAATCCCTGCAATAATGAATGTGCAACCTCCTAGATCATCAACAGTACTGCATGCTCTGATATGATTGGCACTGTTGTTGTTTGACTCTACAGAGCACACACACAAACCAGACATTCCTATCCACATTTCAGCATGCCTCTTATTAGTCCCTTGATGTAAAGGAAACCAAGGTGAAGGTCGAGCTGGATCCCCAGTTGCTGTCAGCCGTCACATGGTTGTCAGCAGGTCTTGCTAAGGAATAAATACACTATCCCATACACACACAAACATGTATTCCTGACTCTGTTTATCCTACATTGCAGACTGAAGGTTTTCAGAGAAACTCACTGAAGAATATCTAAGTTAGTATATACAAACATTTGGACGTTACATGATTCAACTGGTCTGAGTCATGTTTCACATTAAAAACCTCAGACGAGCCGTGGAGGCATTAGCTATATGCAGAGAAATCAACAATGGGACAAAATAATCCAAATATCCTTTGGCATAATCTTATGATGATGAAGACTTAATACAATTGGAACCACACTCTGATGTTTGGAATAATGGGAAGGGAAAGGTCTTAAGGCATGTAGTTAAATTAGCGTTTCTAAATGGTCAGTCGTTTAGAGGTTAGTAAACAGACTGTAATAAAGTAGACAGATTAGGCTTGTTCTGATTAACAATTAGATCATTAATCAGCGATTGAAGGGAAGGATAACAATTGTTTTTTTCCCCAAAGACTATAGGATCGCCTATGTAGACACCTTTAACTAACTTACAATCATAAGATGTCCTAAAAATGTATCTATATCATTTGCACCCTACTGCATGCATTTAGATTATTGTTTCTAGGGGAGCTGGATGTATCCTCTGTGCAGAGTTGACCAGTAATTTGGCAAGTGAATTAAACCGTTTATCAACGACCATTTTTTTCTACCATGCTCTTTCCACAATAGTGGATATAATGTTTTGAATTGTGATATTAAACATAACCTATAATGTTAAAGGATCATCTTGTGACGTCGCTGTGTTCACACACCAAGCCTTAACACACTTTGAATAGAGGGATAGATTTCCATGTTCACACACTTTTAGAAATGTTTATGAGCGTAACTAACTTCAGGCTATTGCTTGCAGAAAGCTTATCGGTTCACCTGTTTGAAAGCTCCCCCAGACAGAGCTGTGTGCAGTGCCATAACTCCTCCCACAGTCTCCCATGATTGAGTCTCTCGGCGATCTCTATTGAACATGATTGGACAATCTGAAAGTGGAACCAATTACCCAAGGCCGATTGTATCCAGAAAGCAGCTCTGAGTGTACAGATGGTACTGTATGAGGCTTTTGGAAATTAAAGACAGTTAGGGATTCATCAACTCTTGCAGTTAGGACAAAATCTTTAGAAACAAAGGATGAACACGAGAGGATGGAGGGATTAACTAGTGGAGACAGTCAAGTCCACAGCAGACTGGTGAGAAGACCCAGAGGGACAAGATGGTGAGAAGGAACAGCAATACCTCAAAGCAGGACCTTAAAATACACCCATTAACTGGTCTACAGCAGCATCTGGCCTTAGAAAGAAACTCATTAAGGATCTGCAGTCATGGATGAGAATTTACAGAGCCTTAGAAACCAGTGAGAAGTCTTAGTTTAGGAAGCATAAAATAATAACACATACTATTCTATATTAGAAATCATTTTCTCAACACAAATATTAAGTTGATGAGGATAAGATGTCAATCATGTGGCTTCTTTTTTTTGTTGCTCAAGCCTATTAGATTTTCTTGTAGTTTTTCAAAATAAAATAGGCCACTGTTAAAATCTATCTTAGCTTATAGTTGTTTCCAAACACTGGTGTTGTTCTCAGCCCCTCACATAGGAATGTTCGCCATCAAGCATCCATCACTCCACTGTTTACAACCCTGCAGCTGTGTGTAGATGGCCTTAATGCCACTGAATTAGATACCTTGTGACATGGTTTAGGAGGAATCAACCATTGGTATATATGAAAGGGTATTCCACCAATAATAACACAGAGTCAGATCTCCTTGTTATTCCTTGCAATGATTCTCAGTACTGTTGCTGTCTATTTTTTGGATGTCTTTAGTATCTACCGGCCAATCAGAGAGCTAGTCACATACTGTATCATGATGCTTTAAATAAATATTTATTTGCAAAGAGTCAGACAAAATCGAAGTTGCTTCACATGGGCAGCCCTGCATTGCTCACAATCATATTCACTTTAGTGGAGTTTAATTGCTGCACATGTGCTGATGCACTGCAGGGCAGGCTCACCGGCTGCTATGGAGGAACTGGAGGTATCCTACTTGGATAATGGCAGCTGCTTGTCTATAACATAAGTTAATTCATTTCAGAATATGCTGAGAAGTTCATATAGGAGGAAAATTGCAAGGGCATATTCCAAGAGGGCATGTTATGGTCTTGACTCGAAAGGGGAATTTCCTGTCTGCCTAAGTGTTTTACCATTTGAAACACAAACTCTTGATTTATTTGCCTCCCCGTGTGCCTGTATACAACCAAGTGAATAATATACACTTTTTTTACATTAACATTTTAGTAACTGAAAATGCAGCCAAAATGCATCCAGCCTTGTAAGTTTGAACTGTGATGTATTTTACTGCACATGGTCATTCAGTTCTACAATTTCAATTATACAATTTATTACATATTGCATTGCAAATTTGGCAACAACAATATGGCATGAAATGATACATATTTGGCATATGCATGATAATAAAAACAGTTGTATCCTGAGGCCTCTCTTCTATATTCCAGGCTGGAGCGTAAGGGTACCATAAAATATGTTACATTGTGCTTTTTCCATCCAAACACAAAAAAGATGTGCATCTGAAAGCCCTTGGATTTTTGTATCCACTTCAAAGAGTTCAACACGGTTGGACACAATCTCCACCACATTTAAAAGAGAGGAGGCAGCCTTCAAGAAAACCAATGAGCTCATCGTTTTAAGTGAACATTTAACACATGATTTATCCAAACTCAGGGGATACACATGTCTGGATAATCCATTGTGTTGAGTATGAAGTGGATACAGGGATGAAGCTCCCAAAGTTTTCCCTTAAATGGTAATGTGTGTTCCTTTAGGGGCCCTCCTAACTTTTGTATTTTCATAACTGCCCAGTGATGTCAATGACAGGTTTTAATGTATTTTCTTTTGGTTTGCCATACACCCAATCCTTGGTAATCTAATCCAGTAGTAACCACAGCGTGGTCCAGGCTACTCCTGTTTCCAAGAGGAGACTCCAAAAACAGCAAAAGATTTCATAACCGTGACAAATCCATAAAAGTCCACATATAAAATATTAAATAATAGAAATGATCGACAACTGATGCACACCTATGTCTACAGTAGAACAACTATTAAGGCTCAGACTGCATGGGACCCATCGTGTATGCAAAGTTTCCCAAACGACGCATCCCAAGGCGCACGCCACAGCATTGCAAACTGCCCTTTACATACAGTAAGCGAACCAGCAGGACATTCATTAGACCCCCTTCAATGTATATGACCCTTCCTTAGACTTACAGAACTTACGGTTTGGAGCCTGCTGCGGCTGTGGTCATCCGACGCATTGCCTTTCAGTGTGTCCAGAGCGCATCGTGCCGACCTCAGAGCTCCCCAAGGCGGGCGCCCTGGAACGGGAGAGTCCCCCAGGCAGAGAGCGCTTAGCACCCGGCATTCTTGCCTCTGTTTTAGCAGCTCCAGCTCACACAAGCCGGCCAGGCTGGCCTCCAGCCGCTCCTTATTCCGACTGCGCTCCGCTTTCATTGGCATAGAGAACGCCGGGAACATAACTCCAAAAGAGCCAGGTAGCTCTTGCAAAGCCATCCTAGCCTCCCGTGTTCTTCTCCAAGAAAAGGGAAGCTAAATAAATCCGCTGAAAGATTGGTTCACTCTTGTTGTGTTCTGGGTATCCACAGTAGTGAGGCATTGGCTGCTGTGGGCTTCAGCTGCTGAACTCAACGCTGACCCATTCCCCTCCTCTAGCGGCGCTGCGCTCTGCAGGCTCATTTGGACAGCTGTTGGTGGAGCCTATGAAGGCACGCAGCCTTTTATTATTGGCTCTGCCTTGGCCAGACACCCACATTCGACCGAGGCCACTCAAGTGTCATCCTATTCAGATGAATACACCCAATAAGATAAAAGATAGGAAATACTAAAAAAGTAAAAAAAAAAAATAATAATAAAGCCTATGTTTGGATAATCTATTGTATTCAATATGAATTCCATTAAGGAGTGATGGAAGCAGTATATATAATCACTATGTGTTTATGGTTTCTGTGTCTTTATGGTGGTAATATGGTAATATGTGCAAATAGAACACTCTATACCTAGGCCTACATGAATATATCCAGTTCCTTCAGTCCACTTAGGCTACATATTATGATCATTCATTTACAAAGTTTGGTATAGCCTACACACTGACCAGGAAATGTGCCATTGGGAAATGATGGTAAACGTTTACTGATGTGAACAGTAGACCTAAACAATAAATGCAACTTTTCTTACAGCAAGCTGAGGAAATGTAGAGCTAAGTAGGCTCCGCCACCCAGTGGCTGTGAGTGTGAACAGTTCACATGTGCTCTTGGACTACAGTAGACTGTATTCGTACTTGTAGAAATAATCAAGGCAAATCGTTCAAATCATTAATGTAATAAAGTATTGTTGGAAGCACATTAACACATATGTGTAAATAGAACTATTTCCAAATTAAAAATGTTACTAGGCTAAAAGTGTGATGGCATGTCACATATCGATGTTGAAAACTAAGACATGTGGAGAAACATCTCGCAATAAGCTACAATACTAATGCTGATTTACGACTCAAGCCACTGCAAATGAAATGGACAAATTGGCTTTTTGTGATAAAGCCTTTTTTCAGATAGCCTAACCACCAGTAAAGATTGATAGTGGAGGCTGTCAGAACGTAATGATGTCTCACTACTCAAACACTTTCAAAAATAAATCTAAACAAATTGCACTTTAATTAATTGCTCTATCTTGATTATCAGGCATCTTCAAAATAACCTGATATGTATTTTTATAAGCACCTTTTCCTTCCTGATTCCACTACCAGAACTTGTTATCTCATAATTGACTTTTTGTCTCGTAATTTCGATTTATCTTTATAGCGATAGCCTCACTATCAAGGCCAAGCTTTCATATTTTTTTTTCTTTTTTGGTGGCCGAAACAGTAGAATAATGTCGATACATTACATACATTTGAGACAGTAACCGAAAACATAGACCGAAAACCACTTTAAAAAGCAGCTAGGCCGTCACGTGACCAACGACTAAATCATGTGACAGCATCGGAAACAAGCCAGCACCGTGGCTTTACTTTCCGAGAGTTCTTCCTCCGGAGCGTGTGTTCGGTATGGCTGTTTCAGAGAGGCTCGGGGGTCTGGTCCGTCTCCTGTGCCTGTGGGCCGTGTTTGATGCGGGCAGTCCGCTGCTCTTCCCCCGGGAGTCTGCCTCCAGAGAGGTGAAGGAGCTGAGTGGGCTGTGGAGTTTCAGGGCGGACAAGTCCCCGACCAGGAACCAGGGCTTTCAGAGGGCATGGTACAAAAGTCGCCTGATAGAGGTGAGCACGATAGCAGAGCTGATAAAGTGAAGCTGCGCACTTTGTCTGCAGCGGTACCAAGCAAACAGTTGCACAGGCACTGTAATCATGACTGTAATTCGCGTAGCCAAGGCTACTGTGCTTATGTAGCCTACCGTACATTTACTCAGGAAAGCTACTTAAAGGCGGAGTCAGTGATTCTGGAGAACGCTTGTTCACTTTCAGTCAAAATCAGTGAATTTCTCCTCCTCATGATCTGCTGCTTGTCCATACTGTGTGTGCACTAAAAACAATCCAGTGTTAATAAACAGCCTAGGCTCTGTAAACGGGCATGTGGCTAACTAAGGGTGCCCCCCTTTGTTTACATACCAGATTACAGAGCCATGTGCTTTGTATTGACACCAAAAGAAAAATCCAGGGTACACAATGTACAGTGATTTTGACTACAAGCATTCTCCAGAATCACTGACTCTTACCTTTTTAATATTGTGGAATTCAGTGATTCTGGAGAATCTTCATTGTCAAAATCACTTTTTATCAAATCTTCTTATCTTGAAGGCCTAGGCTTATACTGTACAGTACGGACAGGTAGCGGATGATGAGGTGATGATTCACTGATTTTGCATAGTGATTTTGACAACATTCGTCTTCAGAGTCGCTGACTCCACCTTTTAATATAATTTACTCAGGTACGTAGGAACTTAATAGCCTACTTTGCTTAAGTACATTTAATCAGGTACTGTACTTAATACTGTGCTTAAGTACAAGTTTGAGGCCCAAACACTAGCCCACATAGGCCTCATCATATACTGTACTTGTTGATTACTAAGATCCCGGTGGCTGCAGAGTACTGCAGATCCAGCATGTAAAGTAGGCCAAATTATAAATTTTATTGTTTTGCTTTTACACTGAATTCTGTATTTACCCCTAGACTGGCCCAGTGATTGACATGCCGGTCCCTGCCAGCTATAATGACATCACCCAGGACCCCACACTGAGAGATTTCATTGGCTGGGTGTGGTATGAGCGAGAGGTGGTGGTGCCGGCCCGCTGGCTCACCGACGAAGGAACAAGAGTGGTTCTCAGAGTGGGGAGCGCTCACTATTATTCAATAGTGGTGAGTGTGTGAACATAAAAGTCTTCTGCATGATATCATTGCACTTTGAAGATATGACATATATTCCTTCTAGTAATGAGTTGACATGGCTGATTTGGAATCCATGTCTTTACTTCCCATAGTGGGTGAACGGTGTGAAAGTGGCAGAGCACGAAGGCGGCCATCTTCCCTTTGAGGCGGAGATAGGCAGTGTGATCCGTGAGGGCCCAGCTGTGCCCTGCAGGGTCACCATAGCTGTCAACAACACCTTGACCCTGCAAACGCTCCCTCCAGGAACCATCCAGTACATGAGCGACCAGTCTAAGTAACTAGCTTTGATTCTCTTCCATTTACATGTTATACATTAATTTTCTTTACCGGGAGAATGTAGCCCTTTGGTAGTTCAGTGTGGCATTTGGTTGGCTGACAGTAAACTGTGTGCCTGTCAGTGAGTGTTCACATAATGAAGTCAATGTACTTTACTACAGGTATCCTGAGGGTTTTTTTGTGCAGAACATCTACTTTGATTTCTTCAACTACGCTGGCATACATCGGCCTGTGCTGCTCTACACTACTCCTAAAGCTCATGTGGATGACATCACCGTGGTTACTGACTTCTCAGACAACATTGGTAAATGAATGCACCTTAAAACAATAAACTCCATTTCACCAAAGCATTTGTAAGAGTAAACTGGTTTAAGACTTTTATTCGGCATTTTCACAAGTTTTGTTTCACCTATGTTTCAGGTTTGGTGAAATACAAAGTATCAGTCCAAGGTGCATCCACAGCCAACATGAAGGTGACTTTGATAGACAAAGATGGCCACTGTGTAGCCTCCTCCAATGAGTCATCTGGAGTGCTTAAGGTGATAGATGTCAAGCTGTGGTGGCCCTACCTGATGCATGAGAATCCAGGTTATCTTTACTCCATTGAGGTAAGGCAACATGTCAAAGGGACTTTTTACTTTGAAATGTAGATGCAGGTCGCATGAGTATGACCACCAGACTTTATATTTATTTGTTCATTAATTTCTCCTTTAGTTCAAACAGAATACAAAAAATACAAGCAAGTGTAAAACAACAGCCGAAGAACAAAACTAGAACATTTTTAAAGTGCAATAAACTATAGACATTTATAAATGAATCATATGTGTCTGAAAAGGAGCTGGAGGAAGCTATAGTTTATTAATTCACACCCCTTATTCAATTTCTAATAATCATCTTAATCAATATGTGCAGCTATAAACACCTATTTCCATATGTACACAAATTATTTTAATATTTACACTAATCAAACGGCATACAAAAAAAGAGAGAAAAAAACCCTCATATATATATCTCTATATAGCTCTGACATCTGCTTTTTAATATGTAGGTCCGCTTAATGGACGGGTCAACATCTGAAGATGTGTATTCTCTACCAGTCGGCATCCGCACAGTCAGCGTCACCAGCACCCAGTTCCTCATCAACAACAAGCCCTTCTATTTCCATGGAGTCAATAAACATGAGGACTCTGACGTGAGTAGTGCCACTAGAGGGGAGCATTGAGCTAAGAAGAAAAAACATTTCTGCATGAACGTGTTTTGCCTTCAGTTTAATAATACAATCCTCCCTTCTTCTGTTCACCTAATGTTGTAGATTCGAGGTAAGGGCTTGGACTGGCCCCTGATTGTCAAGGACTTTAACTTACTCAAGTGGTTGGGGGCCAACTCGTTCCGCACCAGCCACTACCCGTACGCAGAGGAGATCCTGCAGATGTGTGACCGCCATGGCATCGTGGTGATAGACGAGTGCCCGGGGGTGGGCATCAAAGACATGTGAGTGTCACTGCTCGCCTCTCTGTGACCTTTGGCTGTGTTTGATGAAGGGTTTAGAGTGGTCAACACTAAACAGTGTGACTGTGTTACTGTATGAGTGCAGACGTATGTGTAGTGTCCACTGCTACTGTCCCTTAAACCTTATGACTGTCGTAATGGTTAAGCAGAAAAATACAGTATATATTTGAGTTGAAGAGGGGGGGGTAAAGAATCATGGGATCATTTACAGCTCAAAGCCAATTATCAAAATGAACTGTGAGCGCCCATTTTCGGAAATATGAACATTTAAAGCACATTGAGTTCTAATTTTTCATTATATCAAAGTACAATACTCACAGTACTCAGTAGTTTGGAGAAATTGATCTGTGTCCTTTCCTGCTTTGCCTGTGTAGTCGCAGTTTTGGAAACGCCTCCCTGGCCCATCACCTTGACGTCATGGACGAGCTGGTGAGTCGGGACAAGAACCATCCCTCTGTGGTCATGTGGTCAGTAGCCAATGAGCCGGCGGCAGAGATGCGCCCCGCTGAATACTATTTCAAGTGAGTACTTGTTCTGTCCTTTTGGTTAGATGTTGTTAAGATGTGAAGCATTCAACTAATGGATCAACATATTAATTCAAACACACACTGACCCTTGAGGATGCATGATCATTCACTATCCCCTCCCATTATGCCAATTATTACTTGGGCTGCGTTCCAATCTACATACATTTTTAGTGTGGAAATCGGCATGCTTTTTTGGTGATTCTGACCTGCAATCCATTGCGCACTGGAAGTTAAGTCACATCGACAGAGCCTCCGAGTGAAAACAACCAACATGCGAGCGAATGTGAGAATTTAAGCAATAGGAAGTTTCAAGACGCGATGGAATGATGAAATTAACAAGAAAAAGTACAGTATGTCCCCATTGTAAGCCTACTGCATCCAAACTACGTACGTTAGTTCCTTTAGTAGTCCTCCACTTTTAGGGGCATTTTTAAAAACTTTAAAACATGTAAAGCTTTAAACTGCCTCTATGGTTGTCTATAGGAGAAAAATACTGTTAGTTTGACAGCCACAGCCAATCCCATTCACTACAGTATATGTGGAATGCAAGCAGCAGTCTTCTTGGGGCTGCCCGGAACAGCTAGAGCTCAGTTCTAGCTCCAAGGCTTCAGAAAGACAAACAGAACAGACAAATACTCAACCTGCCCAACTGGGGACAAAGCAAGCAAAGGTGTGTGGAGAACACGGTGTACACATGATAATTCAAACGCACAGACATGTGCTTTGTCACACTGGAGTTGTAACTGACTAAAGCAGTTTATTAAAGTTAGGGTGGAAAATGAACAGAAGTGTGTTGTGACCTTGTGGTGATAATATAAGTACAATCATTAAAGTCCTGAAACGGGTGCCTGCCTTTCTTTGTTTGTCTTTATAGGACATTGATATCACATACCAAAGCTCTGGACCCTACCCGGCCCGTCACTTTTATCACAGACAGTAACTTTGCCAGGGACAAAGGGGTGAGTTTTTGCTTGCGTCAATATAATCGGTATACCAAAACACCTGCACTGCACACATATTATTAATTGTTACATTTATTATTTACCACAAAGCAGTTATTATTATTATTATTATTATTGTTATTATTATTGTTATAATTTTGTATTGAGGGAAGTGCTAGTGCATTTTTTTATTTTTGTAAGTGACTTAAAGGTGGAACTCAGCAATTATGGAGAACGCTTGTACGAAATCAGTGCATATCTCCCTACGATCCGATCATACTGTGTGTTACATTACAGTGTTAGAACACAGCCATAGGCTCTGTTATCTGGTATTTAAACAAAGGGGGCCTCCGTAGCAGGCAACATGCCCGTTCACAGAGCCTAGGCTGTGTATTAACACTGGATTTCTTTTCAGCTGACACAGTACGTACAGGACGAGACTTGTGAGTAGATATTCTCTGATTTTGTCAGGTTGATATTGACAACAAGTATTCTCCAGAATCGCTGACCAACATGTTTTTCTGTAGCTGTAGAAATCAGTGCTGAAGTGAATGATGTCACCTTTTCCCCACATAAGCCATGTAGGGCTACAAAACTCATACTACTAAGTTGTTGGAGAAAATACATGTACAGTGGAGGAAATAAGAATTTGATCCCTCACCAATTTTATAATCGCTGAGGGATCAAATAAATAAATTCACTTACAAAGAAATGAGCGGTCTATCATTTTAAAGCTAGGTTTATTTTAACAGTGATAGACAGAATATAGAAAAGAAAATCCAGAAAATCACATTAAAAAAAAAGATATAAATTATTTTGCATTTCATTGAGTGAAATAAGTATTTGATCCCCTACCAACTATAAAGAACTCTGGCTCCCACAGATTAGTCCTCGTGCTTTAAAACAGTATTCCTAATCTCAACTAGTTTCCTGTATAAAACACACCTGTCTCAACTTGTTACCTGTAGAAAATACACCTGCCCACAGAGTAAATAAATCGAACTCCAACATCTCCCTCATGGGCAAGACCAAAGAGCTGTCTAAGGACATTAGGGACAAGATTGTAGACCTGCCCAAGGCCGGAATAGACTACAAGACCATTGGCGAGAAGCTGGGTGAGAAGGAGACAACTGTTGGTGCGATTATTCGAAAATGAAAGAAACACAAAATGAGCATCAATCTCCCTCGGTCTGGGGCTCCATGCAAGATCTCACCTTGTGGGGTATCAATGATCATGAGAAAGGTGAGGGATCAGCCCAGATCTACACAGATAGATTGTTTATGATCCCAAGGCAGCTGGGACCACAGTCACCAAGAAAACCATTGGTAACGCACTATGCCGTAATGGAATGAAATCCTGCAGCGCCCGTAAGGTCCCCCTGCTCAAGAAGGGACATGTACAGAACCGTCTGAAGTTTACCAATGAGCACCTGAACGACTCAGAGAATGCTTGGGAGAAGGTGATGTGGTCAGATAAGAACAAAATCAAGTTATTTGGTATCATAGTGACTCGCCATGCTTGGAGGAAGAGGAATTCTGACTATGACCCCAAGAACACCATCCCCACAGTCAAGCATGTAAGTTGAAGCATTATGCTTTGGGGGTGTTTCTCTTCTAAGGGGACAGGTGGACTTCATTGCGTCGAGGGAACTATGGATGGGGCCATGTACCATGAAATACTGGGTGACAACCTCTTTCTCTCAGCCAGGTCCGTAAAAATGTGTCTTGGATGGGTCTTCCAGCACGCCGATGACCCTAAAAATACAGCAAAGGCAACAAAGGAAAGGCTCAAGAAGAAGCACATTAAAGTCATGGAGTGGCCTAGCCAGTCTCTGGACCTTAATCCAATAGATCTGTGGAGGGAACTGAAGCTCAAGTGACAGCCTCAAAACCTTAAAGATTAGGAGAGGATCTGCAAAGAGGAGTGGTCCAAATATCCTCTTAAAATGTGTGCAAACCTGGTCATCAACTACAAGACAGGTCTGACCTCTGTACTTGCCAACAAGGGTTTCTCCACCAAGCACTAAGCAATGTTTTGATAGGGGATCAAATACTTATTTCACTCAATGAAATGCAAAATAATTTATATCTTTTTTTTATGTGATTTTCTGGATTTTCTTTTTGATATTCTGTCTATCACTGTTAAAATAAACCTAGCATTACAATTATAGAGCGTTCATTTCATTGTAAGTGGGCAAACTTCATCAGTGAGGGATCAAATACTTATTTCCTCCACTGTATGTTGTCAGGGCCTTTAATGGCGGATGATGACCAGAAACAATATTCTCATAGATGGTGTTTTAATAGAAGTTCTACACACTATTTAAGGTTACTCATGAAGGAAAAGATTATCAGAAAAGAAAAGAGATACACAATAGTGCCACATGGCGCCATCAGCCATAACATGCCATTTCCTTAAATGTTCTTGTATAATGAACATAATGACCTTCTGTGAATTTGATAAAGTTCCAGAAGGAAAAAATAAGGGAGTAAAAGTTAAACTGACCTGCTGAGCTACATATGTTGGAATTCTGAAACTCTTGTTTACCCAAAAGCAAACTGAATTTTTGACATTGTTTACATTCCTGTGCAGTGAGGAGTATTTTTCAGGGTGTAGTTTGTCGCCTAAAGGTGGCAATTAGTTTGCCCGGACTTCCTGCAGCCACTAGTTTGTACAGTAGCTCTGAATTCCACTTTTCAACACTTTTTGTTTACCTGAGGGCTAAACATTGCTTTATTATGAATACATCTATTGACAAAAAGGAGCTATAAAATCAGCCTTTATTTGTCATTTATTATGTTGCAACAGAAACTTCAAGGAAATGTTGAATAGTATGTCTCAAGTCTTATTTTTTCTATTGATCTTATCCCTAGGCGCCCTTTGTGGATGTTATCTGTGTAAACAGTTACTTCTCCTGGTACCATGACCCTGGCCACATGGAGGTCATCCCCATCCAGCTCAACACTCAGTTTGAGAACTGGTACGGGAAGTACCAGAAACCCATCATCCAGAGTGAATATGGGGCCGATGCGGTGCCGGGGCTCCACAGTGTAAGGTTTCACACACACATAAGCATCCGATCACCTGACCATTAGCGCACAAGCAATTATATCTATATTTATTATTTCTGTTGCAAACTATAGCTGCAATGATTTGTTTTGATTTTGCTAAACATCAGTATATTCTAGATTCATTACACAAAGTGAAATATGTCAGACATTTCTTTTGTTTTAATATGGATGATTGATTGTGGCTTACAGCTCATGGAATACAATCCAGTATCTCAAAATATATGAATATTACATAAAACCAATCAAAAAAAGGATTTATAATGCAGAAATTTCAACCGTCTAGAATCATTTCACTTTTTGTGTAATGAATCTAGAATAGATGAAAGTGTCACAGAATTTCGTTATTATATAATTTTTTTTTTAAATGCTCCTGTAGATCTACTCTGATTGTGCCACTTTAATGCCGAGGCGTAAGAATCTGTCCTTTCCCCTCTCCAGGACCCACCTGTGATGTTCACAGAGGAGTACCAGAAGGCCGTCCTGCAGAGCTACCACGACGTGTTTGACCAGAAGAGGAAGCATTACGTCATTGGAGAACTCATCTGGAACTTTGCCGACTTCATGACTTTACAAGGTAATGATGTCATTTCCCCCACTGTGTATACAATGATCCTGTTGTGTATGTGTCAGAACGTCAGGGGGTCAATCTACATAGAAAAGTCCAAAATGTCCAATTTGCACATACTACTTGCTGTAGTTTGGTCTGGCTTTGAGAGTCTAATTTGCACATAACACTGTAACAAAATAAGCTCACTGCTCACACTGCACTGAACACCTAATGAGAGGGACCCTCTGTAAGAATGATGTAGCATATGAATTCATGTCCGATGCAAACATGACGTGTGTGATCAACACCTCCACCTACAAGACTGGTAATCTGTTATGTGTGCAGGTATGTCATCAAGTCGAGTCATGTTGGTAGTCAGTAGGTTTAACAAAGGATTCATGGATATCGACAGGATTTAAACAGACTCTGATATCAAGTTTAGAGATGTGTCTTATACCAAAACATATACCCTCGGTACCACCAAACAAAAGGGTGACACAAATAGGTATGGCACGGTTCGCTTATTTTGGTACCCTTTCCTAACTTTGACTGTGGACAAGTAAATAAATGCGAACCGTATCGAAACCGCTCGGTCTCTCTAGATCCTGTTAAGACCCTCCTACAATGGATTCATGCTAGAAGAAAATAGTAGACTAGTAGAATATCTTATAAAATATTACAGAAAAACAACATGTTCTTGATACGGAGTTTTAGGGTGTTAAAACCTATATTGCTTCACTCATTTTTATACAGGCCTAAAGGGTGCAATGTTTTCTCGATTTTGGTATTGAGAAAGCTCAAATTTACCCAGAAAGAAAATCTCTCCACACCTTGAATATAGTGCTTATCGACCTGACTAAATCTCTCTCTCTCTCACTCTCTCTGGTGTCTTTAGGGATCACCCGTGTGGTGGGGAACAAGAAGGGTGTGTTCAGCAGGCAGAGGCAGCCCAAAGCAGCAGCATTCATCCTGAGGGAGAGGTACTGGAGGCTGGCCAATGAAACAGGCAGACTACCTCCATGGACCAAGTACCCCTGCTCACTCTGACCCACCCGCTAGTCGGGGCACCCAGTCAAGGACATGTTAACACTATGGAAAGGTGCTGGTAAAATACTGTCAGTCTCTGGAGGCAGATTCCCCGAAACAAACATTGAAAAACTTGTTTTTTTAAAAGCAATTCAAGTATGTATACATGAGGTCGAAGCACCATGAAACCCAATTGATTTATGCTGTCTCTGTGGGCTGTAGGGTTTTGCAAGCAATCGGACACTTTTTATGCTGAAAACATTTTGCCCTCAGTGTCTCGTCTAAGGCACCATTCAATTTTTATACTCCTTTTAAAATTGTGATACGTTTTCCTTAGAATGAACCTTGACTGAAGGTTTAACAATTGTTTTAGTTGTTATGGGATATTCTGCTACAGATGGCAGAGGTGGAAAAACTGACCTTTCCTCAAGTGTGGATAACTGTCAGAGAAAGTACATTGCATTTCAAAGACACTGTAAAAGAAGAGTTAACACATTATGTCCTATATTCCTCTGCTCTGTGTGTTTGAGGACACGTTCTAATATAAAAGGCATAAAATAGTGTTAACGGTTTGATTGGATTGCATCTTTTATTCCTGGTGCATTGTGTGAATCATTTGACTGTTTTGAGCATTTTTAAAGGTTAAAATAACTTTATTACAATGCCGAGTCAAATCATGCATTTTTAAAGGTTAAAATAACTTTATTACAATGCCGAGTCAAATCATGCACCATGAAAGTGTTTTATTTTTGTATGTGAAAATTACTTTTGATATGAATCAATGTATTAAAGGCAAAACATGAATCGTGAACTTTTTTCTCTTTTTCAAACCACTTCCAACATTATCATATTTAACTTAAGGGTTAATTGGTATAACAATAACTATATAAGGCACCTTTCACACAAGATATGCAGCTTTGAGTGCCTTACAATAAGGAAATGACATGCACTTAGTGCTTCACAAGGAACAATACATTGAATGGAAATGTTCATCGACAATGGTAACATCTTTAACCCTCATCACACGGTTGATCGTTGTTACATTTTGACGAATACTGGAGATTCAGACTCCACTTGAAATTCCTTTCTAGTTAGAAACATCTTTACCTTTTCCTATGTGAAACAAACAGCCCTTTTAAATGGCTAGTTATGGTCTGCTTTAGGCTCATTGTCCCAGTACTTAATGTTTTTCTGTTTTGTTATTTTGGATCAGGTCCAACTGTAATTTCTGTTTACACAATAATTGGGGATTGCTAATCCAATAAACCCGTCTGTCAGCACTAGTATTGACATTAAATGGATAGTGTCAGATATCACTGATCCATGTTGAATACTTTTTCTTTAGTTTAATATCCCATGTCACAAGGTTTCTGTTGGGTTGCATTTTATTGCATCTGCAGCCAGTACCGGTTTTCAAAGTTTTTTTTTGTGGTGCATCCTGCAGTATTTCTTTCATTCGCTTCCAAAAATGCACATACCGCAAGGCACGGGCTTGGGCACTGGTATCGTAAAAACACAACAGCTTTGTCCAATGGTGCCGCTAGAACCAACAAAAACGTTCCTCGTAGCTACTTTAAACTCAAAAACGTATATTAAAAGTACTAACACTGATTAATCATTTAAGAAAGATTTAGGGAATTAAACTAAATTACTACCTAAATACCGACCTTTGACATTGTTCTTTGCTTCAAGAAGAAAAAACAAGTTTCATTTGATAAGTGACTTGTAAGAGCTTAAAAGGTCACTCAATGTGTCTGGGACAACAGTTGCGATGTGATTTCTGGAGGAACTTTTCCAGATTAAAAAAAATAACCCGCATGACGTCAGCAGGGGTTAGAGTCTAGACGCTATCAAGTTGCATTATCAAAATGATCGAATGCTTCGTTTTGGTGGTTTTCCCACATGATTCTTAAAGTAAGGACTTCTGTAGTTTTGTGTAACCCAGTTTTATGGTTTGCGGAGTACCCCTTTAAGAATTGTAGGTATTTTAACAATTTGAAAACAGACCATACATTGAAAATGCTTTTGGAACTCATCCTTAAAGGATGGGTCCACACACACAACCAATACTTTAATGTTATAGTAAGAAACCTTTAACATTTATTTGAACTACATCCCTAATATCAGTTTAACAGCATTTGAATCCCTTCAAATAACAAGTGACAGGGGCGTTTTCAGAGGGAATGTTTTAATGGTAGATCATTTCCACATGACAATGACACAATTAAAAATTTTCTCATGTCAACCTTTTCCACAGTTTTCCCTTAAAGTAAGCCAGATTTTAACAGATTATTTTTTTTGCACCCTCCTACCATTCATGTAACACTTTTTCCATGTAAGAAAATACAGCATTTTAAAACATATTTGGCAATACAGAAGCAAATCCAGTAAGTTTTTCTCCACAAAGAAACTGAATAAACATTTTATGCTGACACATGGATTCCTAGCCCTCCGACCCCTCAACTTTATTTTATTTTTTTAAACTAAAATAACCCAGAATGTTAACAGTCTATACAGCTAAAGGGCATAATTAATGATGAAAAAAGGAACATTACAATCATGTAGTTTTAAACAGAGTGTACTCCTAGCTAACGTCTAGCTAGACAAAATAAAGATGATAATTATATAGTGGAGTTCAGGAAGGGAATAAGAACCAGCCATCGATTTGACAGGGCGTTCGTCTGCCAATTTTCTGAATGGATTTATGCACCGATTTGTGGATATATCTAATCTCTGGGAATTACCAATTTAATCAGATTACATTTTAAGGAAGGCATGCAGAGGTGCCCGTTACAGATACCATTCTTCATTTTACAAGGCTATTACTGTTGCTCGTCTTTGGCTCAAGGCCTAGTGATCAAACAGAAGGCACTTTTGTTGGCATTGGTGATGCAATTAACATGGCAGTTATACCTCAGGGCCTAAATTAATATTAATGAGAATGCACTTTCGATTGTTTTGACCTTTTTTCTTTTCTTTTTTACATTATATCATCACACGACACGGTGATCCATTTACAAGTTTGTTTTTTTCGACTCCACATCCAAATTGCTCACCCATTTTTTTTAAAGTAACTGCACACATCTAGTGTAATAGGCTTGCATATGACTGGAATCATGAACATAGTAACAGGCAACCTACTGTAGACTCAGTCCTATGGTCGACACCCACGGGACCCATAGCTGTTGCCACAACAACTGGCAAGTAATATGTCTGTCTGACCCTTCTAAAATAAGAAAAAAAAATTGACTTTGTGCAAGTGAATCCATAGGAGACTTGTCTTACATGCGAGTGAACAGGCTTTCCCAGGAAAAAGGACAAAGGACAAAAACAGTGCTGTGGTTGATCTCATTGTGAGCCGAGATGAATCAGAACCTGATGTAAGCCCGTACAAGGCAATACTGAATAAGGAAGATCTTAAAGATGAAGTGCTAAGGAATGAGGCAAACATTTAAAAAAAACATAACATGATGGACCTGGACCATATAGTTGGGTTGTAAAAAAGAACTGTACTGGTGCTGGCATGCTTTTAGCCAAATTACTAGCAACCATGACAATGCAACATGACTGTGGAACATCTTCCAAAGCAGACCATAGTGTTTAAAAAGAGTTTGAATTTTGCTCAAAAGGGGAACTGCACCCATGTCACACATCAAAGCCTGTTTAAAAGGTGTTGGGGAAACATTGACGATTATGTGAAGTCGTATGTCCCATCTAAGTGATTAATATAAGAATGTCATTTGATTCAGTGTCAATTGGGTCTGAAGACTTCAAAATCAAAAGAATCCGTTGGTCACATGCATCCATTATACACCTGTTACTCAAACCCAAAGGACAAATATTGACAGTGAACCAGATACATGGTCTTCACAGAGAAGAATTGAGCAAAGTTCATCCCATAATGATGAGTGGAAACTGTCTAGAGACGAACATTATGCTTTGGAAAAAGCGGTAACAGTGATGTAACACAGTCTACACAGTGGATATGAAAAGAAGTAAAATGGGTTACAACAACAGGAATGAATAGACCATTTCACCTTGAAAATAAGTGGGGAGGGGCAGTGGGGGGGTGGCATCATCATCTCAATTTCCATTTTCTTAACACAACTGATGACTTCACAGGAAGCACATTGTTGAAAATGACTCTCCTGATAGCTGCTATCGTCAATAATTTAACCACCCTAAGCCCAGAAAGAAAAAAGAAAAAACTGTTAAGGGGCATGGAGAGACTAGCAGTGATTGAGACTATTAACAAGCTGGTTTTAACACCACGAATGAATCACATTGTTTACAGGTATTACTAAGACTGTTGTACATCTCTTGACAGCGTAAGTGTGCGTGTGTGTAAGATTGTCCGACATATGCTTAAAAGCCGGGACACAGCGTACCATGCATCTGACGAGTAGGATGCTTGAAAATCGGTGGCTTTCCGAATGGGGAGAGAGAAGATGGTCGTACTCAGAAATATAGTTTCTAGCACACTGTGGTCTCTCTCTCTCTCTCTCTCTCTCTGTACAACCCCTTTGCTATGTCAGATGATAAGCTAAAGTAACTTCATAAAAAGTGTCTTGCAGTTGTTTTGTCTGAGAAAAACCACCAGGGACCCAGATCTCTTTCCTTCCCCCCCCCCAACGCAAGCTCCACATACGGAAATCTTAATGCCTTTGCGAGGCTTCTGCCAGCCCCGACATCCTTTCAAGTCTTGTTCACTTCCCCCCATTGCTAATGAACTGTAACTCAGCTATGGAAGAGATCACCGCTACCGTTCAATTGACATCAAGTGTGTACCAGGCTGGACAGTGAACCAAAGAAATGCCAGATGAGCTAAAAACTGTAACAGCAAGATAAAGAGAGCGGACAATCACAGTGTAGCAGCCTTTTCGCTACCTAATGTTATGACTCCATTTTGGGAAGGGGGGGGGGGAAGAAACACTTGACTGGTATCTTCATTTACAAAAACTGTGATCATAAAAAAAAATAAAGCCTTGGACCTGTGACATTAAAACAACGAGCAAAACAATTGTGTTAACAAGACGACACCCCCCCCCATCAAAAAAAAAAGGTAATTCACCTTAACACTCCTTTAGGCACATAAGTCTTTATGGATCCCACTTGAGTGGACTAAGGAATGCTTTTCACACAATAACTAAAAAAAAAAAAAAAAATGAAAAGTGAGGGTGCCTTTATGCAAACTTGGTGAGAAGAACCTAAAGTTCAGTTTTAAAAAGACTTGTGTCGGTGGCTTAAAGAGGAAACAATCACCACATCACTCTGAACTGACTGGAAGATGTCCCGAGCACATCTCCACACAACTGGTCCACCTAACCCGTGACCTTGATCGCTTCGTTTTGTTCCAGATTGACTCCCGTTTGGTTGGTGGTTTATGTCGTTGTTGCTTGTTTTTCCTTTAAAAAGGTTCCGTGTCAACACTAAAATCACAATCTAGCCTGGAATATTGCTCAGCAGCTATTTACAGAATTGCAAAAAAAAAAAACTATCTGACTCATCTACACACAATACCTCACATTGTCCCGTGTATATATATATATTTTTTTAGTGGTCCTCATGGAGAAAAAAATTTTTTAAAAACGAACTACAAAGTGTAAACATGAAGAAAGAAAAAACAAATCTGTATAATGTTAATGGTTTTTTGACCCCCACTTCTCCACTACCAACAACCAGCCATAGAGCCTTTATCTGCAAACTGTACGATAACCTAATGAGTGTTTTTTTTTCTTGAATTTTGGGACCCATTCCGAGTTTTAGTGCAGATCCGCTGTGCAGTTATTAGGACCTTTCTAACCGTTTCAAGTAAAACCCCTTTGAATGTCCTGTTGTTTTTCTTCCATTCTGCGATCCTTTTTTTGTTTGTTCAAAAGAGAGCTGTCCTCCATCGTTCTGTATTGTGGCGTCCTGCCTCTTGCTTGCTCCGGTTGATGTGTTTCCCCACACACCACACACACACACACACACACACACACACACACACACACACACACACACACACACACACACACACACACAGCCCGCCAGCCCCTTCCTTTAAGTGAGTACAATGTTAAACAAGGAAAAAAAGAAATTAAAAAGAAAATCCTCTTCCACTTACAAATCCTTCCGTGTTTGCAACATTGAGATGTCAGGCCCAACATTTAAGTTAAATTTCTTAATTTTTTTTGTTTGTTTTTTTTAAACACACAGCAGAATAAACATTGTTTGGAAGCAAGGTCTCCATGGCAAGTCAAATGTTCAGAGGTCACGTTTCTTTTCTCTTTTTTTTCCTTCTTCTTTCGTTTCTATTTCATATTTTTCCTTGCTTGCCGCGCTCCCGACGGCTTTAGTCCTGCTTGGCCTGGAGCGTCTGCTTCCAGGCCTCGTTCAAGTAAACCAGTCGCTTGTAGTTGAGGGTAAAGAGAATGAAGTTCAGCGCGTATGTGGTGACGCAGATGATGCAGAAGTCCTTAAGGACAAAGTAGAGGATGTAGCCCAGGTAGAGCGAGCCCACCACCGACAAGATGGATGTCGTCATGAGAATAAGGGCGGCCATTGCACTCACAGTCATTCCTACGGTGAGAAACAAAAAAAAAACTAAAGCTTAGGAAAATTACTGTTTAAAATAGGAAGGGGGGGAAAAAAAGGACAATCTTGGAACACACAAGCAACCTGATGAGTCTGCTCTTTTCTCAGAGCTCCCAGCCCCAGACAGTTCTCTATTTCAGTTAACAGTGTCCTCGTGATGACAGAAGGCTCAAGCACTGAACAGGCTGGTCATAGTATGGTCTGTGGTCACATGAAGTGCTGTCATAGTTCTAAGGCAAAGTGTCCTCTGTGTTTGGGATACTTCTATAGGTTTGTAACTATTGCTGCCTAACAGACAAGGATTTTCTTTTGCTACAAAAATTACTTCCATCTACTTTGTCATTAAGCAGCTCTTTCTTTTCATTATGAAATATGTTTGATATGAACCCGATATTGATAGCTCAATAGCTCAAATGTAACAGTAGGGTCCTGCTCTATCTTCATGGCTAAAAGCGCCAAGCCAAACAGTTTGATATTTGCACACACAACTTTGAAGGTGTGATTGGGCTCACCGTGCTCACTGTGAAACACACATAGCCGTTAAAGGGTGTTCTCCATTAATTATAATTAGTGTTCAATTACAATCAATGTTTTACACACCTACAATTGTTCTTTACTTGAGTAATTATATTCTAACGCTTTGTCTTTGTGTTTGTTTGGCCTATTCTGATCATTAAAACTAAATATAATAGAACTACTAAGCTCTATAGAAAAAGTAGTTAGCTCCACCTTTAACAGCTGCAACATTAAATGGATGCACACATTAAAAGGTGGAATCAGCGATGATGATAAAATACCATAAGGAAAAATAAATGAATTAGTCATTTCCATGAGGTTTTTGTGACAAATAATAATATCTCTGCATTGTGACACAAAATGACCTGACCCCATTCTCTTAACGTGAAGGAAGAATATCATGGGAAACTGTCAAATGTATTTCACATGGATGAGAACATTTAAGTCAACGGTAAATGGCTTTTCAAGGCTATTCCCATGCTGACCACTGGCAATAATCAGAGGTTTAAACTTTGGTTATGCAGATTATGTCGCCGGTAACTCTCACAAATATTGACCGTCAAAGCCGTGAGAATATAAAATAAAGTTTTGAAACTGAGTGGTTTGGGCCTCAAACATGGAAATCTCGACCACGCTGTAGCAGTTTGGCTAAACTGGGCCGCTATTGTGTCCGTCAAATGAGTGCTAACTGCTGTGGCTAAAAGGACCTCTTGTTCTGTGCCAGCACCAGGTGGCCAGGCGGGCCTACAGGCCACTCGGCAGGCAAACATGTCAAAGCAGCATGACTGTATCAGCGACACCATCAATGTACTGAGGGGAGGAGAACGTGGCCCTTTATGTAACCAAAATGGGGAAAAACTCATTTGAAACAAGTCACACAGAAGGAGAAATGATAACGGTGCCTTTGAACAGTCAATGGCAGAAGTTAAAAAAAATATATATATATCAATTGCAGTTCAGTCAGGCAAGCTTCTTCTCATAAAATATTTGATGGTACAAATATATATAAAATTAAATATATTGCTATCACTGTTGTGTGAGTATAAAAATACAGCCACTGACGCATGAAGGCCGCATGTTGAGTCAGCACTTGCTTGTGCAATGTCCTGGGAGTTCTGCACCTGAGTTTGCAACAGCAACAGATAACTGGGAAAGAGAAAAAGGCATCTCACCTAGTAGAAGCTGAAAGGCATAAAAGGCTATCCCGTAGACACTGTTGGGTTGGTTCAGTGCGCTGTCATTTCCAAATATGGAGCCCAAGAGTCCAAATCCTCGGCCCCACCTGAACCGCACAAAAAACATCCACAAATAAGTGGATTAAGTTAACAGCTTTATTTCAGGAGGACAGATAGGGGGAAACTGTGGCAAACTGAACAGAGAAATGGATCACAGCTGAGATTAAAACATAAAAAATGTCTTTACTTGTTACCAGGAACCTGCAGTACTGGCTGGGTGAGGTCAGCTTTTTAGCAAAATTGTGTTTTAGTATCGACAAATTTTATGTTAACAGAAAATGATTCTGTTTTTTGATGGACTAGTGCTGCAACAATTGATTATTTGAATTAAGGTTCGAAATCAGTGAAAATCTCCTTACGATCCGATACCTGTATACTGGGGGGGAAAGCTGGCGTTAATTCACAGCCTAGGCTCTGTAAACTGGTATCTTAACAAAGGGGGGGGCCGCCGTAGCTAGCAACATACCAGTTTACGGAGCATAGGCTTTTCAGCACACACAGAATGGATGGACAGGTAGCGGATCGTCAGGAGATATTAACAGATTTTGACAAAAAGTTCATTTGACAACAAGAGTTCTGCAGAATCACTGACTCCACCTTTAATCGGCCAATTGTTGTATCCATACAAGGACATTTTACTGTTTTGTAGACAAAACAATTGTCTATAAAACAGTAAAATGTCCTTCTCAGTTGAATGTGACATCTTCAAATGTTGGTCCTAGACTTTTTTTTTTTTCCATTACATTTACATGACATGAGCAGTTCAGTGGGCGTAACAGATACGAGCCAATTCCTGTGGGCCAACCACTGGTTCCACCTGTTAATAGGGCTCTGCGGTACACCACTACCTGTAACTAACTCAACTTTATAAAACACTGCCCTGCTGCAAAGCCATTTGTCTTAAGTTGGCTGCGATTATATCAACAGCAAATGTCAACATAATTAGCTGATAGATTTATTTTAAAGAAAAACCCCCAAGAACTAACACACAACAAGATACATTTTCAACATGTTCAGTAAACGCAACACTCTTTCACATGGACTCAAACTGTCTTTTAGCTCTACGTGTGTTAGCTTTTAATTATGCTTTGGTGGACATTAAAATAAAAAAGGTGCTCATGTCGCATTGGAGGCCAGGAGAATGGAGATAAGACAATGGTTCAATAACTTGGAGAACTTTTGATTTATTGGTTCTCATTTACCACCACCACATGACCGATTGTGCCTTAGAGTATTAAGAAACAAGGGGAGACAGTCAATATCTAAACATAATGCTATCAGAAAATGTCGGAATGATAGCCAGAGTTGCGGTGGATATAAATTTAAAACCCAAGTGCAAGTATGTTTCCATATTAATAGATAAAAACAATCAGATGACAGTTGTCTTAGTGTGCAATTTGTTCAGCAATCTTATTTCATGTACCACGTTATCAAAGAACATTTTCCCAACATATTATTGTTCCCACAACGTAGCAAACAGTGAGGCTCTCAAATTTCACAACAGAAGCAATTCTGGCAAGTGTTCCAAGGCGTTATCCATAACAGATTAGCATTCGAGGACGCAAGCAGAAAACATGCAAAAGCTAACAATATAACAAAATACAATAAGCAAATAGAGGGTAAGGCAAGTCCTTGGCGACATTATATGTCAGCATGCTGGAAACCAGAATTATTTAGGCTGCAGTAGAAACTTTTAGCATACTTCATTGAGAGGGAATACATTCTGTCATCATTACTTCACTGTTTTTATAGAGAACCAGTCACACTACTGAAACTGATGGTTTGCAGTTTATTTTAGGCGTGACTCTGTAATACTTGAAGAATTACCTCACTCACCCTACAAATATGCAAGAACTCCTAAACAGGTTGCATTCCAGTTTTGCTGGCAGTATTTGTTCAGGCCCTGCCAACACTCCCATTCAGTGAGATTCAATAGGTAAGCTGGAATGGCAGAACTGGTTGTCAACAATAGCAGTGGTCTTAAGAATATGAAGGGGATGTTATCTTGTATGGCTGACTGCTTGCAAGACAATCTCTACTGAGTAAACAGCCTGGGATGTATCTCTGATTGTAACATAAGTAGCTGAAGCAACACTGTAGCAGTATCTGTAGCCTATCTGTGTAACTGTGGCAATTGATTTATCCGGTATCAATATGTGACAGTGAGCAGCACTGAATCTTTAAGGTGGCCAACAGTGTTCCAGTCCCCTGCACTGACCTCTGGAACAGCTCTGTGTACTGTCCCTTTAGGTAGCCGGGGTGTACATTTTAACCCCTTGGGCAGACTGATAGCTGCCGGTGACATTAGCACGACAGCTATATATAATGACAGCAGCATGACAGCTAACCTGCAGCTAACGTGAGCGCTAGCTAGCAGGTTAAAAAAAAGTTACCCACATTATGCCAGCTAATCATAATCAGTGACAGTTTTGTTCGGAGCAATGAATGACTTGATAAAGCAACAACACTCACACACACATAGCCTCCATCAATGACGCTAGGCTGATCCAGCTACCGTCCACTTCTGAGCTAAAGTTGGTGTTACAGATGTGCTAGCCTTTGACACACAAGAGCATTCCAGTGCCAGCAGTTCGCTTTAGTAACCAGTAACTTCCACACAGCTGGCGGCTCTGTGCTGGTAGCTACCCGGCTGGGAAGAACAACGTTAACAAACGGGCTGCGTTAGCTAACGGTTAGCGGCGTTAGCTTCACCGAGCTACATGGCTCAGTGTGTGCTTTTTAAATGATAAGCTAAAAGTTTGCTTATTTCAGACTAGTTATTTTAATAACAATTGCCCCGCAGCTCGCCTGCACCTATAGTTTACAGTTCGTTTTGGCGGCAGAGGGCAGCAGGCAGACGTTAACCTGGAGCGTCTGACAGTTTAACCCGCGCAGCCCGTCCCCTGTTGCCACAATAGCATCCTCATTGAGCGCTCTTTGCTGAATTCAAATTACCTGGAGCTGAACACTTTCGAGCAGCTGATGGAGCTGCTGACGTCGCACATGGCCTTAAAACTCGGATCCCGAGCCTTTTCCGTCTCGACATGAAAGGCATATATAGACAACACTATGCCTAGCAAGCAAACCAGAAGCCTAGCTATTCTTTCCCACCGAGGGGTGGACACTCTCAGGACGGGCGCCGCCATCACTCTCTGGCCTAGCTGGAGACACGCATACATACGCAGCGAGCTCGCCTGCGAGACACAACTGCGACGTGGAAAAGCGTCAGGACGTGACACACCGTGAGGGGCGGGTCGCTGTGCTGAACGAACAAACCCATTGACTGTATTAAAAGTACAAAAAACACTGAACACAGCTCTATGCGGACACACTGTGACTACCCAGTGTATTGGAAAATAAATAATCTTCGGGTCATACTGAGGTTTCCAACACTGCGCAGTATTGTAACAGTGACAGCTGAGTGTTTAGGCCTACATGTAGGCTACTAAGAGAAAATACACTATGTCCAATTAAAACAGTTTAAGTTTACTATTCATATCTCAAACAAATGTCTCTCTGAAGGTCTCCAAAACTTACATCCCCACAAAATAATGGTGCGTTAGTAACATTGTTATTACAACAAATTAAATCGTCACACACACAGCACACTTGTCCAAATAGGCCTAGTCCTGTTCAATAAAAAACATTAAAATAAAAAAGACTCAATCCAACATGGGACATTAACATGCAAAGACAAAAATACATCCTATAGAAATTACAAGCTAGGCTATAACTAGCAATATTTTCAATAACCTGCACAAAATATTTATTGAATGTAGCCTATAGTGAGTATTTCCTGAGTTGCAGAGCCGCGCCATCACGTGACTCGCTGTATATCAACACAGAGTGACATCATCTGTTTACTTGCGCTCTGACTCCTCTGCTGGAAACTGCTGCACTCGGTCTGAAAATGGCAACAGACATGGAAAGATTCGCTTCTTTCGAGCAGGCCTTTTACGATCAATATGACTATTACAATCTGCTCGAGTATTCGTGCCATGCCTGTGGAAAAGGGAGAAGCAAGAGGGAGATCGAGATGAACACAAACCGCCATATCCCCGCCGGACACGAAAGGAAAATAGCAGAAAAACTTCACAACAGCGAAATGAAACGCAGGCGAACCAAGAGCACGTCGTGTTGATGGCATTCCTCGGTGTTTACAGGTAACAATGGTGGTTTGCGTCGGCCTTATCGAGAACCCCTTTTTGGTGATTTTTTTTTTTTTTTTTTTTTAACAATCGGCCTTTGTCATAAAGTAGGCTAATAATTGGGCCTACATAACCAACAAGATCCTGCAGACCAGTTATGCGGTTAACTCCCATTGGTGTGAACCATGGTGTGAATACAGTCCGTAAAGCTGCAATTAATGCTTAGAAATTCAGGTTTGCTTGGCTCTACCTAAGTAGGTCACGCTGAGGATTATATATTTTTTAGATCAAGCCATTACTTTGAAACATGATTTAATTGAACCTATTCTGTTTGTATCATTATAAAATCCAACCAGGCTCCATTACATTTTTCATACAGGTGAAATAACTGATACAGACAGTTGTGTGATATCTGGAGGCCTATGCTTTAAGACTGGATAAGTTGTCGCCATTCAAGTCAGCATTCTTTTTTTTAAAGAAGAAAAAAAGGAAAGTTAGTATGAAAACATTAATCGACCTTCTCAAATGTGGAGATTCCCTGATTTCTCCCTGTTGTGGACAATTGTACATTATACTGTCTGTGGCTTTGAGGTTGGTAACAGGCAAGGGGAAATACATCAGCAACATGTACTATGAGGGAAAAAAACATATTAAGACAGTTTATTTGACTTTTTGTATACACAATTATTGATTTACAATATAATCTGCAGTCGAGTAGATCATGAAAATAACCTCCAGTTACACAACATGATTTTTTTGTTGACCATTTCATTCTGATATCCACTCAGATACGGAAGTTGGATTGCTGGTGTTGACTATGGCCAAGTGTCTGTCTCTGCCTTCCCTGACCCAGTGAATGGAGCTGTGACGAGGGGGAATACGTCCTGTATTAACAGTCACGACTCACGAGAACGCTCTCCTTTTTACACTCCACCCTGTAACGAGACCTGCAGCTCTCGAGTTACAGCTGTGCAAGATTATAGTTAGTGTTGGGATATAGGCATATAGGTTACTGGTGTGTGTGCTTGATAAAACGTAGTTATTTCTATAGATGCATAATATATTGTACTGTCATTTGATTCAATAAAAAACTCATGGGAAATGAAACAATGTGCATTGTTTTGCTCATATTGCTTATAACTGACAATAAACACTTGTCTACTTAGTTTAGGTTTGTGAAGTATGCTGTGTCACTGTTTTGTGTTTTTTGTAGTTTTTGTAAAAGTACAATCTATCTCTCCCATTTTTCTTTTGAATCATTTGACCCGACTATTCCTTTGTGAATGTCTCCCTCCTGTCTGTGTCCATTGTTTTCTCAAAGGGGATTAAGGGCTTGCTGTTTACTTTTTTGTATCCAAGTGCAGTGGAATGCACATCCACCCACAAAGGCCAAGCGGCAAGCATGCTTTCCAAAACACTCTCACGGACATTGCCCGAAGCCTAGAGAAAGACTTTGTATGCATTTTATATGGTTAATTTTTATTCTTTATTTATACTCAAGAGATCAGTCATTGAGGGGTGTCCCATATTTACAATGACATGGAGTCAAAATGTATCTGCAACTGGAAGTTTAGGAAAGTACATTGCAGGAATTTAAAAGTTACATAGGCCTAAATGAAGGATAACACTCTAATTCAGTTCAACCAGATGGTCGCCAATAAAAAAAAAAAAAAAAAAAAAAAAAAGATTGTAGGCTATATGCAACTGCTACATTTGACTGCTTTTATTTTGAAGGTTCAACCGGAAATCAGCTGATATCACTTCCGTCCTGGTCTTCACACATGTATGAGCCGAGCTGCTAGGAAAGTTAACAATTTATCAGTCATTTATTTTTTTGTTCCTGCCAAGATGCAGATTTGCAGTGTGTGCAGCGAACAGACACCGAAATACAGATGTCCAGCCTGCAAAATAAGATAGTAAGTCATTTTAAATAACAGTACACATAACTTCCAGTTACTTCAAGATGTGGTTGTCTGTGTTAGCCTACTAGCAACATGTAAGCACATTTAAAACATAGTTTGAGAACAGAGAACATAGATATTGTGTTGCTCTAGTAGATTAGCAAGTTTGTAGCCTGATTTACCATATAGGCTAAAAGGAGGGCTAATATATGGGTTCTCCGCCCTGGCCCATACCCAAAGCTAAAGCCACATAATAACGTTACAGACGTAGCATTGTTTTAAAAACATGTGAAGTAAAACATTTAAACCGAATACATTATGAGCATATTTGTACATATGAACATGCCACTGACCTAAATTATGTCCTCAAGTTACACGTGAAATTCATTTAGGACTCAAAAACACATGGGACGGCAACTCACGATGGTCAAAAAAGTTTACGATTTGACTTTCTGCTGTACAAGCGATCTCTATACAATCATGGGTTGCTTGTTTAATTTATCCAGTCATTCATTCATGAATTCAATCTGATTTTTGATATAATAATAATGATATAATCTGTCAGACAACTGTTTTGATTATGGTAAATTATTCATTGTTTTTTTCCTCACAGTTGTTCAGTTGGCTGTTACAAGACGCATAAAGGTAAATCAGCTTATTTTCAGTATTTTAGTGATCTATTCGTATATGTTTTGATAAGCTGTGATCATTAAGAAGAAATATTCCTCTGATCCATCATCTAATTTGTTTGTTTTGTTTATAGAGACTTGCCTTCCTGTTGAGCCGCCTGCCCCTTCTGAGCCTGAAGCTAATGGTGCCTTCACCACTGGTATGATGTTGTTTCTCTCATCAGTAGTTCGTCAATGTCAGCCAACAAGAGCACCAATCAAATGAAGCACAATAGGTCATGTCGGCAACATATACCTTACCATAATCATGAAATTGTAAGAATTGTGATGGATTACTGTATATAGAAATATACTTACAACATACTAGTCTTATTTTATAATGCTTAATATCCAAGAGCTTGCCAACAAGCGTCATTGTCCTGATTACACTGAAGATAAATGTGAGCTCTTTATGGACGTATTTGTTCCTTAAAAGTTGTCAGAATAGGGATTTAATTGTCCCTTTCAGTAGATTATCTCTGCAATGAGACTAATGTGACGTCAAGCATTTTTTTAACTACATTGTCTTTGCAGAGCCGTGGGGTGTTGAGGATCTTCTGCATGAAGAGGACATCAGAGACAAAGTGTCCATGCTGAGGCTCCAGCTGTTAGGTATTCATATTTAAGCATTACCCCTTTTGTCTATATATGTAACCCTTCAATTCTTCTTAACATCAGGGGGCCAACATCACATGTTGAATATGCCTTCATCAATCTAATATTTGGTTCAGCTAATGACCAAACAAAATCAGATGTGAGTAATAACTGGTGTTTTCCCATGTCCTCTGCAGGTCAGTCAAAGGAGCTAAGGGATCTCCTATGCAACCCCCATCTGAGACAGTTGTTATGCTCCGTGGACACAGCAGACAGCAAATACGACGCAATGAAGGACGCCATGCAGGAGCCTCTGTTTATCGAGTTCTCAGATCGGTGTTTGAAAATTGTAGAAAATGAAGCAAAATCGTCAACATCACAATGAAGGTGATGATTTGTAAACCTTGTCTGAATTAGTGTTCGAGATCATTTATTATATTTTTGTAGGGGGGGTGGGGTTCCTTTTTATTTTAAATATAGTTAATCAAATTTCTTGTAATACGCAGCAGTGTGCTGTTTCTGTAATTTGTTGGTCTAACTTCCTGGGAAATGACAGTATGTAAATAGTGTTCAAATAAATGCTGTTTTCAAACATAATTCCCTGAGTCAACGCTTTACTCCTGCACATCATAGCAGATCACATGAAGACAAAGTAAGAGGTGAAAGTAAAGTTTCCACATTTAATGTTACAAAATTTAATGTAACAAAATTGACATTTATTAAACAGCCATTTAAACATTAATGTTATTCAAGTTATCCATTGATCCCTTGGTACCACTGACAAAAAAAAAAAGTTTACAGATTTCCAAATAAAAACTCAGTGACTCACATTTCGGTGAATCGATCTGGAAAAAGGTCAAAAGAGAATTATTAGCAAATACAGATTTGCTAGGAATGTCGAAGTTGGATCAAAGCTACGATGATAAATGGCAGTGTTAAGTTAAATCATTTTATGAAAAACATGCTTTGAATATTACAATGATGAATATAATAAAACCTGATGGCTATAATGTTTGTTCTGTTCTCCCACACAACACAAGTGTGAGGGCTTTGGTATGCTACGCAGCACCTTCCTGAATGCTTGCAGCAGATTCAAACTCCCATAAAAAGTGGTTCAATCAAACATTTGCATATTATAAAAACCCTTTATCAAGCAAAGAGCAGCAATTTGCATAAACCTGGGTTCATCCTTTCCCAGTCTCACATCTGTGATGTGTGCTTGATCATAACATACCTGTCTGTTGCTTAATGCCAACAGATGCCTGGTTTTAATGTGCAATATATATGCTTTACATGTGCAATACTCGCTTAATTGCTTTTTCCACCCCCAGCATAAATCATACCCAGAATAAATGCTGGTGTGATGTTGTCCTATCACCTTTAAACAGGTCTATCAGAATCCATAATGAACTCAAACACAATCACCCTAAAAATAAATACATATACTAACAGCACATTTGTGAATTGAGTGTAGATCTTTAAGGAAACAACTTTTAGAATGCCCAATTCTTAACAGATGTTCCAAAGAGGCAACAATAGGACACAAACATCCGTTTTAAAAAGTGCTCAGATTGGCTGTTTGATTTCAGTTATGCAGACGGGCACTAAGACTAATCTTAAAAGATCATAATCACAACTCTCAGCCCATTCATTGTTTTCTGCATGTAGGAAAATGGGCATTTTTTTGAGAACCTGGCATGATGGCCACAACACATAATTTTTAAAAGTGTGAATGATCACTTTAGACATGTATAAAGAACCAGGTTTGTTTCAGATAATGGAAGAGCAGCTGCTTCACTGATTGTCCCTCATCTGTGTCCATCAGTCTTAAGTCTTTAGTGTTTTGCAAAGAACTCAAAAGTTACAAAGTTTTCTCCAGCAGGATCTCGTTGAACCCCGTCACGTCGCTCTTCTTCTCTGGTTGCCTGTCGGAGTAGAGGAGCGGAGATCTCTGATAGTGAAGCTTTATAGATCCCTGAGAGGAAAAAGAAAAATAGAATCTCAAATGACCAATCGTAAATATGATTCATATGAGAAAAGCTTTGAAGGACACTTAAAGCTGTACTATGTCACTTTTATTTTGGAGTGTCTTTTCCTACTGTACATCCTTTCAAAACTAAACTATGTCACATGCAAAGCAACAGCCTGAAAATAAATCCAGCGTGGCTTCAGCTTGGAAAATATTTTTTCACGTCATTTCCTGAGGGAATGTAGGGGGCAGACAGTAGGGACTAAAAGTAGTTTTAGAGAAGAAGTCACAAAACAAATTTAGGTGGAATGTTGGTTGTGGGCAAATACACAGTGTGAAATAAAACAACTTTTTTTAATTGAGAATCATAGTTTCACTTTAACAGAACAGAAGCTGTGGATGTGAGCTGACCTTTGGTTGAGCCCGTATGGAGGCGAGCCCCTGCGTGTACTGGTTGGTTTCCACCTTATACTCCCCCCTGCTGGAGGGCAGGTTGAGGGAGGCCATGACAGAGACCATCTTCTGGAAGCCTGTGGCCGTCAGGGACATAGTGATGGATGGGGCCCAGGCCAGAGCCAGGCCCATGGGCCAGCCTCGCACCGAGACAGGCTCCTGAAGGCTGGAGAGCTGCACTGAGCCGCTCTCCCTGATAACAGGGTCTAATACTGGCTCCTCTTCCTCCACAAGGTCCTTTGCATCATCCAGCTCTGCCTCAGCCAAGGATTTCAATAGGCTCTGCCACAACGAACAAAACAGTCATTTACATATTGTACATTCAACCGTCTATATATATTTAACAGGGGACAGTGCACATTAATAAACATAGATGTAAATTCATTCCAGAAGGCCATTTTTCATCCGTCGTCCCTGGAGAGATTTAGCATGATGGACAGTTTAATGTTTTTTTTATTCCATGCATTCTTCTTCCTTGTCAAAACTGGGACAATCCTTGCGTTCCAATCCCCATACTTCCCTACTATTTAGTATGCCAGAAAAAGATTTAGGATGTCCCAATACATGCACGTCAATTGTAGTATGCTGAAAATACATAAATGCCCCCACTAACTCCAATAGCATTTTGGAGTATTCGTCTTTATTCTAGACATTTCTTGACATAATGAAAACTTCATTATCTGATTTTTTTTTGGCTTTCATGTGGCCCTAAAACTCTTCTGTACTTTAGTATGTTATGTAGTAAAAACAAAGAGTATGTGATTTGGAACGCAGGGCATATTTGGATTCACGTTCTTTCCAAATCTCACCGTCCACTTCCTCCAAGTGTTCTGGATGAGTGCAGCTGCTCTGTTCCATGTGTGGACCCGCCTCCTGACCAGCCAGGACCGCACCACTGCAAGAGGCAGAAAAACAACGTCAACCATCAACGTCTAACCATCGTGGAGAGAAAGGTCTATATACTAGGGACGTTAGGGAGAGAATGTGCTGTGTGAGTCCGTGTCCAGCAACTAGAATGCCTGTGTTTGAAGATGCTATAAAATTGGTGAAAGAAATCCAGTAAATGATGGGAGCCTAAGTTGTCAAATAAAGACCCCGTCAAAAAAAGGACAAAGCTATTTAGACGCACTCGTACTCGCTATGAGAAACACACAAAGTAGAAAAGAGAGCCAACACAAACAAGTTTATATTTGGCAAAGGTAACTTAATCTTAGCGAGCTCAATGTTATCTTGAATAAAGAATTGTTAGGCCAGGACCTAAAACAAAAGGCTACAGTTGAAGTATTAATAAGTATAACTTGACTGTAATACCGTGTATCCGGGTATACATAGGTTTAAAAAGGGATCAAACATTGGATGCTACCCAACCCAAGTATGTTCTCCCATTCACAAGGGAGTACAAAAAGACATGGTTCCTGCTGTTCCAGGAGGTCAGGTCAAAGCCGGCAGACTGGCACAGAAAGGGAGGCAGAACACGTAGCCCTACTGATAGCACTCGGCTGTACCTGGCCAGGGCATTTAAAGAGTTTACCTGCTTGGATGAGAGTAGCAGACTGCTGGCGGGCGTGGCGTCTGTGTCTCTGGTACCGCAGCCAGCAGCACTGAATGGAGAAGGCACAATGACACAGGATCTTCTTCCTCTGATCCTCCAGCAAGTCTAGCTGTAAGACAACAGGCAGGTCAGCACTCACAAACAGAACACAGACCTTACTTGATGGATTTGATTTGATAAGCAACTGAAACACCCAATAAGGGCAGTACAACCAGAAAGAAAAAGAAATTCTTGGAATTGTGTAGTAAAACGTGTGAGAATTATATCGCAGGCATTTTTTTGTACTCAGTTGTACATGCACTTTAAAATGAAGTGTGAGAATGCCTGTGTATATATATGACTGACCATCGACTGGGTGAGAAAAACCTTAGTCCTTCCACAGTGCACCCAGGAACTGTCTCTCTCACTCTGGAGGTTGTGTTGTTGTAACACGACACCGAGGAGCGTCTCCACCTCTGGCCGAAGACATGCGTTGCTGTCGGATTTCACATCTAAGACAGAGAGGAATTAGAATTTAAGTTACGCACTCCCACTGTCGAGAAATTTTGTTTTATTGTGTAATATTTGTTTGACAAGTCATACAATGGAGGTAATAACTTGGTGAACAACAGAATCAACAGCACAGTTTCCACAGACACTGCTTTGATTACTGTGAACACGATTTATCTTTCAAACCTGGTGAAAATTTGCAGCATTCAGGATAAGTGAGCAGGTTCCTCTAACATTCATACATCAAGACTAAGAGCATAGTATACGTACAACCATGTTAGAAGCATGTATGCTAACATGCTCACAATGCCAATTTGAAAATGCTTACATTTAGCAGGTAAAGTTCTTGCCAAGTTCACCATCTTACTTTTTGCATGTGAGCATGTACTAAATATAAAGTAGGCTTCAGCCGATAATAATGAGATGCCCTCAGTTTTTTAGGGATTTGGTCATGAACCAAAATATTGGACAAATGACAATTTTGGCCCTTATTGATGGTGCTAAAGGTAGAATTACACCAAAGGTATTCAAATGTATAATGTCAGGGTTATGATTGTGTGTATTTTTATTTCATAGCAATCCATCAGATGTTTGATGACATATTCCAGTTTGGATCAGTGGCAGATTGACAGACATTGTCCTCCATAGAGACATGCCGCTAGCGTGGCTAAGAAGCAGCTGAACAGTGGGTTGAAAATGTTCAGGAAGGAGCAGAGAAACATGTTACAACATGCAAAGGTCTGGAAGTCAGAGGTGCATGCATTTACCTGGAAAGTTCACAAGAAGTTGAAAATGTGGTTAGAAAGCCCTTGTTTGTTTGCACCAAGCGGAAAAGGTCCCAAGGAGTTCAGAAAACTGAGGATCAGATTTACTAAGAGAGCTAGTAAAGGCAAGGGAGAATAAAGCAGCAGACCTAAAGAGAAGAAATAACAATCACTCATGGTCCACAGTAAACATGCCATCATGGATCTTCAATAAATCCCACAACAAACTCCTTACCGACACGATGACTCCCAGACTTGCTGTTTGAATATTTTGCAATCAGTCCGTAACGTTTCATGAAGCCACAGAAAGGAATCCTGCACGACAGAAACGACAAGTCAGACAAAATCCAAGAGGAACGAAGCAAAACATTCAAATTAAGAGTTAACACAAGGGAAAACCGTTTCACCTTATTGGAAAGCCAGCAGCACTAATGTGAATGGTCTCCACGATCCCACAGGCCTCCAACTGCATGATAACCTTGACAGCAGAGAGGGAAAACAAGACATTACAACCTTTCCCTTGGGTTAAAATATCAAGTGTTGCTTCTCATGGTTGTCATTGTGATACTGCTGTAAAAGAGGACAGCATTAAAGGAGGAAGTCAGAGATTCTGGAGAACGCTTGTTGTCAAAACCACTTTGTCGAAATCATTGAATATCTCCTAACGATTGTCTACCTGTCTATACTGTGTGTAAGCTGAGTAGAATATGGTGTTAATACACAGTCTAGGCTCTGTAAACCGGCATGTTGTTACGGTGGGCCCCCTTTGTTTACATACCCTAGGCTGTGTATTAACACCAGCTTTTTTTTTAGAGTACAGACAGGTAGGAGATTGTGAGGAGGAGATATTCACGGATTTTGACAAACGTTCTCCAAAGTGGTTGACTCCACCTTTAAAATGTGTGTGTAGACCATCTTACCTCCTCCCTTCTGAAGGTCAGCGGCTTGCACTCCGGGTTGGGTTTGATGCAGCGGGTGTAGTGAGGAGTGGTGGTGTGGAGGATTCTCATCAGGCTCTCCAGAGAGTTCTACAATCACACATTTAAATCATCAGTGGCACAATTAAACAATGTGATGAGAAAATCATTTTGAATGGGTTTTTGCCAGTCTACTTAAGGAATGTTCCCCCATTGTTTACTGTCTTGAGACACATTGCCTTTTGAAATGATTAAGAGAAAACAGTGGAGTCCTGAACGGCTGACGGTTTTCCATATATTGATCTGTCATATGTTTCCTCTTTAGTGTCCCCACCTTGTGAGTGGGTCTTTATTCTTGTTTCCTGAGTGAATCAACTCATTGATTAACCCTCTGTATAAATATTATGGCTGGCATCAGAATGTTGTCAGACAACTGAACAGTTTTTGTTTTTTGAGACTCTGTTTGTTTTATCCTTTTTTATTACTTATTATTATTAATACTTCAAACTTAGTTGAGTTTTAGTTCTTCTTATTTCTCACAAGGTTATAGATATATCACATTTCTACGACACTTGACAGGCCCCGATAAGCTAATTAAACCCTGCTGATGAAGGCTTTGGTCTGCTCCTACCTTGAACTTGGAGACCACAGTGACCTTGCTGAGCCCCTTGGAGGTTGGGTTCTCAGCCTCCTGGTCAGTGAAGATCTGGTGGAGCAAGGGGTTGTCTGACTTCTGAAGCAGGTCGACGAGCTCTGGTGGCACTGGGTCCTATGACACAAAATACAGGAGGAGATGAGTGAATTGGGTCTGTGTGGTCAACTTTCTGCAAACCTTTTTTTAAAGCTTTTCTTACACACCTTGTTTTTCTCCACCATGCCCTGGATCTGGTAGTGGACTTTGCCGGCGTAGTGTGTCACAGTGAAGTGTGGCTCCTGGCTGAACTTGTCCCAGCTGATGTTGGCGTTGTCACAGAGCTCCTTCTCCAAACGCATCCTTAAGGTCCCTGGGTCCGAGGATCGATTAAGACGGCTCTCCTATAAACACATCCAACATCCACATTAGTTTGGAAAAGATAAGAGTACATATTGACCAGGGAAATGACTGCAGTGCCTTCTGCATTGAAACAAGGGGTCCCTTCTTTAAAAACATTTACAATTGGCTTCAACGAAAAGAAAAAAAAAGAAAAAGAAAAGAAAAAGAAACATAAATCAAATCAGTGTCAACTGTACTGGGAAGACATGTTTGATCTACCACTTCCTTGGAGACAGATTTTCACATACTTTCAGTGTTTTCACTTTGCAGAAAAAATAAGTATGGGTGTGACTATGTGCCCACTAACTATTGTACCTGTAGCTTAGGAGGCTAAAGCAAATCATGTTTGGTTTGAAGGTGAAAGACAGTTTGCTAGGACTTTTTTTCATTCTACAAGGCATAGTAAAAAAAAAAAAAAAAATTGATTAGTCCAAGTTAGTTTATTAGCATTATTATTCAGCCTTTTGCTTTATACTATTATAGGGGTGTGTGATGTTCCCTTATTTTATCTGCCTTTGGGTCTGTGTGTCATGTAAGTAAGTAACTATAAAAGAAAATTACTATAAACCAAAAAGGTGAGCGGCATACCTCATTGAGAAGAGAAAACACGCTGATAGGGCTTCCCTCGATCAGATCCAAACAGCTCTGGTTGTCTTGGTATTTGACAAAGGACCACTGCAGCCCCTCGGACACATATTCCTCCTGGGAGAGGCAGAGACAAGCATACATATCAAATTATACGATACATTTTTCATAAAATCAAAGTTTTTTATAAAGACTGAAGAAGCCTTGTGGATATATGAGGCCTGGAAACAGACACATTAAACAGATTTCTATCATAGGGAAACAAACGGCACTGCTGAGGCCTCTGCATGGAAAGTGAAAGCTGACACTCTGCTGCCGATACCTGCTGAGCTTGGAGATAATGCGCCACAAAGTGCTGCTGCAGTTTCTCGTTGGCGTAGTTGATGCACAGCTGCTCCAGGTTATTGACGTGGAAACATTCAAAGCCGTACACATCTAGAACTCCTGGAGTACCGTACACAGAGGAGAGAGTGGACCATTTGAGCAACTTATTACAAAAAATTGAGGCACAAATTACAAACAGAATCTATATGGGGGAAAGACAACAATGATTTTACCGATGAAGTTGCCCCAGGTGGATTTGTCTGCACATATGCTGTTATTGATGAATGTCACCAGCCATTCGAATAATCTGTTGGGGGGGAAAAGTGACAAAATCTATAATTAATAACACCAGACATAGCTTCTTCACTGTCACGGTTATTGTACACGAAAAAGCATCTGATGGGTTCACATTCGAGTGTTTTGCCTCGTTTCCACTAAGCAGCACAGTTCGGTGAGGCACGGTTCGGTAAAGAATGGTGACCCCAGACATAACCCTTACCCTTATTACTCAATGAAGAGAAAAAAATCCAAACAATAAACAAAAGATCTGCGTGACCCCATTTTTCTCTCACTCTTGCCGAGGAGATAACACACAGCGAATTATATCTCAAAAATGACTATTGTGTCGAACAATCAACGGACTGCAGGTCTCCACCTTTTTGGGGACTCTATGGGACTGCTTGTTACCCTAACGAAAGGGTGACAAAAATAGGTGCGGCAAGGTTTGCTTAGCTTGGGTACCCTTCCTGAATTTGAGTGGAAAAGCAAATAAATGTGTGCCATGCCGAACCGAACCGAACTGTACCGCTCAGTGGGAACAAGGCAAGTCTCTGAGTCACAGCAGGCCAGAGAGACAAGCTCATGCGTGAACAGCCCTTTTTCCCCCATCACACACACACACACATGATGACATATTGTTGATCCAAGCCTGATTCTTACTGGGCGTAGATGACTTTGGCAAGACAGTCTCTCCTCATGCTGCACTCTGCCTGGGCACAGGGCTTGTGTACGCTCTGCTTCCCCGCCTTCAACGTCCTCACACTGAGACACGTCTGGAGCTCCTCGGCAGGGACACACAGCAGCTCGGCAGCCCTCTGCAGGTAGTCTGAAACATAGGCAGCCTTTTAATGTGCTCAAAGGGATCATGTGTTCAAAGGGATCCTATTAACAGTTTTTTCCTATTACTATAATTTATGTATTTGTATTTTTGTTTTACGTAGCATGGTGTTGTTTTTTGGTCTTCTTATTAAAGGTTGTATGTGCTAAGTGTGTTTATTGTCTGTATTAATGAATACATATATAAATGAAAAACACAGGCAGGAATAGAAGCCTGTGTGAACTGAGCCTTTCATGTCAGTTGATAAGTTATTCTTGTGGAGCGGCGCGGTGACGTTGTGTGGAATTTATCCTTCCCTACGGCAGCGTGACACATGAAAGCAATAAATCTTTCAAAGTAAAAGCCTTTGAACGTCACACAGTTTGGATTTATGTCAGGCTTTTAAACTTCTAAATAATGAAGAGTAGAATTGATTAAATATTTTTAACATCGTCATATCCAGTACCTTTGGACTGTTCCTCAAGGTTACACGGTTGCAATTCGTCCGTGGGAGAGGAGAAATTCACATTCCCCAGCTGCAGAATGCCAGCTAATATCTGGAAGGTGTTGAGACAAACAAACAAATGTAATGCTACACTTGCAGAGAAAGATTATATAAAAGAGCATTGCATGAATGAATACTTTACTACAACACCCCCCCCCCCCCTCACCATTAGCATTCATAGGCAGATTATAAATGATCAATCAACCGCATATAACACACTACACTCACCGGCCACTTTATTAGGTACAGCGGTTAATTTCTTTGTTAACACATATAACTAATCAGCCAATCACATGTCAGCAACTCAATGCATAACATAAATACACATTTAAAATGCACATATAAACGTCCTTCTTACAACTACATTATAGTCTGAATAATAAATGTTGTTTATGATGAATACATTACCCTGAATATTTCTCTCTGTCGTGCTGCATTGAGGCCCAGATGAACCATCGCCTCCACAGTCTCCTGAAAACAATCCCCTAGAAAACAACAAATAAGGAACAGTGACTTGTCAGAATCACAAAAGAGAGTAGTACAAAAGACAAACAAGACAAACAAATGCCTAAACACACATGAATAAATAAAGACCTACCCTCAACTATTTTTTCTGACTTGGGCAGCCACGCGAAACTTTCGCCATGTGGCGTCTTCCACTCCTTTCTCTGCTCATCTGTGCCCCCTTCCATCATCTGAAAAAACAACACAATCTCAGCCATAACATCTGGGTGATTTAGTATGAAACCAAACCGTCACATGAGCATAACATCCAGTGTTATTACACAGCCTAGGATCTGTATCCAGGTATGTTGCTAGCTATTGTGGCCCCCTTTGTTTACATACCGGTTTACAGAGCCTAGGTTGTGTATGAACACTGGATTTTTTTTTCCATCGCCAAACTCTGTAAGGACAGGTAGCAGATCATGAGGAGGAGATATTACCTGGTAAAATATGTGGAAGTTCCTCTCATTGTCCGGTTGGCAGGCCACCCTGGTCTTCTCTAGAAGGTATGTCTGCACAGATGCCCCCACCAACAACTGGCACCTTCATGTGAGAAAGAACATGCTGAACTGTTTACACACTGGAATTGTCTTTCAGAACATGAGCTGATGATATATCTCGCTGCTGATCGTACCTGTCTAGCTGCAGCTGGATGTACTTTCCAAAGCGACTGCTGTTGTTGTTCCGTAGTGTACAGGCATTGCCTACACAGAAGAAAAAAAATGGTTGACTGAATGACTGTCTGCAGAGGTTATTCCCATATTAAAGACACAGTAGCAATCAGTGGTCTGGTCTCACCAAAAGCTTCCATGATGGGGTTGGAGTCCAGCACCCTCCTCTCTATCCTCTCCACTGTGTCCTGACTCTTCACCACAGAGGAGGAGGCCGCCACCGTGGCATAGTACTTCATCAGGCAACGCGACGTCCATGTCTAGAAAGAAAGATACAAATCAAAATTAAAACATACTATCCATACTATCCATCTTCTGACCAAACTATCCTGTGACCAAATTTACAGACATCACCTATGTTTAATGCTAATACATATTATCTCCTTATCCATTAATGTCTATCATTAGATTAACTATTCCCAAAGCCCAATCTGACATATTCTCTTTACCTGTTTATCAATACCCAAAGATATTCAGTTCAAAGCAGGAAATGCTCATATTTGGAGAAGAAGGGAACAGGCAATGAGGCTAATAGCATTTAACTTAATACAAGACTAATGAATTAATACAGTAATTGTTTCAGCTCTATCCAGGTTATTAGGTACTAGTTGGAGATTCTGCAGTCGGGTGCCATTTTGAAGAGTTAATGCTTTCCTTTATAGACTCTTAGAATTTCCATTATCCAACCAATTCTTAATAAGCATTTAGAGAGGAAATAATTGCTTTTTTTGGTCTGACCAATGAGGAGACACAAAACATTCTCACATATCAGCAGCTGAAACTGGCACAGATTCTGTGTTTTCAAAACAAACCAATCATGCTGTTGAACAGGTAGAAAGACACATGACTTTCTATGGGCCAGAGGAGTTGTTGTTTCTTGTAACCTAACTGGTTTGCCCCTTATTTCATTAACCTGTGAAGTGCTAACATATGCACACATCCAAACTGCCCTTACAACCGTGTACTAAGCAAACAACAACAAATATATTGAACTTTTTTGTTGAACTACAAAAATTATATTGAGAATGTAAAAAAATACAAAAACAAGTCAGCTTACAAATGTTTAACCAACGTAGTCCATGTTCTGTAAACTGGCCAATACTCCAACTTGCAAAACTGAATGTGTGCCACTCTAAGCTAAACGGTAATATTTTGAACCCCTGATTAATGTAGTAGCTATTTTATTCTTTAGGCTTAACACGTTTTTTTGTTTTACCTTTCCTGCTCCGCTCTCACCGCTGACCACCAGCGACTGGTTCACCGGCTCCACCTGGCCCTGGACATTCCTGTAGGCTTCCTCTGCCACTATAAAGATATGTGGTTTGAACTCCTGTTGACAAACACATAGAGACTTATTAAGATGCTGCTCACACCTGAGACAAGAGAGCGTTCCGAGTTCAAAGAGTTTAACTTTGAAAATAATCTTGACCAGTTGTACTGCCGGTTGGGTCGATTATGAAAGTCTGCCTTTGTGTATAATTTAAAAAAGGCGTAGTGAGAGATTCTGGGGAACGCAAAACTAGTGAATACCTCCTCACAATCTGCTCCCTGCTGTCTGTACTGTGTGTGCGCTGAAAAATAAACAGTTTATACACAGCCTAGGCTCTGTAAACGGGCATGTTGCTAGCTAAAGTGGGCCACCTTTGTTTAGATACCCGTTACCAGAGCCTAGGCACCAGATTTTTTTTTACTAGCTAACATTGGACACAAGTAGCGGATCATGAGGAGATATTCACTGATTTTGACAAAAAGTTGTTTTGAAAACAAAGAACAGAGAATATAGAGAATACACATAAGTCTCACACATGGAGAAGCAGCTGTGACGGTGTGAATACCTGAGGCTGAGGAGCACAGTGGTACTCCCTCATCACATCCAGACAGTAGAGGTCAGGGACTGGCTGGAAGGGGTTAAGAGCCACCAAGGTGCAGCCAGCGTGGGTATAGAACACCTTCACGCGGTACCTGGCCTGCAGGCATTTCAGCACTGCCAGAGAAAAACAGTAAATATCATCAGGCATTTGCAGGCAACAAACAAAGTGCATGCCAATATGTACAGTATACCGATGACAACCACCAGAGGCCGGAACAAAAGAGCACCAGACAAAACAACAAAAACAAATCCTATGGGACTTCCATGATGTAACCCTGACCTCTGCTGTTAATAAACTGTACTGTTAACATTTTCTCACCATTCTGAAATACTAACTAAATATCAATGACCTTTCCTTGCATAATGCCAATGACATTTTGCCATTGGTTTTTCTACACCAAGACAAACAATGGAGAGTCAATAGGACAAATGTAACACATAGAGACTTTACAATACTACACCTTATATTTACCTGTGGCCAAAGCATGACCTATGCTCGCTAACTTGGGCGAAAAACTCATTCCCTTTCATTTTGTATACTGAAGCAATTTGGCAAAACTGCAATCAATCATTCATACATTCTCTTTTTTTCTTTTCTTCACCCCCACAGATTTTATCTTGACGTGGTTGAATAATAGACACACAGCAAATGCTGCGATCGAAGGTGAAATGGGCTGGAAAACGCTGTGACGCACCAGCTGTATTTGTAAATAGAGACAACGTTTATGCCACATATCAAACATTCACTGACATCTTGACGTGTGCCATCATAATAAGTGGAAGGAGTATCCTGCTGATAAAAGCTACCTAAAATGTAAGTTAAATTACTTAAATGCCACTCGGCTGAAACATGTGGCTACCAGCACCAAGCCCGAGCAGTCTTTGTTACCTGTTGTTGGGGTGACTGGGTTGACTTTAGTGAGGTCATCATAAGTGTGGAGTTGGTCTTCATCAGTGAGGAAGGCCCTCACTTCTCCCTCCAGTGAATCATCAAGTGACGGTTGAGGAGAATGGACTTTCTGGACCAATCCTTTCACCTATGTGAGGGAGACAAAGTGTGAAGTGGTGAGGTGAGGTGAGCACCCACAGACTGACACCTGTACCGCATGACAAGAAAAGGCCTATGGGTGGTAAGAAAGACCATTTGAAAAATAAGTTATTTTTGAACATCATGGATGGATTATGTTTTGATTCACCTTATATTTGTTTGTTTTTGTTCCACAATCTAGAGAGATGCCCGACATCATAAAGAACACGTGTAAATCAATTATTACTTCTCACATCACATGCTACTTTCAATAACATCATGCTCTTTTTTAAAAGGTGTAACACGGTACATAGTTTTACATGGGCAATTGCTACATGTATTTGATGTACCATGTGTAATTCCTTCAGTCACAATCACTTTGCTCAGACTGACAAAAGGTCCTGCATGCTAAGATCACAGGGCCTGGCTTGCCAGGCTGCCATCAAGGGTCTGGAGTACATTTGTGCAGACATAATTAATCCAGTGGTCGGTAGCCAACATCCCATCACTCTGTGAGGCCATTTTAAACCAATAGTCAATAGTCTTAAAGTCCTGATTTAATACCATACTAGATGCTACAGAAATAAAATCCTGAGTGTAAAGTATATTTGACATCTAGCACACAAACAGTAAGCTACATTAGACACTAAAGATGCATAGCAGTATGCTAATTGATGATCTTAGAAGTTAGTAGGTGGCTAATAATATAGATAGGCTTCATGTAGGTAGTAATACAACATATATATATATATATATATATATATATATATATATATATATATATATATATATATATATAATAAAGAACATGTTTGCTTTTCTTAAACAAAACTCCAATCAAATCATGCAATTGATTGCATTTGTAACATTTATATGTTATGTATTGGAAAACGTGCAACTCCACCAATATAGGGCAAATGTTCAGCCACTAATAGATACAAGACGTCAGAGCAGCTTGTGTATGCCAAGTATATCTGATGTAGGCTACTGAAGGCTAATAAAGTTTAAATTTCGCCGACAAAACTATTGACAGTCTTCAGTCAAGTAAAACAGTATGTGTGTGTGCATTTATGTTACATTTCCAGGTTTACAACGTAAAGGCAAGCCAAATGTACAGTATAATTTTTGGAATTGTTTATGTCACGCATGTAGGGACTATTTTCACCTGGCCTAACACTAGCGTAGACGTCTTAGGGTGATTCGGTCATGGGTACGAGTCATAAAACATTTGACAGCGCGTTTGAACCGTTTGAACACGAACCTACCAATCGCAAATGAGAACCGGCGCAGGTAGATAAAGTCACCACAAGTTTACCTGACACATTTTAGTAGTGTTTTAAAGAGTATTAGAGTAATTAAAACGGTAAAACCATGAGTTGAGAAGGTGTGGACGGGTTTTGTTCCCCATGTCCTAACTTACCCCCCCTCCGTTTCTGTATGTTGCTCCAACGTCACGTCGGTGGTCGGCGGCACTCATTGATTTGACTGTTAGTTTCCTAAACTTCAGCCAAAAGAACTATAATATGAATAGACTAACTAATCTGAGTTAGTGTTGCTCTGCTGCCATGAGCTTCAATTTTTTTCCCATACTGTCAGAAATTCCTCAAGGACGAGTCGACTCCCCGTGCCTGTCCCACTGCCTCACAAACCGCACACTTAAAGTTATTCCCGCCCTCCTCCTGGAGGAGTTTCCTGTGCCCAGCTGTCCGCCGCTGGCAAAGGCAGGCTTTCTGCTGAAACTATTATTTTTGAACCACTTATCATGGACCTACTATAAGATCGTTATGGATATGTTTTTAATGCTACCTGTAGGCCTACTTAACATTAATACTTTTTTGTTTTAATTGACAATTAAGGTTATTTTCTGTATCCAAAGAGATACGGAAATCAGAGCTCTTTCCCTGTCTTATGATACTACTACAAAGGTAAGAAATAAGATAAGAAGTAGGCTATATAATTGTTTTTAGGTTCAGAATCCTGTCTATAATGTGCTAGCAGCCAAAGACCACCGGCTGAAGACACGAGTTAGAAATGCCAGAAATCCGAGCTGTCATGAATGCGCCACGAGACCGAATGCGGAAACAAGTGTTACACTCGTGTTTATTGATATATCTACATCAGAATCTCGGGGCTGCAGCAGGGAAATGTTAATAGTGGGTAGGTTAGGTATGTTGTAAAACAGGTATTTCTGTCGCTTCGCTTTTCACACGCGGAAAAGAAAAAGTCGTGGTAAGTAGCAACCGCTAACTAGACATTGCACTACCTTGGTATTGTTATTAAACGTCGTATAGATTAGTGGTGACTGATAATGAATTAATTGCTCTCTGGAAAGGTAAAAAGTAACCCTCAAATGCAGTTTATAATGTTCTTTTGTTCACTTAAGCCAACGCCAAATAAGGAAAGTGCTTATTGCTGGATATCTGTTCGTCAGGAATTGTGATGCTGATGACACATTTTATACACCTAAATCAGAGAGGGTAGCCTACCTATCCATATAATAAGGTCACAAAGGGATAGTATAGTGATCCAAATGTTGCCCCATTGTACTCTGTCTGTTAAGCATTCTTCTCTGTATGTGTCTCTATACAGTGGTGTTTATTTCATGTATTAAAAAAAGTGAATTTGAATGTTTTGCAGGCCATGTCTCAGAGGGAGCTGAAGGAGGCGTTTGTCAGTAACCTCAATGGGACCAGTCTGCAGGAGGTGGCTCTGGGCACGTTCATCGCCCCACTGTGCCTCATCAACAGAGGCCTGATCCTCGTCCTCTGCCAACAGGCCAGGGGGGCTCTTCTCCCACTGCTGCCCAGTCCGCTCATCTCTCACCTGCTCCTGGACTTCTCCACTCTGATTCTCCCCCTGGTCCTCTCCTGCACCGTCCTTAGCAATGTCCTTCAACAAGTCATCTTTGGCCTCACCTGTGTCTCCCTTTGTATATTGTGCTACATCTATCGTACCAACAACAACAGCCGCTCTTCTGCTCGGCGACAGCACAACACCTTCAGCACATTCCTCCAGAGTCACGTTCAATCCAACCAGGTCCCCTTTGTGACTCTATTCCGGGTGTTTGTCAACGTGAAAACAGCCATCAGCATCCTGGCCGTGGACTTCAGCGTCTTCCCGAGGCGATATGCTAAAACGGAGACCTACGGCACGGGGGTGATGGACTTTGGCGTGGGAGCGTACGTCTTTGCGAACGCCCTCGTCTGTCCCGAGGCGCGAGGGAAGAACATCTCGGGATCCAAGATGAATCACTTCAAGAAGCAGCTCCTGTCCGTGTGGCCCCTGCTGGCTCTGGGTATGGGAAGACTGGTGAGCCTCAAAATGACCGACTACCAGGAGCACGTGGCGGAATACGGCGTCCACTGGAATTTCTTCTTCACCCTAGCCATCGTCAGGGTTGTGGCCTCTTTGATTCTGGCCGTCATACCAACCAGTAAGTCGTGGGTCCTTGCCATTCTGATCAGCGGATTGTATCAGCTAGTTCTGGAGACAACTGGGCTGAAGGAATTCATCATCCACAACAAAGACAGAGACAAGGACTTCCTGCATGCTAACAAAGAGGGCATCTTCTCCATAGCGGGCTACGTAGCGATCTACATGGCAGGAGTTCAGGTTGGGCTCTATGTGATGAAGCCGAGGTCCCAAGTTCGACAGTGGCTCAAAGCACTCCGTAACCTCTTGTTGGCAGGCTGGGTCCTGTATGCTGCCCTGTGGATATGTCACACATTCCTTGAGCCAGTGTCTCGCAGCATGGCAAATTTATCTTTTTTCCTGTGGACCGCCGCTCAGTCCTTATTTTTCATGTCCTGCATTGGCCTGGCTGATATGGTTTTACTGTGGTCCAAACGGACGGCGGGCTGTCACTCTGTTCCTACATCGTGGAATGTGTGTGAGAAACAATCGGACTCATCTTCTGACCAAAACGCACGTCAAGTAGAACGCCATTGCCTGGTCCAAGCTGTCAGCAGGAACCAGTTGTGGTTTTTCTTGCTCGCAAATCTCATGACAGGATTGACCAACTACTTAGTGGACACGCTCAGTTGTAGCGATTTGATTTCAGTGTGCGTTTTGCTTTCGTACATGTTCACGAATAGCACTGTGATATACGTTTTGCATCTTTGTGGAATTACAGTCAAATTCTGGTAAACTTTGCCAATTTGGGAGCCTACGAGGTTCCTTTGTTATTTTGGAGATTTTTCTGTGGGGCTGGCTGGAGTTACACACATTCCAATGCCCAACAAATAAAAACTTTGAGGTGATTGAAGGTTATAAGAAGAGACGATCTGTAATGCTGTAAATACTATTGCACGCATTTATTTATGTAAATATGCAAATGAATGCATGCCTTTATAAAACTAAATAAAGTCTGAGCTCAACACACCTCGTTTAAAATGATACAGTAACTGAACATAGTCGGTAATGTTTAAGTAATAGAGCTTTTACTTTACTGTTCATCTTTATGTGTGCACATCCACTGTCTTTTCCTAATCTGTTTTTAACTTGACATGACTGCAAATAAGGGTCAACCGACCCTCAATGATCTCTGGAGTATAAATAAAGGTTGAATTAAATTGTTATTTGTTTTTTGTTGCTTCTTTGCTCATGTTACTACTCGGATAGTTTCTCATCCTTAGCATTCTGCTCTAATCTCAACGACAGTAACACTCGATCCAATACAGTGTAGGCATCGAACCCTCAACCAAGAGCTACACGGATGAGATCTAATACAACATATGTCTGTAAAATTGATGAATACACGGATAGAGCTAATCAAAAATGAAAACCATGAAAAACCTTATGGCCCACTCTTCTGCCCATGGACCTATTATAAAGGCTTCTGCTCTTTGTTTTTGGTGGGACACTTTTCAGTGCCGCACCAGTCAGAGGTAAACAGCAACAGACATGTATACAGCTAAACAGTTCCAAGTTGAATCCACTACGAGCCTCGGTTAAATATTTGTCTTCTTACTATTATGCCCTCACAGAATGTTTGCAGCTTTGTACAGATAGTAAACGCCACACTGAAGAAAATGATCCTGGAGAAGATTATTAGTTTGAGGATTGTTGTTTCATATATTCCTCTCTCCTCAGTTTTATTTCCTCCATAACATTTTTTTTTGTAAAACTGAAAGAACAAACAGTATATTTTATTGATTTCAAACTAACTTTACTTATGAATGGTCATCTCCTCCCCATCAAATCCTACCCATGAAGCGCCCCCTGTCGGCCGCACGTGGGCCACACGCTTGACTACGTCATCTCGTGCGTGCGGAGGACAAAGGTCAAATCAGTAATGAAGATTCCGCCACCGTAGCAGCCTCACTCACCGTCGCACTTGTTTATTTTTTTTAAGAGGATATTTCAGGGGCGGGTAAGTAAAACAAGAAGTGGTTTAAGTCTAATGTCGCGTTATGTTTGTGAAGGTGACACAATAATGTTGCATTTTTTTAAACGTCAGTAAAATGAGCCGGTGAAAGTGACAGACGCTAAGTAGCCACTCACCCACTTTAACTTTATATTAGCGGTGTACAAGCATGCTAACGTTAGCTCTGTGGGACAGCGCTGCTACTAGTAAGTCAGCCAAGTTTGCTCACCTCGACAGGGGGTAGACAAACTATATAAATACTGCAACATATGTATTATTACTTAAGGTGTTAGAAAGTTCAGTGCTTAAGAATATATTGCATAGAAAACACTGACCGGCTTCCTCAATTTTACAATCGTACTGGCAAATAAAATTAGCCAGAATGCTAACCATAACTGGCTAGCCGTCGGGTTACTACTGTATCCTGTCCATGGACCTAAAATAAACCCCAGCAGATTGGTTGCTAGCGTGAATGAACATGTCTTCACAACTCTAGGTATTTCAGCCCAATCAGTTAAAAATAGAATGTACAAACTAAAACATACCATTTCCTGTTCAAATTCTCGTTTATCAGGTTATTTTGCTAACTTAGCTTATGAAATCTGGTTCAAGACAAGTCTGGCTTGGGAGTGCAACAGTGTATTATTGACGTTAAATCAGACAATGTCAACGTTAAGAAATGTTAGACAATTGGTACCGTGTTGTATTGTCAGGTAGTAGATATTATATAGATGTATGTATAGATGTTTTATGTTGACAGGGCGATGTGTGTCGTTAGCCCGCAATGACCTGCGATTTATTAGCATTAGCTTGCTGCAGCCTGGGCTGATGTCTGGGGTGGTCAGTTTTGTGTGTAATGTAATGTAATATAATGTAACCTGCAGGCACCACCACAACCAAACTGGAAGGAGACATGGCTCGTCTGGTAGCAGTTTGCAGGGAAGGGGAAGAGGACTACCCGTTCCTAGCCAGGCAGATTCCCCTGTACATCGATGATACCCTCACGGTGAGTAAGCTTTCCCGTACACACAAGCTCAAGGAGAATATATCGTAGTCATAGTCTTGGATAATGGATAACTTAATCAATAGCATCTTTGGGTCAGTTATTCTTCACATCAACTAACGTACAGATTTAATGTTCAAAGTGGAAAGGCATAGTTTTTACCAATGATCTTGTTTGCATCTGGCAGTTTTGCTAACCTTGTTGCAAAATCAGTTTGAGAACTGAATAAAGAAAGGTTTATGCAAATAAGTAACCTTTGCCATTGTAACAATGACACATTTGATGCAATCTCGTTTACCACTTTTTAATATTTGAACATGTTGTGGTGTAGGAGCAATCTTGATAATTACAAAGTAAAATGATATATTTTTATGACATTTAAAAATCCTACAAATGCATACCTTAATGTTTATTGTCCCACTTATACGGAACTGCTTTGTGTGTGTGTGTGTGTGTGTGTGTGTGTGTGTGTGTGTGTGTGTGTGTGTGTGTGTGTGTGTGTGTGTGTGTGTGTGTGTGTGTGTGTGTGTGTGTGTGTGTGTGTGTGTGTGTGTGCATGCGTGCTCTGAATTATCAAGGTAAACAAATGCCCTGAAGCCTTAGTATGATGCAATAACAACATACAGTAAAACTGGCAGGTTGATTTATTATAGTAAATACCCAGGTTATAGGTGTCTGTTTACTTTGCATGTTTTAAGGAACATGCGCCTAAATATCTGTGGAGTGCGCCTAGATATTTTCACTGGTCGCACCAGTTAGCCTGAAATGTATAATGTCATATTAAATATCATATAATTGGGTGCAGCTAAAATATATGCTGGTCAGGCGAACCTAGATGAAAAAGTTTGTCTGAAGCCCTGCAATCAGCAGCATGATTTTTATTATGTAGACTACTTTAACAGCCAAAAAGATCATCTTGACTCTGATAAGGGGCATTTGATGCTATACGCGTAAAAGGTGACACGGGACATACCTTGAGATATTGTTATGGCATTAGACAATTGTCGGAATGGCGCAAGTTTTCCTCTGAGAATTTCTACATGGTGCATGAACTGTATTATCTTTTGTTGATGTCAGATGGTGATGGAATTTTCTGATAGCGTCATGGATGTTGACAGCCACGAAAGAAACACATCTCATTGGAAACAATTTGCAGCGGTGAGTCATTTTACATAGTGGCCACTATTAAAATGTTCAAATGGAAAGTTTTGCCTATATCCTATTGTTATTTACATAAAAAGAGCTGGAAAGTGTGAACTGTGGTCATGTGACTCATAAGATAATTCCTTGGACTTTTAGTATCACTCCAAGTTGAAGCAGGAGGACTTGAATCTAGCCCTGACGGTGACGTCCAGAGAGGTGAACGGTGCATTAGCTCAGCTGGTGCCATGCGTGGGCTGCAGACGAAGTGTGGAGCGTCTCTTCTCACATCTAGTGGAGTCAGGGAACCCGGCTCTGGAACCCCTCACAGTCAGACCCAAGGGCATGCTCTCCGTCACCAAGGCCTGTTTAGCAGACGTCAAGAAGCTCTACGGCCTCCTCTACGTCCATGGGTAAGATACAGAGAAATGTGTTTTTCTTTCATGTTTTCAAATGAATTAATTATCAGTTCTTAATAGTTGACTCACCATCCTCCATTTGTCCTTTTGAGGCTTGACGTTTTCTTAGGTACTGACATATGGTGTTCATTTTTCTTGTTATAATAAAGCAGTGAGTTTTCCTTTTTGCTACATATAATTTTTTGTTATTTCACAGGCCAAAGTTAAATGACATGATCGATGCCATTCCAAAGAGTAAAAAGAACAAACGCTGCCAGTTGCACTCCTTAGACACACATAAACCTAAACCTCTGGGGTGAGTAATATGCTTGTTTTTTATCTCTTTTCCTCATACAACTGTTCTATCACTTGTTTTGTTTGTTTTCTCTAAACAACATTCAGGATGTTTGTCTTAACCCATTGATGACTATGGCAATCTAGGATGCATGTCCTTAATGCCTGAGGGTTTTCTGAAAAAATTGTACGAATTGTCAAGTCTACCAAAACCTTAATATCTAAGCCTGTGTAGCACATAGAAACATGAAATAAAATACATTTAAAAGTTAAGGTTCACAGGTTTTATTTAAACATGCTCCCGTAGCGCTTACAAACCAACAAATATTTCTAAAAATCGTCAAAATTAGATGAATTAGAAAATTATTAAATATTGTTAATAAATAGATGCAATGTGTTGTGTGATTTTCATCAGTAGTCTATAGTAGACCTTGATTCTGCACACCAAACGCCACTAACTGTTCCGTCGCCGACATAGCCGGCGTATTTTTTTTTATTATTTTTTTTTATTTTTTTATTTTTTATTTTTTTGATTGACGTGATTTTCGGCAAACCACACAACTTTTGGGTGGTCACGTGGTCTTAAAAAAATCAACAAAACCCACCTCATGTGTATTTGAACCAATGACAGTGCATTCTATGCTGGGAATGCCATGAAAATTAGATAAAGTAATAATGCTGCGCGATGCAGCATCAGGCAGGAGAGCCAATGTGGCATCACGCAGCAGCCGTCATCAATGGGTTAAGAGTCTGATAAGTGCACTGTCATTTAAAATTAGGCATTACTCAAATAGGGAACTTTTTGTTAACAATTTTGACCAATCAGCTTACAAAGCTTGTTGGTTTTGTGTATAGCTTATTTCCGCTACTCATCGGAAATAAGTGTCCCAAAGAAATCTGTCTGTTTAAGGGATATTAAGAGATGATAAGTGGGTAACAGTTTAGTGTTTGCCTTGCAGGGGAAGCTGGATGGATGTGTGGGAGCTGATGTCTCAGGAGTGCAGGGATGAGGTGGTCCTCATCGACAGTACTTGTCTGTTAGAGACACTGGAGACATACTTGCGTAAACACAGGTAATATGTGACTATTATATCCTTTATATTCCTAATGTTTTTTTGTTTGTTAAATGTTGTGTGTTGGAGGTTAACTGCATATTACATTATTTCCCACAGGTTCTGCACTGACTGTAAGAATAAAGTGCTGAGGGCATACAACATCCTGGTGGGGGAGTTGGACTGCACTAAAGAGAAGGGCTATTGCGCCGCCTTGTATGAGGGACTCTGCTGCTGCCCCCACGAACGCCACATCCACGTGTGCTGCGAGACTGACTTCATTGCTCACCTGCTCGGCCGGGCCGAACCTGAGTTTGCAGGAGGCTATGAGTAAGTTAAGGGTGTAAATGGTGAATTCTACAGAGCCAACATTGATTCAATTTCATTTGAGTCCTTTTCTCTATTATGCCATGTTCCTTTTGGTGTATTTATACATTCATTGGTGATTTTTTTTTCTTTTGTTCGTAAGACGCAGAGAGAGACATGCCAAGACCATCGACATTGCACAAGAAGAAGTCCTGACCTGTCTGGGTATTCACCTGTACGAGCGGCTGCACAGGATCTGGCAGAAACTGCGAGCGGAGGAGCAGACCTGGCAGATATTGTTCCATTTGGGGATCGACGCACTACGCAAAAGTTTTGAGGTACACAACGTTGTTTCAAATGGACAAATCTGATGACAAAATGTATTATGGTCACGTGATCATGCATTGTTCTTTCCCCGTGCCGTTAGATGGCAGTGGAGAAGATGCAGGGGATCAGTCGACTGGAGCAGTTTGTGGAGGAGCTGTCGGAGGAGGAGAGGGCCAAAGAGCTGAAGCAGGAGAAAAAGAGGCAAAAGCGGAAGAATCGACGCAAGAACAAGTGTGACATGTCTGAACAGGAGGCAGAGGACAAGGAGAAAACCCTGGATGAGGTAACCCTCCACCAACAGTCAGGGCTCTCTGACATGAAACTCTGCCTTGCACATTGTTAAAAGATAGAGTCATTGTTTCTGGAGAACGGATGTTGTCAAAATCAGAGAATATTTCGTCACGGTCTGCTGCCTGTCCGTACTGTGTTTGTGCTGGAAAAAAATCCACTGTTAATATACACAGTCTAAGTTCTGTAAATTGGCATGTTGAGATATAACAACAAAAAAGCACACCAATGCATACAGATTAAAAAAACAAATAAAATAAGAGATCAGCATACAACACTTGCAGTATACAAACATGCCCTCCAATGTCTCCAGATGTCTGTGGATGAGATCCTGACAGAGCTGAGTCCAGGCTTGGCCAATGCCTGAATAATACTAGTTATAGTATTACGGTGGAGCCCTTGTTTACATACCTGTTAAAATGTCTAGGCTGTGTGTTAACACTAGAATTTTTTTCAGCACATACACAGTACGGACAGGTAGCTGGCTCCAACTTTAACACTTTTGTGTTCACCTGCAGACTGTCTAGTTTTATTTACGTCTGGTCCATTTGATGTGTTGCAGGGTTCTCTTGAGTCTGTGGAGGGCCCCTGTAAGGTCTGTGATAGCCACGATGAGGAGGAGGAGGCCGGTTGTGATGAGAGAGTTACTGCAAGTGGAAGCACCTCCTGTAGCTGCCCAAACAACACCAAACCAGGTAAAATACTGATATTCTGTCTGTTACCATCTATAGGGCATGCATAAGGTAAAGGTGAATTTTCAGAGTGTCTTCCACTGGACCTGCAGAACTGTTTGTTAAACTTATTGACTGTAAACTAAATCAAATCAGGTCAGCAGTATTGCAGTCCTGCCTATCTATGGAGGTTAACATGTTAGAATAACAAGACTTTTTAAAGGAAAAACAATGATCTTTTTTTCCGATGTGTTTCTCCAGATGTGTCCCCCCACAGCACCGGTAGTGACTGCGGCTACTCCTCAAGTCTAGAGGGCAGTGAGACTGGATCGCGAGAGGGTTCTGACATTGCCTGCTCCGAGGGAATATGCAACCATGACGAAGCAGGTCTGGTTTTGAGTAGCTCTCGCATGCTGACGATTTACAAAAAGGAACCATTTTCTTGTGTCTTTTTTTCACACTGTGTACTTTTGTTTACCTTCTGCAGGTGATGACTCAAATGCCCATCACTGCACTGAAGACAAGGAGGAGGATGCAATAGACAGTTGTGTGGACTGCTGGACTCACTCTGAGGAAAACGCTCAATGCAAGAGTAAAAAGAAGAAAAGGAAGGGCAAGGTTTTATGCATCAATCAGGTAAGAGGACCGTAGAATACTCATGCTCTATGCTGTATTTAAGCCTGGTTTACAATTATTAAAGTGTGTGTGCACCTTTTCTGCAGGGGCAAAAAGGGGAAGGTTGTGTGTCAGTTGGGAACACAGTCGCAGGCCACAGTCCACCATCAGCACACACTTGCCGAACCAAAGAAATCCTCTCCTCTTTATGTGGTGATACGCCTGTCAGCATTGCACTACGGTCACCGTGTACAGGACATGAAAAGAAGCTTCAGGCGAGCCCTCCAGAGGCAAACATAAGTCTAGCGGAACTTCTGGTTAGTGTGAAATGTATTTTTGGAGACCATTAGACAAGCACAGTTGTAACTAACAACATTATTGATAGTTCTTTTTCTACTGAGCTTTGCCAGTAAGCAAAGCTCAGATGAGTCATTAACTGGGCACAATTCCAGGGCCCTGGAACTGGCACATCTACGTAAACATGGCTGCCTTGTGAAAGAGCTATAATTCATGCTTTAGAATAGAGAGCTTCTATTCTTTGTTACTAAATTTCACTTTTTCTTTATTAAGAATGAATTGACCCAATGGTTTGATGCTTTCTCTTATGTAACCTACTGCACTCCGTTTGTGTTTTTTTACAGGACGATTCAGAAGTGACTTCAGATGAAGAGAACTGTCTGACACAAGATGAAATTCAGGCATTTTTAGATAGAAATCAGTCCTTCTACAACAACCGCCACCAATACCGACAGCTCCTGAAAGAGAAGTTCACCAACTACTGCCGTGCCACTGAGCGGAGTCAGCCAGTCCTTGGAAAGTGGCTTGCCACCACCAGTGTCAACTAACTGCACTAATAACATCTTGGAAAAACACTCGTGACCACTGCTGCGAAAATCTTCAGAAAAGAGAACTCTTGAAGTATATTTGGTGTCTTGTTCAGTCATTTATCTTTTAGAGTAAATGTGATTCTTAATTTCTGTTGCTCTCTCTGTTTTGCACTTCACAACACACTTTTTCATCTCAATTTTTGGCCACTTTCTCACCGGTAGTTGTTCTCTTTGACCAAGCCTAGGTATTTGTAATTGGTCTTCTGTAGGGTCATCGGGTAAGAGCACAGTGGAATCTGCTGTAACATTGGGGATGAATTCTAGGAGTCTTATTTTGTCTTTTTTTTTTTTTTTTTTTTTTCTATTGTTTCTCTTTGGTGACTCGTCAGTGTAGTGGTAAAGATTGTACCATTAAATGTGTACAGAAATTCTAAATATAAAGATTTTACATACAGAGAATAAACATCCATTTGTTATAAGGATTTGGGTGTGATGCAATGTGCAAAATTTACTAAATAAAGAATATTTATTAATATGCATTATACCTTTGTTGTTTTGTTTTTCTTGGCATTACATAAGTTCATGTAGGGGAGAGTGGCCTAAGCAACTTTTCACTCAAAGTGACTGTCAAGTAAGGCCTTGACAGTAAAGTCTCCAACTCAAATATGTACATATATTTCATGGTGTTGTGCATCCCCGGCAATAAAAACTTTGGATCTGGAATAAACTGTTGAAGAAATATGGCTTTCGGAAAAAAAATTGGGTAACACACAGGTGTCTTGTTGCACAACTTGCCCCCGGTGTGGTGTAAGTTGTGCGGTTGGAGAGAATACCATGGGGTGAATTGTGCCATTGCTATATATCTCATAAACTGTAATGCAAGACAAATCCATTAGACAATCACTTATTTAAGGTTTATTTAAAGTAAATAGTTGACAAAGATTGAAGGTAATTTTTCTTAAACAAGGCCTAGCAGATGTAATGGTTTTACCTGCAAAGCTCACAATGACAAAGTCACCATCATCATCTTTCTGGCCATCTGAACTCTCATCAGTGGTGTCGTTAAGTGGAATTGAGATGTCACTCTCTTCTGAGCTACTGTAGACAATCACTTTCTTTTGGTGACCAGCGTATACAGCCATGCCACTAGCATAACTCTCAGAAATGTACTTTGCACTAGTTGCTCCGTGCTTGTGGAACCAACTGCCACCTGACAAATGTGATTCCCTTTACATTTCTGCCTTTAAATCAAGGCTCAAAACCCATATGTACACCCTGGTGTTTCCTCCCCATTAACTATCTTACCTCTGCACTACTATCTTTGTTTATGTGGATGTATGGGCTTTACGTCTTTTATTTTGGTTATTGTTATTTTACCTTCATTGTTTACCTACTGAATGCACTATGTACAGCACTTTGGACTGTGCAAACTGTCATAAATGTGCTTTTATAAATACATTTTACTTACTTATAACTCACCTAGGCCCTTTGGCACAAATCACCCCAATCCCAGAATTTTGGATAATAAGCATGATGCAGCAATTTAGGGCTGACATTGTGCTAACTGTATAGACTCAAAATGTAGCATACCAAAGCACTAAAACATGTGTCAAATGTTTTCAAACTTGTCTATAAGTGTTCAGACACAATAATCAAAAAACCTTGATCATGGAAATTTTACTTTGAAAGGCAAAACACAGTTTTTTGAGCTTAAATGTGCTTATATCTTATTCCTTGTGTCTCCCTTCTTTACAGGATGAGTCAAATGGATGGTTCATCTTAAATATGTGGTCACATTTCCAATTTCTTCCACGGTTTTCTAGAAACAAGGGGTGGCACAACTTCCAAAATGCACAACTTAGGCCACTCTCCCCTATAATTATTTTCCTGTTAGACTATATTACAAATACTACAGTATTTTTCTGTCCAGCAGTGAGCCTAGTATAGAGTTCAATGAATGTCTACATTAAAGTTTGAAATAGCTTAGGTCTAGTTTTAGTCCGCCATCACTAAATGTATAGTAAACATGCTGTAGCTTATTCATTTCTGAATAGTCAAATACACAAAAAAACGGTTTTGGTATCAATCTGATTTATGGTTATTTGAGGAATAGTGTATTTTATATAGCCTCTTCATGATAATTTTACCAAGTTTAAAAGTTGTTATTTAATCTAACCTGTAAGGTGTTAACTTAAACCTTGAAATTCATCTGGTAAAATCTGACCATTATTATATTTAAATGCCATCCGTTTCTGTTTTAATCATTTGTTTTCCCATATTGTTTTAAGAAATCTTTAAAACCTCGGTAGTATGCTATTGTGGCGTTTGGTAGTGGAATATATCTGAAATAAATAACATGACAGCATAAAATCCCTGTTGTCTTTTTCAAGCAACATTAAACATTGTCCAGTATGCGGCGGTAGATAACCACGGAATAAGCGACTTCGGGCCCCAGGGCTAAAAAAAAAGAATGTGGGAGGCGAGGTGAACCAAACATTTCACACACGCCACGGCACGCACGACTCTTCATATTTCATCCAGAAGAGCGCATGGATCCGAGCGCAGGCACACTGCCCCCGCCGCTGTCCTGGATGCTGTGCACAGATTGAGAACCTTTCTGAGGCTGCTGCATCCCTTGCTTTGAATATATCCTAAGTATACACCGTCAGTTTCGACAGTGACTGCCCCAACTGAGCGGACAGAGGTAGGGTACAGCAGCTTTGATTCGTGTCCAGTACCGGTGCAGACAGTGCGGGTGAGATGGAGCGGTGGAAAGGCAGAGTGGCCCTGGTGACCGGAGCCTCGGTAGGCATTGGAGCGGCTGTAGCCCGGGCACTGGTCCAGCAAGGCATGAGGGTCGTCGGCTGTGCCAGGACCGTCGACAAAATAGAGGTGAGCACTTTGAATCTAATATTGTTAACAGCTGTGATATAACTAAGTCGCCCGGCTTGTGTGAGAAGCTACCTCTGTATATGCAACAAACTAAGCTAACTAACGTTAACTGCTGCTAGCTAACGTTAGCCTTACAACTTCAGTCAGAAACCTTTAGCCTCAGCGGTAATGGCTACATACATGGACAGTACTGTGTGTAACATGTAGGTAACGCGTTGTTTGTTGAAATTAACAAGTCGAGGCATGAGGTAACGTTAGGTAACCACATCCAATTAAGAAAGTGTGCCCCATTTAATCTTATAGTATTACTAAATGTATCATGTTTTACTTAAAGTGCATCCAAGACAGTTATATAGCATAGCAACAGTGTTTTCATAAGGTGTGTAAACCACAGCTAAATCCAGACCAGCTATTGTTAATTTCCCATAAGAATTATTACAGTGATGTTATTGGACCCTGGTCTTCTACTCCACTCTGAGAAAGTGTGTGATGGTACACTGCCCTACCCTCCAAATGAGGCAAATGTGATGCTCTCTAAGCCATCAGCACTCTGCATATCCCAACACACATCTTATCTGTGGGAATATCTATTAATAATGCTTTCTGGAAAATCCACTTTATTTTTGGCCCACCATGTCCTTTGAGGTCAGAGGTCAGAAATAGCAGCAGACCAGCATTTAGTATGTTGTTTTGCCATATGACACTTAAGCAACCTGCTAACAACTGACCATTACTTTGGACGATCCAGAGTGTAAATTATAAAAAAATGTAAGGAACTCAACTTTCTACCTCCATATGAGCAAGGAGTCAATTCACAACAACCCCAAGCCATGTTAATGTTGGATATTACAAACCGGTGTAATGATGGACTCTCCCACTTACACTTTGTACAACATTATCAATTTACGATGTGGTTTGGAACAAACATAACCCTTTTATACATTTCACATTTTATAGAGGTCAGTGACTCATAATTAGCACTAACAGAGTTTTAAATCACACCCACTATGAGAGTAAAAAGACAAGTCCAGAGTGAATCATAGTTTAAGGTCATGCTCTCGTCCTGACTATGGAAGTAATTAGTGGCGCTAGCGATTTATGTTTGAACTGCATGTCAATTATCTATGCTCACTTAAAACCAGTCAGTTTATGGCTGTTAATTAAAAAAAAATAATAATATGTGAGGCAAACATTTTAAACTTGAATGGAGTGGTTGCAACTTGTGTGACTCACATTCTGGCGCCTCCCGCTCACTCCTGCAAGCCATAAGGCACTGCGCCTCTCTTATCTTGTCAGCCAATAATTAAGCCTCCCTACTCTCTTCACCCCACAGTTGTCCTATCTTACAGTACTGGACTGCAGACGGCCTGCTGCAACAACAGTTAGCCGCCTTTTAGACAGCTACGCTAATGTCTGTGTTAATTCTGTAGATTAGCATGCCAAACACGGTCGTATTTGAATATTTAGTTGTTGTACTGTCTAATATATCTATCTCTACATCTATGTATCCTTTTATGGTTGCAATCCTATTGATGATTGTTTTTTTCAAGCATTTAGTGGCCCAATAGTGTAGATAGGCCAGCACTATTCTAATGTGATTTGTAACTCTTTCGCAATGTTGGTGGAATTGTTGGCTGAAGAGATGAAGCGGCTACATTTGACCATTTTAAGTGGGTAAAGATTGGCGAGAACATCAGTTTGACGAACATTTTAAGTAATTTCACATGTCGGTTTATTTAACTTTTAATAAAATAAAGTCATCAATAATTCAGTAAGGTCTTGTTTTTTTGTACACACGTGCTCCCCACCCTAACTACACACACCCCCATGCAGCTACATGCATTCAATGAGTGTGTGTGTGAATTGCGCAATAGATGGCCTCTCTCCATTCATACTCTGGTCACATGGCCCCCGCTGTCAATCGTTAACGGCCGCCGCAGCTTGATTCAGCCCCTGTCTGCAACTTGTTCAAAACCGAAACAAGGTCACATCATTTAAAATCTTTACAGTGATTTTATTAAATGTGTCAGTCAGCGTTAAAGAGCTGACCACATCAGAGCCAGCCCTCTACTATTTTTGATTGTAGGTCGCAACACGTTCAACCAATGCTCAGATTCAACAAAGTAAATATTTGGCCAAACTACAGATCAATATCAGGTTGTAAGGGACAGGTTTCCATCCCTCTCATTCTATTAAAGATTTCATCACTTGTACAAGACTTTAGCGTGGTCTGTGTGAGTTGAGGGACAAAGCCAGTATTGTACTCTTTCTGCTATTGTAAACCGGGGTCTTGCTGTAGTTGTGCCAAACCTGGTAATGCTGTAAGTGGGGGGGGGGACGCAAGTGTCCATCACTAAGCAATTGTTCTTTACTTCCCTAGTTTTTGTCTCTTCACTTGTGGAAACTAAAAGCTCTTATTCTTCAGTATTTTCCGACGGCAACATTCTCACGCGCGGTAGACCGGATAAAAAGTGTGAAAGATGTTTCAGATGTTAACGGTTTCTATGTCACAATGTGGGGGGAAAGCATAGTGGAGAGTTGTGGCTGTGCTATTGCTTTGTTGTCTGTGAGACTAGAGCCAGGCAGTTTGGGGGGATCGGCGAGCTGAAAGGAGACGTGTGGTCACCATGGGCTCTGTGCAGGAATGGGGACGACAGAGGACTACATCCAAGTAGCAGCCACACAGCTTCTCATTAACTCTTGTGAAGCCGCCCTGTTTAAGGCCAATGGAAGAAGCTTTTATTTTGCTGGAAGAAGAAAAATAAATCTCCTCTCTTCTCAGTGCACACAGTGTGTTTTCTGAGGTTCTAAAAGGTTTGAAAAGTGGCCTCTGGGCCGCAGGACAACGCGGTCCAAAAGTGTGCCATTGAGAGCCAGATGTATGCACAATCCTATTATAATCGAGCACTGCAGAGTCCGATTTCAGCGGTGAGTTCGCCATAAAACAAAGGAAGGATTCTCTTAGGGAATTGCATAAAACTGTACGCACATTTGCGAGATTGCTGCCATATTCGATGGATTTGAAGTCTCAGCTCACATCAGATTCTGAGAAAGCTGAGAACACCTAGTCATCCCAGAATAACACTGTTTCTCTTAAAACACTAAAGCGCTCATGCCCACATAGCCCCTATGTTGGGTTGTGTCTGCCTGCCTAGCACAATGTGATGCAGTAGTAAATACACGGTTATGGGAGTATGAACTCCACTTGCTAAATCACCTCAACTATGTCACCCCTCATTTAAAACGCAGATATTAGATTTGTTGTCTTTTATCATATTTGGCAGTTAGTAGCGTCCATTATTCCATAGCAAAAATGAAATTTCATGAATCAAACTTGTTGAATTGTAATCTGGAGCTACCATGAAACTGGATGCGTATGAGCGTCATTAAGTGCTTTCTTATACCCTGTATATAAGATAACCAGAAGTTGCATTTCTTTATTTTTTCTATTATTTGCAGGTCAAGGCTGGTGTAGAGCAGATTAGGGTCAGTGCTGCTGTAGCTCTGGGGTTTGTCACATAATCAATCAAGGTCACTGGTCGCCTATACATATTACGATTCCTGGAAAGAATGGGTTGGGCTGTACTGTATGCAGGCCGACAAGAAACGTTGGAAAACTATTTGTTGGGCTGGTTTTAAAATAATTCACTGCACATATATCAAGGAATGAATAAATAGTTCCTTTTTTTTAAATTTACATGACCCATCCCACATGAAATATACGGACATATTCACAAACGACAAACTAAGCCTTCTGGCGTTTCATCCCACCATCATCCAACAACACAATACATCCACATTGACCAAAGCCCATTCACATGGTCACTTACATAGTACTGTATAATCACTTCCATATGGCGTGTTTCTGAATGATATTATTTCAAATGTGCTTGTTAGCGGCCAGATGTGCTGCTTTTCTATCCTTGCTCCATGTAGTTACATTAGTTGTAATCAAGGCTAAATGAAGAACATCTGCTTGTAGATACTAAAACATCACTTTAGTATTGTGACTCATTTAAAAATGATAAAGTGAAACAGACATGTCCTGGGTGTTTTGAGGCTACCCACCAAAGAGGCATCTGTCAAAATTCAAAGCTTTTTAGCTGCTGCAATTTTAGACCAGATATATTTAGTTAACTTAATATAGAAATGTTTTTTTTTGGTGCTAAACCTTTTGGTTGGCACAAAGAGCAAGAGTTTGGGGACAGATTTTGCATAAAAGATGTCAAATAATTGTGCTCAGCAGTGAAGATAACAGTCTAGGACAGTCTGCGCTGATGGCTCTGGAAGATACAAACATGGCATATAAATACATTGGCTCTATCCAGTTGCTGATCTTTGTCAAAGCTGCCAAGCCTTTTCTTTTTTCTTTCTTTCTCTTTTTCGTTTTGTTTTTCCATTGGGCCTGTATCAAACTGGCTCCTAAATTGGCTGCCTGTTCATGCAGCTCTTAACAAAGCAGTGGCCTGAGTCTACACCTTTTCAACCACTCTAAGCATCTTTTATATGAGCAAGTGAATTCTAAATTAAAACCGTTAAGTCCTTAGCATTCGAGCCAGCAGGTTAATTTATGACCCTGGCTGACCGACCTGGATTTGGTGCCCATTCTGGAGGAGGCAAAAGGTACTCAGTCATGCTTCCAAAGCTGAGGTGACAGAATGAAAGTCTCTCCGTCTGCAAATCTGGAGCCGTCTCCCCACCTCATTTAGGTAGTGCCTGCACTGTTATTTCACAGTGAATGGATTTCAAACCAGAAAGAAATTTAAATGGGTCAGGTCAGACAGCTTTACCCTTATTGTCTCACACCCTTGGCCTCACATACCGTTTCCATCTCTTTCAGTCATTGTTCTGATTCTTCTCATGGTTTTGTAGTGAAATGTGTGAAGTGCAAAAAGTATGATTTTTAGATGGTGGTTTCTCAACACTTACCAAACCCATTCTAGCATTACAACACTTTAGCCTACATACGTGTAAGCTACAGTATCTATGAATAGTCCAGTCATGCTGTTTGAGCATTGGGCTAAGCTTTTTTTGCCGTGTCATCGGCTGTGTGAAGATGGCGAAGCAGTGCCGTCTTCACCTGAAGAGTCGCAGTTTTATTGCCGATTATCTGCTGAGCTCATCGAGTTATCTTCGGCTTCTCCCTGCTCACAAGTTTTTGTCTTACCTGTGCAGAAAGCTTTTTATTTTCCACTGACTGCACGTTTTCCGCTTGAGCTGTGAGCTGACAAAGACATTTGCCTTACTAATAATGCATCATGTTTCCATGGATTCCGCCCCCAAGAGAACCAAGCGCAACATACTCACAGAGACAACTAATTACGGCACCCCCTCGTATATGAATTCTCCCAAAGCAGCAGTCCTGATTTGTTTGCAGGATACCAATGACATATGGGTGTGTAGACACAGATTTATGAGATAAGGGAAAGCCATTCCTATAAGAAATCAGTCGGTTTAATCTCTGCAACGGTCTGCAAGTATACAAACACTGCTAACCTCAGAACCATTTCAGGATGTCTCTGTGTACAGCTTAGAATAGGCATGGGATGATACCAAAATGTCATGCCACAATTATCCTGGCCAAAATAATTTGGATTCACAATATTCAAAACTCTTAAAATGACTCTAAAGCACCTGGAATCCCTTAATCCCTTAACCTTAACATTTTTTGGAAGCAAATATTGTTATTAATCTTCCTTTTGAAGAGATTGATGGATTGATGAGCCCCCGAGCAGGTAGAATCAGATATTAAGATCCACATTGACACATTATATTACGCCTCCTCTCAACTAAAATCTGTTGATTGTCCGTAGCTTACTGGCAAAGAGGTTTTCTCAGAACTGTTAGTACTACTGTAATACAGCCACAGTATTACAGGAGATGCTTATGACACACACCATTGTCTTTTATATGAAAAGGTTGGGTGGTACTCCCTTAAAGAGAGACGTGATGCACATTGGCATATTTTTATTTACAAAGCCTTGACCGGGAAGCTTCCTCGTTATTTAACAGAAATGTTGCAAATTTCAGATGGGCTTTATCAGACCCGCTCCACTGACATGCTCATGCTTTATGTCCCACAAGCCCGGTCTGAGCTGGGAAAGACAGCTTTTAGCTTAAGTGCCCCCGACTCCTGGAACAACTTACAGCAACAAATTAAACTAAATACCTTCATATCCTTTAATCAATTTAAACAAACTATCTTAAATCTGCCAAACTCTACCTGTAACTGTTTTAATTAGGCTATATTGTACTTTCACCCATTTAATTTTAATTGCTGCCACTCTTCACCACTATGTAAATGTTTCAATTGTTTTTTTCTCTCTTCACCTGTTGTTGTGTATTTGATGTATTTGCATTGAATATTGTGTATGTATTGTTGTTTTTCCTTGGAATTTATTTGAACTCGACACCATTGTAAACGAGGGTCACCCCTCAATTGGTCTCTCGAGGATAAATAAAAGTTAAATGAAAAATAAATAAAAATTACTGCTTCTATTTTAATGCGGTTACAAACACAACAATTTTTTTTAAATGCCTTCTCAACTGTACTATCTATAATATATGGTTGGACTGTTTTTTTAAATGGCTTTTTTATCAGGATCACTGGGGTCTCATACAGTGAACGTTCTGATTGGTCTGGACAGCTCAGTGACCTCTTTGAGCCACACTCTCCTGCACCACCACTGTGCTGTCCTCTGTCCTTATCATCTCTGAAGGTGTGAGGTTTCCTGGCACTGACATTTCCCTCAGCGGGCCTCCTGCTACCATAGGTGGGGCGAGTCCTGTCCGGTCCTGTCGAGTGTTCTGCGAGATAGTGTGTATGTATTTTTTGTACGAGAAGGTCTGATGTGAGACGGAGGGTGAAGACATTTAAACTCTTAATTGCAACTGCAGCAGCAGGCCAGCACTTGTAATATTGAATTAACATTTGTAGCTGAGAGAGAGCAGAGTGAGAAAGAGAGCACTTTGTGGTGAAAGGATTGCATGAATCCACAACACAAAGGCAACTGGAGTTCACCAGGTTCAGTATTTCTAAATATGTGAGAGAGGGGCGGTTGTTGACGAGAACAGAGGCCAAATTAGATAGTTTTGGCTTCCAAAGTGGCCAAATTGGATTTGTTGCTGGGTGTTTGTTTGTAAGGTTTTGGAAACATTTTATGGCTACTTTAAGCTCTTTTATGAATAGACACAATTTGAAAGTTTTCCACTTTGGACGCGTTCGATCAACAACAGTGTTTTCATGCGACTCTCCTGTGCCTCTTTTTATCACTTGCTCTGCATTCAGTAATCATAAACTCAGCATGCATAATGATGTGGCTCACGGCTCACATCAGGGCCGCCCTCGGGCCTGTGGTGAGGGCTGAGTCACACCGATGGCCGGCATCAGGTGCAGGAGCAACCCATCACATGAGATGGAGGAGGCACGTGTTGCATGCTGGTTCGCCCTGAAGGAAGCTTCACCCCTCAGCAAGTTTCAACCACAAACAAAAAGAACTGGAGAGCCAGTTTTTATCATATGATGTGCATGTACGAGTAAAGGCTGCTGCTATCTGTAGTGAATCTAGTGTTGGAGCATGCCTGACAGAAATGCCATCCGGTTCCTCACACTATTGTCTGTCTTATTTAGAATTAAGACTTGCTTCTGAATCTTTTTTACTCTTTTGGCGCTTTTCCACCGCACATGTAGCTCGACTCGACTCAACTCGACTCGACTCAACTTGGTTTGGTAGCAGCACGGGTTGTTTTCCACCGCAAATAGTACCTGCTGAACGTGGGCGGGGTCGTCGTAAGGGGCTGAAAGCCTACTCCGGAGCAAAGTAGCAAAGCAGAAATTACGAGCAGTTGTTGCATTATTAACTGAACCAACCGCCAAAAACACGGATGAAAAATGTTTAAGAAATACCCCCCTTGTATCTGTTTGCTAAAAGAAGTAGAAGAATATTGCTACGGGCCATTAAAAGGGATGGTTGTTGTCCCGATGTGTGACTCTGCCACACAGTCAGCTGTAGGGATGCGTCACGTACATCCCTATGCACGTAAACACGGGCATGATAAAGTTGACTGTTTAGTGCTTGTTTCAGGATAGGTGTTTTCAAATGCAAGCCGTGTCTCAGCCTGAATATTTTATTGAGGTAATCAGTTCAGTCCGAGGCTTGTAATGTAATCGCTCGCTATCATGTCTGTCCCAGCTGGCTACTATTTAGCCTAGCTGCTAGCTGCCCTACATGTCTCCTCTCGTATAGTAACTTCCCCAACAACCAACACTGGGTGAGCTTAGCGAATATATGGAAAATAAATTCGGATCTGTGATGCAAATCAAATGAAAGAGAGCCAGAGAAGGCTGCACGCGGCGTAAATACACTCAAAAGTCCCGGAGAGTTGGGGAGAATAGACAACAGAATGAAGCCGGTAGTCTCTGGCCACTGATTGGCCAGACAATAGTCTCTGGCCAATCAGTGGCCGGCCGTCTGCCGACGTCACTTTTTAGCATCGGCTCAGCTCGCTTGGACCCTAGAGCGAGGCGATACCAAAAAAGCAGCCGCTACGTGGTACCAGGTACCATGAAATTGCGGTGGAAAAGCCAAAAATGCGAGTCGAGTCGAGTTGAGTCGAGCTGATACCATGCGGTGGAAAAGCGCCATTTGTTCGAGCTAATACATATGCCACCACACTGGTTGCACCGGTCTGTTACACAACACCTGGTTGCCTATCAGGGTTATAAAAGCCTTTTCTATTTTACGGCAGGTACTCATACCAAACATCAGTTGTCATGCTCTTGTACTGACACCCACATTGAATCATTGGCAGGCACTGTGTTAAGATTCTAAGTTATTCACATTAGGTGCTCAAAGGGTTAAGACATTGATGGCCACAGCAAAGCCTTGGTCTGTCAATGAGTGTAGATACTAACAAAGAAAGAGACTATTATGTTCTTATCTCTTGGTGTTGATGAGACTATCCTGAAGGATATGCTGTAAAACCACCCTCGTCAACCTTTAGACCTTTTGGACGGCAGCGTCTCTGTGTGAAGAGGAGATAATCGCACAGCCATCCCCATCTACGCCGCTGCAATCCTATTATACAGCCTGCTGTCACCTTTTGACCCAGCACTGGGTTGCGATTTGGCTCAGGCTAAACTTGAAAGCATCTATTTTTATGTCCAACATAGTAGTTCAGCTGGATAATAAATGATAGAGTTTAGCAGAATAAAAGTGTCCCTACTAAATGTGTTCCTCAGAAAGCTTCCTGTTAGTTTGTTCTCAGAAGTGAAATCTATAACATATAGTAGTAGCTTCTTGTGAAAATTCCTGGTATTTCCAAAGAGGCCCTGCATTCCAAATAGCAATCCCTTTCTACATACTTAAGCTGTCCATACAAAGTATGTTGTTTGTTTCCATGCAGAAGACATACATTTGGGACATACTTTTACTTTATTTTATCATAACATTGCGCCTTGAACTCGCCTCTTGCTTATATATCCCTCGCATAGCTGGTTGTTTTAACTTGTAAGCTCTGTCGATGTGACGTAACTTCAAGTGCGGAGTGGATTGTGGGTCAGAATCTCCCAAAAAGCATGCTGATTTCCACACTAAAAATCACAACTGGATGTAGTAGGGTAGTCCAGGTGGGGCATTGGACCATCCTAAATATTTTTCTACCATACTAAATAGCAGGAAAGTATGGGTATTGGAATGCAGCCAGGGTTATGGTCCTGGTTCACGGCTTTAGTGGGGAGTGTTGCTTCCAATTCAGTGATGACTCTTTCAATATACTGGCACTAAATTAGTGGTATGTGGATTCATCTAACGGATGCATTCTCTCCCTTGAAGCTGTGCTTGCGCCCTCCGTCCTGTGCCGTTCTCCTGCGATCTCAAAACATACTGCACTTTGATCAGCTTTATTGCAGTATGCTTAGGTTTAGGTTTGGTTTTCTCGCTCTCCTTTTCTGTTTCGCGTTGTGGCTGCCAACCCACCCTCCCCTCTCTCTACCTCCCTCTTTCTGCACTATTTTGTGATCACTGGACAACATTCTCCTTAATGAGGATGAAAATGCATTATGACAGGCAAAATGATCTTGCGTTTCACAGGTATTTAAGAGACCGGACAGAAAGGATTAGGAGGGGAGGAGTCACTGGCTGAATTATGGTAGCATTAGATGAGACATTTATTTTATATATATATATATATATATATATATATATATATATATATATATATATATATATATATATATATATATATATATATATATATATATATATATATATATATATATATATATATATATATATATATAGGGGAAGGTGGGGTGATTTGTGCAACTTTTTACTCAAAGTGATTTTAAAGTGAGGCCTTGACAGATATATTTCAGGATGTTGTGCATCCCTGGCAATAAAAACTTTGGATCTGGAATAAACTGTTTAAGAAATATAGCTTTTCGGAAAAAAAAGTTGTCTTGTCGCACAAATCACCCCCACTACGTGGGGTGATTTGTGCGTCATTGTGTCACAATGACAAAGTCACCATCATCATCTTTCTGGCCATCTGAACTCTCATCAGTGGTGTCGTTAAGTGGAATTGAGATGTCACTCTCTTCTGAGCTACTGTAGACAATCACTTTCTTTTGGTGACCAGCGTATACAGCCATGCCACTGGCACAACTCTCAGAAATGTACTTTGCACTAGTTGCTCCGTGCTTGTGGAACCAACTGCCACCTGACAAATGTGATTCCCCCTACATTTCTGCCTTTAAATCAAGGCTCAAAACCCATATGTACACCCTGGTGTTTCCTCCCCATTAACCTCTGCACTACTTACTTACCTCTGCACTACTATCTGTGTTTATGTGGATGTATGGGCTTTACGTCTTTTATTTTGGTTATTGTTATTTTACCTTCATTGTTTACCTACTGAATGCACTATGTACAGCACTTTGGACAGTGCAAACTGTCATAAATGTGCTTTTATAAATACATTTTACTTACTTACTTACTTATAACTCACCCAGGCCCTTACGCACAAATCACCCCATCCCCAGAATTTTGGATAATAGGCATGATGCAGCAATTTAGGGTTGACATTGTGCTAATTATATAGATTCAAAGTGTAGCATACCAAAGCACTAAAACATGTGTCAAATGTTTTCAAACGTGTCTATAATTGTTCAGACACAATAATCAAAAAACCTTGATCATGGAAATTTTACTTTGAAAGGCAAAACACAGTTTTTTGAGCTTAAATGTGCTTATATCTTATTCCTTGTGTCTCCCTTCTTTACAGGATGAGTCAAATGGATGGCTCTTCTTAAATATGTGGTCACATTTCCAATTTCTTATATATATATATATATATATATATATATATATATATATATATATATATATATATATATATATATATATATATATATATATATATATATATATATATATTATTTTCTCAGGGAATGAGAGGAGGTACGATGGCCTAGCCTTTCACACGTTCCCTATTTTGTCTGGGAGACCTGAGACAAATGTCATTTCCCCGATCTCTCTGCTCATGGCTGCTGCTCTATTGATCTTTCTCACCACTTATAGCCTGTCTGCCTTGTGCTTTTTATTCTATTATTTGTATCTCCTTCCCCTTCTCCAGTGAGTTGTTTTGCTGGAACATTCATAGTAGTTCCACACGACTGGGTGAATGAGTGATGTACATGGTGTGGGACAATGACATCCGTTGCATTGTAGACCTTATGTAACAGTGCCCTGCAGGAGTTACAGGGTTATGATTGTAACTATGTAGGCATGCACACCACACACATGTCGGAGAGTGCTGTGTGGGTGTCTGTACATCCATTACTGGTACGTGTAAAGGCTTTATGACCTGTTGTAACATGATTTGTCTTGAATTGTAAGGATTTTTATCTTTCAGTGTTGTCCTTATCACAGACTGTCTAGATGATAGCAAACAATGTTTTATATTTGGGTAAACAGAGCTCTTTGTGTGCATGCACAAGTTTCCATAACCTCCCAAAAACAAAATATATTAAAGTAGTACCTTTTTTGTGTAAGTGATATGAAAATAGTATTGCACATTTAAAACATTTTGTAAAATATCCTCTCATGAAAAACAAACAAAATAGATAAATACAATTGGTAGAACACATAGTTAAAAAGGGGAATGCTGCATTGAGAGACAAATAACTACATAATGTAATCTAAAGTATGTCAAGGTTTTTGTGTATTCGAATGCCACTTTGATTGACATGGGTGTGCCCTGTGCACCTCCAGTACAGCTTAGTCCCAAACTATTTTAGCTTCACTTTAACTCTGTGTTCCCCCGGGGCTCATTTCGCGGCACTGTGCTGCACCAGTCTGTCATGAGATATGTTAAGTGCTCACCCTCATTTTGAAGGCTCGTCTTTTAAGGTGTGACGCCAAACATACTTAACCTGCAGATATCAAGTTTCACTTTTGGATTGGGATGAATGAATTGTGTGTGGAATGCATTTGCCAACTATGCTGCTGCTGCATTTTTCAGGCCCTGGGACAGTGTGGCGTAGTGCCATTGCTGTGGGCGTGGCTAGTATGAGGGTTGGTTGGTACTGGCCATGGCAGTACCAACCCTGATGCCAAACCCCCCTCCTCAAGATAGACACAAATAGAGATTCACAGCCTGGGACTTCCTGTTGTTGGACAATGATCACAGCCTGTTTTCTTTGCTGCGCCCACTTAACACTCAGCAACACATCTAAGTCTCCCCTCTAACAAAAGAATGGCCTGGCTTCCACTTTACGTTAACCTCCTTACTGAATAAAGAAGACCCTCTTCTCTGCCCACTCCTTCCTGCCTTAAGAGCCTGTCCCCACATGGGTTCAGGCCACTGTGAAGTGCAGATCTTTTATAGAAAGGCAGTTCCGATACTTAACTTTAAGTCGTCTCTACAGAGCAGTTATCGTCACAAATTCACAGGAGCGGTTCACCTGTCTACAGCGCAGCAAAAGTGTTGGTTGGTTGTAGTTTTAGAGATGACACACGTTTCCAGTGTTTTAGCGTTTTGACAGCTCTATAAGGGGGAATGCCATCTCTCTGGATTAATCTCAGTTAAACAGCTTAGAGCAAAATGTGCACACTCCCCAGCGTGAAATAGGCCGCATTCACACTATTACACATCTAGTTAGTAGAATCCATCAATCCAATTTCATCCTGATTTATAAAAAGGCAGGTTTCACACGCATACTTAGTTTCCTTAAGGAGCGCCTCAAGGATTTATGACCAGTTGTCAGACATTTAACTGCAAATTGCACAACACATTGATCCACACACACCACTACACACCATGATCCCCAGCTTTCTGCTGCTGCTTCCTTCATTTCTATATTGGCTGTAAGCTGTCATGACATTTGAGGCACCTGTGAAGCATCAGATCATGCTGCCTCTCCTCTTCTAGGGATTTAGAAGCATCAATAAAGATTGCTTATTGTTGAGTTGAGTTATACTATATACTTAACTATCTTTAAAATATTCTCCGTGCTGTGGAAAGTAAGTAAGTAAGTAAGTTAGTTAGGTAAGTTGTATTACTCATCATCCATGTACCAAAGGGCTACTCACTCCTAGTACCTTCTTTCTCTTACATTTTCATTTATTTTGAACGTTATGCCACACCTCGAAGGCCATATTTACCTTGAAATGAATGTGAAAACCTACTTGGCAATAAAGTTGTCTCTGATACTGGTTACATGTGCAAAAGTTTATGTCTGTACCAACCAGATCTCTTTATGGGTTTATTTTTGCATGGTGACTTGAGAACTACTGAGTGATCATAATTCTGAAGAAGAAAAAAGCCCTTATTGTTACCCTATGTCCGACTGAGGACAATAGTGTGATTCAGTGTGGATTGTTTAGATCAGTGATTCCTAACCAGTAGTGCTTGCCCTCCAAATGGTACTGCTGTATTTCCAAAAGTAAAATAAATAAATAAAAAGGTTCTGGTTTAAACCCCTGGGGATGGGGGGGGGAGGACTCAATTGTTGCTGCCCTGGAAATATACGAATGCAACCTCGTGTTCATTTTTTCAACCCACCATAATATGCCGACACCAAATGTACTCATTATTACTGCAGGGCACTGTAAAGGCTGAGTCAATTTTCCCTGTTAGGGCTTTCTACATGGTCCACTTCCTAAACATCCAATCCTTTTTGCGACACAGACGCTAACGCTGGGCAAGCCGAGTGACGCACAGTGCAGTACATCATCTCCGTCTACCACTAGGCCCGCCCGACACACACACACACGCACGCACACGCAGACTGGCACCCAGAGGCAGACATCAGGTGACTGGTACAGCTGTGCCTGGCAGGGGGATCTCATGTCAGTTTGTATCAAAGCTTACACAGTGGTGGACACAGCCAGATGACCTGGTTGGGGTGTAGGCTGCTCAGTCCAGCATCCAATCACAGCCCTGTGCTTCATCTTTTCATGCATTATTCATGATGTCATTATTTAGATTGTTTAGTAGAATGTATAGTTCCACCTAATATGCTTTTTAATTTTAATATCGGGATGAATCCATACTGAGACTGGAGTGGTTAAAGCCACACTGGTGCTGCCAGGTTATCTGTCCCACTGATTTAGGTTGTGTTGGTTTTATGGATGCACATCCTCGCTGCTTTCCCAGTGTGTGAGTGGGTAGGGTGTGTTTACCGTGGACGCTATCTTAATTACGTTGCCGTGGGTTAATCATTTCTAGCTCTTACCCAACGGCGTCTCAGTCCTGGAAATCCATTCATGGACAAGTATATGGGCAATTTCTGGGCTTACATTTTTTTTAAATTAAAAGTGTTGTTCATTATTCTCTCCCATCCTAACTAATTCTGTGCGGTTGTGTCAAATTGTGCTTTTTCAGAAGCTGGCAGCCGAATGTCAGAGTGCAGGCTACAGTGGCACGCTGATCCCTTACAAGTGTGACCTGTCCAACGAGGAGGAGATCCTGTCCATGTTTTCGGCGATCAAGACGCTGCACAAGGGCGTGGACGTGTGCATCAACAACGCTGGACTGGCCCACAATGAGCCCCTGCTCAGCGGAAAGACAGAGGGCTGGAGGAACATGATCGACGTGGGTGGATCTTATGCACACACACACACACACACACACACACACACACACACACACACACACACACACACACACACACACACACACACACACACACACACACACATACACATACACATACACATACACACACACACACACACATATACTAATGCCTGGGCTGACAAGAGCTGGAGAGTGTTTACTTAGAATAGTTATGGTTAGAGTGATCCCATTGATGTTTATGTTGTATTGATTTTCATGGTCCCTCTTCTCAATGAAAAGCAGAGGGGATAGAAGCTGAAATGGCCGCTGGGTGTGAATGGAGGTCTTGTGTTTGTAGAGCTTGTGTTGTCCATGGAATTAGAGTTAAAGCAGCAATATGTGGATCCATGGGTCCGCACCAGTGTTGGGGAAGCTACTTTGAAAGCGTTGCTATGCCAACTACCAATGACTTCACACTGGAAGAATTTGAACTACAGCAAAGATACCCCAGGGAGAAATCTATGTTGGTTTACTTATACAATTTTAGGAGAAATTGTTCAAAGTACTTTATAAAAATGTCCCAGGCCAGCAAAAAAAGCCATCTGGACTTTTCTGTTATCTGGGGCTCATCAATGGGAGACCAGTTGGATAAGAAATTGTCAAGTTAAAATAAAATATAATTCCTTTCCTTTAATCGACCAAATAGGTTTTTAGTTTTAGTAGCTAACTACTCACACAAATAAAGGAAACAAGTAATTGAACTACTTGAATAACTATGCAAATATGAATGTAATTGAACTACAAACAAGATACTTCAAAATGTACTGTAGTTATCTACACGCACACACACACACACACACACACACACACACACACACACACACACACACACACACACACACACACACACGTATGCACGTACTTGTCCCCTCCCCTCACAGAGGCTGCTTCATTGGTTCTGAGGAGAAGGCCTGGCAGACACAGCAGAGGCCCGCTAATGAAAGACGGCACTATTTCTCCTGTTAGGACCTTTCTCATTCATGGAGCTCTTGACCACTGAAGACCCCCCCCCCCATTTGCTCTAAAGTTAACCGTCTCCCCACAGTCCTGCATTCATAACGCTGGTCCATCTGTTGTCATGGCAGCCCATGTGAATGTGTACAGCAGTGTATTTTTAGCCTGTGTTTAATCTGCACGCTGCTGACCTTGTTTGGTCACTTGCCCTGCCTATCTTGCTACAGCGTTAGCTTGAACCTGCCGTCCATCAATGTCACTATGGGAGCGGCTTAGAGGCCACAGCAGGACAGGAACAGCAGGTTCTGGTGGTCTTGACACAGTGACCCATTGACCATCAGTCATCAGAACAGATGCAGTTTCATCATATGGCCTTCTAAAATTGGATTTAGCAATAAACTTCTGGACTTCTGGAGAATGCTCATTTTTTTGTCAGAATCAGTGAATATCTCCTCATGATCCGCTACCTGTGTGTGAGCTGGAGAAAAATCTGGTGTTAATCACAGCTTAGGCTCTGTAAACTGGTATGTAGACAAAGGGGGTCCACCCTTACTAGCAACATGCCAGTTTACAGGGCCTAGGCTGTGTATTAACACTGGCATTTTTTTTACCCCCTCTGTCCAGACAGGTAGCAGATCGTTAGGAGATATTCACTGATTTTGAAAAAAAGAGGGTTTTGACAACAAGCATTCTCCAGAATTGCTGACTCCATATTTTAGGTAATAAAAATTAGTCATTAAAAAGTCAGTAATGTGTACATTTGCTCTACAGTGTGAGTGGTTGTATACATGGGTTAAGTGGCTCTCTCCTCTTTCACCTGCAGGTGAATGTCTTAGCCTTGTCTATTTGCACCCGGGAGGCGTACAAATCAATGAAGGAGAGAAATGTGGACGATGGCCACATCATCAATATTAACAGGTAAGCTAGGTAGATAACATTCTTTCAAATCGGAGAACAAATGTATGGATTTATCTGAAAATAACTCGCTTCGTTAAAGGTGATTTTAATCCGGCAACCTGGAACAATGTGAAGACCTGATACTAAACTTATGTCCTTTTCATTATAGTAATATTGGATTTATTATAATTATGTAGTTCAATTTTTAGATCTATTAAAAAGAATAGAATAGAATATGCTTATTGCCAATTGAGACACTGTATGATATTTAACCATACAAATAAACCTACAAAATGGTTAAGCTCATGCATCTCTCTGCCTGTTGCAGTATGGGCGGGCACCGAATGGTGCCAAGTGCTGATGAGCATTTCTACTGTGCCACAAAATATGCTGTGACGGCTCTGACCGAGGGGATACGGCAAGAACTCAGAGAAGCAAACACCCACATCAGAGCCACAGTAAGTTGGTTGGCACTATTGCAATTGCTAGTGCCTTTGCTCACACCTCCATAATAGATTCAAAATACAGCATGCCTATGTTCAAATGAGTTATGGCAAAGCATGTCCTGACTGTATGAATCAGTGTTTAAACATTGTACATTTTGCGATGCCTTTGCCCCCTCTGCAGTGTATATCACCTGGAATAGTGGAGACTGAGTTTGCGTTCCGGCACCACAACAGTGATCCGGAGAAAGCAGCTGCAGTGTATGAGAGTATTAAAGTAAGAAATCTCATTTGACTGAAGTCAACCGATTTATTTCACAGCAAAAATACTGTTGAATTTATAATGAATCCCCCCTCCCACTTTACAGTGTTTGAAAGCAGAAGACGTAGCCAGTGCAGTCACATATGTCCTCGGAGCCCCTCCTCACGTCCAGGTTATCTCTTTGTTTCTCTCTCTACCTTTTTATTCCATTAAATATGTGAGTGTTGTTTGGTGTTTGGTTTCTGTATTGATCTGCCTTATTGTGTGTCATCAGATTGGAGATGTGCAGATGCGGCCAGTGGAGCAGGTGTGCTAGCAGTGAGACGGGGAAACTGCGGGAGGAGCAGACAGACAGACGGCAGCCATGGTGACTCCTTAGCAACCTCTGCTGGGCAAAAAGGGGGGGGGGTGGGTGGGAACAAAACAAATCAACTACAGCTGTGTTGGATCTGCAGAGAACTCGAGCCTTAAGGAGGCTGCGCGAGGAAATGTTGGGGCGTGGACTATTGTCAACCGCTACAAAAATACTACTGAATGCAGCAACCTGTTATTTTTTTTTGTGAATTGTTGAGCCCAGACCTGAGCTGAGCTGACTCCAAACTACAGTAGGAACACATGAAAAGCTGCTGTGCTATGTGGTCAACTGCACGACCATCACTTCAGAGGGAAGAGTATGCCATTGATTGCACATGTTTTTTCTTTGTAGGGTATATGACATATCTTTTTTTGAAATTAAAATGGAAATAGTAATTGCTGTTTATAAGAATGAGTTTTTTTTTCTTTATGAATTGTTTTATAAATATTTTAACATGATCATAGTTAGATGTGGTTTCATCCTCACTAACCCTAGACAACACTATGTCCTACTCACTGAAACTAACCCATCAGCAGTCTCTCCATCTTGTGTCCTTAACTCAAACAATGTTCTGTTTTGACTCTTGTCAGGAACAATGCAGGTTCTCAAACCCATATAAGGAATCAGGAAATGGTAAAAAGCTAATAGAAAGAGGCCATTCTCCGCTAAGCACATGGTGGTTTCTACAATCCACCTTTTTGCCTGTGTAATTCCAGTTCTGCACTTTGGATTCATTTATGAGGAGGTCATAAGAAGGAAACACTGGCGACTTACGTAGGGGAAGAAACTAACTCTGTGCACATGTATACCCATATAGATGTGTACCTTTTCAGTGGAAATTTCTCCTTTAATGAATCAATAAAAAAGGATTGCTCAGAAGCAAGGCATGGTTTGTGTTATGTTCATATGACTGAAATAAGACACAAGTGGTGGACTTAGTGTCAAGGTTTTTATTACACCTTACATGACATGACACTTTCTGTGATATGACCTATGTACTGGAACTTGAATTCGACTTAATAATCAAGTCAGCAGCAATCAGTTGGTCCACAGTGGTTTATGGTTTAAAGAGAAATGATGCAAAAAGCTTTAACAAAGTAAAAGCAACACGTAAAAGAGGTATTGTCACATATAACATGTACACAACAATAACAGATTGAAAGTGATGTCTTTTCAAAACATCCTATCAAGTTTTTAAAAAATTAACAAAGCTGTTAGAAGCTCAACAAAACCTAATCTAATTTAATAAATAAGCTCACAAAAATGGCCAATGTAATAGATCTGCATGGCAGATCTATTACATTTTCACACTCGTGCAATTATTTCTGGTAGTACACTTCTGTTTGACTTCCTCACCAGAAGTGTGTTTACGATTAGAAGCTCAAGGCAAACAATGATTTGTGATTCACTTGAGCTGATATAAAAATCTACCACTCTCAGTGGCATGGTGAACATTGTCATTGTGCAAAGCACTGAGGTATCAGAGGTTTGTCTGAGTTTTGAGTTTTTCAGGTAGATAGAAGTTGGAACTGATGACTGCAATGTCTGGAAGTCCATCTCCTCCCCTCTCATAATAAGGCATTTTTGACTTGATTTCCTTCAGGGCATACGGTGTGATGGACAGCTTCATTTTCTGTAGAGGAAACGGACCAATGATATTAACACACAGTTTGACATGACATGGAGACACATGCAATAAGGAAAAAGACCAAATGTACGTCACCTGCATGAATGGGCCAGGCAGCACCCACAATGTGTGAATGGCACCCAAAGGAATCCAGATGATAGAGGCCATGGCGATTACCCAGCCAACCCCCTGCGCCCAGGGAGGGAAGACGTAATCCCCATAGCGCGCTGGTTTGAACTGGACCACGGAGAAAATCAGGATAACCTGCCGCAAAGAGAATATATATATATATATATAATATATATATATATATATATTGTTTCACCCCGGGGAAACTTTTTGTACAATAATCAGTCAGAATCATGTCGACTCACAGTGATCAGCACTGGACCAATTATGAGCCAACACAGCCTGAAGAAGATGTTTGGTCTTCTCCCAGTCATCTCCTCAAGGTTGTCTGAAAGTCGAGTCACTCCTGCACACGGAAAGCTAATTCAGTAAGAGTTTAGAGACCTTTACTGCCCTTAGCAATGAGAATGAAAGTCTGATATACAGTATACACATAGCCCTGAAACATGTTAACGCTATAGTACGTCACTTGTGTCGCCCCCAGGAGGAATTGTGTGAAATTGCAACAACACTGTTGGCACATTTACATGAAGTAAGCCAAGTAATTTTCTTAGGTCCTTATTAGGGGGCCAAGCCCGAGTAGGGCCTGGGACCACGTTTTGCAGAGCAACGCGGTTCCATAGCCCTGCTGGGCAGAGAACCCTATTGTTTTTGTTGGGCCTTTTATTATTATTCTTCAATGTTTAAAAGTGGTGCTGCAGCCCAAACCGTAAAGGGTTGGGACATGCCACTTGCATCACTAGTTCAGACCCCCGGTCTCTCAGCATACAAGAAAATTCAGACATGCCGGCCACTAGGTGGCGCTACAACAAAGGAAAAGGCGTTTTGAGCTATAACTCCCACACCGAAAGTCCAACAGTCAAAAACCTTATATCCACAGATGCAAACAAGTCAGATGCATCTTTTGAGATAGGCCACGCCCATTTGCGTATATAGATTTTTTTGCTACGTCGCAAAAACTGTGTCAGTCACCAAAACATACTCCTCCTACAGTTTTCGCCCGATTTGGACGAAATCAAAAGCATTATGCTCTACTGACTCCCACAAGCAAAAGTTGGTCAAATAATTTTTCTACGACCATCGGAAGACCAAACGGTAGCGCTTTAAAGATTCGCCGATTAGCTTCCTTGTAATACCTTGTACGTAAGTGATCATAAATCCAAAACCATACATCGTATCAAGACAATATTTTAGAAATATGGTCGTACTGTCCTAATGAACATCCTCAAAAAAATTGAAAATTTTCGCCAAAAGGGGGCGCCAAAAACACAAAAAGTATACATGTCCTTATCCACTTGAGCATCTTTCTCTGCAATTTTTTTGCCTTTTGGTCTATAACTCCCAAACCGAACATCACACATTCAAAAACTTGACATCCACTTGTTCGGTACATTGAGCTGCATCTTTCTATCTAACGTAGTTTTGCGGAGTCATCCATTGGGGGGGCCAAACCCCCAAAAGAGAAAACACGGTGGGGCAACCCCCACCAAACATCACACATCAAAAACTTGACATCCACTTGTTGGTACATTGAGCTGATTTCATCAACGTAGTGGGCGTCATCCAAAACCACAAAAGGCAAAGAAAACGTGTTTGGGGCTATAACTTCCACACCGAACATCCCACAGTCAAACACTTTATATCCACAGATGGTGTTAATCACAGCTTAGGCTCTGTAAACAAGTCAGCTGCATCTTTTGAGATAGGCCACGCCCATTTGCGTATGGGATTTTTTTCCGCTACATCGCAAAAACTGTGTCAGTCACCAGAACACACTCCTCCTACAGTTTTTGCCCGATTTGGCCGAAACCAAAAGCATTATGCTCTACCGACTCCCACGAGCAAAAGTTGTATAAAGAATTTTTCTACGACCGTCGGGAGACCAAACGGTAGCATTTTAAAGATTTGCACATTAGCTACCTTGTACCAAACTGCTCCTAAATCCAAAACGATTCATCCTATTAACACCAAACTTCACACATGTGTTTGTCCTATGGTTCTCAGGTTGGTACTACCTTTTCCTTAAATTGCTCCAAAAGGGGGCGCCAAAAACACACTTGAGCATCTTTCTCCGCGATTTTTTTGCCTTTTGGTCTATAACTCCCAAACCAAACATCCCACATTCAAAAACTTTACATCCCCGGATTCCGTGAAGCGAGGGGCCGGCGCCGCGGACGACGACGCCCGATCCCGAGTCGCGTGGGAGGCTTGGCCCCCGGTCACAACTGCTTGCAGTTCTAGTGTTTTATTTGCGGTACAATTCACAACTGAAACACTTCGTGGGCGCTTTTTGAGCTCCTGCGCCAGTGTCAGGGGGTGACACAAGTTCTTAAACATTGCCATACTGAGAAATACAGAGAGAGTCTGTGAAGCTGATATGCTTAATCAACTTTGTGTCAACTAATTTGGCAATGGCTGGAATATAATGGACATTCATTTATACAAAAATGTTACGCACTATAGCTTTAAGATGTCTGCTTTTGGGAGTGCTTTTACATTAACTGTCCACAAGAAATTCGTTTTTTCTCACCATAACTCCAGCAGATGGCTATAATCTCAAAGAATGCGAGAAACATGATGGAAACTATGGCAGTGTAATGGTCCATCAGTTGGAAAACATAGATTCCCACCTGAATGGAGACACATTATTTAGTACAGCGGGTAAGTGAGACTTACTGGTTGAAACCCATCAAGTAAATGTACAGCTTTTACCTGCATGACACAGGGAATACCCAGGAGGAACGCTACACCACAAATGGCCAGAATAAACAGCTCCTTCCGCTTGAAAAATTTTATCACACTGGGATAGAATTGATCCATGACACTGGTCACCATCACTTCCACCATTGCAAACTGGCATATAAAAAAAGGAGAAAAAAAAATTAAATTAAAGAAGATGTCATACTGTAGCTCTGTGGGATTTGTTCAAATAATTATACATTGTTTTTTTCCTGTTCTCCCCAATTAAATACCTCACTGTCCAGTCCGAGGCAAAGCAGCATGAAGAAGAACATCACAGCCCAGAGCTGAGGCACTGGCATGTTGGAAAAAGCTTGTGGGTAAACAATAAAAACCAGACCTGGACCTGCATACACAGAGGGATAGAATGTCAGACTGGTATTGCTCATTGAAAAAGTGAAAACCACAAATATAATTACTAAAGAAGGAAAAGCTGCAACATGAAATAATGTAAATTGTGAGGGAAAGAGTCATATTTGAAGAGATTATCAACAATATCAGCGCAAACGATAAGCGGGACTTGACAGCAAAAGATAAAAAAGTTGGAAGCATATCTCTCAAAATGTGATTGGTTTGTGAAATGAATGGGTCGATTTGAAAGCTCATAGCCTTCCCATTCTTTTTTTTTCTTTTTTTTAAGTATTTCTATTTCTATTTATTTTTTTTAAGATCTTTTTTTGGCATTTTTATGCTTTATTGATAGTGCAGAGAGACAGAGGTGAAATGGGGCAGAGAGGGGAGTGACATGCAGAGAACGACCGCGGGCTGGAATCGAACCCGGGTCCACTGCTGGCCGAGGCCCATGGGGGGGACGCCCTACCAAGTGAGCTAAGGGCGACTCATTTTTAGTTATTTTTAAATGTATCTATTGCCAGTTCCACATATTTCCAAGATTTCTATTGTTTTGTGATCAGTAGTGCTTTTCTTTCTATTCCTATCTATTGTGTGTCGTATCTGTTGATCTGTGTGTGGTGAGCTGTTGCATGCATTTTGCACCTACAGGGCTAATTCAATTTGCACTGCGTGAAATTGCCCATCCCCCTGGGGCTAGAGATTTGAGTTGCTTTTGCTTTCTTACCATCCACCGCCAGATCGCTGACAGAAATGCCCTGCAGGTAAGACATGTATCCAAGGGCAGAGAAAATGACAAAACCTGCCAAGATACTGGTGAGGGAGTTGAGGATGGCTATGGTCAGGGTGTCCCTGTGTGGGGAAGAAGAGGTTTTTTAACATGATTGTTTTCCCCTTCACGCCCAGAGATTAGTATTGTCACAGGGGAAAAACACTGAGTGGATGAGGATTCTGCTTATTACTTGAGAACGTTGTTGTTGAAGGAGTTGTAGCTGGACATGGCCATCAGGGAACCGAAACCAATCCCAATGGAGTTGAAGATCTGAGCTGCAGCGTTCACCCACACCTGGAACACAAATGGGGACATTCATCCAAAACAAGGAATAAATATGAATAAGAATAATGAATAATCTAATAAAAATTAAATAGACAGAACTTTTTTAAATAACACAAAAATACTACTCTAATCAAGCTATTAAGGAAAAAAGTTAAAGGAAAAAAACAAGCACCATTGACATAATTGAGATTTGCATTTTCCTTCCTCATTTCTGTAGCCAGGGGCGTAGCACCAAATTCTGGGCCCCTATACAAAAAGTCCTGATGGGCCCCCTGAAAGGCGGTCTTACAATACACATGGCTCTCTGAGCCAGACAACTCCACAATAAATTTATTTGAGGAATGACCAAATCATTACTTTTACCGGTGTTCCCCCCGGAAAATGTCTTAGTCAAGGTGGTCACTGGCCAGGGTCACAGGAGGTGCGGCGCAATGCACCGCGGCGAAAATGTTGGGGGTATTTTGCTCAAAGATGCCAATGCGCACTATAGAAATAAACAACTGTTTATTTGAATACAAAAATACAACAGACACTGACCTTACAGTTGTGCAATTTTGTTTGCTATGTGCAGGTAAAATTTTACGGACAGTACAAAACACAATTAAAGAAAACTTCTACTGTTTTGGTGCAATGCTATGCAGACACACTAAATACAAATAATAGACCATACACTTGTGTATGCACAACAAGTGCAAATTCAACTTTTTAAAGTTCCTTTATGGATGGGGGGCTGTGATTATTGTGGACAATAGGCCTACTGTGATGCGATAGCCTATAATTCATTAATGGTTATTATTAGCCTACTTGCTTGATTTATTTTTAAATACAAAGGTTATTGGTCGTTTTGGAACATGTCTTTCCCAATTTAAAACATAAAAATAAAGCAGCATTGAAAATTCAGAAAATCAATCTTGTTGGCCTACACTAGCATGCTGTTCTACAAATAACTCAATAGTTGAAATAATAAATACAATGTGTTTTCCCCTTAAAATGTCTAAATGCATTTCAAAGGCAGTAACAGTGTGGCACTTCTTTAAACTTACTGAAACTTGCAGGGGCCATCACTCTCATGTATTTATGAGACTTTTCTTTGCGCTTTCTGAGCTGATAGATAGGTTGTGTTGCCACAGTGATGTGGAGTCTTAAACTGTTCTAGCTTTGCCAGCACTTATATCTGTACAGCTAAATATCCCCATAGAAACATCGCTGCGTTTATTTTCGCCACCAGTTCAATTCACTTTCGCACATTCCCCCGCAGTCCGTCGGCCCTGTAGCCTATACTTTTGAAAAACATATATATTGTAAATCAATCCTGAAACCAATAGCCTATAGGAATACTAGACAAAATAGTTTATCTTCCTTCTATAACTGCTCTCCTGTGTCGTAAAGAACCAGAAGCCATTTTCAGTTCCTCGTCTCCTCTCTGTTTTGTTTTTCTTACCTCCAGTGAAAGCAGCTTGTCCCACTGCGGCACGATGAAGAACTTTATTCCGTCTAATGCTCCAGGGAGCTGTACGTTGTTGATCAGCAGGGCGATCAGTACAACGTACGGGAACAGTGCCGTGAAGTACACCACCTGTTCAATGCAGATGAAAACAAAGGTTCTTACTAGCTTGTCTGTCCATCCATCTATCTATCTATCTATCTATCCATCTATCTATCTATCTATCTATCTATCTATCTATCTATCTATCTATCTATCTATCCATCCATCCATCCATCCATCCATCCATCCATCCATCTATCCATCTATCCATCTATCCATCTATCTATCCATCCATCTATCCATCTATCCATCTATCTATCTATCTATCTATCTATCTATCTATCTATCTATCTATCTATCTATCTATCTATCTATCTGTCTGTCTCACTATTTTTTGCTATGGTTCCGCTCACCTTGCCTGTTGATTTGACCCCCTTGAAGATGCAAAAGTAAATGAGGGTCCAACCCAGGAGGAGAATAAGGCAAAGCTCCCACCGGATCTCTCCTGCTTCCTCCACTCCGCTAGTCTGCTCCAGCATCTTAAGTCTTCAAAGAAAAGGAAATTAAAGGTGGAGTCAGTGATTCTGGAGCATGCTTGTCGTCAAAATCACTTTTTGTCAAAATCAATGAATATCTCCTCACGATCCACTACCTGTCCGTACATTGTGTCTGCTTAAAAAAAGTATGGTGTTAATATACAGCATCGACTCTGTAAACAGGTATGTAAACAAAGGATATATGTTAACAAAGGGGCCCACCATGCAATGGTACAAGACGGACTTCTGCTACAGCGTCGTCTCCCTGACACTTCTTAAAGCGACTGCACTGATCATGAGCATGTCCATAAGCTAACAGTCTAACTATGCATAAGTATCTCATACAACAACCCAAATTCAAAAATACTGAAGTATCCCTTTAAGCACTGATAGACAATGGGCAGGCATGGAAACATCTAAATGTTGTGTCCCACAGGGTTCCATTTTGGGCCTTTTAGTACGGACAGGTAGCTGATTGTGGTAACATTTTGACAAAAAGGGATTTTGACGGGCGCTCCGGTGGCGTAGTGGATAGAGCGTGTACCATATTGGCTCCGGCTTCGTTGCAGTGGTCGCGGGTTCGAGTCCGACCCGTGGACCTTTACTGCAGGTCATCCCCCCTCTCTCTCTGTCTCCCCATTTCAACTCTGTACTATCTAATGGGGCTTGAAAATGCCAAAAAATTATCTTAAAAAAAGGGATTTTGACAACAAGCATTCTCCAGAAACACTGAATCCACCTTTAACATGACATGAGAGTTTCCTAAGCAATCATTCTCTAGTTGTGATATTCACTACCAAATAATTCACTGATTTGTAACACTCATTTGCTTGGCACATTCAATTTACAATGGCTTAACCCACATTCAATTGCTACATGCAAGCACAAACTCCTGTCAATGGGTAATCCAGTTGGAATATGTGAGGTTTTACTTCATTGTCTGAACGGTGAGTGTGTTTTTTTTATTTTTAAATAGAAATCTTCTTTATAAAAAGTCTCTCCACATCAAAACCAAAAGACCAACCTGTGTTACAACTGTATACTTCTCTCCGAGGCTGTTACACACAGAAGAAGGCTCCAATTTTTTCTACATACAAACACTTGATCTAATACGGCTGTTAAAGATTAGAACTCCTACCTTAAGTTCCTACCAAACTCTTATTACTGACTCTGCATTTTGACTTCCTCATATCCCTCAAAGGACTCTGACAAGGTTTGATATCATTTGGACCTAAAGTTGAGTATCACATTATTAGTGATTCCTATCCTGTGATATAGGCTACACCTAATTTGCAGAGTCAGAGTTGTGTAAGAAGCAGCCCAGCCTCTTGTCAAAGTACAGGGATTTTGTAATCCTGTGTCTAATCAAATTATTATCTAGTGTGGGTTTCTCCCACCCAACGGAAAAAATAAACCTACTTGAAGAACTCCTGGCTTGCTGTGGAGGTGTAGCTGCTGTTGGTGGCCTGACTGGTGCAGTTTGGTGAGTTCCATGTGTTGTTGCAGCTCTGCCATGGTAGCGGTGTCTGGAAGGAGCTGAACAGGTAATAGAGGGCCCAGGTGATGACCAGATTGTAGTAGATGCACATGATGAAAGAGATAGCCACTGATGCCATGCCCACTCCTTGACAACAGAAAAAAATAATAATGTCAGACTAAGGTGTGTATGTTTCAATTTGGGGTGTCTTTCAATGAGTGTAAAATGTAGAATGTTCCATTCATGCCAGTATACCTTTTAACAGCGGGCAGAGAATAGCCAGAGCATGGACAGGCCCTCTCCTTGTGTACTGACCCACAATCAGCTCCATGTAGAGCAGAGGGATCCCCAACACCACCAACATGAACAGGTATGGCACCAGAAAGGCACCTGTCAGGGGTCCAAGGCAATTCCACTGTCAAACACATTGTTTCTTCCAAGAAGGTTTCAGCTGTGCTATATTGTTTTATGGCATCTTCCCGTCTTTAAAAGCAAAATTCCTCCTGCACCTGCGTTTCCAACCTTAGCCCCCCTAAATTGAAATACTATTGAGAACCTGCTAATATTTATTTATTTATCTGTACAAAACCACTGTATGAGTTTCTGGCACGAGCATTGTGCATACAATCACCTCATTATCAAATTAGATAACAAATTAGCTGAGATAACTTCTGCAGCAAAAAAATTCAAAGTGCAGTTTCTTAGCTCAATTTGTAACATTTAAACATGACTGCTCAGTCTGTGAGAATCTTAGGACAGAGAAACAAGAGCAAATGATTCACTGAGGTTTGCATTTCATTAAAAAAGTGTAAACTGTAAACATAGTTACGGTGGTGTTTTTTATTATTATAGGCCAATAGGCCTTCTGTGATGCGATAAACAATAATTCAAATTATTGGTTATCGCTATCATATATGCTGCCTCTACTTGCTTGATTTCTTTAGCCTACAGAGACACTTGGAGACACGTGTACATTTATTTAGGCTACTGCAAATCGCGGCCTTTCGCGCGGATATGACCATACACAACTGCAAACATAGTCACGTGAGCTACAGTATCGGCCCATAAGACGTTACACATTTATTATTGTATACCAGCGTTCAGAGTGATTGGGCTTGTAACCCTACTGTAGCCTACATCAAATGCACACTGAGGGAATTCCAGAATTGAAAAACAAAAAAAATCACACAGATATCATTGCAGAACAAGGTGTTTGAAGTAGGGCTCACTTACAGCAGCACAGTTTGTTAACCTTTGGACCCAGTTTCAGACCAGCGTATGTGTACACCGGAGGACCAATGTTCTATAATTCTAAATGAGGATGAAATGTGTTTCTCACCTCCTCCGCTCCTGTAGCAGAGATAAGGGAACCTCCAAACGTTGCCCAGGCCCACAGCGCAGCCGATGCCCGCCAGAGTGAACTCTATCTGCCTGCTCCATGTTGGTCTGTTGAGCTGCTGTTCCATGTGTGCTCCCCGCGTAACAACTGTCGCTTATCTGGGCCCATACTGGAAAGGTTGACCGGAATTTAAAAGACTCTGGGTGATATAACCTTGCTTTTTATTATCCGTAATGATTAGCTTAGCAGAAGCACACAGCAACTCCAAGGCGTTATGTGTCGTAAAAATCAACACATTTGTGGGTTTGCATAATATTATGTATATAAAATGTACAAGGGTTGAAAAACCTTGAAATGACTGTATTTTAAAAAAAATATAGTATATTTTTAAAAAAACAGACACCATTGGGAAGAGTGGCCTAAGTTGTGCAACTTTTCACTCAAAGTGACTTTAAAGTAAGGCCTTGACAGTAAAGTCTCCAACTCAAATATGTACATATATTTCAGGGTGTTGTGCATCCGTGGCAATAAAAACTTTGGATCTGGAATAAACTGTTGAAGAAATATAGCTTTCGGAAAAAAAGTTGTCTTGATGCACAACTTGCCTAGCCTGGCTCCCCCCGCCCGCCCACTTCCGGCCAAATTTTATTTTCCCTTCAGTAGTCAGTCTGGCCCTGCGTTCCATTTGTAGTTGCACTCATAGACATTATATATGTACATTATAACCATAATGTCTATGGTTGCACTTCCCCTCGTTCATTCACCCTCAGCCCTTGGTATGACGTAACAGCATACGTTGCACGGAGGGAACTTGGAGTGCGGAGGGAGACTGGGCGGGGGAGGAGCGGGGGATTTAAATGGAACCCACTTTCTCACTTGCCCTTGTAGTCGCAATGGACCGTCAGTTACATAGGTAGTTGTAGTTCTGAATGCAAATAATACAAAATTATAACATTCTGCAAAGGTAGTCTATATTGCAGAAATCCATTTCCATAGCATAACAAACATTGAATTTCGACACGGTAACTCAGATTATCAAGATAATGTTACTTACACATGTAAATTGTTTGCTCCAACATATTTTCTTATTTATGTTAGTTTCAACCAAAAACATTTGTTTTAAATAGTCCTATAATTGGCAGCCATCGGTGTTATAGCAGCAATATGTATAAACTGCAATAGGCTACATTCACTGGATTGTTCCTTTGGAAATAGGATAGCCTAATTGAGGCGTTTTGGAATATTATGGAATATATATATATATATATATATATATATATTTGTCCTGCGGGTGGCCGCGATGTCCCTAAAAGCATACAGTCTACCGGAAAATAAAAGGAGAAGAAGAAGACAAACTGCAATGCACTGTGGGTGATATCCACCTCGAAGTGACCATGGATGTTCACTTGATCACTCAGCCCTCCGAGGGTCTATCTCACGAAGTTCACTTCAGTTTCCAGACAATTGGAACGACACTTAAGATGGCGGCGGGGATTCCCCCGAGGGCAAGTGCCTAGGGCAAGTGAACGAGGGCCTGTTGAACGGGTATTGGAACGCAGGGAGTGTGTACAGCCCATTTCCCAGTTTTGCTGGAGATTCGACAGCCGGTCCAATCAGCGAACAGAGCGAGTGGCTGAGAACGATGACGTCGAAGTCGCGCTCCAGTTTCAGTTGCCAGAAGCCGGCTCATGACACACGTGACGACCAAACGTTATGCGATTGGTTGGCTAATCCAGAGTGGCACTGGGCAGATCCAATAGTTTTAAACTTTAACAGACACCCGCCTCCATGAGTGAACATTTGCCAATTAAAGCACTGCCAGACCTTCTGTACAAATGAAATGAAGTACGATGGTCTGGTAGCACCAGGCTACAACTTGCCCCCGGTGTGGTGTAAGTTGTGCGGTTGGAGAGAATACCATGGGGTGAATTGTGCCATTGATATATATCTCATAAACTGTACAATCACTTATTTAAGGTGTATTTAAAGTAAATAAAGTAAATAGTTGACAAAGATTGAAGGACAATTTTCTTAAACAAGGCTTAGCAGATCTAATGGTTTTACCTGCAAAGCTCACAATGACAAAGTCACCATCATCATCTTTCTGGCCATCTGAACTCTCATCAGTGGTGTCGTTAAGTGGAATTGAGATGTCACTCTCTTCTGAGCGACTGTAGACAATCACTTTCTTTTGGTGACCAGCGTATACAGCCATGCCACTGGCACAACTCTCAGAATTGCACTTTGCACTAGTTGCTCCGTGCTTGTGGAACCAACTGCCACCTGACAAATGTGATTCCCCTACATTTCTGCCTTTAAATCAAGGCTCAAAACCCATATGTACACCCTGGTGTTTCCTCCCCATTAACTATCTTACCTCTGCACTACTATCTGTGTTTATGTGGATGTATGGGCTTTACGTCTTTTATTTTGGTTATTGTTATTTTACATTCATTGTTTACCTACTGAATGCACTATGTACAGCACTTTGGACAGTGCAAACTGTCATAAATGTGCTTTTATAAATACATTTTACTTACTTACTTCCTTATAACTCACGCAGGCCCTTTGGCACAAATCACCCCAATCCCAGAAATTTGGATAATAAATATGATGCAGCAATTTAGGGCTGACATCATGTTAACTGTATAGACTCAAAATGTAGTATACCAAAGCACTAAAACATGTGTCAAATGTTTTCAAACTTGTCTATAATTGTTCAGACACAATAATCAAAAAACCTTGATCATGGAAATTTTACTTTGAAAGGCAAAACACAGTTTTTTGAGCTTAAATGTGCTTGTATCTTATTCCTTGTGTCTCCCTTCTTTACAGGATGAGTCAAATGGATGGCTCTTCTTAAATATGTGGTCACATTTCCAATTTCTTCCACGGTTTTCTAGAAACAAGGGGTGGCACAACTTCCAAAATGCACAACTTAGGCCACTCTCCCCTACTTACTGTTGAAGGCCAAATAAAATAAACAAATTCAAACTGAATGGCAAAATACTTTTTTTTTTTTACGTTAGACTAAACAAACTATATCACATGTTTTGGGAGGGACATCATTTCTTAATCTTGCTTGATAAAAGATTATGTTTTTCCCCACAATTATTACAAAATACTTTTGATAAGTTTGAAATGATTATTATTATCTTTGGAAAGAGAAGACAGACATTGACGTTACATGCTTTTGACCATAAATAATCACTTTGATTATTCTAATATATTACAAACACTTCTTTCCCTCTGTACTTACAAAATCTTTATATCAACAAGACATATAAGGCTTCCCAGTGAAGGTAACATGAGGTGCTGTAACACAAATGTAAGGTAAAGAGTCATCATGACATTCAAACACCGTCATACGTAACCTTCACGATAAGCAGAGATATGGCTAATGGCTCTTATAATATGTGAGCAATAAAGCAAAGTAAAAACACACCATAGCTTTAAGGGGCTCTTATCTTATCTATCAGATTTATTTGTGGGCACTTGTCTCTGCAATTAAGGGCTCACTTCCCATTTGGATATTTATTACTTTCTCGTAATGTCCCTTATCACTCACAGTAAGATTAACATTATTAGGTGAACGTCCTCAAAATAAAAACACTAAATTATATAAAACAACTAACAACATGAATGGCACGTATACATAGGAAGTCAGATGGTTGAGATGGGAACATGGAGGCCACTTATATTCAGTGGCCTACTTGCCATACATTTTTTTTTCTGCTCTACTCTTGGTCAACACATATTATTCATAATGTGATGTATTGGCTCCAATCCTTGCGGACGTTAAGGTGTATAGTTGGAGGCTCAGTCATGTTCCTCATCTTCCCCAGTAATCCTACTCACCTCCTGACCACCAATCAATCCCAGCAGGGTTTGATCATTTTAAGTTTATGTCAGCCCCAAAGTTGAGGCCTGTGAAGAATCCCATGTTTACCATCCACCACTTCAACTGCCACATCATTCAGCTCTAGAGAACCTAAACATAGGGGCATGTGTTTTGGGAAGAATTGTCCATGCTTTATTGACAGCGTGGAGAGATTAAATGGGGCAGAGAGGGGAATAACATGCAGAGAACAACACGGGCCGGATTCGTACCTGGGTCCGCTGCAACGAGGACTGAACCTCTATTGGGATCGAGGGGGCACTCTAACCACTGCAACACGAATGCCCCCAAGATTGCACTTTTTGAAGCATTCCAGATGTACAGTATCCTTTGACTTGAAGATGACCCACATCCCACTTGTTTGGTTACTAATAAGTTAGACATTGTAGCTCCTCTCCTTTTCAATGCTCCCTCTTTGAGGCCATGTTTCATAACTAAAATTCCCCATATGAGAAAAAAAAAGAAGAGGAAACACAGCTAACCAAAGGACAGAGAAGAGTGTAGTGCTGCACATCACAGTTTGACAAACATGCCCTCAGTCTGCTAACTCCTCCGGACAAGGAGACGTGGCACATCAGGAAATCTTGGGTAGGGAGGAGAGAAGCGGAGCTAGGGGCTGTTGGGTGAGGGAGACATCAGATGGGAGCTTTGGCCGGGAAAAAACTGTGCGGGGATGGAAATGCTCTGCCATCCTTTTGGACAAGTAATGAAACTATATTATTAATTCACGTATTTGTTTCTTAAGAGGAAGAGAGGATGCAAAAATGTTGGAGGAGACGAGGGTAAAAAATTACAATGGATGGTTTAATGAAAAAGTGATGTCGACAGTTTACAGCTTATGCAGTAGTCAGATAGACAAAACGAGCAGCAAAAAGAAGTGAGTTTCTCCGGACATTCAGTTGATATTTAAACAAGTTCAGTTATACATGTTATTGGATGGTTTAGCTTGTCGTTCATCAAAATCATCCAATCTTCTGGCTCCTGGCTGAAGAACCTGCCCTATGCGGAAGCCCTACGCTATCTTGCCGATGTCCTTGATGGAATAATGTTTCCTATCTGCTGCTAACTTGGTATGGAGTTCTACAGAGGCCCTTTGTGGAGAAAAGGATACATCTTTGGCCTCAATGTTTTGGGAACTGCATAGAGAATTTCTACAATACTGTGTTCTCTGCTCTTTCCAGCAAACAGGAGTTGTTAACGACGTATAGAGTTTTACGACTTTCTACATAACATGATGATCAATGGTTAATTGTTAGTTCGATTATATAAGATCCATGGAGTAAATGCAATTAATGATGGGGGGTATATACTTCATTAATTATTGGAAATTAGAATTTTAACACAAGTATATGGCAAGCTGAATAATAATAATAGTAATAATAATAATAATAATAATAATAATAATAATAATAATAATAATAATAATAATAATAATAATAATAATAATAAAGAAATCTGAAATCTGATAAAAAAGATTGAGTTTAAAGAAGATGGTTGATGTAGGCAATACAAATAAACACCAGAAAACTCACACATACATTTATTTACTTATTTTAATGACAGTCAGAGCACCATTTTTAGTAACTTTAATGACATAATGCTGTACTCCATTGAAAAAAATTTTAAAATTGGTGTCGAAGAGAGGAGGTTTTACTAAAATAAAGGTGGAGTCAGAGATTGTGGAGAATGCTTGTTTTCAAAGTCAGTTAATACATCCTCATGATTTGATAACGGTCCATAGTGTGTGTGTGTGTGTATGTGCTGGAAAAAGAATCCGGTATTAATACACATCCTAGGCTCTGTAAACGGGAATGTATCCAAACTGGCTCAGACCGACCCACTGTATAAGCAAGAATGCTTTCATACCAGAACTAGAATAGGATATCATGGCATGCTGATTGTGATAACATCAACAGTTGGAAATATGACACGTCAAAGAAGAAGAACCATCATGTGCCACCTCACAGATTTGTCTGAGTGAGCATTGTTTTGGTCATAGTGGGGAAAGATATTTTCAAAGTTGACAGCAGCCACACGTGAGTAGGCTTAATCATTTAGAATATTTAAAAAGATCATTACAAACTTTTGCTTTGAGCACCCTCACCCATAGATATATAGAAAACTATGTATTATATCTATATGCCCTCAGGCCCCTCACCCTTGAATTGGGCCTTGGGTCATCAGTTTAAATTGTACCCCCACTGATATGTCCAAGGGTTGTCATCATGCAGGGCTTCCACTAGCTTTAGATGTGTACAGCAATTGCAATGTTGATGAAGGCCAACCTCTGCACCAGGCCACGTCTCTGCTGCATTTAATCTAAATACGTAGAATTTACTTTTAAATAGCCATAATTTCACTTAATGATAAAATGCTTTGGTCTGCAGTGTGCTGGTCTGTTTTGGCTTGTTAGGGGTAATCAGAGCTACTTGCTGTCATGAAGAATTTAGAAATAGGAGAAAGGAAATGAGTTTCATACTCCATATTCCTGTGTGATTTTATTTGCGTTTATTCTACAGTATAACGCACTTTTAATCTGCAGTAGGCTTGCCCGTGTAGCCCGATATAGGCTACATAATACACAGACACAGACATACTCTCCCACTCACAATAAGAGACTCACAAAATTATTCAACCTTCAAAACACACTTCAAACAGTGGATAAAAGAAAACCAAGTCTGTGACCACCTTTAAACTCTTTTATTTTCTTGTGTTATTTGTGCTTTTGTATATGTATTCATTTTTTAACCTGTAGGCTATTTCTTTGCATGCCAGGGACAACAGATGAAATCTAGCATTTTTGCTTAAATCTGGCATTTTTACAGATGTAAATGTTACAGCTGTCCATGAATATGCACTGTCCCTAACAAAGAAACAAACAACAACAACAACAACAACAGATACAACTAGGCTATACTTATCACGGTAATCTCCGAGCGTATTTTAATTACACCAAAGGGAACATACTGTGCTCATGTCACTTAACAAAAGGCTGAGGAACACAAACATTGTTATGTGTCTCTTTCTGGGAAATTAGACACTTGTGTTTAGGTTCCTTGCGTGAGTGGAAATTTAAACAACCACGTCTATTTCTTTTTATGATATATCGTATATCTCTCTGTTGTGGAGGAGGGGCACAATATGGGGAGGGGTATCTGATCAACTGAGTCAAGTGGAAGTTAACATGAATAATGCACGTTTGCCCATGTAACCATCAAAATAAAACGCAAACGATAAGGTCCACACCTGTGTCAACGCGTGTACACTCGTTGTACTTTTATTTTGAAAGTCGTAAGCGGAAGTTCTGCTTCTCATCAGGCCTGTTTTGACGTACCCGTTGCTTGACTTCGTTTGAGGAAAAAGCATCGATAATTCACTCTTGGTGGGGAAAATACAGGCTTTATTTTATCATTTATAGCCTTAATTATTTCGTGTGCGTCGAGTAGATTTGGATACTCGTCTTCTACTGTCGGTAAATATGGGGAACTGCCACACCGTTGGACCAAACGAGGCCCTTGTGGTTTCAGGTAACGTTTCTGCTCTCTTTCCCGACGATGTGTTTTACTAGCTTGGGGTTGGGCTCGCGCTCCTTCCTGGCTATTTGGCTCGAGCGCCTGTAGTGTAGCCTACAATGCTTATAATGCTTATGCTTATCTCTTTGCCTTCATTCCAAGTGTAACTTTAGTAAACCTTATTATTAACAAATGGTTAGGTTCGTTGTTTTGAAATAATGGACAGGTCAATCACACCCCGAAAGAATTGGTAGCAATTAGCAAATTCCTATTTTTCACCCCAAAAGTGTTAGCGTATCTGGGAAACATTGGGCTCTGTTTGGCTCTAACTGGAAACCGCGAAACGAGCAATAGGCAATAATATCCACCATATATAAGTGTTTAATTACGTGTGTCCGCAGAAATATGTCTGCAATGTTCTGACAAATACACCTGTTGTCATCTGTAAAATATTCCTCTACAGTGTTTTGTGGAGGTGCTGTCATGCGAGTTCAAGTGCTTTCCCCTACATTTCACTGTCTAGGGATGATTAAGTCTTAGTTTCGCATATGCTCTTATTTGGTTTCAATATGCAGGGTTTTTCTCGTGAAACTGCTTCCCTTGGGTATGTTATCAGAATAATGCAGACATTTTAGGGCTAACTACAGGGCTTGGAATGCAGGGAAAGCTGGGCCAATAAGTATATGAGGCGAGGTCTCTTTTCCTTACAACAGCAGCGATACAATATGGTGGCTCTCTGCTGCAGTGGGGATAGAGCTAGATTAATTTAATTACAGTGCAGACCCGGATGACTGTCTCGTGCTGCTCACACAAGGTAAACACCATTTGTGATTCTCTGTAATGTTTCTGAAAGCCAAAAGCTGAGAGTCGAACGGTCCTCATCTACAAAGAATCAATCATTCTATGTTGTCAAGTAATGGTAAAATCAAAACTATTGGCTTATATCACTGCATTCTCCATTGATCTGACGTCATGGATCACTGTCAGATTTCAGGATTTGGGAATCACTGACCTTTGTCTCTGTTTATAAATGTCACATTTGGAAGTTTGACAGTGTAGTTGAGCAAAGGTTTCCCAGCATGCCTCTGTTATCTGACTCTGTTTGGGCACTTTTCCTGTTAATCAACTTGTGAACTATTTTAACCGCTATGGGATTTTCCATACCACACATTTATTTTTTATAAAGCCATCTCAAGTCACCACACAGAGCGAGGCGAGTGGGTGTGAGAGCTCCACATCCTGATTCCAAGACAGTTATTTCACAAATGTCAAAACATTCCACTATGTTGGAAGAGGTCGCGTTTCAAATGAGCAACTTCTTGTTGTGAAAGGCAAAACATGACATGACCTGCATCAGTCATCCAAAGTCAATGTGACAGGAGTTTTGTGTCTTTTTAAATTCTCATTCATTTGTATGAAGCCCCTCCCCCGGCCACTGCACAGAGAAACAGAATGCACTCAGGAATGTCAGTTATGCTTGTGCTGGAGGAGCCACTGGGGCTAAAATGGTGTGTAAATCCCAGTATGTTTGTAGGTCTTCAAACAGTATCCACTGGTAATGGTGGTAATGGCTTTTGTCTGGATTCAAGTGGTTTTTATCAAGAAAAGCATGTCCCACCCACATCCTACTATTATAATTGCAATGTGTGTGTGAATTTGTGTTATTTTTTTTCAATTATTGTATTAATAGTGCAGAGAGACAGATGAAATGAGGCAGAAAGGGGAATGACATGCAGAAAACGACAACTGGCCGGATTTGAACCTCTGGTTTGCTGCAAAGAGGACTGAAGCCTCATGGGGGAGACGCTCTATCCACTACACCACAAGCGCCCCGTCAATTTGTGTGTTTGCGCACGTTAGCTACCCAAAGCATTCTCCAGAATCGCTGTGCTTACGCTATAATAATTGTTTCCCTATGAAGTATTTATTTTATACACATTCAGTCCATTGTAATTTCCATCCATGCAAAAGGTCAGGCACACCTGTGGTAGCAATTTTCTGATAGAACTGTTATAACAAGCTGCCAATTCCATTGAGGTACCTGGATTTCTGCATTAATAGTTAAATATAGCCAAAGCCTAAGAGATATCATATTCATCTCATATTGTACAAATATGCAACTGCCATGTTCCCCTTGAGCAGCGGTTCCCAAACTTTTTTAGCCGCGCACCCCCTTCTATGTCCCAACCAGGTTGACGCACCCCCACACATTTAAAAAAAAATGCAACAAGCTTTTTTATAGCCATATTAAAGGTGGCATGTTCAATCATGCTCAAATGACCAGAACACACATAATAAAATAATCACGATCACAACAAGGGGCAGAAAGCAGATAAAATGGGGAAAATATTATAGCCTAATATTTTGAGTCACGTTGAGCAACAATTGCAGCAAGTTTAAATGACCGTGGAGCAAACAACCCGTCATCATAACACTTGTTATGGAAATAAAATTAGAACGCCAGTAATTTTAAATAAATTGCGAGAATGAATGTAGAGGCCACAAACTAGGTGCGCATATGCGTAGAAGAAGATAACTTCGCTTCATTTTGAATAGCCTCCATTTATTTATTAATTAAAATTCAAGTTTTTGATTCTAAATTTTACAAAGGAAATGTTTATTTACACGTCTTTATTGTGTGGAGAAAAAACACTGTACCCGTATTGGTCCGAGTATAAGACAACCCCGATTATAAGACGAACCCCCCGTTTTTCAAAACTCAACTCAATACATTTTATTTATTTAAATAATGTACGAAAATAAAAACGCATTGAAAAAAAACACTTTTCTTCATTGCAAATAAACATTAGGATAGTGCAAATAGACCAAACTCTGATGTGTTCACTACAGACTATTCTTCACACGCAAATTCCTCTGCCCCGCTGTGATCGCTCTCGCTGTCATCTCTCCTATACTCTGGTTCGGTGCATAGCGGGTCATCCTCGCTGCTGTCCTCGGCATCTGAGACGCAGCATTTATTTAATGCTCATAGTTAATCACATAGCCTAGTGCTGAAACGAAAGCTATCAACGCCGTGGTTTAAGACTGAAATGATAACCGGGGCACTTAACGTTGTCGAGGGGAAGCCCTCCGGGATCTCCGTTGGTTTCAGTTTACAGCTCACAAAATGACAATCACCACCATCACATGGACAGCGTTTAAATAAAGCGTCTCATTCTTAAAATTATTAGGGCTTTGATGCAAATGAGGAAATTTGAACATTACAGCAGCAGTGCTGGTGCGTAAAAGGACAGCGCAGTTGGCAATCTCTCCTCAGCACAACTGCAGCAGCTAAAAAGCCACAGTCGATCGCTCTGCCGATTCCTGCCTCTGACACGTTGACTGGCAACATAATGATTTGAGGCTTTGAATCGGCTTCGTCGATGTCCCGTGCCTCTTTTTTCTCTCCACACAAAGCGTTCTCTCTCCAAGCGCACAAACGCCCCGGCCGCTTCCGAGAGCACAGCCAGTGTTCCACCCGATTAAAAAAAGAAAATAAACACAACTTGGAAAACACGACCCGACTTTTTACGACCCATTTCCGCGAAAATAAAACCCTCTTATACTCGGACCAATATGGATTGTGTAATGATCAGACCGCCATTACATTTTTCATCTCGCGCACCCCCTAGCAGCAGCTCACGCACCCCCAGGGGTGCGCGCACCACACTTTGGGAATCCCTGCCCTAGACTACCATGCTGCTAAAATCTGTCAACATCATCTTAATAAAACCTTTGTGATGCTGATTGTGAAGAAGAACAGTCAGGGTTAGAGCTGGGTTGAGGGGAAGAGGAGAGGAATAAGTCTCAATAGATAGATAGAGCAAACACTTCTGATCTGTATGAAGTATATTGTTCCATAAATAAGCTTATCCAAAAAAATATATATTTCAATAGTATTCACGATTTAAGAAGGCAAAACATTTTAATTACACTATATTCAAGGCAAGCTCTGTGCTTATTTTTTAAGACCAGAGGGAAATGTGGCAACATGAGGAGGACCCATCATTCTGATTCTCAAGTTTGAGTTTACTTAGTTTCTTAATTACTCTGTGTCCTTTTCCTGGTGTGAACGACAATGCTACTGTTTTTTGTGGGATATTGTTATATATATTGTTGTATAGACAGTTTTTTCTCTCCCTAGAGACCTGAAATGGCCCAATATGACCTTAAAAACTCAGCAGTCTGTGTGTAAAATGTATACACATCCGTCGAGTACTTTTAGTTTGTTGCAGAGCATGGGTGAGTAAAGACAGTCCAGTCCGTCCTCCCTCGCCTCTGTCAGTTTACATGTGACAGCTGGGAATGTCACACTAAACACTGGAGATTAATCTATCAGACTGGGGCCATGAGTGGGACTAAAAGGCATTGCCAAACCTAATTTAGTCATCACATATTTAAGATTAGTTGTAAGATGATCACCTTCACTGTAAACAATATTTTTACTATAATTATTACTACAGTGCCCCTTGTTGGAAGGGTAATAGCACATCACTTTTGAAACGTTCTGAATGAAGCCTAGAATGGCCCTCCAGCTAAATGAAAAAGTTTCTGTAGAATATTGTGTCAGAGAAAAAAGGGATTTGGTTCCATGAGCATTGTCATTTTTTTTCTTATTCAAAAATCTCAGTAATCTTCCCTGCAATGTTGATTTTCGTCATCAACAGTCATTTCTTAGTCCTGTGATGCAGTTGACTGAAATAAAAGTAATTCAATTCAGGGCTGTACGCTTATTTTTTTAGGTGGTAGCACTGGTGCTAGCAAGCAAAAAAATTCAGTAGCACAAAAATAAATTTGGTAGCACACAAAGTATGATCGAAAACTTGCATAACCTTAACCCTTGCATTTCGCTCTAATTACCTTTGATCATGTTATCTTGGTCTCATTTGAGATTCTCAATTAATATTATATCCTAGTGTGTGCAGTAATAATTATGGAAAAATGAATAGGGGTGCACTGATTGTAATTTAGACAAAAGAATCTAACCTGTCAATTGCAATTTGTTGCTGATTCAGAATTATTATTATCATAATGTCCTTCTGTTAATTAAAACCAAACTTTAAAACATTAAACATAGCCTATTAAATAAATAAGTATACATATTGGTACAATTTAGGATAAATTAAATAGGTTGTTGTGAATGTGTTGGGAGTAGCTTTTCAGTGGCTTATTTAAAACTTTGTTTAAATAGACTAGGCTACTGTTGACTGTTCGCTGCAGCTGGAGTTGCCTTTCAAGCTAGAAAGAAGCGCCAACTTCCTGTTCTTACCGGCTTCAAAATAAAAGTCAACTCACGTTTGGCTAGTAACAGGCTTTTAATGTGAAGGCGCACAGGAAATGTTCTGTTTGTACACGGGCTAACTTAACTGCGGTAATGTGCCGTCTCCTCCCTGTAATTACTGTTGGTGAAGTTTTTATACCTAGAATCGCTGCACGAGCACACATCTTTCACCAGCCAAAGTGGAGGGTGGACTCAATAACTTACTTGCCTAAGTCTACATTTACCCCCATTTGGAGTGTTAATGTAGAGCACTCTAAGCAGAGTTGTGCAGCGCTCCTCTGTGTTTCAAAGACAGCCTCTCCTCATTAGCAGCCTGTCGCAGAGTGCGAATGGATTTGTATTCATCATCGCACGTGATCAATTTCAGTAGCAAATGCGATCAAAACTGTCGCACTGTACAGCCCTGCAATTGAAGTAGTCTCCAGAAAGTACAGATGAAGTGAATGCTACCAGTGCTACGCCAGAGGAACAAACACTGTGGGTGCTGTGGTCAGCAGAGTGGTGCATGTTTTTACCACTTGCTGAACAGAGATCATCTTCCTTGGAAATCATTAGCAAAATATGAGAACTGTGTCACTCTCTTGAAAGATCTTTCCCAATACCTCTACACTACCTTAGGTTAAAGTCAAATCGGAGTGCTGCATGTTGGTGTTACATATTGGGCCATGTTTAATATGTGTCAGTTAGGAATGGGGCCGATACGATCCAGTATCGGTATCGGCTCCGATATGGGCGAAATCTACGGATCGGATATCGGACTGACAGCTCCGATATAAAATCCGATAAAAAAAAAAATAAAATAAATAATAATTTAATTTTTTAATTTTTTTTTTTAATTTTTTTTTTTTTTTAATTTTTTTTTTTTTTTTATAAACTATGAAAGAGCGAAAGCCCCGCGCGAGCAGATGCTGACGTTCGGTGGAGGGAGATATGATTTGAATACTCGTTCTAAAAAAACACACCAAAGTCTGAGTTTCTTACTTTTTCCCGTGGAAGCGAAGAGAGCTGTTGTTCCGTTCCAAATCAGCTGTGCCATCGTAGCTTAAACGAGTTTATTAATCCATCCTGGAACATGCATTTTCGGTGATTTATAAATCCATACAAAAGATCCAATATTGATAGTCTTTTGTGTCCATATTATATCCATTATTGACCGCGTATTCCTATGATGCAAGGCAGTCACTGTTGATTGGCAATAGCAGCGCTGCATAGGGAATGTAAACAAACAGCTAAGCTAACGTTAGCATTTCGCCGAGCACTGCTTTCCCTTCCGAGATCACGCTAATGTTGTGGTATAAAGTTAAAGAGGACCTATGATGCTTTTTGACTTTTATGACCTATAAACGTTGTTATGATGATTCATAGTCATGCTTAACCGTACTAAATTATCAAATTATGACTTACATGCATTTCGACATATTCCCTGCTGACCGTCTGGGGTGTCTGTGCAGAGCACTAAACACTATTCTAGCCAGTCGAGAAGTCACGTATTCAAAGCGGTCTACCCTTTCATAATTTGTGACGTCGCATAAAACTTTGTGAGGTCTCCACGCGGATGTTTCCATGTATGGTAAGGCTGTCACTTCCCTGTTCGCGTCTGCCTCGCGCCCTTATAGGTCCATGCTCGCGCTTCCCGCCACTGAAAGTGTTCCGGAAGGAAGGTAACCAATCACAACGGAGTGGGGTTTGCAGGAGGGGGGGAGGGGAGCGGAGATGGCCGAAGCACAGGCGGAGGGAGCCGAAGCACACACACTCAAGTGTTGACAGGATGTGCTGGATCGCCAAAATAAGAGAAAGAGCTTCCCGAAAATCTACGTAGTTTTTTGTGATGTGATTCGTGTCAGGTTGCTCTATAGCAGTGTAAAACAAGAAATTAAGACCAGAAAAGTAGCATAATAGGTCCTCTTTAAGGGAAACATATATGCTGATATTCTTCCTCCCTCTCTGTATTCCTACTGCGCTTGGTGCCGCTTTTACTTTGCCTCGCTCTGACAATGTCACGTAGCCAACAGCTGGTGTATCACCGATTGCTCTTTGAAAGGACGGTGGCCAACTAGGTCAAATTTCAAATAATTTGATAATTTATTTTAAATGAGCATTACATTTATATTTTAACAATTATTGCATATATAACGTGTATATCTGAGTAGTAATATTTGCTGTCAACATATATTGCAGTTTAAGCTACTTGTGCAAAAAAAAAAACATAAAACATATATATAAAATATATATTTGGAATACTGAATTGAGCTTCGAATACAAACTTAAACAAGTTTTTGGATATTCGAATTATTCGGGCCGGCCCGAATGCATTCGTGTATTTCTTGCTCTTTTAAATAAGAATTGCTTAAGCCTTCCTAGCCTTACACATAAAGTCACCACGAACAAAAAAATTGTATAATAATTATGATATCGTATCGGACAGTATCGGTATCGGCCGATATCCAAAACCCAGATATCGGAATCGGATCTGAACTAAAAATAGTGGATCGGTGCATCCCTAGTGTCAGTGTCACTGGCGACAACACCGGTGAATAGGAACCAAGTTGAGAGCATTGACATATAATATCCTTAAGTGGTTGTGTACATACACACAGCCAGCTTTTACGGAGCAACGTTGTTGAAGTCGGTTTTTTGCCTGGCAAACTTAAGACCAGTAATCACTCTCATTTCAGTCCTGTTTTATTTCTCTATGAATCTGCTTCATATTTTCTACTCTAACTGTCTGCTGTTGAGTGCTGAGCAAGAAGGGTACACACACTCGGTGGCTTTTAGGGCTGTTTTGCTGAAAACAACACTATAGTAGCTGTGAGTGGGAACCACAACAGAACAGTAACGCTGTGGGCAGGACGGCAAAACAATGAGCTGAAACCAACTTTAAAGCTCTTTAAAGCCAGGGGAACTGCACATTCAGCTGAAATCATTCTTTGTAGGTTTATCTCTATAAGTGACCCCTTTCAAATTGTCCCAGTGTTACATTGCTTGTGTAAAATAAATGTCTGTTGAAGCTTCCTTAAAGGTTAAAAAAAATCCAAATTAAATTACCTTTTGAATTTGGGCTGATAATTTTTTTTTCTCTCTTTTATTCTTTCTCCTATCATTATTATTGTCGCTACCACAGTTTCAGTTCTGTGTTGATTGTAACCATGTGACCTCTCTGTTGTTCCAAAGGTGGCTGCTGTGGCTCAGATCAGAAGGCATATGTTGTGGGAGGCTGGTCTTGGGCCTGGTGGCTCATTACTGACATCCAGAGGTAAGACCTGTCTGCCCTGGACCAAAGAAAATGCTTTTTGTCTTTATTCTTTTGAGCCTTTCAGTCTGACATGACTCGGTTAGGAAGCTTTTTAAGAACAGGGTTATCTGCAGCTTCACAGGTCTGACATTTTTTGATTTATGCAGATATTAGATGCATCATAAAAACAATAAAGAATGTGCAGGCGCTTGTTTATAATTCCATTTTTACATATCTGTTTCTAAACACGATAAGCCTCCATGTCACGACCCTAGCCAATATTCTTCCATTTAGAATAGCCACAAAATTTGTTTTAAATGTTAAATGATAATATATATTTTCCTAGTGCTTTAGTGAGCTTGACTGGCTCCTTTCTAATATCATTATTAAGTTAGATTTTTCAACGTGTCGAACAAGTTCCACTCATAATTTGTCAACCAGTTTGACCACTGTTTTACTGGGTTTGGTTCCTCATGATGATGGACATGGGCACTGTAGCTTATTTGGAGTCAATCACATAGACATTGTCCTGCTGCCCTTAAGGATGCCAATTGTGTTTGAATTCACAGCTGAAAATAGTTTCCAAGAATTTCAGTATTTAATTATTATGGATGGGTTTTGTTGAAAATATCATCAAATGAGAATAATTCCAGATTTCTTCTTATACATTTGAACATTTTTTAGCATTTTGAAAATAGTCTTTTATTTGTTGGTAGATGTCAAGGATGTGGATATTTTAAGACGAGGTTTGGGAAACTGCAGATACTCTGAAAATGTTACTTTTCATCGATACAAGAACTGAAGATTTCTTTTTCTAACTGTCGTTCAGTTCCATATATAAACAATGTATTAATGGCAAATTTAAGGGAAAGACCATCAATATATAAAAAAAATGAATTAGATGTTTTCCAAATGTGTTTACATAGCGTCTAACCACTGTCCGCTGCTTTCAAACGCAGCTTCAACAAACAGGCTTCTGAGAAAATGCTGGAAAGATAAACAGATGCTAGATAATGTCGAGGTCAGTCCAAGTTAAAACCATAATATTTACAAAACTATACCAAAAATGATTTGTTAGCCTTGTAGTGTGTTGAACTCCCATTCTGAACAATGACACTGAATTGAAAAAAGGCAAAAAGAATTTGCATGCTTTTTGTCAATAAACAAATGAAAATGGAATCAGGGTTTTCGCTCTCTGCCAGAGCTTTAAAGAAAATCTTTAGCCCGATCTTGCTCCAGCAAGTCCTAACCAAGAGAGGAAACACAGAGGAGAGTTGTGGATTCTTTTAGAGGCCATCTGTGTAGAGCCTGGTATGCATTTCACTGTTAATACCAGTAGGTTTATTTGTTTAGTTTTTCTATTTGCTTTTTAGTTTTTGTGTGTGTGTTTGAGTGTCTCCTGTTTGGTTGGTTGATCCTGTTCTTTGCCAAAATTAACTTTTTAGGTCAAAGAAACAACTCTGAAATGTCAAAGAGAAAATCCACCTTGAATTGAAATCCACTGTATATCTACTCCACAATTCAGTTTAGTAACTACACGACACAAACAATTATACCTATAATATATACTTTATTTATATATTTTGTATTACTATTATTATACTTTTTTTATTAAGACATGAAAATAACTGAACTGTAGCTAAAGCAGTTGCATGAAGATGCAAAGATTTAAAAACCAGCAGTAAAATCTGCTACTCTAAAATTGACAGGCAGTCAGTTTCGTCTTTTCGGTCAGCAGCATTCTGACAAGCTTCACTCAGGTTATATTTCTCCAGATCAGACCAGAATAATGCACATTATAGCAAGAACCCCTTTAGGAGATACAAGCATGGGGAAAAAAGGACCGAATGAAAATAAAATGTTTGCCCTAGAAAACTGTAGCAGCGCTTATAGGCTAGGGCTGGGCGATATGGACCAAATGTTATATCACGATATACGTAATTTTATATCACGATATGGATATATATCACGATATAGTATGTTTCCTTAAAATTCAATGGATTACAATAACCGTACTGAACTTTAATCACATTAGATTATTTTCATTTTTGCTTGGAACTTAAATTTCCATAGAAAAGAGAAACTGGTGCAAAATACCACACCAGTCTGGCTTTAGTCAGTCAGTGCAAAATAAAAATGACAGCATCAACCAAAGAGCCTACATTTTCCAATTGATAGTAGCCTATATCAAAATAATGAAAGACTTGAATTTTCCTGCAGTATTTGCTCATCTTCATTTAAAAAAGCTGTCAAAATTAACTAATGAGCAAATGTCTGGTAATACTTTAACTCCAGCTTCAACACAAATAATATTTTCAAGTTTGACATGTTTTAAAGTTACATAAAACCAGCCTTGCTGGCTGTCTCCAACAATAACAGCACGGGGGTGAAGCCCCGACTAGGCTAAAGATGTCATTATTAGCCAGCTAGCTCACGAGAGCTAACCCATGTAGTTTGCGGCTTAAAACAAGCCAACTCTACGTCACGGCAACAGCACGCTGAAGCAGCAAGCAAGTTTCCTTTGCCCAATGACATTTTTGACCGTTAAAAGCTGCTCTGCCACCGTGACACAGAGTTGGTTTGTTAACTTTAGTGACGGCGCACCGAAGCTAGACCATGAGCTAGACAGCTTGAGCAACAGATGAGGTTTCTTCTGTTGCGGGTAGAGAAGCTGTATTGCAGCCCAGAACTCTGCTGCATAACCTCCGTGTGGCGCGGCGGTGTAACTGCAGTGTAACTATAGTGACTCGGAGGGACAGCTGCCTCCCACTCCATATATCCTCCCGCCACATGAACTTTTTTTCTCCGCGATATAAACGGTATGGCCAAATCTCTCCCGGTAGACACTTTCATATCGTCCACGATATGATATCGTCATATCGCCCAGCCCTATTATAGGCTACACCGTAAAGTTTTGTGCACCTCCTCAAATAACTGAGTCTGGGCCTGCTTCAGCTGCTTGTGTTTTCTCCTTCCTGTTTCCTATACTGGTGGAGCAAGTTGATAGTCAAATCAACATTAGGCACATTAAAGAACTTGGCTCAGTTATCTGCTGCTTTGCAGTAACCCACATAAAAAAAAATCTCCAGTGCAAACCTTCTGCTCTCTGCAAGTGTCTCTCTCTCTAATACATGGGAATAGTCTCTGAACAAAAAGTGAATTAAAGAAGCTAACATTACTGTGGGCAAGATTAAGCCATGATGCAGCCTGATCATGTGCAATGCATCAGTCTAGTGTTGCAGTGCCAAAGTTACTGAAGAACAAATCAAAACCTGTATGTACAGCGGTGCTGTTGTTAACTCTTGGCTCAGTCCAGTTTGTGTCTTTGAGCAACACTCCTCAATCTTGACCTCTTGCTAGCTGTCCCTGACTTTGGATATTTAGTCTCACTGTTCTTGTAAATCAGTGTTAACTGAGTACTAAATGAATGTCATAAAAGGGGGCATTTATAATTGTGGATTTGCAAACTGTTTGTTTAAAAGCTTAAAGGTGCTGTAAGTGGAATGGTTCTTTTAGCTCACTTCCTGTCAGTTACTGCAGTTAGCAGTTCCCACGCTCGTCTCTACGTCACCACATTAATGCACTGCGATCTTCAAGCAGCAAGTTATCTAGCATCATCGCAGATCCATAAGTGTGATTAAACATGATAAAAACCATCAAAACAGACATTGGGAAGGATTTTTACCTGCTCCGCCATTGTAGGCGCATACACATTCACCCATCTGTTGCTCTGGCGTGCACCGGCAGTGAGACCACGGAGTGTATATGAGTGAGACAAGTGTCGGTTTGTAGCGTTCTCTCTTCTGATTGGATAAAAAATTTGGGATACTACAATAAGTTTATTTGCCGATTACATGCAAAGCAGCGGACTGCACATTATGTAAGTGATCACTGTATGAATAAAGAGCGATTTTACACTTATATTAACATAAATAAACCGCTTACTTCACCTTTAAAGCTACTTACACTAGCATGTGTTAAAGGTCAGAGTTGTTGGACTGGGTTCAAACTCACAGATTTAATGTCAGTGAAGCAATTTCTGTCTACCAAGTGTGAGATCTCATCTTACTTGCTTTCACCCTTTTTAAGGGTTTAGCCATCACAAAGGTGTTTATTTAAGTTAAAAGACTTAATTGCGTGAGATGTTTTCCAAAACATATCTTTTTCAAAATGATCTGTAAGAGATAGTAATCCTATGAACATGAACTGAGCTGTGATATCTCTTCCTTTTCTCTGGAGCGCCTGGCTTTGGTCTCCATCTTTGTTTTGCTTTTGCCTGCCTCTTTGTTTCTAACCAACCTGCCTTGCTTTTGTTTTGCCGTGGATGTTCCTACCCCGTCTCGGCCCTACTGTGTCTCCGTCAGGTTACCCATTTCTGATTAAGAGCTGCTCTTTGCCTCCAGTTGCTAGGGAACGTAATGGTAGACTTTGACAACAAATACAGTTCATGCATGGATGGATTTATAAATCCCCGTTTAGAGACGGGTTGTCCTAGGAATCTATCTCGACTATTTATATTCTGTATTTTAGTCATGTGCTATTTGGTCAACATATCAGATGCTTTCTTATATGATAAAAGCAGTGGAGATTGATCTTGCTCCTCTCTGGAGGAGCAAGCACTTCAGCTAAAAGCCCAGTCATCATAAGCCAGCTTGTCAACATTACAAAAACAGGGGGTGGCTGTTCCACTTCCCGCTTGTTGCAGTAATCATGTTAATGTCCAGGCCTGTGACTCATTGATCTATTCTTCTGGAAAGTGGAGGAGCTGTTAACCAAAGAGTGTCCTTGTCCAGTGTTGCTGTAATCGGCCTCAAATGTCTCTGAAGGCAACAGATCAGAGTCAGTATTTATCCTAACAGAGCAACTCCGAAACGTTATCACACTTCGTAGCAATGCAGCTGTACTAGTATGGAAGCGGAGGATGATGATTGTTAGTCAAGGACATTTCTGTGTAATTTCTCCATACAAATGTAGTCTTGGAGAGGTGATGGAAACAAAAATTAAAAATAAGTTTCTATATAAGGCTCCTGCTCTTTGTCCGAGTTTATTGAAATATTTCAAGAGACAAGAGAGTCTGGCTTGCAGCTGTGACGGTTCTGGTGTTGTGATAGATGTGACATCATAAATGAAAGCGGAGGTCAGGGCCCTCCCCTTCCCCTCTCTTCCTCTTGACCTTGGTTACTGACATTCCTAACAGCTGTTGTCCAACTTACTGTTTTGCCTCTGCTATTCCCGCCTGCCCGCCTTCCTGCGTAGAATGTCTCTGGAAGTTATGACCATCCTCTGTCGCTGTGAGAATATCGAAACTTCGGAGGGAGTTCCCCTGGAGGTGACAGGGGTGGCTCAGGTAATGCATTTCAAAAGACAGAAAAACCAAAAAATCAGGTGCTGTTGCTGAAGGCCAAAGGAAGACTCAGGAAAATGGTTCAACTAACCAAGTTAACGTCTATGTGTGTTTGTTTTTCTCATCTCTATGGCTTTTTTCTTCTGCAGTGAAGGGAAGACGAGCAGCTGCCACTTACTTTGGCTTCGCCATAGAGCTAAACTCTGAGTCACCTATGGCAGCGGGGTCAATTAATGAAGGCTGAAAGAAATGGCTAAAAAGAGGATTTTATTAACTCAATTTACATACAAATTGAGTAATTGGAAGAAAAAAAATTAAGCTGCATTTGAAAATCATTCTGACCAAAACTTGAATCCTACAAGATCTGAATTCTGGAAAGCCTCTCATTTTGCTCCGTTGTTTGTGATCTGGAGTCCTTGGGTGAATGGTTTCACTTTGTCCTGTTTTTTTCCCCTTTGTGTTCTGTCCCTTCATTTGCTCTCCCTCCGAACATGTCAATTTTTTATTTTATTTTTCCACATTCTTCACAGGATAACGCTTGAGATTATGACCGTGATGCCCAAGTGTGAGGATGTAGAGACAGCGGAGGGTGTAGCTCTTACGGTCACTGGGGTGGCTCAGGTAAATCACCACACTTTACCAGGAATGCCAGTTCAGACTCCACTAACCCACACACCCCTCCCTCCCAGTCTCCTTTTCTCTGGCAACACCCCATAAACACAGGAGAGGTGCTATTTCATACAGAGGGCTCAAGTCAAGATACACACCTGTACTGTATTTTTGATCAAGAAACCAAGATAGATGCACATATACGTACATTCATACATACATACATACATACATACATACATACAGATGATGGTGGGTAGAATTGTTGTCTGCATGAAGTCCCTTCATATCTTGTCAGAATACTACTAGTTAGACGTCTGTGGCCAAGCCTACATTCAGACTGAAAGAAGCACAGGATCAACACGCAGCTTCTTATTCATTTCAATGAGACCACAGAATTAGCACAATTCAGTTGGCACTCTGTCTCAAAAACCTTTTAAGCTGGACTTCCTGGTTTCATATTTCATGTGCTAACTGGCAGCTCTAACAGCATGCCCACAACAATGCATTTTGTTGACTCTGTCATTTTCACTCTGAACCTGGTCTTAGTGGAAGGAGAGGCCATCTGTGTAGAGCCTGGTATGCATTTCACTGCAGGGGTTGACACTAAGGTTTCAAAAGCACTTGCCCATAGGGCAAGTACAGGTAATGTTTTACTTGCCCGAATGTCGTGTTCACTTGCCCAAAGAAACCAAAAAAACTATTAAACAATGATATATACAGTATAGGCTAATTAAATTATACATTTTAGCGAACCGTATCTCTTAAATGCAAACACTGCTTACTTGTCTCATCCTAACCACATACAACCAACAACAATTCATATAAGCCTAGATATCATGACATCACACAACACCAAGCGCTTGGTCCTGCTGCAGCATCGTGAAAGGGCCTCTTTTTGCCAGGCACCTGGCCTGGTTTTGGGGGGCTCAGGAAACTCAGTCTAGCTCAGAGTCAAGCTGAATGTTAGCTTCCACACAAATGTGTTCAGAAAAATGTAACTTATTTTACTTATTAAAACGGTCCCATTGTGCCAAAAAGAGATTGTGTGCCATAAAATGATTAAAGTCCACCATGTTAAAGCTATTGCCCAGTTATACTGTAAGTAGGGAGGGGGATCATTAATTTCTATTCATATTGATACCCTTATACTGTAAAGACTCCACAAAAAAATAATAAAATCCAAATCTTTACAGATACTTTTCTGTTATTTTGTTAAAAAGAGAACTGGTATTATTGCTTTAATTGCTTATATAATGAGCAGAGCTAAGGATAGGGCTTAAAACAGGTCTTACTTCCATATTTAGGCCTACTAATTATTTTATATTGCTGGGAAAACAAGTTTTTCACTCAAATTGTATTATTCAAGCTTCTCGCGAAAAACTGAAATGTATTTTTTTCTTGATGTTACATTTGAACACATCATGATGTCATTTTATTGACCTGTGCCTAATAATCAGTTTACTGAGCCGACCTGAACACATCACAGTCGAACCGTTTGTGATTTTTTTGAAGCTAGTTCTTATCGTGCAGATTTTAATATGGATTTAAAAACTATCACATTTTTTAACTGCGGGACTTGCTACACAGTCTCTCATCTGTTGATCACTGCTGCTTGAATGAATGATGAGACGTGCCGAGCCCGTCTGCAGCGGCTCAGCGGACTGAGTTTTTTTTTTTTTTTTTTTTTGGGGGACGGAGTTGAAGCGGGTTGAAGGAGTTTCTTCAAGACAGTCGAAGGTAGCCTACAACACTTTTACAGTCTATGATGCAGACCAGTGATGGAATAATTCGCCAAAGTAGGCCTAATTAGTTGAAAATGACCCGACTCTACTCGATATTTAAAATGACATCATGTGACCTACTGGACTCCATAATGGTATCAGTAAGCTCAAACGTTATTGATTTCTGGGTTTTGAATATAGCGGAACCAGGTCCGTATCCTAATAGAGCCGGCTTTCGGAACATAGACAGCTAAAGCGTGTGTGCGTGCGTGCGTGCGCGCGAGAGAGAGAGAGCGTGATGCTGCTCAATTGCAAATATAGCCGATCTATTTTGTGTTAGCGGGAATTTTTTTTTTTTGCAGACTCTAAAACACATGAATAAATAGCTTAGACTACTGACAACTCCTCTAAAATCCACTTGCCCGTCTGGGCAACCAAAAAGTAATCTCAACTTGCTCGGACATTATTTTCACTTGCCCCAGGCAAGTGGGAAACCGTTAGTGTCAACCCCTGCACTGTTAATACCAGTAGGTTTATTTGTTTAGTTTTTCTATTTGCTTTTTAGTTTTTGTGTGTGTGTTTGAGTGTCTCCTGTTTGGTTGGTTGATCCTGTTCTTTGCCAAAATTAACTTTTTAGGTCAAAGAAACAACTCTGAAATGTCAAAGAGAAAATCCACCTTGAATTGAAATCCACTGTATATCTACTCCACAATTCAGTTTAGTAACTACACGACACAAACAATTATACCTATAATATATACTTTATTTATATATTTTGTATTACTATTATTATACTTTTTTTTATTAAGACATGAAAATAACTGAACTGTAGCTAAAGCAGTTGCATGAAGATGCAAAGATTTAAAAACCAGCAGTAAAATCTGCTACTCTAAAATTGACAGGCAGTCAGTTTCGTCTTTTCGGTCAGCAGCATTCTGACAAGCTTCACTCAGGTTATATTTCTCCAGATCAGACCAGAATAATGCACATTATAGCAAGAACCCCTTTAGGAGATACAAGCATGGGGAAAAAAGGACCGAATGAAAATAAAATGTTTGCCCTAGAAAACTGTAGCAGCGCTTATAGGCTAGGGCTGGGCGATATGGACCAAATGTTATATCACGATATACGTAATTCTATATCACGATATGGATATATATCACGATATAGTATGTTTCCTTAAAATTCAATGGATTACAATAACCGTACTGAACTTTAATCACATTAGATTATTTTCATTTTTGCTTGGAACTTAAATTTCCATAGAAAAGAGAAACTGGTGCAAAATACCACACCAGTCTGGCTTTAGTCAGTCAGTGCAAAATAAAAATGACAGCATCAACCAAAGAGCCTACATTTTCCAATTGATAGTAGCCGATATCAAAATAATGAAAGACTTGAATTTTCCTGCAGTATTTGCTCATCTTCATTTAAAAAAGCTGTCAAAATTAACTAATGAGCAAATGTCTGGTAATACTTTAACTCCAGCTTCAACACAAATAATATTTTCAAGTTTGACATGTTTTAAAGTTACATAAAACCAGCCTTGCTGGCTGTCTCCAACAATAACAGCACGGGGGTGAAGCCCCGACTAGGCTAAAGATGTCATTATTAGCCAGCTAGCTCACGAGAGCTAACCCATGTAGTTTGCGGCTTAAAACAAGCCAACTCTACGTCACGGCAACAGCACGCTGAAGCAGCAAGCAAGTTTCCTTTGCCCAATGACATTTTTGACCGTTAAAAGCTGCTCTGCCACCGTGACACAGAGTTGGTTTGTTAACTTTAGTGACGGCGCACCGAAGCTAGACCATGAGCTAGACAGCTTGAGCAACAGATGAGGTTTCTTCTGTTGCGGGTAGAGAAGCTGTATTGCAGCCCAGAACTCTGCTGCATAACCTCCGTGTGGCGCGGCGGTGTAACTGCAGTGTAACTATAGGGACTCGGAGGGACAGCTGCCTCCCACTCCATATATCCTCCCGCCACATGAACTTTTTTTCTCCGCGATATAAACGGTATGGCCAAATCTCTCCCGGTAGACACTTTCATATCGTCCACGATATGATATCGTCATATCGCCCAGCCCTATTATAGGCTACACCGTAAAGTTTTGTGCACCTCCTCAAATAACTGAGTCTGGGCCTGCTTCAGCTGCTTGTGTTTTCTCCTTCCTGTTTCCTATACTGGTGGAGCAAGTTGATAGTCAAATCAACATTAGGCACATTAAAGAACTTGGCTCAGTTATCTGCTGCTTTGCAGTAACCCACATAAAAAAAAATCTCCAGTGCAAACCTTCTGCTCTCTGCAAGTGTCTCTCTCTAATACATGGGAATAGTCTCTGAACAAAAAGTGAATTAAAGAAGCTAACATTACTGTGGGCAAGATTAAGCCATGATGCAGCCTGATCATGTGCAATGCATCAGTCTAGTGTTGCAGTGCCAAAGTTACTGAAGAACAAATCAAAACCTGTATGTACAGCGGTGCTGTTGTTAACTCTTGGCTCAGTCCAGTTTGTGTCTTTGAGCAACACTCCTCAATCTTGACCTCTTGCTAGCTGTCCCTGACTTTGGATATTTAGTCTCTCTTTTCTTGTAAATCAGTGTTAACTGAGTACTAAATGAATGTCATAAAAGGGGGCATTTATAATTGTGGATTTTCTCTTTAAGAATACAATTTACTATGATTTTTGCATAACCATTTCCTTTTATTCATTTCCCTTTTTCTAGTCTGCATGCCAGTATTCCTTTTCATGTTGAAATGAAGATTTCTCATTATCAGTTCTTTATTTTAGCCACAGTCACACCAATGTTCTTCTCCTCTGTGTGTTCCTACATGCATGCTGACAATGAGCCCACTGTTAGGAGCTGAACAGCCCCTCACTGTCACACAGTTCACTTCATAGAGAGGCTTATCAAGCTACTCTCTCATTGGTCTAACCTAAGCCAAAGCCATTGTGGAGCATGTTTCCCATGGCAACAGGAGTTGTTTGTTCCCCTAAATTAAAGAGACACCTTAGACTGACCAAAGTTAATTGAAAGAAATTCAGAACATCATTTTGATGAAGGCTATTTTAATTTATTTCACTTCACTATGCCAGTTGGATATAAATCACTCTTCCATTTCGACATGTATTTTTGTCATGGTCAGCCTACTGTTCAGTTGGCTGTAAACCACATCAATAGAAGAAACTGACAAATCTATCTCCTTTCTAAAATGTTTTCCTGCATTTGAGGAACAACATGAGTTATGCATAGTTGTCTGGAAAAGTTTGGATGCCATTCTTTTTCTATGACATTTCCTGTTCCTTCCTGTACCTTGAAGGAGCTGTGGGAGGAAGCGTAGTGTCATGAGGTGGGTGAGGGATCAGGTGTTAAAGGCTAAGCCATTGCCATTGCACACAAGTCTTCACTCCAGTCTCAGCCATAGCAATGCTCCCACTGCTGACAGTTTGAGCCGGCCTGATTGTGGTTGTGTGACTGGCTTTCAGCTGTTTTCTGTTTTCAGACATGTGTTTCCTTGGAATGACAACCATCTTCCCTGACTTTGTTTTGCCCTCTTTCGTGGTATGAGTGCATGCTGCAAAACAAAACCAGACCACTCGCCTAAGGACCCAGCTCACTCTCTTTCTTACAGCTCCAGTGGATTACATCAACCCCCAAACATTCTCTATTACATCTTATTTTTAAATTCTTTGTTGTAAAAGTGATATCTTATTGTTACTGTCTGACTGCCCTTGTGTTTCTCTTGTAAACCTCTGGCCATTGTCTTTTTTTTATTTTCTAACTTTATTGTAAATGATCCCACAGTGATTTATTTTCCTGATTTAAGTCCCTTAATTGTATATAATTATAATTGTATATACATTGTTTTTGACCTTGCAATAGAATCATACTGTAATTTGCTGGGTTCTGATTAGCACTACATTACCATGAGTCTAGCTTAGATGTTGGCATTATCTACAGTGTAATTCATTATCAATTTGAAGGCACATAAGCAGTGCAACTAGTGATCATTTCAATGAGATGATGATCCTATATTGATACTCTGTACTGCAGAGCTAGTATGGTATAATCTGCAATTGTAGTTTTTTTTGAGAAACATAAACTCAGTAGAAACTTGAACATTAACTAGTAATAGATGATGAAGTATTTGGCCATTCAGATTGAACTCCTTCATCTGTTTTAATAAGTCAAGAGAACACTCTACAATATTACAGTTAGTGTGCTGCTCCATCACCCGGGCTGTAGATGTTGTCATGTGTTTTTCTTGTAAAATGAAGTATTAAAGCAATTCATCACAGTGCAAGTTTTTCTTTGCCAAATCAATAGCAATGATGCATGACCATAAGTTTGATGCACCTCAACATAGTTCAGCCTTCATGAAGCTGTGTCACCATTGCATTGAACACTTTTTGTTAGATATAAGTTAAATTATAGAAGTGTGTTGATGTCCCTACCACTATATCTGCCTGTATTTGTGGATGTGTGTTCAGCTGATGATATTTGTCCATGCTGGCACCAGGTGAAGGTGATGACAGAGAGAGAGCTGCTGGGTTACGCCTGTGAACAGTTCCTGGGGAAGTCAGTGGCGGAGATCAAGAGTGTCATCCTGCAGACCCTTGAGGGTCACCTGCGTGCCATCCTGGGTGGGTAGTTTTTCGCAACAAATGTGGACAGTCCTTGTTATATTTTTCTGCTTATGTTTCTTTGTAAAGTAGAGAAAGAGAGTGATTGAATGACACACACCTTATTATTATTATTATTATTATTATTATTATTATTATTATTATTATTATTATTATTATTATTGCAACATCATCCACCAGTGACATGATCATAACATATTTCCCAAACAAAATATTGAAAATTACTGTAATTACCAGAGTTATGTCTCCTAAAATAGATACGTTTTGAAGCTATGTTGTTATTTTTATTTATTAAAGCCGATTGTATTACATATGATCAGATAAGAACCTCACGATGATTGGGACTGAGAGTGGAGCAGTCTTGTCAGAAAGATGGTTGTGAAGCTTATGCCAAGAGGCAGGTGTTGTTACTGAATGCCTGCTCCAGTTTCGTTTCCCTTCTGGTAAAAATGTGGTTGAAAACACATTATGTGCTCAACAGATGTCTAATGTTGTAGAGTAGACATCAGCATTCAAACAACAACTCATTATGATTACTCGTTTCAAACAAGAACAAGGAAAGGTCAATTTGATCAAAGTGAGCACAAGAAGACAGAATGACACTATGGACATACATTAAATTGAACAAACAAACAGCAGGTGTTGCCAAGTGTGAAATCTGTCTGAACTGTGTCTTGAATCATTACTTTGTTTCTATAGTTGATAGATAACAATAAGGACGTGTGTATGTGACAATGTCACAGATAATTTGGCCATTCCGTTCTCTTGACATATCGACCATCTTTCTCAGGGTTTTTCAGTTCTAGTCAGATAATGACTGTAGAAGTAACAATTTGAATGAATAGGCCCTAACCACTGTTCCCATCCTTTCAGGCACCCTAACTGTCGAGCAGATTTACCAAGACAGAGACAGATTTGCCGCTCTGGTGCGAGAGGTAGCATCACCCGATGTGGGCCGCATGGGCATCGAGATCCTCAGCTTCACCATCAAGGTGAGAGACATGGAGACATCAAGTTCACCTCATTCTACATTCATCTTTTCCATACCTGTTTCTTATTTGATTTAGAATAATTGAATTACTTACCACAATGTTCCTCGCATATTTAATCTTCTCCCGACAGGATGTGTATGATAAAGTAGAGTACCTGAGCTCACTGGGCAAAACCCAGACAGCTGCCGTACAGAGGGATGCAGACATCGGGGTAGCAGAGGCAGAGAGAGACGCTGGCATCAGGGTAAGAGCAGATTAAAACTACAAATGACTCATTAAATAACATCCATACTCTGATAGCTTTTAGCTATAACATAAGGAAACCAATAGACTGACCCTATGCCATCTCATTGCACTGTTCTCTTTAAAAGGAAGCTGAGTGTAAAAAAGAAATGATGGACGTCAAGTTCTTGGCTGACACAAAAATGGCTGACTCCAAACGAGAACTGGAAATGCAGAAGGCGTCCTTTAATCAGGAAGTGAACACAAAGGTATGGAGTCGTGTGGCTTACATTAAATGTACAGTAAAAGATGAGAGGAAAGTATTAATGTGTCTTTCTGCCTCTCTAGAAAGCGGAAGCTCAGCTGGCGTACCAGTTGCAGGCGGCCAAACAGCAGCAGAACATCCGTCTGGAGGAGATAGAGATCGAGGTGGTGCAGAGGAAGAAGCAGATCACCATTGAGGAGAAGGAGATCCTTCGTATGGACAATGAGCTCATTGCCACCGTCAAGAGACCGGCCGAAGCTGAAGCTTATAAGATGCAGCAGCTGGCCGAGGGAGAGAAGTGAGTGCATCCTCATCTCTGTCCTAAATGTTCGCATATGTAATGGGAGACATGAAAAACTATTTTCATGACTCGGATGTCACTGCCTTTTTATATTAGTCTTCAACATTTTATTTAACCCCAATTGCGGGGACCTGAGGAATTATGTAGCGACCACAAGTAATGGTTAGCCTGTTATGTCCCTCGTGCCATAAGTCAAGCTGTTTACTCAGAGATAACCTGAAAATCACTTCCTCTGTAAATCGGGAAGGAAACATTACATTTTTGAAAACCATGCCTTTAAGGACACTGTGCTTTATGTAGATAAAACCCCACTAAGTAAACTATTCCAACATGCACTCTCGTCTGACTTAAAAGTTTTTCTAAAACTAGAAAACTAGCACACCTTATTTATTAATGTACGTTTTTTTTACAATAAATTAAGCAGTAAAACCGAAATGTATTTCTAATTTGGAATCAGTTGAGAAAATGCTTCGATTTTACCTGCAATTTTAACGTGTATATATATATAAGACCAGACCTGTGATTTTTATAGTAAATTAATTGAAAGTACACTAATGACTTAATAGCAAACATTGCAGAACAGTAGGGGCTGGCATATGAAATAAAAAACTGAACAGTCCTGTTGCTGCATCTCTCCCCTAACCCCAGGACAAAGAAGGTTCTGATGGCGCAGGCTGAGGCAGAGAAGATCCGCTGCATCGGAGAGGCAGAGGCCGCCTCCATTGAAGCTGTGGGGAAGGCAGAGGCTGAGAAGATGAGGCTGAAGGCTGAAGCCTACCAACAGTACGGAGACGCTGCCAAGATCGCCCTGGTCCTGGAGGCTCTGCCTTTGGTAAACATCTATACACTCTTCATCTTTTGGTCTAATTACTTAAGGTTTTAAAGTAATCTTTAAATAAAGGATTTGTTTCTGTGAGGAAAACCAAATGATTGTATTGACTGTGATTTGACAGATCGCTGCTAAAGTGGCTTCCCCGCTGGGCAAGACCAGTGAGATAGTCATCCTGAGTGGAGAAGGCAACCGAGTGACTGGAGAGGTCAACCGTCTACTAGCCGAACTCCCCGTGTCTGTCAACGCCCTCACTGGGGTGGATCTGACCAAGGTGAGTCACTACTCAACAATTATTCATATGTTCTCAAATGTTATCCTATCTTTGTGTAAAGCAACAGGGAGGCTATAATTGCTAGCTGTAACGTTTAAAGGCATAGGCAATTGCAACCTAATTAAGTCAACACCTATACACTGACTGAGAGTAATTGTGCAATGTTTATGACATGCTGTCCTTATGTCAGCAGCCATCACATGTATTCTCTTTTGCGGCAGATTTGATGACATTCAGTCAACAGATGGTGTTACACAAACATGATATAAATGTTCAAAATGACTGGCCATCATTTTATTTACACATCCTCCCAAAACTGCCGTCAGCCTTTCATCAGTGCCTTGTTTATCCAGGATTGGCCATTAGGGGTGTTTATATGTCCATAAAAAAACATGTGTCAACTTATACGAGCTTCAATGCTCATCAGTATACATTATATTTATTTTCAACAGAAAATGGCTTTTCTTGTTTCATATGGCATTCTGAAATGAAGATTGAAAGAGAGAAAATAATAAGGACATGCTTTGTTTGCTTGTCATTTGAGTCAGTTGGTTGGTTGAGAGGTTGTCATAGTTCGACAGAGTATTAGGGCCGCGTCGAGGAATATAATAATAATAATATAATACCTCTCTCATTTCACTGTTCTGTTTGTGAGTATGTGACAGCACTGTAAGCTAGGCCCTTTCTGTTTATTATCCCCTGTTAAAACCAGCTCATCCCCCTGTCCTCTGATCCCACAGATCCCTCTGCTCCAGAAAATGATGAACCCACAGTGCCAAGAAGCCATGTGATGAATCAGGCCACGTTGCTCTAAACCCTTCCACATACCTCTGCCTCAAGCATGGAAAATCATTTTTCAGCCTCTAACCCCTCATGCAACTGCCTTTGACCAGGAACACCAGGAGGTTTTTCTATTTTTAAAAGGTTTTTAATTTTCTAAAGGAAAACAAGCTGGGGCTTTACTTCTAGAGGACCAGCCTGTTTGTATTGTCTGTTGATTTTAGTTTTTAGTTTTAGACACATTGATTCCTATCACACTGCACTAGTTATCCACAGGATTGTATGCTGCCAGTCCAGTTCAGTCTGACAAGCTATCCAAAGCAGAGTTGGGTATGTTCGAGTTGACCCACTGTCAAACATTATATGCAGAAAGGGGAAAAACACCAAAGTCTTCAGTAGCATTCCCTTAAAAGGTCCAGGAGAAGGACCAATCTGAATGTTGTTCTCTTCTCCAGAGCTGTTTAAAGGTCTGCCTGAAGTTTGGAGGACACCACCTCCATGTCCGGTGTAAGGACAGAACCAAGGGTCCCAGCTGGTCTAATGCTCTGAGCAGAATTAGTGTTCTATAGACTGAGCTCAATGTAGAATAGGCAGCTTTTATTTACTCTTTGCTTTTAAACTTTCTTTTGAAATTAATTTAGAGATTATTTAATTTAATTTCTTACTCATGATGGATTATCAGGCGTCTGTTACTTTTACCAGATATTCCCCCACTGTGACTAAAATGTAAAGTATATTACAAATCAGTGACATTTGAATCACTCGTATGATCATTTTTACCTCAAGGTATAAGGTCATGTTGCCTGTCTCCTCGATTCTGATGTGCAGTGCCTGTTCACCACTCAAGTGCCCAAACCTTAGGACAGTGGTTAGGCTTTAGTTGGATTTGTGTCCAAGTATATCACTGTGGTATTAGGTGGCTGATGTTTAGATATCGTTCCTGTTCTTGTTACATCTGCTTGTACTACCAGTAGTGTTTACTCTTCATTATTCTCACGTGTTTTGGACACATAGTCAGACAGAAAAAAAACGCTACGCAAACACAAAACCAAGCCATATTTAGAAGAAATTAGCCTTAAAAGACAGTCTGGACGCCTGCCAAGCTTCCTGAACATTTGTTTGTGTCATCATGTAGCATATGGTAGACGTTCAGGGTCTGAGCTTTAACTCATTTTGTTACTAACTCTTTGTCTGAACTGTTAGTGGCCCTCTTCCTCAGATGTGACAATGTGTATCTTAAAGGTTGTTTGAAATGTTCACTTTTGAAGACGGTGCATATATTTTGTACCTATAAAGAGTAAACCAACACCTCCTGTGTGTTAAAAGTTGCCTCTGTTGCATATCTGACCACACCCATTCTGTGACAACAAAGCAGGAATTTAAAGTTATATAGAGTCCGGTCCGTATGTCATTAAGTTGGAAGAAATGAATGTGATCATATTGTAAACACTTAGTGTTTGTTCTCAGGTGGTCTTCAGCCGGGTAAATGTAATGTGGACAAGTTGGACCAGTGGAATTTTTCTGCTAGAGCATGTGTATGTTTTTTTAATTGTTTGGTGGGGTCAATCTAATTACTACATGTAGTCTGTTACAATCATTCAACCATTATAAACCAAAAGCCACTGTCCATAGTGGTGGATCAGTGTTTTAGATCATCACGTGTGGCCTGAGGACACAGTGTGCAACAGGTTGTACATTTCAGCCTCCTAGATGGCAGGATCGTATGAGGATATGAACCCCTCTGGTAACTCGCATTATGAATGATCATTAACCACTTCTCAGAATCTGTGACCTCTAATGTTTTCTTTAGATTTTTGCTGCCTACCTTTTGATGAAGTTAGCGTCATCCCGTCATTTTCTCTATCTGAATAAACATCAGGCGTATGACTTGTCTGGCCTCAGCAAATTTACTCTTGTTTCTCTTTTTGACATTAATGTTAATTTCTCTCTGGGTTGTAATGAGTTTCTGCGAGTCCTTCTAGGATAAAAGCTGCCTGGATTGCTCCAAAAACAACTGTTCATGTAATAATCTTTACTGTTATTTAAAGCGGCCAGTATGTTTTAACAGTGCTTAATAGCGTCTTTCAAACCTGACAAAGAACACCTACGTACATACACTGCCCCATTTTCAGACTGTGATCATTGGCTGCAGGCCTGGCAAAGCCCTCCAACAGTTCACACTACAGTGAGGTCTGGTCAGGCCATGAATGGTAGTTTTTAAATATGCTGCACAATATATGGTTTACAGATATGGTTTCACTTGGACATCAGGTACCCTGTGTACACTTGATGGAAAGGCTGTAGCCTTCCCTGGTAGTAATTAGAGTAGAAAAACTACAAACCAAGTTCAGTTTGGGAAAACATTTAAGGTGAGAAATCATACCTGACCCATTTGAATAGAAAGTATATTCTTAATATAGAATATTAGAGCTTTATAGATATATAATATTCAGCTGTAATTCACTATTTGTATTTTAATGTTTTATATACTTTATTCTGACATTCTTTGCTGCAATTGTACCAGGGAAATCATAAATATAATGATGAATGTAGTGTTTAATAGCATTTTAAAACATTTACTATGGTTACATTTATTGTTCTGGCCATTATGTTGTGTGCCAATTTTTTTTTTTTTTTAACAATTTCATCATTTGCAACAACTAATCAGAATAGAGGCAACTTTCAGACATACCCAAGTGGCATTTTAGAGGAGAATGTGGCTAAAGACCAAACATTAATAGACCTATGCCTTAACTCTTGTCTTCATCTGAAACATGTCCACCTGTTTATCATGGAAATAATCTTTATTGAAAAATTCCTTTTGTGGATTCATCTTCTCATGTAAGCATGTACTCTTGTTATTATGTGTTGTGTGCCACCATATAATAAATGTTATTGTAAAAAATAAATGTACCACTTCCTGACCGGTTGGCCTCGCTGTCTATCTGTCACACAATATTCAATGGAGAAGGCTTGACTCCACATCTCACACTGAAAAGGCCCACCACAAATAATAAACTCTTAAGTGTTCATTATCTGACTTTTTTTTTTACTAACTTTAAGATGATTTCTTTCAGGATTTGCTATTATTGCTTGGTAAGAGGTCTACTTACCGAAAATGCTGCTCTGAAAAGGCTAATGTGTACAAATGTAGTTACTTACTGTACTTGTTGTTACTATTAATCTATCACTTCATTAGTTGTAGAATACCTTGCCAGATAGCACAAGAACATTAGCTGGTACATTTTACAGATGTTACTGATTGATGTTACTCTGCGCTGTCCCATGAAAAGGCCTGTTTGCCAGTCTTCTGTAATGGAGGCACTTTGACCCAGAGACACTTTCATATTCAACCTGAAGAGGGCAGTCACAGTCATTTTACAGACACTAACACAGGACACAGATACTGCAGCAACAACTCAAATACTGCTGTCTGTAATATAATAACCAAACAAAATCTACCAATATTTCTGATACTACTATTTTAGTAATGTCTGAGACGCTTTACCTTACATTACTGTTAACTGTTTTCCAATAATGGCACAATGCCATCATTTGTGCACAGAAGGAAAATCAATATTGAAGTTACTGGAAACCTGGGAATGGTAATCGAAAATGTATCCCAGTGTGTATATTAGCTGTAATGTTTTAAAACATAGTGTTGTTTTGCCACAATTACATAATGACACTTGGATTACAATACAAGCTGTTGTGATCTTCTTTGTGCCTCTAGTCTTTTTCGAGGGGATTGTCATTGTTGTAAAATTATGAATGGAAGACAATGGCTGATGGAAAAGGGTTAGGTCTGTTCAAACAGAAATTATCGAGATAATCGATAATCGTCAGCGGATTTCTTTGGAAAAACATAATCTTCAGTTTTTCCAAAAAGTTAGATTTTACCTGGTATTCCTACACTAGCCAAATGAAGAAGAAAAAATAACTACTGTATATATTTTATTTTGTAAATCATAAATTGATCCACATTTTGACCTGATCCCCTATAATCTTTATAGCACATGCACATGTATAGTCCCTACATAGAAGCTAAAAACCTAAATATCTTTAGCGGTGGAAAAGGTAGGCCTACTTCTTTTTAACTAATCAAAATAGGCCTAGGGGGAAAAGCCTACTGTTTTATAAGTGCAATAACTGATTCAGCAGCTCTGTGTCACCTCTGACAGATAGGCCTAACTGATTATTAGGCAATGCCATTATTCAATTAACACTGATGCATTACAATTTAAGCAGCATTTTTTTTTTTATGTTTTGTGGTCACTGACCCAAAATGTTAGGACGGTTGGTTGGAATAGTTCTATAAAACGTGCTGTAAAGAAATAAGGGGGGGGGGGGGTTTAGAGAGCTTTCTCCCCTTCTTGCCCTAACGTGTCGAGAAGAATAAACAACTTATCTCTGAACGCAAATGCAAGAGTGTGGAGAGCATGCAGCTCCCCTGCTGCAGATAAGGAGCTGGCGTGACACCAACCCACCCAGAGAGTCCTACCTCCATCTTTATCTGTGTCCACAGGAAGGCCTCTCTCACACCCTGAAAACGGGCTTGCACACCCCAACTAGGGAGTGTTACCATGGTAACCGCCATGTCCCACCTAACCCCGGAGCTTCCTCGAAAAACACGTGTCGCGGTTCATATACATCATCCATAAACAAAGGCGTAGGCCTACTTACTGAATAGAATTATTGGATCTTTGTTTTTAAAAAAATAAATAAAAAAGAAGAATCCCACTCCCTGTGTACATTTACACAAACAGTGATGGATGAACCTGACCTTTTATAGTGAGAACTCTGTGAATATTTGTATACTAATCATTTTGTGTTGGAGCATGTACATCGATCTTGAGAAGTGTACTGAAAAAGAGATGGTTTAATTGTGTATATTTGTGTAGGGGAGACCAGGGTATGTCAATGAGCCCCCCCCCCCCCAATAGTTAATGCGATCATGTGACCACAAACTAAGAAAATAAAAAATAAAATGAGAGACTGGATGAAACAGTTTTGTCAAAATGGAGGTTGTGGGGTCAAATGTGCCAGTGATGTTGGAGCAAGTTGAGACAATGGTTGAAAGTGGTCAGTTATAGTTCACCAAACACACACACCCTTACACACACCCTTACAAACACACACACACACACACACACACACACACACACACACACACACACACACACACACACACACACACACACACACACACACACACACACACACACACACACACACACACACACACACACACACACACACACACACACACACACACACACACACACCTTTTTTGACTGATCATTGTTCTAAACCCATAATAATTTTAGAAGTTGTTTTAATTATGAAGAGTACACAACAATCTGAGCTATATATCAGCTATTACTTGAAACAAATACACTTTGCATTTTCCATAAAATCATCAAATGTAAAAAGTGGGTCATGATGTTACCCTGTTCTCCACTACATCTTGCACTGTTTCCAGCAGAAGGTATAGGACGCCAAAGTCTCCCCCGACCGAGACAGATTTTTCTCTACAAAGACTATTTTTAAAGGTTGCTAGACAGACTGTCAGGGATTAAAAGACAAACCACTGCACACTATACGACCTGCTTCATCATCACAGTAGTCCAGACAGAGATTTGATCCTGGGAAGTTTGATGTGCGGCGTCGCCATGACACATAATAATAAAAAACACTCATCTCAGCTCTCTCTGTATCCTGGAAATCTAGCTGAGCGTATGAGAAAGAGTTTAATAAGTCAGATAGCATGACACCGGGCTGACATATCGCAATATTAAACTCCCAGCCGTGAAACCATCGCACATAAATCCAAAGGCCGTGAAGAAAAACGGATGATTAAAGAGATGGCGGGCGTGTAACGTTAGATGTATGTCGGGCACTGTGAGATAAAGCTGCAAGATTTTCTACAGATGATGCAGAAAAATCTGTCTTGCTTACTGCTGTTTGTTTTTTTTACTTGGTCGATTCATTCACTGTAAAGACCATAAAAGGTCCACACCCACAGCCACATACTTTAAAGTGTGAGTTTCTGTAAAATCTGGTACAAAAATGACATTACAAAACTATTGGAAATGGTAGGCCTAAATGAATGAACGAAAGTTTACTCCAAAATGGCCCCCCAGTCTGCCCGCTTTTGTTCAATCTAAATAACAAGTCAAATTAAAAATGAGGATCCATGTGTAATCTCTCTGTAAAGTCCAGCCAGTCAGAATAAGGGTGTGGGGGGCAAAACATTGGACACAAGTTATCAGGTAAGCACCAGATAAGAGAAGTTCCCCCCCCCTACACACACACATTCCCGCCCTATTCGTGCTGTCTGGTCCACACAGATGTCATCTCGGTATGCTAATGAGCCTAAGGGGGGCCTTTAAGTGTCAAACCCCAGCAAGCAGAAGAGCAGTAAGGAGCCTGTAAGAAACAGACATGGGACGCATAGCAGCCATAAAATATGGGAAGCCATCAAAAAACACCAACTGAAGAGGTGAGTATGGAGAGCATGGCCATTGACAGACAGGTTGTTGGTGTGGGGTTAAGGGTGATTTTTCTTTTCTTTTATGATACACTTAAATCTTTACAATGTGACTCACATTTCCGTTGGTTGTCTGTCTCCCTTTGCTTTTTCCAGATCACGAGCATACGGCTGGATCTCTGGCTGCCTATACAGTTCTGTCTTGTGCCCTGGACAGGATATCATCTTATACTGTAAGTTTAATAAAGAGACACTACAGTATAGATGATGTACTATCCAGGGTTTCATTCCTCCTCCGGCACTATCTGCCAACGCACGCGCCTGACAGCCTGTGATAGGCCGACTGCATCCACACACACATACAGAGGAGGGCCGTCAAACCGTTACCATTACTGAGTTTTTAGTAATGGTAAGGGTTATATGGCCCTTGCTCAATGTCATCTGGACTGGGAGGATGGAAGACTATGGCGATTGATATATTGATACATGTGATTCTGGGTAAAGGGATGTATGTACTTGTGAATAAATAAAGCTTATGGCTCCCAAACATATGAGTGGCTCATTATTATTTTTTAACAAATCTTAAGCAAGGGCGTCAGCTTTTCTAAATAGCATATGCTTGACGAATTACTTTAAAAGCTATAGTGCGTAACTTCTGTTGCCACAATGAGGAATTATGAGTTATTACAACAACACTGTCGGCGCATCTACATGAGGACAGCCTTTGGTGCTCGCGCATGGATTTTATTCCTTCTGCTATGTAGGTTTTTACATAGCAGTAGAATCAACAACTGTGCCAAGCTGGGCCCTTTTTGAGATTTTTCTGAGCTCCTGCACCACTGACGGGGTTGACACCAGTTTGTAAATGCTGCCATACTTACAAATCGTATGAAAAAGTTACCCAATATAGCTTTAATGTGCTGGCCGATATTCATCAACCACTAATAGTTTTCAAACAGCCGTTGGCTTTGTCAAAGTGGTGATCTCTTGCCGCGCAAACCGGCTTGTCTAATCACTGGAGAGCAGACGTTGCAGCCAGGGAGAGCTGGAGGGGCTGACACAACTTCTGTGAGACATTCAAGGCCTCTCCCTTCCTTTCCCCCCATTGCCCTTGCTTCAGGCCATTAGCTGGTTATTCATCATGATGCCCTGGATAGAGTATCCGTCGAGTTCACTCAAAGGCAGCACGAATGATTCCAATCACCATTATCTGACCCATTTTAGCATCAGGTTAGTGCTCCATTTCACTTGTCCATTAGGGGAGACAATTCAGCCCTCGGGGGCAGAGCTGGGCTTTATAAGAGTTAAAAAACATAGGGAAGAAGAGGAGGAGAAGAGTGAGTGAGTGTGTGTGTGTGTGTGTGTGTGTGTGTGTGTGTGTGTGTGTGTGTGTGTGTGTGTGTGAAGGAGAGATAAAAAAGGAAAGAAAGCAATGTAAGAAAAAGCGATAGTCTCAAGGATGGACAGCCACACTTTAAATGCGTGTAAAAGGCCAAAGTGATGTGGGAGTGGAAGGGAGCATCAGGGACGTTTGAGTGAACATGACTGTGCAGGTTCCACTAGGCCCCGCCAAGTAAAAAAAGCTCTGAGAGCCAAAGATAAACCATCGGCCCTTTTCACGGCTCGCCACACCTGCTCAGTCACGCACAAGCTGTCAAACTCATGTCGAGAGGTCCGATGACAGGCTGTGTCATGTTCATGTATGAGGTCTAAAATATATTGGTTGCTAAAATAATGCCAATAATTCATTACAGTCTATCTTGCAGCTTGTATATGCTGCAGTGCCTTTAATAGAAATATTAATATTCTCCACTTATTTGATTTACAGTAGATACTCAAATTCCACATTAAGAGCGTCTTCTAGGTAACAGGTACCTAGGACAAGGTACAGTCTATGGTAACATCCTCACATAGGAATTAAGACTGAAGAAGAAAAAAGTCAAAATGTATGTGCATTTTTCTTTCCCTCAAACAGGAGCTCTGGGACAGCTCCACTGGGTCCCACTCATGATGAGAATCTTCTTCTATGTTCCACTCTGCAGGTCTGTCCTTGGCAGAGAAAAAACATGTCTCCCAAAACGTTCAGTTTCTACCTCTTCTTCTCTTTGGGAATTCCACCGTTACATATCCTCTCTTATTTCTTCAGCTTGACAGAGAGCTTGAGCTTCACCTCCCTCATGAAGATCTGGCTCAGGTCCTCTCCTGCCTCTCTGGCGATCCGTGACACCATCTGGCCCGCTGTGCCGATCACCATCCTCTGTAGACACAAGAAATAGAGTGACGTCATGTACTGTACAACACACGTGGCCAAAGGGTTTTACTTTGCAGAGGGAAAACAGTCGCATTGAGGTAATGAAGGATTAAAATACTGAATAAACTTAAGAGGGAAACAGTAGCAAGATATTTGAAGGTTTAGGTGTTCAAGTTTAAGATGGTGAAATGCATCTTTAATTAAAAAAAATTATATGCTTTGGCTCCCTCTCATCCCACACTATATAGCAAAAATTATTATACTTATATTTCCTAGTTGTATTCATACCAGCAAGTTTTAGAACAGTGTGATTACAGGCATCTTAGTGCAGAAATTCTATATAAAAAAAAGACCCTGAACCAAGGAAATGGCAAGGATTCAAACATTTTTGAAGAAAAGTTTGCAGCCCATTACGAATTCCTCTAACATTAATAATTCATTTGAATACCTACAAACTCTATGATTTGATGTAAAACCCCCTCAGCTAGTTTGGTTTTTCAGCTAAAGTAATGCATCAGGCTCCTAAAATGAAAACTGGACAAAAGAGCTTTTGTACCAGGAACTATTCAGGCAAAAAAAAGATGAAAGATGGGTCAGTCGTCCCTGTGAGTTCTATCCGAACCATGTTTCCTTAGTCAGTTCCTTTGGGGAATGTGAAAAGCTAATGAATGGGGCTGGTCCGGACTCACTCTCCTTGGAGGTCAGCGGCCTTGAAATGTTTCAGCATAGCTTCAAATATTCTTTGGTATCAAATATGCACGCTTTAGAAAGGCTGCTTAAATATTTACAAGGTAAAAACAGAAGGAAGAGAGGAAACCTGGAGGTTTGAGGCGGAGGGCAAACAAATATCAGAAAAAGCCATCAGAGCCGCTACAGGTGTCAGTAACTGGGGGAAAGATTTCTCTTCGTCCAGTCGTGGACCTGACAAGGGCAACCTGCATCTTGAATTAGTCAAACTGTTCTATTTCTTAGAAAGTAAGTGTGTTTCTTCTAAATGTAAATTAAATCTAATTACTAAGGCTGTGAAATTAACCCTATTTATATCCATCAGATAAGAGTACTTTATTAATCCCATGCAGTGTTACAGCAGCCATGTAACACAAAACCCACAACATATGCAAAAGGTACATTACTAAATACAATATAAAGGCCAAATCAAATAAAAATGTAAATATGTGTATCTCTAGCACCTATGCAGCTGGACATACAGATGTTTGCAGATGAGTCAAAGCTCATACTGTATAGTTCTCAGGCCTGTTAGAAACTTGTCAAGATGGACGTCACAAAAAAGTTATGAATGTGTAGAGAGAGCTTACCATGTGAGCGTCTTTCTTGGCATAAAGTTTCACAGAAATATCCAGCTCACAATTTTCCCCATCTCGCCAGAGTTCAATGGACTAAAAACAGAGAGATTTAAAGGTTAACAATGTGCCGACTGCTAGAAAAGTTTGTAAAAATGACAGATGTAAGCTGTTGGCTCAGTGCAGTGGTCATTACTACAGAACATGCAGGGAACAAGACATGCAGGGTTTTAAGACCTGTACGATGTGTGCGTACTAGTACTTGTGATTTATCGAATGAAAAAAGGCTGTATCCAAAATTTGTACTGTAAACATTTTGGACAATAATATGTTGTAAAAATGAAATGAAGATTTTAACTATGGCTTGATCCATTTTTGGATTGATTTGGATTTTTGGTTTTTAAACAGATGCAAGTGAGAATGGAGGGCAGAATTGAGCAACAGAACTGATGCAGTGAGATGTGATGTAGTGTAGTGACTAGTGAGTGAGTAACCTGTGTCATGGAGTAGGGCACTTCCTGAGGCAAATACTGCAAGAGCTTCTCTCTGATGATGTTGGTGCACACTTCCTCTGGACTCTGGTCAGTCAGGACTTCACTGTGGTACTGCCACAACCCGGGCTTGGCTGCAGTCATAAAGTAGGTCTACGACAACAAGAAGGTTTTTGTAAGGTAATTTCAGTAGGGTTCATTCATTTATCCGTCATTATAAAGGTTTAACGATGATGTGTTTTGAGAATTCTTACCTTCAGTGTGTCCGTGTCCTCTCTGTCCTCGGAGCAGAGCATGAAGACGTCCTTGAAGTGAGGCCATCCCTGCTGGCTCCTCAGTGCCTTCAGCTGCTCTCGGCTCAGGAGAGAGTTTGGATCGTCGCTGCCCTCCATCTCTGTGTCCTCCAGTGACGACTCTGTCTCTCTCACTGGCCTCCTATCAGCCCACGGAGGCTTGATCACTGGCCTGATCCGCATCTTGCGTCCGTTCACCATGCCGCATGTCAATTCTGCGGTGATATCCAGCAGCCTGTCCTTAGCGCTGACCAGATCTACCTAAAAAATAAAACAGTGAAAGTAAAAAGTGGAGTCAGCGATTGTGTGCTTGATCTTGTCGAAATCAGTGAATTGTCCTCATGCTTTGCTACCTGTATGTAGCAAATAAATCCAGTGTCAATATACAACCTAGGCTCTGTAACCGGGGGCCTATTGCATAAAACTAGGATAAGGGATTAACCTAGGATATTTCGGTTATCCTGGCTTGCTTTAGCCATGATCCGATTGCATAAAAGCGGAGGGACATAAGTTACCATGGAGATTTATTATTAATATAAACTTATTCTGTTGCCTGATTGGCTCAGTCAGCTGTCACTCCGATCTGAAATCAAGGTGTTTAACAGTTATTCCATGATCTTCCGTGTATTGCTTTATTTTCATTAGCCTGTTTTAAGGTACCACATAAAAGACTGCATTGTCATTTAGTTAAATAGTTCTTATTTTTTATTTATTTAACCTGAACCATTTATAATTAACTTAATTATAATTAGATTAAGATGCAATGATATAAATTATAATAATTTATGTGATAGTCTGTTGATATTGCAGGCTATATTTATACAATTGATTATCGATGGCAGATGACGTTGCAAGTGTGGGTCAAATAAATTCACTTTGTACTTATCACTATATCGAGGTGCATCTGAAACAAAATTCAATATCAATGAAAAATTCCTTTTTTCTGTAATTGAATTCAAAAAGTGAAACTTAAATATATTCTAGAAATTCATTACACATGAAGTGAAATTAATCTAGAATAAACATACTTTTCAGAAGGTCGACATTTCTGTATTATAAATGCTTTTTCTGATTGGTTGTATGTAACATTCTAATATTTTGAGATACTGGATTTTTTATTCCATGATCAATCAATCATCCAAAAAAAGGCCTGACATATTTCACTTTGAGTAATGGATCTATGAAAGTTTCACTTTTTGAATGGACTTTCCATGATATTCATTTTTTTAGATGCACCTGCAGACTGCTCACTGTCAACTATTTTATCATAAAACAATGCAGGGACATCAAGAACAGTTGGCAGAGAATACATCTCCTGTATGAAATGAACTGCCCCCTGACTTACGGTTTAAACTAGCAAGGCATTGTGGGAAAATGGGCCGTCTTTTCCATTTTTCCATCAGTAAATCTGTGTTCGATCTTGGGTCTACTTCTGAAAGCTGTGGGCTGGCACTTAACAGAATGACTTACACCTGGCTTGACAAAGCGGCCCCTTTACATCCTGGATTGGCGTTTATGCAACTGACTAATCCAAAGTGCCCAGGCTAGACTTTGTCAAGGCTGGCTTTATCAATCATCCTGGATGTCTTTATTCCACTTTTATGCAATAGGCCCCAGGCATCATACTAACTACAGTGGGCTCCTTTGGTTACATACCAGTTTACTGAGCCTAGGCTGTGGATAACACCAGATTTATTTTTCATTTTAGTCAGACAATAATTTTTCAGTGAAAATAATGTGATTACTGTAAGTGTAAGCGAATCAATACTATTTCAATGTGGAACAAAAATGACATGTTTTCGATGGTGTGAATGAAGCCTGACAATCTTGAAGCCAGTGTGCGTTGTTCTGACAAAGGAATACCTTATTGAGGACCAGGACAGCAGGGGTGTCAGGGTGCTGGGCCAGGCATTTGAGAACCTCAAAGTCCAGCCTGCTGCTCATCCATCTGTCCCCCACATCCACCATCACCACCACTGAGAAATGGACAAAGGGCCAATGATAAGGACTTGAACATCAGCTACTATACTGTTACCTGTTAAATCTGTTCAAACTAAAGCATCACAAAATAGTCAATTCATATCATACTTAAGTCGGCCTCTTTCACTGTGCTCCAGGGATCCAGGAGCAAAGACTTCTCCAGCTGGTGTCTGTGGAAACAAGACGGTCCATTCATATATCACATTGATAATAATACTGAATGTGTGGACTACAAAAAATCTTAAAAGAATAGGCACCTTTTGACTTTGGATACAGTGGTGAGACCTGGAGTGTCCAGTAAAATCTACAACAAAGACACACATATTAAAATGACTTTTAATAGTGGGTTTTGAATGATATTATTGAATTATAACAGAAGAGATGTGAAGGCGGCACTCTTACTATCTGTGTATCGCCCTCTGTTAGGACGCCCAGGGCACGTGAGCGCGTGGTGTGGACTTTCTTGGACACAGCAAACACCTTTAACAAAATAAATAATCTTTGGTCTTACAAAGTGAGCCCCACCACCACCTCCTCAGTAGCACAGACATGTAATAGTGTGTGTGCAGGTTTGGAAAAGACAGACCTTTCTGCCAAGGAGCTGATTGGACAGCGTGGACTTCCCGGCATTCGGGGCTCCTATTATGGCCACCTTCAAAACCTTTGCGTTGTCGGGCTGATCTGGATGTCTCAGTAACAAAGATAATTGATCACCTGTAAACACACACATACACAAAATCAATCGTCAGACAGAAGATACAAGTCAATATGACAGCATTAAAGAAACATATTATTTATCGTAGCGTCAGTAAAATATATCCTATTCATCTTGAAAACCTAAAATAAGTATTTTTTTCCATTGTAACCTTTACTTGTAAAGTCAAAAGGTCGACCAAACAGGCGTTATATTGCTATATATCAATGAGCAAGCTAACCTAATCAACATGAAATTGACTTCTCAGCGATGCCAGGACCTGTACATAAATTGGGGAGCCAAAAAAGAAAGAAGACAAAAATGAGGGACCTGGCAAGGGCTTATTTAGACACAAATACCATTGTTTTTAACAAAGGATTTTTAGTCAGCAAAAGCTATTAGCAGCTAGCTTGGTGAGAACAGCCTAATCTTGAGGGCTTCACATTGGTTTCTTTACCCTTGTCTCTCAAATACATGTATGGGTTTATGTAGGAATGAGAGCATGCACAGGCATTGATATGAGTAAAGCGTGAAGGGGGAACCATTGACTAAACCTTTTCAGGGGCCCAGCCATTTGTTTGGGAGGGCCTATGGATGTAAGTGTCTGAGGCCATGGTATGCTTACCGCTGTCCGATGGAACTGAGGCTGGAATGCGATTAAGAGCGCTGCCCGACTCAGCTGCTTTGCCTTTAACCAGTCTGCTGAGAAATGCCTCCGATGTTATAAAACAAGCGGGAGTGATGACAAAGTCGTTCCTCCCTCCTCGGCCACAGGCAGGGCTTCCTGTAAGGACATGGACATCAACATCACTGCAAGAAAGGTACCTAATCCTGCTTACTTGGATGTTAATATGACATTTTGATTTGATAATGGTGCATTTGCATGGTGTTCCTTATTAACTCGTTCAGAAAATGAATCACACCATCTCTTTCCTACTAAGAAGTGATTGTGCCGATTGAGTAATGTTTTAAGAACAAAATAAACTTTACTCTGCATGCTTTCACTATTTTACACAAACAAATAAAAGGTGGAGTCAGCATTTCTTGAGCATGCTTGTTGTCAAAATCTCTTTTTGCCAAAATCAGAACAATTCCACATGGTCCTGCTACCTGTCCGTACTTTGTGTGCACTGACCAAATAAATATGTGTATGTCATGTTCATGACTTGTGTGTCTATACTGGTGGCTGGTGGGTGTGTTGCAGGCAGTTGGTACATGAGGGAAGTCATAGGTGTCCCCTATTCATATGAGTATATCACAGCTTTACCCCCTTATGTTGCCATGATGTTTCTGTCTGCCTTTCCACACATATACTGTAGTCTCTGATGACGAAGGCTTTTTTGGGGTCAATTAAAAGCAGCATAACGCCATTTTGGTTTATGTTATCTGTCATACTGGCCTACAGCCTGTGCTCTGCTTTGATTAATCGCTTCTTTCAAATGACAGTTTAACGTTATTGAGCTGAAGGACATATTTCCAACACTAAATATCAACCCCATGCTTTACCAGTAACCCCATATGTTTCCTTGCTCAAAAACAAAAGCTAAATGAGCAGTTTAAAAAAGCGTGTTTGGGACTTACCCGCCGTGAGAAGCCATGACGCACTTTCCTGTCGAGCGGAGCCCACGAGCCGTGCTGAGAGGGCGGCGGAGCTTCCGACAGCGCGAGCACACGCTCTCAGAGCCATGGAGCTCAGGTAACAGCTACTGTTTCGATTTCAGCGGCTATCAAAACGTTTCTCGTCGCAGAGGTGAGCCGCTTGTTTACATTCACATTGCCCACAGGGTGACACCATGTTGCTTTGACCAAAGAGAAACGTCTTCCGATCTGAAGAGCGTCCTCAAACCTCAAACCGGGTCTGTGTAGAAGCAGCACCGCCCCCTAGCGACCAGCATGTCAACTACATACTGTATTAACTATTGGACTTGCATTCATTAATCTAAAAAGTGGTGGCAAACAAAACTTTCCTAAGTCTTATACCAACTAGACCGTGGACGCCTCTCTAAATAGGTTTGGTCAAAGGAAGGTCTCTTTATTGATTAGACTTGTCTTAGGAAATGTATAGGCCTATACACACAATGTGAATATGTTTTACCTTCACTCCCATTTGGAGTGACCCAACAAAGACTGCACCAGTAGCATAAGCTTCTGTTCAAATATCAAAAATGACACATCAGGGTTTGCATAGTCTCGCAAAGCCAGACCAAACTACAGCAAGTAGTATGGTCAGGAAGCACACCGTTTAGAGCCGTCTATTCGGGGGGAAACTGGGCTGGCCTGTTTTTATTTATTTAAACCAATCACAATCATCTACGGCGGGGCTAACCCCGGGAAGCAGCCAATGGAGGCGTAGCGTTGTTTGCCGACGCCAGCGCTTAATAGACGCTGGCGGGAGTGGTCAAGCCAGACTAGGGTTTGCATGACCATGAAATGGTCATGTAGTCAAAATGAGAGCTAAGGAATGAGACCTGAGAGCATTCAATATAGAGTAACTAAATTGTGTAGAGAGAAGAAATCATTCAAGTTACAACTATTTTGACATGCAATAATTAGGTTACATGGTTATTTCACGTGTAGCTACTACGTGTACATTAATATTTAAAACGACTCAATCCAAAAGTCATGCCTCATTTTGCATAGCACAGCAAAGCCCCTTTAACTCCCAAAGGACCCCTGGGGCCCCTAGATTGGGAACCACCTGTCCACAGAAGGTAGGATATTTAGATCCCCAAAAAATCAGCAATTTCAAATTAGCTCATGAATGCACAAACACATCTGCCTGCATGAGAGAACCTTGCCGTTTTAAAATAGATGACAGCGCTCAAAGGGACCCTTTTTTTGGCTCTGGTGTTATTCTCTAGATTACTTTGTGAGGGATGGTGTGCCTATAACCACAAATCAGATTGCAGCACTGTGCAGACTTTTTCTTTCTCTCTCTCTCTCTCTCTATTGTCCCTTGAGTGCACAAAAACAGAGCTCATCCCTAAGGGCGCATGAAGCACAGTTGTGACGATGTTGTTGAGGATGTATCCAGCATTCATTGCTTATATATGCCAACCTTAGGAAAAGACTAAGTAGTCTCGCATATTCACACCTTTCAACGCTTAGATTCATCGTGACGTGATGACAAAATGAAACTGATTACCGGTGTGTAAGGTTAATCAGCAGATTAAAAGGACACGTTTTGCATATTGATGGATTACTGTAAGGAATTGTTTTCATTCTGTATACAGCGTAGAGCTAGCAGAGCAGATGTCTCCCCATAGTCCATCAAACACGCCTGCTGTTTGTTAAGTCCTCCAGGACTGGCCCGGGGCGGAACAAACACCTCCACTGAGGGAGGATGATGAAGGATATCAGGTAACTCACAATCTGTCATCATCTAACTCTAAGAGCTCCGCAAGCAATGGAAGGGCAACAAAAATGGAAGCTTTTAGCAGACACTTACTGCCGGATTCCAATTGAACCAGAAACCAAAAGGATATTTGAGGATCAGTAATGTTTGAACTTTTTCTCTCTCTCTCTCTCTCTCTCTCTCTCTCTCTCTCTCTCTCTCTCTCTCTCTCTCTCTCCCTCCCACTCTCTCTCCCTATCAAATTCATTCAAGGCCTTTTCTCCCTCCGGGCTTTCCTCACATGGCCATTTCACGTGGTAGTGTATCAGAGTTCTTTCTATGACTGCATTAACTTTGGCCTTCAGAAAAAAGCTCTCTCTCTCTCCCTCAAAAAGACAAAAAAGACAAAAAGCTTTGCCTGCAGACCCTTTAATCATAAGCTGTATAGCCTACTTTGCCACTTGAAGTGCACTTGCCAATGAGACGCAGCATGCTGTGATGGAAAACCTCCCTCTTCTACTGCAATTCAGCGTGCAGTTGTTTCCTAATCAATCTTGTTTTGCGTCATCCTATAACGGAACGCCTTGTGTTTGATAGGAAATAGGTCAAATCTCCCTTAATATGCAGAAGTTTCTCTGCAGCCGAACCAGGGCGATGTCAGACACACACTTTTTTTTTGTTGCAATGTCAGGTTGCGCTCTGGCAACCCTTTCTTGTTGATTTACTGATAGTACTGGCTTGCCATTTAGACGTGCAGTAACTGGCAACTTCTGGATTAAAAGGGAGCTCACTGCAAAAATGTAAAATCATTTAGGTATATTGTCTCATTTCTGGTAAAGACACAAGCAACATTTCATTGAGATATAGGGACTACTTGTAAGATCAAAATGCTTGAATTAAGAAGAGAATTACAAGGCTGGCTAATTATGACACAAAAACTCTTCCTAGTAGAAACTAATTTTAATGTTCCTAGCTAACCTCAGAATACATCTCATCCTAAAATGCTAAAATATAACTAAATCATTTTATTTCCATATGTGATTGACAAGTGATTGACAGTAATGAAGTTGGGGGAAGAATACTGCTTATGAACATTACAGGCTTTTTATAATACATAACACTTGAAGAGATTAAATATTGCATCTTATTTCAAGAAAAGGACATTTCCATTGGCAGATTGTTTTACTGATTACAAGTGAAATACACCTTTAGCTTGTTTTTTAAACTTATATCGGAAGAGGCATTTTTTCCGGTGAGATCTCGCTTTCTCATGAAGAATAACAAAGTCAGTGGAATAACAATAAGCAGGATCCATGGGGCATGTCGACAGGGAGCAGAGGTGGGGGGGCAGAGGTGGGGGGCGAAAAAAACAATCTGTCAGTGGGTCCAAGCATCCATCACTCCATCTCAGCTGATTGCAGTGGGAGGCGAGATGCTGCACAGCTGGCTGACTGTCTATAACACAGCCGCTCCTCAACCCCCCCCCCCCCCCCGACGAGGACTCCTAAAGCAGATAGCCTATTTGTAAAGAATCCCACAGATTAATGAACGGATGGATGACTTTGCCCATTTGACAAATGTGATAGCGGTAAGATTTACCCGTTAACGTCGTCTACATGACGCCCTGAAGGTCCTCCAAGGTCCCTGGATTCAGCAATCACTGCTCCCATAGCGTGTGTCCTCGCTCAGACTAGCTTTTTTTTAAAGGAGGTGATTTAGCTCCCAAACTACCCAACATAGGTCACACTGATGCTCTGATTGTACAATCTCTCTCCCAGTGGGGGAGATAAAGAAGGGGGAGAAAAAAAACTGTTATTCATTCTAGACTTGCAATCGATGTGACTTGTCTGTGAAGTGGATCAATAACGCCTCCCTTTGAAATCATCAATCACGTCAGCGGTTGAATTTAAAAAGCGTAATTAGGAACAGCGTTCTTAAACATCCCGCATTGACGTCTTCTTTGGTATGGGAGAAAGACACCATTCTGCATCATTAACTTTGTATTATTGTCTGATGCAGCCCGCCGCTGCTACTCCGCCACCTGCTGAACTCGGGAGCGCTGTGTGTGATTGGGCTTTCTTCAGGCCAAATTCTCCCCTCATTCACTTGCTGATGAGGGAAGTGAGGCTTGCAGGCTTAACTTGGCTGGACTATATTGTAATGAGTCCGGTCCACGCTGGAACCTCGGGCCTTGGAGTTATCCTTTAAATGTGTGTGGGGTTGAACAGGTGTCATTTTCTCTCTAGTCATCTGATTTGATTACCTTTGTTTTGGTTCTAACCTGACATGACTTTAAGCTGCCAGGAGCGCAGAGCACATTCTCCAGCGTTCCCATAACTTGCCACAATCTTCAGTGTTGTCCATCTGTCTCTCTCTCTCTCTCTCTCTCTCTCTCTGGTAATATAATGGCATCAATACTGGGGAGAGGGCAGCTGGGTGGCTGTAATAGAGTAATTTATTTTAGTTGTCACAGAAATATAAGTCTTTGATTATGGAGCCATACACATCGGGCTACACAGGCACACACAAACCTTTCATCAAATCACAAAGCATGTGACATTATTGACTGTGTGGAGTCTTCTCGCTGTGTTTTATCTTCCCCAAGAAGATTCATAACACGATGTGTGAATGGCACATCAATGCAAAATGCAAGGGTAATAAAGCTCAAGGCACATCTTGCACCAGTGTGTCACATGAGTACATTTGGGACAGACAAATGCATAGACAAACTGTAGAGTGAAGATGATGATGATGCGGGAAAAAGTGATAGTCATCATTAAATGATAAATTGAAAAAGATTCATGACAAGCTTGCCACACGTTTAGTGGCTCCTCAGAGGTTACTTTCCCCGGTTTGGGAACTTTAACACCCAAATTACAAAAAAAACATATTTTCACATCCCCCTGCTGGAATCTAGTCATGCAGACAGTGTTGAATTTAATTGCTGTGGTTAAACCAAACAAAAACCCAATGATGAAAGTAAATGGATGAATGAATTGTGTTTGTTGTACTGCCATTTCACCCTGGTAAATACACTGTTGACAGGTATGACTTAGTTCTAAGGAAATATACTGTGGTCTGGTGTACAATCAGAGGAGAAACCTGAATAAATCAGTGTAAAACGAATGCAGACTTTACTTTACAGGGCACGATGGCTCACTGATTGGTTTGATGAGGATGTAAATTACATGAATCAAATGCTGTGACTTTCACAGTCACCATATCTCCATAAACACCTATGGGAGATTTTAGAGTGAAATGTTAGAAAACAGTCCTTAGATCATAATTTAAATAAAAACTTGAATTACGTTGGGTGATCTATGATAAGAGCATTGGATGCTCATGGTGCCCAGTATTTTACTAAGACACTTTTACTTAAACATTTTTTTTTAAATAGGTCAGTCTATTATTATTGATTACTCTGAAATCGCCAAATCAAAGAGTTGTGCAGTGACTGATCAGGAATAAATTCATTTTTCTGACTCTCTTCATGAGAATTACAATTACTACTTGTTGAAAACCAAACTTTAAAGTATAGCCTAAGTTTTTTGGGTGATATAACTTGAAATCACATTCAGTTGGGGAATAAGTGTTTAGGTCCGGACGATATGTTTAAAGAAACCCAATTATTTGCTTCAACTGTCAAATAAACGACGTTGAGTAGGCTAACTAACTGGTAGAATATTTCCCTTAAATATAGTGGTATGGAAGTAGGCCAGCATAAAATATAAATATGCTTTTAATTTTATCTATTTAAAAAAAATAGTCTATAATTGAATATGTTAAGTTTCGTTCCAACACTGGTGAAATTTAGCCAAATGCAAAGATAATTTGAGGGCCCCTTAACACCCCAATTTGTATTAGCTTGTTTATAGCCTAAAATTATTCCAACAGAGCTTTTTAACCTACACTTTTAACAGACTGTGGGACAGCTAAAACAGAGTAATTTTGATAGCGTACACCTGGAAAAAATGACATGAATTCATTTCACTATTTTTACCTTCTCACATCGTCGTAAAGGTATTTAATTTGACGTTTCCGTCTCACAAATGACTGTCCCTTTAAACCTCTCGGCTGTCCTGTACAGCGCACGAGCGCCGTCTGGAACCGTCCCGCTTACTGCGCATGCGCCGGAAGTTGCTGCCGCAGACAGCAGCAGCAGCAGTGATTCGGCAGCGCAGGGCAACGGGAGGAAAATCTGTCCGCTTTAAACCATGGCGACTTACTAAACGATGCCTTTCGCAGAGGTACACGGAGAGTAAGTAGTTGTATCTTAATGACCCGCCTGCCACCCGACGCTGTGTGACATCCTCTCAAATTGTGTCATTGTTATGGGGGAAGGTTGAGAAGGCAACAATGGGACTGTGTATGTTTCAGACTGACTGGCTAGGTTAGCTAGCCAGGAGCCTCTCTGGGCAGTCAGCTGGCACACTGACTGGCAACATACAGCTTTATTGCTCCTGTACTGGTCCACTATATGCTCTGTGTGTGCGTGTGTGTCTGTAGGCCTATATGCTACAAACCTATGCGGCCAGAATGTCTTTTATAGGCTCAGACTACTTTATTTGCGCACTAACGGGGCGAAAAATTCATTTTGAAGAGCTGTTTTTTGAATGAAACTGGGGCTTCTGTTGTTAGCTAGTTGTTGTGATTTTGGCAAGTGGTGCTCCATTCATCCATCTTCTTCAGCTAAACATCGTCATGATTAATATCTTCTTCGTTTATCATTGTGATTTTCACTAATAACATGGTGGTGCATATAGTTTTTGTGCCACCACTCAGGAGAAAATATAAGTTCCTGTGGATGAAGTTGGAAGTGTGCTATTCCCGGCTTTAAAAGTAGGCTATGGTATAGCTGTGACTGAGTTGTCTCCCACTGCCCGTATCCGATTATGCACTCATTAGGACACGCATACATTTATCCAAATTTAGATTAGCGCGTCAGGCAGTCTTCGGTGGTGATACAGATGTTGCGCACGCTCCCCCTTGTTCGTTCGCCCGGTGCATCTGCTGCAAGTAGCGCCTCTCTCTCTCTTTCTCTCTCTCACGACGTAACACCATAGGAAAGTGTTCCCACCTGCAAAGGCAAAGTGTTTAAAGGTGATAACAAAAGGTTGACGTCACCGGGCTCATCCTGATCCTGCCGCACAACCTCGACCACTGAGAAAGAGGAGGAGGAGGAGTAGTTTCAGAGGAGGGAGAGGAGAGGAGAGGAGAGCAGCTTTCTTCTTTTTCTTTTTATTGCCATCTTAATGGTGCGTGTCTGGAAGGGAAAAGGGGTCTATCTCTGATCAAATTTCGGGTATCCTAAGGGCACACTTAACTAATGGGATCCTATCGACGTGTCTCCCCCTCCACGGCGGAATGTTAATGTTGCCACAGCCTTGTCCGTGTTGTCTTTGGCTGCTCCGAGTCTGCCTTTACTGTTCTAGTAGTCGGTCTATAATGTCATGGATTCTCGATGGATATGATTTAAAAAAAGAAAAACCTTCACCGCAGTAAAGCAACACTTGTATGGCTGACTGGACTATAATGGAAGTGATCAGGGTTCACTCTACACATGGTAAGAAGATACCATCTGACATGTCGAGAGATTTTAAGAAGAAGCAAACTGTTTTTTCTACATTTGCTAGAATATTTTCAAGTAAAAAATATAGTGTTTTAATGTAAAAAAACCATCTATTATCTTTCCTTTAGCCCGAGAGCATTTGTGATACTGTTTGGGTGCTGACAGCAAGGAGAAGGATGTGCTCAGTGATATCCTGTGCCTTACGCAAACAAGAGCCCCCCCCTGACCATTACATACTCGCCCAAAAGTGCAGTTTTGCATCGTATAGCTTTCTTACAGCCCCTACATTTTCCAAAGAGCAGATCATTAAATTTCAGTCCTTGTTGTCTGGGAAACTCAGGCCCCCAGACTCAGTGCAATTATCGTGTAGAAAGAAGGAAGCCCTCTTTGCATCGGGGTGCTATGTTTCCCAACACAATGAAGATTAATTAGGTCTTAGAAACAAATGACTGTAAGGCCTTTCCCCATCTGTAAGAAGGCAGGTCCCCTCTAATGACAGCAGGCTGACGGATACCCAGAGGACAAACCAGAGTAAAATGCTTTTTCTGAGAGTTACTGTGTGAGATTACAATCCCGGGATGCAAAGGGACATCTCACAATAGTTTACAGTTTATCTTTTGAGGTAAAAGTTTGGCTTTGGGGTAGTGTGTGTGTGTGTGTGTGTGTGTGTGTGTGTGTGTGTGTGTGTGTGTGTGTGTGTGTGTGTGTGTGTGTGTGTGTGTGTGTGTGTGTGTGTGTGTGTGTGTGTGTGTGTGTGTGTGTGTGTGTGTGTGTGTGTGTGTGTTCTTCTTGATCATGTATATTCTCTCCTGTTAAAGTCCGAAAATGGTGTGAGTGTGTTTTTTTAACTCTTACCGGCACCAGTACCTAAGCCTGAATGACAGGAGCCCCTGATTCATTAGTTGATGTCACGCTGGTCAGCGTTGAGGGGAAATTACAGTCTTCTGCCAAATTGAAATAGCACTTGAATGCATGTGTTAATTAGATCTCTGCGTGGCTTTTTCAAAGAGCAGCTCTCCTCCTCCTCCTCTGCCCCTGAGTCATGTGCTGACTCTTTGACCTGTCACCGCAAAACCCACAGTGCTTTTGCTGAGGGCGCTCTGACAGGAAAGCCAGTTTGCCTTGCTTTTTTTTTTCTTCAAGCCAACCACTGACAACAATATTGGAACGTATTGATTCACACTGTGGTAAGAGGAGGAGGGTAATATTATCTGAAATACGTGTGTGTGTGTGTGTGTGTGTGTGTGTGTGTGTGTGTGTGTGTGTGTGTGTGTGTGTGTGTGTGTGTGTGTGTGTGTGTGTGTGTGTGTGTGTGTGTGTGTGTGTGTGTGTGTGTGTGTGTGTGTGTGTGTGTGTGTGTGTGTGTGTTAGCATCTTGGCCGCTATAACCTGCCACCCGTGGAAGAGGTTAAACTATTGCAGAAATAACGCATATTGTGGAGAGCATAACACACCTACATATTTAAGCTTGATTTGAGTGGAAGCTTTAAAAGTAGTGAGAAGAGTACAGCGTGAATGTAATGTGCACTCCCACACAGCTTCTTTTTTTTCGAGATACTAACCTAACCTCACTGTGTCGAAAAATGTTCGTCTTGAAAAGCAAATGGCAGGGCATATATTGTATATTGGTGAGTGAGAGCTGCCTTCCACTGAATCCAGGGTGTTTCTATGTTGCAGGAAAAGGTCTCCCATGTGACAAGCCAAACAATCTGATTCCCAACGTTATATAGGCTTGACTCAGACAGCAGCAGTGAGAGGATAACATCAAAGCAGGCAAGCGTTATTTCAGAGACACTTCCCAGCAAAACTGTGAATAACACATCACAAGGTACAGACAGAGAAGAGTGAACCATGATAACTTGGGCGGCTTTAATGTTGTTGTCGGGAGTCACGGAGACTAGAGCTCATTAAAATACATCGATTAGCAACAGTCCGGATTCTGTGGTTGTTGACTGTGTAATGGCGCGGCTAACCAGTATATTTTTTTTTGATGCAGTGATTTTTACGGTTGGAACGGGTCACTTGGCTTGATGCTCGTTTTGGTTTATTCAAAACACGGTCATTTGATGTTGCGTTTTTAGACTCAGCGCTTGATTTGGAAATGAGTAACTGGCACACTCTTCTTCCCAATGTATTCAATACATTTGCTCCTTTTTCTATATTCCAGTGGGGGGGCCTGTGTATGTGACAAATAACACTTACCCTTACCCTAACCCTTGCAGGTGTTTTCTGTGATTTTTTTGCGTAGCGGGTTTTTATTTTCAGCACCTCTGACGTTTTTTGGATGAGCGCCATTTGTTGAATTTCATCCATTTGCTAAATGAGGCCCTCCACCAACCTCCCCACCACACACACACACACACACACACACACACACACACACACACACACACACACACACACACACACACACACACACACACACACACACACACACACACACACACACACACACACACACACACACACTCACACACACACACTCACTCCAGGACAGCAGGGCAGAGATTTCCCAGGTACCAATGATCTGCCTGCCTGCTCCACCTTTCAGCTGTCAGCAGCCCACACACACACACACACACACACACACACCCACTCTGCCACCCACCACTCGGAGCCTTTCTGTGAGGCCACCCCATGTCTTCCTCAGTTGTGTGAGTCTGGTTTCAGACAGGGAGCAGATGTTGGGTAGGCCTTTTGTTACAATGGCAAGAAGAGACCCCAGTGTGTGAGGGTCAAATGCAGGTCAGGCTGGGAGTAACGAACTGCGGCCACATGATACATCCGGATCAGGTGTTAAGGACATCATGGGCAACTCCTGGACACCTCTGAAAACATGGGACTTGGACATGGGACGTACACGGTGTGTGGGTTGGTTAACATGATGGGTTGTTGTATGTCCCGCCAATTGACTCGAAATGAATTGGCCTGATTTAAAGATATAGTGCGTAACTTTTTCACCAGGATATACAGCAGACGGTATAAAATCAATGTGGAATCATCGGAGGTTTACCTCATGTCGATGTGTCGACAGTATTGTTGTTATTACTCAGAATTCCTCAACAGAAGTGACGCATTTTACCTTTAAAGATGAACTTTGTGTGTTCCTGGCTACATCTTTGCGTTCTCTGTGGATTTGCATGCTAGCCGGCAGGTCCAATTAGGGCCAAACAAAAAAAAAATCCCTGCTGCTCTCGCTTGGTTGCTAGTTTGCGTAATCAGCAAAGCCATGCATGCACGGCCTTGAGCCAGGGAGTGCTGCTAACCTGATGTTACAAACACCCCAGACCAAAGGGCTTTTGCTGAAATTGTTGTGTCTTTGGCTTGCGGCCAATCGTGGAGAGATCTAAGCCCTGCCGGTGACATTCACGGCAAAATGGAGCAGAGTCATAGCAGCAGCAGCAGCAGCAGCAGCAGGAGGAGGAGGAGGAACAAAGCTTGTTTTAGCATCTGGTTGGATCAGGAGTGTTTAGAGGCACACTGGAGAGACGACAGGGCCCTGTTTATCCATACTTCCATCTCCCAGGCACAGCACAGCAGAAGAGCAGGGCAGATATACATACTGTTCATGGCACAAGATAAGGGCCGTCTCAATCGGATCACTGACCCTCCCCTGACGCGTTCTCCACACCACCCCTTCAATATACCAAGCCTTCTCTCTGTGGAAAGAGGCCAGGCGAGTCCCATATCACTTTGAAGTAATCCTAATAGATGCCATTAACATGTCAGTGCGTGGTTATGTCTGCAAGTTTTTCCAACGTCCAATGCCAACTGTATCAGGGCCACGGTCGTTAGCCTCAGAGTCTGACCCGGTCGCTTGGAGGTCAGGAAGAATGCCACAACAAAACAGCAGTAAAGCTGTAGGGGGGGGTATCAAGTGAAGGGGAGAGGGAGGCTCAAAGTGTCATAGTTGGCGCAGACATTAGATAAGGCTAAGCTTCCAAAGGATTATAAGAGGGAGGGAGATGTAAAGAAACGCTGTCGACTAATTGGGCTTTATTTTTAATATGTCAGAGGCTTCATTAGAGGCTAAATTGGTGGTGGATTTCAGCGCTGGGCCTGGCTGACCTCGAAGCCTTTTTGGGACAAGCCTTACAACCTGAATAGAAGCCCTTTACATAACATGTTTTCCAATTTTTTCTCATTGAACATATAAGGTATAGTCTTTTTTTTAGAGGAATGCTACTTTTTGTATGACAGAATTTCACTCTTGTTTCATTGTTGCGCTGACTTTATTAAAGACAGAGTCAGTGATTCTGGTAGCAGATCGTGAGGAGATATTCACTGTTTTTTTTGACAACAGGCATTTTTTTCCAGAATCGCTGACTCCACCTTGAAGCCTCGTTATCTAACATCTCTTGTGATATGAATACACCAACATTCATGTGTACAATCAGTGACAAAGATTTGTGGGTTCTTTGTAACCTTTGGCAAGACACAATAACTTGAATGATGGCGTTTAGGTTATCATACAGTGGCTTGTTATGGGTGTTAAGAGCTCTGTGTTTGGTTTGGAGTGAGCGGTCAGTGCACCGTACTTTGCCATGACCCTCCCTTTTAGTTTATCCATGGGTCGCACCACTTCTCCAGGCCTCCAGTATGTGGGCGTGTGTTTTCAATGGGCTGGAGGATGTAACGGCGCTTGGAATGGGGGCCCATTTCTAACCTCCCTAACCCCTCTGGTGCCTGTTTGCAGCCATTGTTTGCCACAGTGAATGGTTATCTGCGTTGCGTTGAAAAGCCACCAGATGACATTCTTCCTGTTGTTCCAAAGGGCCTAAGGGTTGTGTTGTGAAAAGCGGGGCTGAAAGGATAGGCTAAGACGGTGACCTTCAGAGGCTAATCTCTGGCATGTCATTCACTGGGACGTTTGAAGTGAATGCAGACCTTTCCACCGTCTGATAGCAATGTACCAAGTCAAACAAGGCAACATTTGCCTTTTTAAGATTTCAACACATACACTCCAAGTTTTTTCATTGAACCTCCACTATAAAGCAACCAGACAGTGTTTTGTAGCGCCTTTAGCTGAATTGCTATTCAACACAGACAGTGTGTCTGACACCTACATTGTCTAAACAGTCTGTCCAGCCTGTGACTGAGCCCCTCAGTACACAGACCTGTGGCATCAGCAGCAACCCTCATCTCTGTATAGTGCACACTGAAATACCGCCGCTGCTGTGAAAGCATTTGGGATGAAATGCACTTAGTGAGACGGTAAACATCGGTGCGGCTCTCAAACTAGCCTCACGTTGTTTATGTGCCCTGCTCTCTCTCCGGTGTATTTGCTGTCTTCGGCTGGCCGCGTTTCCTGGAATGTGCAGAGAGATGCAGTTGTCGCTCTGTGTGTGTGTGTGTGTGTGTGTGTGTGTGTGTGTGTGTGTGTGTGTGTGTGTGTGTGTGTGTGTGTGTGTGTGTGTGTGTGTGTGTGTGTGTGGGGTGGGGTGGGAGGGATATTGGCTGCAATCACAGTTCATAGTTCGGCTCTGTAGTTGGACTCAACTGTTCGGCAATTTGGACAGGAGTCACATTATTGTCCTCAACAAGAGAGGAGCACTGTGTGGACATTACTGGTTTTGTTCACTGAGATTATCTTCACAGCATTTTTTTCTATCGTGAAGATTACTGCTCAGTGCTCAGTCAATGGGGTCCTTTTTTCCATTAAGACTAAGAGGTTTAAAGTTATCTGTTTAAACTTTGAACCTCAACTCTTACATTTCTCATACCACTTTAAGTCAGTGATTCTGGAGAAGGTTGTTGTCCAAATCACTTTTCAACAAAATGAGTGAATATCTCCTCCCCATCCGCTACCTGTCCGCTATGTGTGCGCGCTAAAAAAACAATCTTGTGTTGATATACAGCATAGACTCTGTAAACAGGCACATAGCTAGCTATGGTGGACCCCCCTTTGTTTACACACCCTGTACACATACCAGTTTACGGAACGTAGACTGAGTATTAACACCAGATTCATTTTAGCGCAGACAGAGTACTGACAGATGGCAAATCGTGAGGAGATATTCACTGATTTTGACAACAAGCGTGCTACAGAATTGTTGACTCCGCATTTAAGAGGTTTAATGTTTGCTGTTTAAACTTTGAACCACAACGGTTAGATTTCTGACAACACTTCAAGATACCCAGCCTTCACAGCATAATACAAACAACGCTACTACCCAGTTGTAGAGTTTTGTATCTAACATTGTGCCTCTCAAACCCCCCTTTAGCCAGATGCTTTTAGTCTACCCTAAAAAAACAAATCTTTACCATTGTACCATTCAAGTGTTTAAGGAGACTTGCTTCCCGTCCGGCCTGTCAGAATACACTCTGCTCACATTGAACATTCTTTGTGTCGGCCTAATGATCTCTGAGAGGCAGTCTTTGGGTTCTCTCTCTGCGTCCTGTTGAATAGCACTCCCACTTCCTGTGTTAGCGCTGTGCCACCTGTATAAGGGTTAAGTTTGGGGTCAGAACTCTTGCAGGAGCCTGTTGTCTGGGGGCCCCTCTTTCAGTAGCCGGATGATGTGGACAAGAAAAAAGTTGTCAGGTTTTTAGGTGGCCTCCTTTGTCAGATATCTTTTAATGATGTATGATTGGCATATCTCCTGTGCCATTTCCACCTTTTGTGTTGCGGCCACCGAGTTTGAGCGCAAATTCTGAAATTGACCATTATATGTGTGCCGTGTTCGCATAGTCTGAGCGCGCGTGCACATGTGCACACATAAAAAATGCGAGGTTGTTTACAAAGGAAGAGGAAAATGTCAACTTTTATCATGCTACTGCACAAGCGTTTTTGCATTAGTCAGAGCAATATCCCCTGAAGTAGTGTAACATCCACAGAATGTGATTGAGATAGAGGGAGATGGGGTGGGGCAGAGGAAGAAGGGGTGGGCTGCGTTTTGAAAGGCACACTTGAAAGTACTCATGTGTGTAAAGAGTCCTGAGGCAGGTCATGTTGCTGTGTGACAGAGAGGCATTCGTCTTGCCGTATATCTGACGTCCCAGGGTCTCATTGCGAGGGGTTTGCCTGCGCTGCGTGTCAGCTTTCTGTAATTAATAGCCAGTAGCCCCCTAACCCCATCAAGGCACCAGGTGCTGCTTAGATCTGCTCTGGCATGGATGTACAGACGGCAGACATGCCTGTGGTGGCTTCCACTGTTCTCCCACTCTTCTTCTTCATCTCTCCCACTGTATACATCTCAGCCGACTGTGTACATATACACACGCAGGCCCAGACTCCAAACAAAGACATGTATAATAATCATTACTTTGAATGTTAATGGTGCGCCGCTGATGGATAGCTTGTTGGTAAAAGATTTGGTTCATTTAGTCTACTTTGTGTCAAGCACCATTGTACTCAATGTCCTGTGCTGCTTAGCAGCTCTCGCAGCCCTGACAGATTGCCATCCCGATGGGGAGATTTAGCCAGCCAGCACCGCCGATGGCACTGACACACCATCATTAGGCTTTGATCAGCTGCGCTCTGCGAGTGCGAGGAGAGAGAGTAATATTCTTGATCTAATTACTAGCAGACATTTCAGGCAGAGTAATGTGTTATTTAACCTCTTGTCAGAGGCTATAAAAGGAAGCTGGGTTAATCTTCCTGGCAACCTCTTTTTCCACGCAGGGGAGAGAGTGCCTTTTTAAATGTCTTTTTCCCATGAAGCTGGTGGTAAAAATCCTGCATGCCAGCGTGGCCGACTTTCTACACCAAATCTCTCAAGGCAAGAGTTCTCTGACCTTTTTGAAATGTTAGCGACAGCAAGTCCGCAGCAACTCATGTGCTGCGTACGTGCATTTGGAGAGTTGCAAGTAGAACTAAAAGGCCGTCCTTTTGACTTCTGTATGCATCCTCCAAAAGGCTTGTTTTGCAGCCCTCTTTTGTCTCTCTCTCTCTTTCCCTCTCTCCTTCACCACCCACACACTGCAGTGCTCAAGATGAGTGCAGGAGACTTGATTGAACAAATAGATTTTAAGTGGAATCGAGGGGTTTGAGGGTTAATCAGTCAAACATAGTTAAACAAGTCTTTGGACGTGGAGGGATTAGTCTTGCCTGCGTTGAGCTCATCAGATCCCATTCTCCCCAGTGCCGGCCGGGGCTTTTAGAGGCCAAGGGCCACGGCCTCTCTGGCTCCATGGAGAAGCACACACGCACCCCTCAGCATGCTCCAATGCCCCACCACCACTCTCCCTCCCTCCTTTGTTACCCAGTACAATTGGAATGATGGATTAGCAAATTAAATGCAGACCTTCTATTCATGGCCATTCCCTGCTCAAAAGTCTCATTCACTGGATCCATCACACAAACCTTTTTTGAAATGGTAACCACTGCTTCACTGTATGCCCTTTAACTCCTTCAGTTAGCCTTTCAAAGCATTCTTAAAAACCCTCTGGGTGACTCTGTGTCTACATAAAGGCTCTCGGTATCTTGTTTTTACAGGATGACTTCCTGTACATTTTCTTCCCCTTTTATTCGGAGTGCTGATCATACTGATAGGAAGTGTGCCTGATACGATGATGTGTTGGCAGGCTCAGTGCACACAGCTGCAGCCGGGCTGAGTCTGCCCCACATTACCTGTGTCATTGTCTCCTCACTGTGCTCCTGAGGGCAGAGCTCAGACCCTGTTGGCCCGCTAATTCAATTGACCTGGCTGACCCGAGTTCCCCCTGTAGAAACCCATGATCCACTTTGTGCCTTTCACCTTTTCAAATACCCCCATATTATTTAACTTGTTTGAACTAATGTTATTTGGGCTGTTCTTCACTCATATCATTTGGTTGTCTATGTTCTAAATGATTAATTGCTTGGTGGTTTTTGCCAATATCATCTTCAATCTTAATGTCAGGGCACTGCAGCCTCACATTTATCCACAGCACCACAGCCACATACTGCTCTTTTGTTGTAACCAGAGAGCTGAATACATTTTTGGAACAAAATAGCCGGAAATAAACTGGTTGCAGCTTCTCAGCTGGGAGGATCTGTTGACTTTCTCTGTCTTATTTGATAGTGCTTTGGTCAGACAGAGGCAGTAATCTGATGACCTCACTTCAGGGCCTTTGGGACCTTTCCATGTGCATTTATTCAAACGTCTGTTATGACACTAACGAACGATCAATAAATAAAGAAGCAAATCAGCTGATTAATGATCTGTCCCAGTTGTTACTGCGGTCATGCATTTCTAATACATCAATATTAAGCAATCCATCAACTTAATTGCATACTACAATGTAGACAACTTGACGTCCTATTTTTCAATACTTTTAGCCAATGTTACATAATTGTTTCTTTTGACCAGCTCATACATACTAAGCACACGTGTTCCCCTTAGTTTTTTTAGTTTGGTGCAGCCCAAGTTTCATTCTGTATTTCAAAGTTCAGTTTTTAAGCCCACTGTTTTTGCCTGGTTCCCACCAAGCAGACAACACAGGACATTGCTTAACTCTACCTCCCATTGCCCCAGTCCCTCCTCCAGTGCTCTGTAGAGACCCCAATTAGCAGGACTAGCAGCAAGCCTCCTGAAGGTCACTCCCAGAGTTGTTGGTGTGGGAACAGCTACGAGGGGCTTTGCCAGGTCAGGAGAAGCTCTGAGAAAGTGACGATGCGCTAACTCTCAGCTGGACTTTTCACACCGTCCCTCACCACACTTTCTGAACTGCTTCATCAGTTTGCATATTCTCCTTCTCTCTTTTTTGCATTGTATTGCACAGTGCTGGCAAAACCGTGTCTCAGGATTTTAGCTAAAAGGTCAAGTGTTCTCGACGGGACTGTCATCGTATACTGTGGCCATATCTCACAGATCCATTTGTCATTAGCTCCAAAGTCCGCCCCCCCCCCCCCACCCTACTTCATCAGCCCCGTGTCTGGTGTCGGCTATCTGGGCCTGATTGATGGCTCTGTCCTTATTGCAGGGGAATGTGGGGTCGATGGCAAAAAATTTGCTGCTGGGTGCATTAATGCTGTGCTCAATGGCATAGACCTTTGAGCATGCCTCATCAGTCTTGAATCATTGGACGGCCGCAGGAGATCTGTATGAGCGCAGGGCCTGATGCAAGAAGGCCAGATAGAGAGAGAGAGAGGGGGGGGAGCGATAGGATAAGGAGTTTTTATCATCTGGGGCCAACTCTATTACTCATATCTGACTCTATGGCTCCGGTACAAGGCTAGAAGAAGAATAAATTGAACGGTCTGTATTAGGCTTTTTGCATCCAGCACTAGCCAGTAGCCACACATAATACTAGTTGTGTTACTATGAGTAAGCAACAGAAAAACAAACCTAACCCCTAACCCTCCAAGTTTACAAATGTAACACTTTGCCTAACCTTTAAAGAATTGTACAAAAAACCCTTTCAGCGATAAATGATTGTATGTTCGATTTAAAGTGAGCTATAGACATTGGAACATATCAGAACTCCTGCACTAAAGATGTGAGTAACACTGCTAAATCAGTAGTTTGATTTTCAAAGAAGTGCTTGTGATGTTCAAGGTTCTTTTATTTCATTATTGTCATTCAATACATGTTGAACACAGGAGAGAAGTGACATTTGGCTTGTTTGCTTTGGTACTGCAGCAGCGATTGTTTTTGTATATTAACCTAGTACCTGTGTAGGAGTAAAATAAAATTCTGGTGTCATGACAACACCAGTCCAACACAGTAACAGTATTTGTAGGCCCACAGACAGACAGACAGACAGACAGGCACTCAGACAGACAGAGGGCCCTGTGAGCCTTGGAGGGCCAGATGTTCCCATGCAGACACGGAGGTGAGATGTTTGCCATGCCGGGCCTGTGTTTGCCTGGCTCTCTCCACACAGTCACCATGCTCTTCTGCCCGGCGCCTGGCCCCCTGGGCCGGCGTCTGCCTGGGGGAAAGAGCTGCGGCCAGAGAAACTCTCACACACACACACAGGAGATGAAGGGAGAAGACCACAAATGTCTCGCGTGTCGCCAGGGGCAAAAGGGAGCACATCTCACAGAGAAAGATCCCCTTTATTCCTCGGCCCGCTCTGTAGATGCGAGGTAGGGGGGAGGAGGGGGGGGGGGGTCTTTTGGTCTTGCTGGAGGCCCTAGACTGAATGTCAGAGCTGCCACGGAGGCGGTTGACCTTACCAACCTTTTCACAGACACCGGATCAGCTTTTTTATCGAACATGCACACAGTGGGGTTTAGAATAGGCAAGTAGGCATTTGTTTTAGACTTGTGCAGCCACACTTCTCAATGCGGCAGGATATTTTTCCCCAAGCAAAAGAAAAAAATAAACACCACCAGATGCGGATCTCAGTAATCCACTCTTACTGAACCAATCTGCCTCCATATAGAATCTAAATGAGAGGCTTTTCTTAAACCTGCATTGTGAAGGTCCACACATGGCATCTGAAAATCATGCTGCAGGAGGAGTGTCATGAACACTCATAAAAAGTGATAACTTCATTAAATAACATAGTGATAACTGCATTAAATGGCATAGTTAAAGATGAAGCTGTTTTTCACTAAAATTCTCGTAACTGATTGAATGGCCCAGAGTTTATCACAGCATCTAAATTCTATAAATCGATAGTACTTTTATAGATGTAGTAACTCACACTTTTATTTTATCACAAGTCACAGTTATGACTTTAAGGTGTTTAAACCAACAGCATTTGAGCATCGGTTAACAATGAAGACTAAGAGGAAGGGTAAATGATTGTGTTTTTTAATGTAGAATAGTAAAAGGTTGATTTTGTGTGTGAGCGAACCCCCCTGCAGAGTTGGACCAGGCATAAGTCGAATTAGTTTTTTTCTCTCTCTCTTTTTGTGTGTGTGAATTGGTGCATATGTATAGAGCTCATATGGGAGAGAGGCCAGTTAGTATAATGGTACAGTGGATAAATCTCTAGCTGCAGCCCTGTGTAACACTGGAAGCTGTTTTTGTGTGTTAAGCCCTTTTAGGATGATTTGTGAGAGTCAGCGCTCGCGCAGTTCTGCCTAGCAGAGCCCTTCTGACCGGCCTCTTAAATCAGCCTAGCTGCGCTCGCAAACAGGCCAGGGCTGGTTAATGCTGGGTCAATAATATGGGTCTGTGTGGGACAAACGCACAGGGACTTTACTTTTTTTTTCTTTCTGTTAAAAACCGCGTACAAAGTCAATAAGAAGATACTGGAAATGGAGGTCATTATTCCCGCAGAGCGAAATCACTGGTGTATAGTGTGAAGTTTCCTATTCATGTACTGTGCCTATTTATATATACATGTTAAATGAATAATCTTAAAAATTGCCATGTGAACATTTGAAAATAACTACACATGCAGCAGGATGTCTTTTAAGGGGACAGTACATGAACACACAGTGGGAAAAGCATTAACATAATTAGAAACCTAAATAGGGCCAGATTACGTTCGGTTAGAGGATCTCAATGTCAGTATAAATGAATTGCCATGCACTAGTATATGTATAGTAAAGTATATGTATATTATAAATGTTAACATATATGCGTGTGTATGTGAGGGAAAGTGAGATGGATGGTTGAACAGCTGCATTGATTTGGTTTTGTTTGCTGAGTACTCTGAGCAGAAATGTAAGCCGTGGGAACACCTGGAGAGAGGGGGACATGGGAGAGGAGGAGGAGGAGGAGGAGGAGGTGGTGTCAGCTCTGCTATTGGCTCTGTACCAAGCATACATGAACACACACACACACACACACACACACACACACACACACACACACACACACACACACACACACACACACACACACACACACACACACACACACACACACACACACCTGATGTGCGGGGGCAGCCTGGGATCCCAATCAGCAGCACTTAACAAAGCTTTCCTCTTTCTCCCTTTAATCGCAGGCTCAATTTGTCACTGGGGTGTCCAATTTCTGAAGCGCTTTGACTGAGAGAGGCGAGGTGGGTGTGTGGGGGAAGAACACAAAATGGATGCACCTGCTAACAAATGAAATCAAACCACTCCATCTTCATTTCTCCCATTTTTTGGCCCCGCCAGCTGCAACAATGCTGCGGCGCTTTAGCTCTCAGAACATGGCGTTATTTCCCCACTAACCAGGGAGAAGGCCTGGCTGACTTTACAGTCAAATACTGAGAACAGGCTCACAAGTCGGCATTTAAACCTCCAATGGACAACTACGCCCGTTTCTGTCTCCGACCTGAAACGAATTTAATGTAAAAGGCTAATTAAATAATGTCCTCTTAGCCACAGTGCACAGCCACAAGCAGGGGAATTTTGTTGTCAGAAATACACTGCCCTAGTCTTTTATGAAAACAGAGCAGGATATTTAGTTCATAAGTGTGGACACACAATATTTCCTTGTCCCTTTTGAAAGTTTGATCAGATCAGCACAGACTCATCTGTTTGTTTATGTTTTCGTCATCTTGCCTGTTCCAGAAACTATGCGATCCATAACCGAACATTCACACAAGCAAGCAACTTGACAAACCAGCTGCCTGCAATCTGACGATTTCTATCGCCACACACACACACACACACACACACACACACACACACACACACACACACACACACACACACACACACACACACACACACACACACACACACACACACACACACACACTCGCAGCCTGGTATCTGCATATCTCTGTTGTTCTTACCATGCCGTCCTGGTCCTGTTCCAAACCCTGCAGCCAGGCATCTGACATGGCAGCATGTGACTACGCACATTGTTGTCTGGTGTGATATTGGTCAGAAGATAACACAGATGTGGTGGCACCACAGAGGAGATGAAAGGAGTAGTTTTGCTCCTGTATGCATGAGTGACGTCTCTTGATTTGAGTGAAGAAAGCCTATGAAGATAATGAGACTCTTCTATGGGGCTCACTCGCATTCCTGTGTTTCATGTGGATTATCCAATTCACCAAGCTAGTGTGGTGTTGTGGTGGCTTTGGATGGCAATGTCACTCTTTTAGTCCGGACTGAAAAAAAATCAACTACTATGACACACACAGTACAGACAGGTAGCGGATCATGAGCAGATATTCACTGATTTTGACAAAAAAAGTGATCTTGACCACAAGCCTTCTCCGGAATGGCTGACCTTTAAAAGTTTGTAAATCAAATCAAATCTCTTCAGGACTTTCTTCGGGACAACTTTGCTCTCCCTTTTCTTTTATTATATGACAGATCTTCCTTTTTTTCAGTGGTTTAAGACTGTCATGTCTGAGAGCAGGCTGGCATATTCCTCATTGAGGCGTGCCCGACTTCTGGCTGCACTCTGCGCATGGATTTACAGCGGATAAATAAATAACTAGGCTGGCACCCCTCACTTTGGATACCCCCACCGTTTTGGCAGGCCATCCACACTGCATTTTCTATCAGGTGTAAACATGTCTGTCAAACGGCACAGCCAGGGAGGGGCCCTCCATGGTTTTTGGCATTCATGACACCACGCATGCCACTCTGCCAGCCCTTCTCCAACTGGCCCCACCTGACCTTGGCCGGGACTCTATATGCCTGAGCACACTTAGCTCTCTTACCTTCCACATTTTGTAAGAGCTCTTCGGGGTAAGCCAAGTGGGCTTAAGTGGCTGTTAGAGAAACTGACCCCAAGTTGAAGAATGGGCCCTTGGCTGGCTGTCTCCCCGCGACTCTGACGTGGTTGGACGGGTAATGGCCATGACATAGCTCTGTCAGAGATAGCCGGGCCATGCCCAGACGCTCACTCACTGGCCCCGACATCCTCTCATCTCACTGTCATCTTTCTCCAATGCGAGGAACATTGGGCATCATCCAAGAGACCGGGCTTTTGATGTGAATACGGGTGTAGGAATGAGGTCACTCCGATAAGGGCAGGAGCCTCATACTTTGGAAGTGTATTTCCTTTTCTTTCTCCTTTTTACTTTCATGGTTACGCAGCTACTCCTAAGAGCCTGTGTCCTTATTTTAAGACCAACTCTCCCGTATCTGACACACGTGTGTGAAGCTTCAGCGTGTCCAGCTGTGTGTGGCCTTATGTCTATGGGCATCTCTCTCTCTCTCTCTCTCTCTCTCTCTCTCTCTCTCTCTCTCTCTCTCTCTCTCGCTCTCTCTCTCTCTCTCTCCATATCCACCACCTCACCTCGGGGGAGCTGTCACTTTTTCATCAGTTAGTTACTGAGCATTCATACAGCCTCCCAGTTGTTCCTGCCGACCCCTCCCCATGCCTCTAAAAGAAGAGTAGTTTTCAAGTAGCTGTCTTCCTCTCTCTCCCCCACACTGTACTGCAGCAGTTTCTTTTGACAGTTTTATCCCTGACACCGCCGAGTGTCTCGCAACTTGGGAAGCCACTATTTTAACAGACTCTCAATTTTGTGTGTCAGTTGGGCTTGGGTCGGTTGTCTTTACTTTGTTTTCGCCATCCGCTAACTATCGTGGGCCGTCACCAACTCTGAATTTGTGTTGATGGGGGGGGAGGGGGGTCTCTCTACTCGCCAAAAAAGAAGCAAAACGTCCCAAAACGCCTTGGGGTGTGCTAGAGTCTTTCACTTCTGTGTGGGACTGTGAAACCAGCCTGTCTTATTGTAGCCTAACATGCCCGTGGCCCTCCTCTAGCAACAACAAAAAATATTTTCTACCGATGTTGTTTGTAAAGCCATGATGGGCTAATGAAGGCCATACTGATCTGTCATTTCTTTCTTTACCTACTCAAGAGCCAAGGCTTCCCCCCCCCCCCCTTTCTTTTGACAGAACGCTCCGCCTTGGCATTCAAGGGTAAAAAGCTGCTCTCCTTCTTCCTTTTTTCTCTTTCTTTACCTCCCATTCAGAGATTCGACTCGCAAAAGAAAAAGTAATTTCACTCCCTGTCCCTGAGAGAATCAACAAAGTGAAGTTGCATTGAATTTCCTAGTGCAACATTTCTTTCCCCGGCTTTATGTCAGACCCATAACCTGGGGGTAAACATGCAATTAAAATAACAGCAGCCTGCTTTCCCCCCTCCTCTCCCTCTGCCGTTAGCACAAGCAATGTACAACATGGTGACTTGGTTCTCCTAATTGCTTTGTGCTTTTAATTGGTATAAGAGAAGCTGCTAATATCCAAACCAGCAACCAAACATGCTATTTTCACCTTGTTAACAAAAATAGAAAGATACTTTATTGTTTTTCTCCACTAATATTCTTGTATACGTCTCATTTTAATGAGCTTATTTTTGGTGTACAATCCCCACACTTTTCCTCCGCCTGTGGATATTTTAATAGAGGATTTCCTATGTTATTAGCCTGATGCAAAATCCCATATTTCTAACAAATGAACTAACTACTGTAGGGTGGATATTGATAGAAAGATTAAGCTTCCTTTTTTAAACTTTTAGATAGCTTTCTTCTCCTTCTCCACAGAGAAATGAAAAGAAAATATAGGTCATCTTTTATGGGAGCAGTTTGACACATGACACAAGCCGTGTGCATCACTCGCTCAAGTCCCTCCATTGTGTGCCTCGTCTCTATTCACTTATAATGAAAGCCACAGTTATTCGTACACACTTTTATTGCGGTTCTATAAGTAGCAGATGGAGACTTGCCGAGTCACAGGGGCCCCCCTCTAATACTCTGAGAACCCCGCGGTGTCTGTCTGCATGGGGCTGATAGTGTGTGAGACGCCTGGCTAAACTCCACCAATGCCAATCCCTGCTCCATAGGCCTGCTCAGCTGGCCTCGGCTCCAATCGCCCTCTGCCTCCACTGTTTCCACTCAGGACAGGAGGGGTTGTGTGTCGCTGTATCACAAAGGCTACTAAGCCATGGGGATGGACACCTTTTTGCCTGGATGGATGGATGGCTGGAGAGTCAAGCCCCTAGTCCAGAGCAGACTTAAGCCCCCCTGTATGGTGGTGTCAGAGGGCAATTAGGACTCCGAAGTCAGCAGCCGAGCCAGCCACGGGCAGACATTAAAGGTCGAGTCAGCGATTCTGGAGAACGCTGGTTGTCAAAATAATTTTGTCAAAATCTGTGCATATCTCTGTACTGTGTGTGTGCTGGTGTTTCTACACAGTCTAGGCTCTGTAAACTGGTATGTTAACCATGGGGACCCACAGTAGCTAGCAACATACTAGTTGCACAGAGCCTAGGCTCTGTATAATCACCGTAGTTTTTTAGCGAACACAGTACGGACAAGTAGCGGATCGTAAAGACAAATTCACTGATTTTGACAAAGTGATTTTGACAACAATCATTCTCCGAAATCGCTGACTGCACCTTTTAAGACCTGGGAGGTGTGCCACCATCCAACTTTAGAGAGCTCAGTCCCTGTCTGGACTTGGACACTCTATCAGGCGTAGTCATCCTGCTCCTCTGGTACAAATAGTCCCATGTGCTTAAAAAGCCTGTGTGTGTGGGGGCAGGCGCCTTTGTAGTGAGTGCCAGTGTTTTGGCGTGTGATGTATATTTGAAGTCGCTCTGGCAGCGGTGCTGATAGGCGAGTCGGTAGACGTCAGGGCTTTCTGTCTGTTGGGTTTCATCTCCTCCTGCTCTGCGCCCGCAAAGCAGAGTGTGTCAGCTGGGGCATTACCATAGGCTGACCTTTGCCGCAGCACTCCCCACTCACTGCACCGCTTTCTGACATTCAGGGCCGCCATGGGGGAGGCAGGAAGGGGGGGCGAGCTGATGGCCTGTTGGCTGTTTTTGTGCCTGGTGTGCGTTGATGAGTGTGGTGTTCTTATAACAAGTGAACAGACAGTTTCTGCTGGTGTCTTGTTGTTTTCCCACCCCCATGCCCTGCCACATCATTTCATTCTTTTTGCCACTGTTTCACTTTTGAAATCCCAAGAAGAACACACTCTGTTGTGTATTTGATATTCCGTTTTATTCGTCCAACCCCGTAACCTGCCTGCTGTCAAAGAGATTGCTGTTATCTTTGTTGAAAAATCTTGGCACCCTGATAAATGAGAGAGTGCCGGAAGCCTTGCCCGCTGACATCAAGGCGCTATGTACCTAAAATCCCTTCCAAGGCCAAGGGAAAAGAATAACATATCAGGCCAATTAAAGTTAATGCATGGTGACACACTGAATCGAGGGCAGGGATTGCTGCCATATGGCGGTCCAGCCTGTAAATCAGAAAGGCAAGGGAAAAGGGAGGAGGAAGAAATGAGTGGGAAGGCTGGGCAACAGAAAGGGTGAAGCAGCATTAGCGGCAAAAACAACACCCAAAACCTCAGAATCAGATCTGTCTTAAAGCTATAGTGTGTAACCTTTCCATTGAAATGAATGTTGGTTACATTCGAGCCATTGCCAAATGAGTTGACAAAAACTTTATTAAGCCTATCAGCTAAACAAACCTCTTTCTGTATTTCTCAGACACAGGCGCAGGAGCTCAAGAAGCGTTCCCTTAGCAGTATTTTTCAGTTGTTGATTCTACTGCTAATAACAAAACCTGGACGTGCAGCATAAGTTACAAAATCCATGTGGGATCACCGAAGGCTTACCTCATGTAAATGCGCTTACGGTGTTGTACTCACTCCGAATGACTCATGCGGGCAACAGAAGTTACGCACTATAGCTTTAAGACTGCTGCTCAGCCAACCCACCAGTCCTTCCAATCTCTCTCTAGCCTTTCTCCCCACGCTGTCGCCTTGCCCCCTGCAGCACCCCAAGGGGCAACACTCTTCAGGTATCTGTGCAGAAAGTGGCAGCTTCATTAAGGCTTGTTTTTTTTCCCTCCTCTTGCTTGGAGGATTTAAATGAGCTGTCACCCTGACCTTTTTGAGCTCACGCTTTTTTTAAAGCAAGTTCAGCTCCCCACCACCGAACCTCGTCTTTCTCTTTCCCCACCTTTCTCTCTCCCCACCTTTCTCTCTCGCTTTGTCACTCTTTCCTTCTTCCACTAGTCTCTTCTCGCTGCAGGGGGTTGGAAGACACTTTTAAGCCGTCACCCTGCGACAGACAGGCATGCCAAGGTTGTTTTGTGGGTAATTGCCTCTCTCATAGACGCTGTTTGTCTGTGCGCACACGCTCTTGCCGCCCTCCTCTGATGCCACACAGCGAAAGGGGGAGGGCACGGAAGCTGTAGACTTAATTTGCTCCCTGACTGTTCTCCGGTGCTGATTAAGCAAGCGTCTGTGGTGTTTCTGAATACAGCAGTAAGCCAAGTGGAGCATGGCTAACATTTCTTTCTCTCTCTCTCTTTTCTGTCGGGTTATTGCAGTTAGTGGCTGTCCTTTAATGGGGCTGTAGCCCTGTTTAGCCATTTCTTCTCACCACAGCCCAAGTAGCATATGCGTAGATTTCGGGGCAATGTGGATGCAGGCGATATGTCCCCCTCAATATTTAGTAGATTTTAGTATTATAATATTTAGTAGTTAATTTGTTAGTCCTACAAAAAATATAAAAGACATTCAATCCCCTCCCTAGAAGAGGTTAACAAATGAAAGTTCAGCTGGTCGAACACATTCATATATCCTCTTATCCTTACATGTTTTTATATAATTCTAAACAAGTTTCAGACACCCCTAAAGTGTACCATCTCAACCTTGCTAAACATTATCTTTGTTCTAAGTTTTGACTGAAGTTAAAGTTTAGCTAACATTATCTATAGGCCTGTGTGAAAGCAATACAGAATGCCTGACTGCATTATATTCCATTACATTTGTGTCGGCAGGTACATGAATGTTGTCATTTCCTTTACATAGAGAAATACATTTCCTCATTTTGATTAATGCATCAAAGGCAAAGATTGGTGCAGAAAAAAATTGACATTCCAAATGTTCTAGGAGAAAAGCCTATGCTTGGTAGACTCCATTGTTTAATGTGCCCCAAAAATAAAGGCCTCTCGGAGGTCTAGAGCCCCGCAGTATCGATCAGAGACTCACTAACTTGTCAGCGCCTGCCCTCTCGAGTGTGTTCTTTCGGGAGTCATTCATTTCCTCTGCCATGGTCTGGTGGAGGCGGAGAGGTGCAGCGCAGGTAGCAACTAGCTGACTAACACGCAGGGCTAGGGGGGGGAGGAGGAGGAGGGAGTGAGTGGATGTAAAGCTGCCAGCCCCTCAGGCCCAGTCTGCCCGTTTTACTTCAGCTGTTTGATGTTTAATTGAAGTTGTTATTGGCATCAAATGTCACCTTACCTGGTGCTCCAGGTGTGAATCAGTTTCCTAATTGAAAGGTAACTATGTCTCCCTGAGCCCCAGCGGGCCTCCGGGGATCTGCCACAGAGTTCTATTAGTGTGTGGACCCAGCCTCTGTATCACCACGCACCATGTGCTGCCTTACAGTTATGTCTGACTGCTGCTGACCTCTCTCTCTCTCTCTCTCGCTCTCTCTCGCTCTCTCTCCCTCCCTCTCTCTCTCTCCCTCCCTCTCTCTCCCCCTCCCTCTCTCTCCCTCTCCCTCTCCCTCTCTCTCTCCGTCTGTCTCCCTCTCCCTCTCCCTCTCTGCAGTGTGAGGAGAAGTGTGTGTCCCATGTTCCATTAGTGTCTCTGTGAAATGCTGGCCTGTCTGCCAGGGCCAGGTGACCTCCCCCTCCAGCTTCTCCCCCACACGCAGATGAACACTGGACTTCAGAAATGTAAGTACAGCGCACACGCACACGCACACACCACACCACACACACACACACACACACACACACACACACACACACACACACACACACACACACACACACACACACACACACACACACACACATGCCATACCACAACCATCCCACACAGCAAACCAAGCTGTTCCAAACTTGCTGCCTGCGCCCCATCAGATGCCCATGCCAACCCTGGCTCTCCACTGCATGCTCTGTTTTAAAACCAGAAAAGGAAAGAGAGAGAGAGTATTTCTGTGCTTCAGGATCACAGATCTGTCTTCAAGGGAAATTAGGATGAACTGCGCCGTTCATTTTCCTGATTAGCAGTGCACTGGCCCCCTCCCTCCCTCCCTCCCTCCCTCCCTACCTCCCTCTCTCCCTCACTCACTGTCCCTGAAGATCAGTCTGTCACTAGAGTGCTGAGCTACAACACTGTCACACTTTGTGACATGCGTTAGATTGGACCGTCTCTGTTACTTTGCACCATCAGGAAGGAGTCGCTCGCTGTCAGACACACAGACAAACTGCAGCCGAGTCTTCCTGCCTTAGACGATGTTGTAATGTGAGCGGATTTAATCCTCTGCCCCGCTTTGATAACAGACTTGTCGGAACTACCCAGTTAATTAACTTCTAGTTAAAGGTGGAGTCGGTGATTCTGGAAAATGCATTTAGTCAAAATCACTTTCTGTCCAAATCAGTGAATATCTCATAACGATCCGCTACATGTCCGTACTGTGTGTTAATACACAGCCCAGGATTCTTTACGGTGTGTGGGGGACAGAGATTTTCGAAATCAGCAATCACCAGCGAGGGCTGAGGCTAACCCGATCTGACCGTTGAGATGTGAGGAGATAAATGCATGACAAATTGATGACTGGAAATGGTTACAACAAGTCAGTGTTGCTGTCTCTCTCTCTTGTAGTCTGTAAATGATCATTTGGACAAACTGTACCCTCGGTGTCTCTGTCTATACCCAGAAGATCAAACACTTTCCAGACATTCATTATGGCCCCATGCAGTTGGTCAGCTTTACTTATTCAATCATTAAAAAAAATCCAGGTCCTCATTTTTCTCCTGCCAGTTTCTTGCCAGAGTGGAAACTCAACTTGACCCATTTCTGCAGCAGTTTTATTTATTTATTTTTCTAAAATGCTCCAGCTCATCAAGACTGTAATTTCAGAATCCCAGTAATCAGCCAACCCCCTGGGAGATCAGCCAGCGTGAGGGAGTCTGCTAAGTGCCAACGTCTGTAGCCTCACTCAGGCAGGCTTGTGACATGGTGCAGCCATCAGTAACACACTCACACACAGTCACACACTAAGACACATCAGAGCACAAGAGGCGCAACCAGCAGTTCAATTAGTTTTTTCTGGCCCAACACTGTAATCCATTTTGGTGATAGAGCGTGCTTCTCACAGCATGACCGGTCTTAGGAGTGTAATTTCAATCTATTTTTTACTCCCCCCTCCTGTCATTCTCTTAGAAATGCTTTTCCTTTTCATCACCCGCTCTTCAAAGTATCATTAACAGACACGGCGTTACATCAAAAGCCGCGCAGCTGTTTTTCATTTCGACAAAATCCTTTTTATCAAAGTGCCATAGGAAGTATTGAAGCATAAAAAAAGAAGCCTGTACACTCTCAGGTGGCTTTGCTGCACACTATATCCTGACCCTGGAGATCACCTTCATGCAGTTTGTGTAGTTTTTTGACTTCCCTGTCTAGAAACCAGGCCTCAACCCTCAAGTCATACTCTGCCGCCTCCCTCCCTGCCTCCCTCCCTCCCTCCCTCCCTCCCTCCCTCCCTCCCTCCCTCCCTCCTGGCTTGTCTCTGCACAGCCCCATCGTTTAGCCAGCATGGAAGATCATTTGACAGCTCAACTCCGTGAGAGATGTGCTTGACTGCTTTAAAGTGAAATTAATGGTCTTAGTTGTCACTTGAAATCTTTATTCAGTACACTTACATGGAAAATTCTCACTTCACACAGGAGGAAAAAAAATGTCTTAGATAGAGAGGGTACTTAATTAGCTCCAATTTTTGTTCCTATTTGTCTATCCTTGAGCTCTATCAACTATTCAGTGCACTGGAATGCTGAGTCTTGTGTTACCGAATCACGTCTTTGACACCCCCCCCCCCTCCCCCTATGTTTTCACCGAGTGCCCCAGAACGCCAGGCTTGCTGCGAGCTGCCTCCTCTCCCGCGGGTGAATTTGTGCATAGGAAAGTCATTTAAAGTTATGAGCTTGCAGGTTGCTGTCAGAGAGGCAAGGCCGGTAGCAGCTGCTCCAGTTATCATCAGGGAGTGACTGCTAACAGATGATGGCTATGAAATGTAAAGGCTGTCGGAGGAATAGATCAGGTGCATAGAGAGACAGTGGGGTCACAAAGAGAACTGCTCATACTCTGGGCAGGATGACTAAAGTACCACAAGGTGGCCCCTTGGTGCTCTGTTCTTTTTCAGGCTGAACAAACACAGAGTACAACTGGGCCAGTTTTCAAAAGCAAACATCTTTTCTTTCAAAGGTCTTGCAGCATGGGATGATCTGCTCAAATGTCTGTTAAAAAAGAAAGAAAGAAAGGAGGCTTTGCCATGTGAGAGAGCAAATTCACGTGTCTTAATTTGACATGGAAGCTTCAGACCTAATTTCCTGCTCTTGTGTGAAAATTGCAATTTCCAGCAGCATGAGCCCCTGCCCCCTACTGCTTTAAACCTTGTTCAATAAAAACAGTGGTTTGAATAAAAGAAAGCCTAATTAGTGCCTGCTGACTGTGCACTTGTGTTCCAGCTATGCTAGCTAGCAGCGGGGTAATTAACGCAGGGCCAGACTGGCCTCTTCCCCCCCCGTTCCTCTCCCTGGGAACGTGCTGAGCTGGAGATCTGAGAGATGATATGCTCGCAGCCGCCTACAAACTTCACTCATACCCTCATTAACCCTCCCTTGATGCCTTAAGCTCTTCAACTAATCCAGGTTTCAGTTTAAGGTTGAAATGCTCATAAACTATATGCTTGCTTACTAGAACACAGAATCAACAGCTGCAAGAGGTTGATTGTATCCATTGTTAAGGGGAAACTATACACTAAACACTAATTTAAAAAAATTCATATTTTACAACAGCACTGTTCAACTCTACATTCTGATTTGCCTTTTTTTTCTAACCCAAAATGCCTGCCTAAGCTTTGTTAACAATGTATAATCCTTTTTCCAATTTAATGGATTGGTCAATTTCCAGACATTGACATTGCTTTCTTTGCTACTTGCCTGAGTCTTACGACTTCATTGTAAAACTCATTACACGAGTGCCAGTGGCAAGGCAGTAAAACGGCACGGCTACATGCCCGCTGCACTTTTTCTTGCCACATTTCTCAATCTAATAGGGGAGTCGAAGCTGTGTTTCCCTCTATCTTTAAAAATGAAACTTGAATTCCCCTTGATACCATTATAAAACTTTGCAGACATTTCTAACAATATAATCCCTCAGTTCAAGTTATATATTAATGTATACATCTCATTATAGTGAATGTACAAATTTAGAGATTTTCTGCTCCAACAAGCCTGGGTCCTTTATTATTAGAAGACCATTTTTCATGTGAACAGTTGATGAAAACAGGACTTCATTGTTCAAGTCTGACCCCAATTAGAAACCTATACAAGAACCAAAAAGTTGTTCTTGTCTGCTCTGTTGAAGCTCTTTAAGTATAACTTCTTTGGCCAGCGTTCCATGTTGGCTTATTAAGTGTCCTTTTACAGGGAGGTACCACTTGTGAGATGATGAAGCTACATTCTAGGTTCCTGTGGTCTTTAACATTCATTCACACTGTCCACCATCTCCCTTTCATCCAGAAGATCTTCTTCCAATGAGATGATTAAAAGATTTGTTTTATTCATCGCAACAGCTGATGCTACTCTCCTTCCTTCCCACCTACTTACAACCCCTTTTCTACATTGACATGAGGCTTTGACAACAGATGCAGACCGAGAAGAGGCGACTGTGCCAGAATCTCACAAGCTCTAAAATAGATCTTCAATACTGATGGCAGCAACAAGTTGCAGGGATCAGAGTGTAGTGCTATTGTTTAAAGCTATAGTGCGTAACTTTTGTTTCCCCCACATGAGGAATTCTCAGTAAACACACGCTGCCATACTGAGTAATACAGAGAGTTTTCTGGAGCTGATGGGCCTAATCAACTTTGTGTCAACTCGTTTGGCAATGGCTTGAATGTAGTCGACATTCATTTTTATGAAAAAGTGACGCACTATAGCTTTAAACCAGCCTGTTTTAAATCCTTCATCTAAACTGTTATTGATACCCTGAAATCTGGGTACGTTCAACCTTTGTATTTATTTAGTCGTGCCTCTGTGTCACTCTCGGAAACATCATTTCTAACAAGGCCATTAATCATCACCTGTGTTTGACAGGTGAAGTCCATCCTCAGCATGTCTGTGAGCCTGTTTTCTAAGCTGTTCATTTATCTGTGTTTGCTTACCCCTGCATTTATTCAGTGACAGACATTGGGGCCTTCAGTGATGGCGGGTGTCAAGCTGCAGCTCCTTGGCCCAGACCCCTGCATTAATGAGGCCTGCCACTGTCAGCAGGCCGAGCATTTAGTCACAGGAGCCCAATCCCTCTCCCTCCCCTTTCCTCTATGTGCCGCCCCTTGCCTGGCCCTGCACATTGCTGCCCATTGTTTCCTCTTCACAAATAAAGCGGGAATTAATTAGCCAGTTGGCACAACTCCTGGTGCGGCCGTGTCAGTGCTCGCGATTCAGCTCTGTGCCTCATCCCTCAAGCCAACTCTGTCTGCCGCGAGACTGAGCATAATGACCCCCGCAGCCCGCATGAAACCGCAGGCCCTCTGCCAGCAATTCAGACAGTTTTCCAAATGGCTGCCCACAAGACATCTGTTTTACCTGAACTGCAAAGACTAAATTAAATGCAGCTCAGTAGTGATGAGACTAGTGTGAGCAGTCCTTCCCACCACTGATCATCCGAGCTCCATCAGTCCCATCAGTCTGAGAGCTGTGGTGTAAGTAGGTCAGAGAGGCGGGGCTGTGGTGAGACGGGGAGAAGAGCCTGTCATTCCCTAAAGCCATAATCATTCACTTTTCTTTTCCTTTCAACCTTATGTTTATTAAGACATTTTAAACAGCAGAAAAAACACATTCAAGTTGTATATTTCTTTGGAATGATTTTGAATCCAGTCATCTTTCGTCATCCAGTCAATCTCCTCACATTGGGTTGCATTGTACCACACTGAAAGCCAGTTTACACAGGGTCATAAAATGAAACACACCCTCGCGTTCACACATACACAAACGCATAATGATGTTCACGTTGTCAGTTTTTCGGCATTGTTAAATTTAGCCACGGTGCTTAGCAGGTGTAACAAATGTCTGCGAGCTGAGGCCTGGGGAGGTGTTCCTGCAGTTCGGAGATGCTGCTGTCTGTGTCTGATTACTGTGTCTGCTGTCATGGAGCTCGGCTCTATGCGTCTAGCTTTTTCTATTCCCCCCCCCTCCACCAAAGCAGCCACAGGGGACCTCCACTGCCTTGTTTAGTTTGTGATTTAGTATCGAGCAGTGCAAGCCCCCCTGCTCAAATGCATACTTATTGTTAGCCCGGATGCTACGTCAATTAAGGCCACTAAGAGCTCCTGACCTCGAAGTCAAAGACGCCACCACAAAATTGGATGTTAGGCCGGGAATGTGTTGGCCGCAATAATTCAGCAGGGAATGAGATTCTCTCTCTCTCTCTCTCTCTCTCTCTCTCTCTCTCTCTCTCTCTCTCTCTCTCTCTCTCTCTCTCTCTCTCTCTCTCTCTCTCTCTCTCTCTCTCTCTCTGTGTGTGTGTGTGTGCTTATGAGATGGGAGCTGTGAGGGTTGTAGGAGAAACGTTGAGGTATGGTCTATGAGATCGCCGTCCCAAATTCCAGTTCATCCTGCTCAGATTACTGCTTTGCTTTTTTCTGTAATATACACCTGCATCTTAGATTATAGTTGTAGTCAGGGATTCTGGAAAATGGTATTGTATCAAAAGGTATGTAAAGAAAGGGAGCCTAACATGTCTGTTTTACATAGCCTAGGCTGTGTGTATTAACACTGGACATTTTTTTTTCCAGAGTACAAAAAGGTAGAGGATCGTGATGAGATATTCACAGAGTTTGACAAAAAAAAATTGACAACAAGCATTGTCCAGAATGGCTGACTCCACTTTTTAGTCTATCAATGATGTCGGTACTCACTTTCTCTCTCCATCTCACCTCTAAACCTGTCTTGTGCTCCAACCCCCAGGGGACACCACACAAAGGATGAGATCCGCTCCGTTTCCAACCCCGGCAGAATTGGACGCCTTTGCTAAGAAGGTCGGCAACAACCCCCTCACCATCAAGATCTTCCCCAACAGCGTCAAGGTCCCGCAGAAGAACCACGTGCGGCGTACGGTCAACGGGCTGGATACGTCGGGCCCGCGCTACTGCCCTTACCCTTCCTCTCAGGCCAAGTCGGGCCTCCTGGCCGTCATCAAGGCGCCCGCCGTCAAAGGCGTCCTGAAAGATTACGACGGCAGCCGCGCTCGCTTGCACCCAGAAGTCATCATGAACCCTCCCTACCAAGTGGCTCCATCCCGCACTTTAAACCATCACCCACCTCTGGCCAACCTTAACCCCCGCATCCAGCAGAGCTTACCCCTCGGACCACAGGAAGCACCTCAGACATTACACATGTCCCTCCCTCCACAGCAGCAGCAGGGCCACAACCAGAGCCTCAGACACCGTCAGTCCATGGCCCAGCACCCTCAGGGCCCAGCCAGACCCCAGACTTTGTCCCAGCACCCAGGCCTTGTCCACCCACAGGGCCCCCCTAGCGTCATGCTCCAACAACAGCAGAATCCTGGCCCGCACGTGAGCCGGAAGCTGCCCGATGGCGACGCGCCGCCTAACGTTACCGTCTCTACCTCAACCATTCCACTCTCCATGGCCGCCGGGCTGCACCAGGGATGCCAGGCCGACCTGAGCGCCATCGTGACTCAGATCAACCAGTTCTGCCAGGCGCGGGCCCAGGGCGTAGGGGCCAGCTCCATGTGTGAGGGCCAGATCGCTAACCCCAGCCCCATCAGTCGCAACCTGCTGATCAGCGCCTGCTCCAGGGTGTCCATGCACAGCAACCCCGCCACGCCTGGCTACCCCCCACCCAACTGCATTATGGGCACTCAAGATAAAGCCCTGCATTCCTGCTACGAACCACTCGCTATGAACCACTTGCCTTCCAACCACGCTGATCTCAAGCAGCAGCAGCAGCAGCAGCAGCACCTGCAGCATCTGCATCAACAGCAGCAACAACAGCTACAACATAGCATACAGCAGCAGAATATGCGCTCATGGAATCAGCACCAGTTGGCTCACATGCCCCACATTCAAAACGGTGGGACCCAGCTTTGTAACCAACCTTCCCGGGACCCCGCCTTCCATTTTAAGGGCATGGGCTACCCTGCAGAGGTGTGTGTGGGTCAGCCTTACACACTGAAACCTCCCATAGAGAGGCCAACCCCCTCTCCACCTGTCAATAGCAACAACTGCATGCCCGGTCCCATGGCCCACTACACCAATGGTCACTACTTCCAGTCCCACGTTTGGAACAGCAGCATCCTACCCACGCCCAACAGTGACAGCTCCGGGTCTCAGGACATAGCCATGCCATTCCACGGCGCGGGCACAGGGGGGTGTGCCACGCTAGACTGTGGGCCCCCTGGGGCCCCCCATTACAGGCTAGGAACCAGCTCCTCCTCTGCCCAGACTAATCTGATGCAAACAGCAGATTACTTGGGTGTGGACTTCCAGCAGACGCCCTACTTCCGCGATCAGAATCTAGGGTTGATGGGCAAGATGCACAGGCCTCCTCTGAGCAGGATAGGTCCAGAGGTAGGGGATGGCAGGACCGCTCTCCTCCAGCACCCAGGGTACAGATAAGCTATGGCCTTGTCTACACAACAGTTATCAAAAACCCCTTTGTTTAAGTCTTAAGAAAGGAAACACGTGAATAATACTAAATTGATAACCGCTAATGTTAAAGAGGGTGAGTTAATATATTTAATGAAGAACAGTAGTTTTTTTCTTTGTTCTTTTTTTAATAAATCTTGCAAGTGATCAATTGCCATTTATTTTTATTTTTTTGTTCATGAGTGCTTTTACCTGGCACTATAGGGAAATGTTTCATACGCGTGTGTCATGCACATCTGTACTGTGTAGGTCACCCCCACCTTCTTCCTCTACTGAACTATCTGTGTGCCTGGATCCTAACAGATCCTGTGTTATTTCTACTTCAGAACTATCGGTTAGGTTTTCTTATGCATGTAAGAAAGAGGAAAAAAACGATAAACCCCTCACTGAAAAGCGGTGCAATCTGCTGATGGATGTTTAATTTTACAGGGTCATGTCAGGAAATTTTGGCTGTGGCTAGTTTAAATAGACGAGTTACGAGTTCTTTTTCGTTTTGGTGTTATTACTCAAATCTCATTGTAACTTCAAGATTAAACACAATCATTTGAGGACAGAAGAGAAGAGAGAGAGAGAGAGAGAGAGCAACCATCTCGACTCAGTGCAAAACCATCAGACACTGGAGACTACAAAGTACAGCTGCAGAAGCTTGCGGCATGCACATGTTAACAGAGGTTTTATTCTTTTTAAAATGTAATTATTATTTATTTGTACAATAGGACTCTTCAAGACCGATTCCTCTCTGTCAGTTAAGGAAGCATGTAATCAGGTTGTTTGTACATAATTAAAAAAATCCAGCGGGGAGCAAATCCGTTGAAAAGGGGATGCTCTGTCCTGCTAAAAATGCTGCAATGAATTCAGGTGTTTTAAAAAAAAACAAAAAAACTTTGTTTGTTGATGCCAGGAAGGTTTGGCAAGAAGATTGTGAAATTGTCTAGTGCAGAAAAAAAGTAATGAAAGATTAACTCACGTATACCATACAATGGCCAAAGTCAGGTTAACAAGGACACACTGTTATGAAGATGTGCCATTTTGATGTTTTTTTTTTTTCCCTTTTTTCAGATCCTTTTTGTAACCATGACAAATGTATTACTTGAATGTTGAGATATTTTCTTTTGCAGGTATTGAAGAGCGTAGGTCAGTTATGAGGTCCAAACTCTGGAGTAGAAGAACTAATAGTGTGACTTATGTCATGTAGGAAATGGGACTACGGACCCTCGCCAGAGTTTTGAGCTTGTCTGACAGCAGGAACTTAAGTGAATTAAGTTATGTGTAGTTAATACTGATTCTGATGTGAAGTTTGCTTCGAAAAGACCAAATTGATCACTTGCAAGATCACTTTGAGGTATACGAAACTGACTTTTGAGTTTTAAAGTGAAACAGCAAATGCATTGTTTATTTTATTGTACACTGGCTTACCTACTCGACTACTGTAACTTTAAAGGTAATTGATTGTGTGTGTGAATGTTGACTGCTGATGTGGGTATAGAGTAAAGGGTGTGTGTGTGTGTGTGTGTGTGTGTGTGTGTGTGTGTGTGTGTGTGTGTGTGTGTGTGTGTGTGTGTGTGTGTGTGTGTGTGTGTGTGTGTGTGTGTGTGTGTGTGTGTGTTTAGAAACAAAATGAAGCCCTTGTTTTGTTCACCTAACTCCCTAACAGCCCTTAAAAAGCCTTAAGTGTTTGGTCCTTGGACTTCCCTTGAAAATGAGCATGGTTTTAATGAAAACCCCAAATAATAAGGATTAGGAAGATGGTAAGGAATGGAAACAGACACAGCAATTTTTGGTTTCTTTTATTTTTTATTTTCTCTGGTCATTTTATTTTAATGAAGATTTGTTGAATAGACAGAGCAATTCCTTAGAGATTCTTTACAATGGAAAGCAAGAAAAAGGAGTAATATTTTGTAATTATATATTTTAGCATTGTGTAGTTACTGAACTGTAAAACATTTTCTTTCCAAACTTCAAAGCTTCAGTTTGCAGTTGTGACTATTTATAATACTTGATTTGCTTGTTATTTAAATTCATTTTTTTTTCTTCTTTGTTTCTTGTACTATTGCTGTGAAATGGAAGAAGGTCCACAAGCCTTTCTTTTGTGTCAATCTGTACGACAGATAGGGGGCAAGAGCGTGAGAGTTGTGCTACTCTTTTTGTAATATTGTAATAATAAAATAAAATTCTAATTTATGCTTTGAAATGAGTCTGAACCATTGCTTGGGTTATCTGCAACATTCATTTGAACTGACAATAACAACAGATGTGCAGTTTTCTCCTGTCAGCTTCTATTTGCATGAGCTAACCCTTAGACAGATACACTGATTTAAAGGTGGTCAGCAATTCTGGTGAATGATCTTTTTCAAACTTACTTTTTGTCAAAATCATTGAATATCTCCTCACAACCTGCTACATGTCCGTACTGTGTGTGTGCTGGGGAAAATATCTGCTGGTGTTGACACACAGCCTAGAATCTGTATACGGCCATGTAAACAAAAGTAGCTAGCAACATGCCTATTTACTATTTAATACACAGCCTAGGAGGCTGTGTATTATTTTTTCAGTGCACACTGGGTACAAACAGGTAGTGGATTGTGAGGGGATATTCACTGATTTTGACAAGAAGTGATTTTGACAACAAGCGTTCTCCAGAATCGCTGACTCCATCTTTAAACTATTACCCATTCATTCACATCTTTCTTACACATTCAGCCTTACACAGGGTTCTATGGGATCAAACAGCCTGTCTTAACCACACATTATCTGTAACGATACGACAGGTAGTGCTGTAGGTCATCACTGTTGTTGAACCAGTCGCTGTACCTTTACGCCATTTATCCAAAGCTGCCCTCTGCCAGATAGAGACAGGAAGTAGAGTAGACATAGCAAGCTGTGAAATCTGCAGCAGGACAAACTGGCAGCAGAAGATTTAGCTTGTCTGGCTGTGATGAAAATGGGACTTGTATAAAGGGCACACAGCGGGAGGACAGGATCAACATCTCCGGGATCAGTGCCGCTCCACCAAGGATTTTGAGCGGTGCCAGAGGTGGCAGCAGGTTCTAACCTTTGTGTAGGAAGTGCATCCTGTTCAGGTGGTGGCAGAAACAGCGTGCGCACAAGCTTGTGGATTAAATGTTGAATATTTTTTGAATGTATACTTTATTTTGCTATCAAGCAGCACTTAAAGGTGGACTCAGAGATTCTGGAGAACTCTTGTTGTCACTTTTTGTTAAAATCAGTGAAAATCTCCCCATGGTCCGCAACCTGTCTGTACTGTGTGTGCACTGAAAAAAAATCCTCTGTAAACTGGCATGTTGCTAGCTACGGTGGACCCCCTTTGTTTATATAGGCCTACTAGTTTACAGAGCCTAGGCTGTGTATTAACACCAGATTTTCTTTTCATGGCACAGACAGGTAAAGGATGTGAGCAGATATTCACTGATTCTGAAGTAATTTGGACAACAAGCGTTCTCCAGAATTGCTGACTCCCCCTTTAATGCAGCATTCCACTTGAATATTCTTTTTTTTGTTACAGCATAATGTCAGTCATAAGAAGGATATAGCCAACAACTGCTCTTCATCACTGCATATATGAGTGTAATATTTCCATTGAAGACTTCATTCAAAATAAAGCAGGCAGTGTCAGTTATTCGAGGAAGGCAGTTCGCACTTGCAGTTACATTTCTTGGGGAAGTGAATTCTGTCTTTAGGTGTGAATGCCTTGTTGCTTGGGTCAGCCAGGGCCGAAACAGTCAGAGAGAAGCTCACTGTTGTCTGTTTTAGACCGGCTCAGAGTTGAGAGGATTCATCTCTGTGGACTGATTATATGTCGGCCTCCGTCTCCAACTGCCCTCCACGAGGAAGCCTCTCCAGCTCCTCCCTGTGGACACAAAGGAAATGCTACTAGATAGATGTACATGGCCTTCCTCTCATAGAGAAATGCTAAAAAAACATTTCCTAAGCTAGAAACTTGGGGTCTGCGTTCATGTTTTGTGCACCTCGGTTTGTTGCTTGTTTTGCCTGGTCTTGTGGGGTGAGCTGTTGAGAACGATCCCAGCACCCTGGATCCTCATTGATTTTGCCCAGGTTGATGTTCCATTTGTTCCAGTTGATTTCCTCCACTCTGAGAATGACAAGAGGACACATGCTCCAATTACTGTCTGCTGTGCGACGCATCAATCAGCCGTCAGAGAAGGCAAATGAGTGTAGAACACAGTGTACTGCGTCAATCGATCCCCATCGCACGGCTGGGTCTTTGGTTAAATCTTCAAGCCTAAACCTTTGTTCCCGTTGTCCTCGCTGAACCTTTGTTTATTTGTTTGTGTTATTTTGCTTGTCAGAGACTATTAGCCGGGGAACAGTTTTGGAAGGAGGGATTTGATATTATAGTTGACATGTGAAAAAGAGATTACACTTTGCAACATAGCAGAAACTCTCAAAAGCTAATCCCCAAACTGGCCGTACCAGACAAATGTAGGTCAGATCAGATGGCAACCAGGAAACCTGACACAAGCCCTGCATAAATAAGGCTACATCATTGACCCAAATGCAGAAGTTTTATTCAGCAACTGGAATCAGTAAGGGAACTCGTCAATTACAAAAGGAGTGAGCCATATGTCCCCAAGTTCCCAGGTTTACCAGCTCTATATTTTTATGTATGTATAAAAAGTAGGCTGTATGGGACTATGGATTCCCTCCTCTCTTTTTCTGTCACTGCTTAGGGAAATTTAGCCCTGCTCCCTCATTTGAATATTATAGTCACTTTACAATGACAAAGATGACAACACATTCAAGTTCCCTGTTCAAAGATCATTGTTTGTGATGTAGCCTATGTTTTGATAAAGACCGAGTGAGCATACAATCATACTTAGGTATTGCCTATCATGTGGCCTACAGGCTGTAATGCATGCTTCCCCAGTAGATCAATGCCTCCATGGGAGGACATATGACCCGGATCACAAAGGACCCTGGGAAAATAGGTACACTCGTTATAAATATATGTTATTGTACTGTTACATAGGCCTATACTTTGCTTTAATACTACTCATCCCCTGGTTTGCTGTGCTTCACACATTGTGTGGTATTTTAATTTATTCAGGGTATGCACCATTAGAGCATTATATTAAGTTAAATAATTAACATTTCCTAACTAGATTCTGACTCAAGCCCCTCTACAAGACACGGTCTCAATATTACATAAGACGATAGTTATGCTGGCAGCTCTGTGAGTCTGTATGATCTGTACTTTAGACACAGAGCTGCTTAAAGCTTGTGATAACATGCTCACAATGACAACCCTCACCCTGACATGAAAGATATCTAGTGTGTGTGTGTGTGTGTGTGTGTGTTTGTCTTGAGGGTCACATGCAGCCATCCACTGATGGAGCTTTTTACATAACATGTCTGCCACTGTCTGAGTGTATTGTGACTGAACTGAAAGACACAAACCTGAGACACTGGCGATAGTCATCTTCAAGAGACGTGCAGAGGTTTTTCTGAACCCCACAGCGAAGCCTCCCCTTCAGACAGCAAGGCAGCCTTTTCTCCATGTCCAGGATAGTGATGGCCCTCTGAAAGGAAAACAACATAGCACTTCATCAGATCACAGCTGCCTTGAACTTTCCCTCTACCACAGAGCAACCCTCTTGGCTATGTAAAAACTAACCTCACCCAGGAGTTAAGCACAAAACACTAGGCCCTATACATAAGCATTCTATGTGTCTCTTAATCCATGATTTTTTGTCATTGTTAAATAATGAGCCAACAACTATATACATGAATCTATAGTGGTAATTTGGGCGACACAAATAAACGATCACCAAATTTAATGTGATCGCTTATGTTCTTAAATCTGCACAGTTTGAAATCTCAACAGATTATATAAACACATATAAGCTTGGACCAGTCTTTTTCTGTTTCCATACTACAATTTCCTTTTTCTTGGTAAAAAAAAACAACGGACTATCACTGAGGAAGTTAGCACTCAAGCAATAGCAGTCACTCAATTAGCTGCATTTAGAAGCTAATCCTAGGGCAGAATAGGATTGAACCATGTTGCACCCTTTGAACTATTTTGGGGGATAACCTACAAACTTCTGTCACTCAATGGATTGATGTTTGAGGTGCTCCGAGGAACATTCAGTTTGTGTTCATTCTAGCAACCCTTTTGGACAAAAACGGTAGTGTTTTACTATGTCAGCAGCTGTAGTTCCTGGGTGAGCGTACCCATGCCAAACGCATTAAGAAAAACTATATAAAAATAGCATTCCTTGCACTGATGGTCTTGTTTACTGTCATTTATGATCAACAGAGGAAAAGTTAGACTGTTTCAAAACATATTTAAAAGTTCCTCGTAGTACCTTTAATCACTGGAAATTGAAAAAAAAAATGCAAACAGAAACAAACTTTTCATTCCAGGGTTTTCGAGGGCCCTCCTCCCCCCACCCGGGCTCTTGGGTACTCAGTCCCCCCCCCCCCCCTCCTCCTCCACTATGCCACCCCTAACATCACCTGTAGCTTCCAGATGCTGCTGCTCTCCATGGTGGCCCTCTCCACGGTGCGGTTCATGAGGGCTATGAGCATGTTGAACAGCAGGATGTAGGTGAGAATGATGTAGCCAATGAGGAGCACGTAGAAGACTTCCCTGTACTTGTAGTCGGCGGTGAACTCCATGTCGCCCATGCCTATGGTGAACTTGAAGAGCTCCAGCATGGCGAAGGAGATGTTAGTGTAGGTGGGTTTCACACACTCCGAACCAGGGGCTGAGGTAGCAAATAACCAACGACCCTTTGTGGTATTGGGTTTTATTTGATTATTTATTTTGGGGGGTTCTATGAGCAGGGTGACCACCGCTGTGACAGGAGATATGAAGCAGAATAGCAGTGTCTGCTAAGTTTGTATCTCAAAATGCCCTTTATTGGTATAGGAAAGTAATACAACACTGCAGGCAAAAAGAAAAATTCAAGCACTTGTCAATTTTGAGGTTTTTTTCTATTTTGCTTCCATAACATGTCTTCATTCATACTAGTTTAAAAATAAGAGGTCCAAAATGTACATTAAGGAGTTTATTTGACTAAACCTTGTCTGTAAATTTCTCCTATACAACCATCATTACCAGCCATTATCTCAACATTAGTTTTTTTTTCCAATACTCTATTCTTAGCACTATTCTGAAGGTTATTTGTTCATACAGTATGTTGATAATAGTGTGATTTATAATACATGTTCTCAATGAAAACATGACAGAAACGCATTTGAGGAACCTTTGTGTAGCATGTTTTGATTTACAGAGGAAAATTACCTGCTGAAAATCCAAAGAGGTAGACGGCGTAGACAAACAGAAAGCGCAGGATATCACTGAGGATCATCTATGGAGAAGAAAAGAGACACAGGTCTTAAAGTGATGGGGGGGGGGGGTGGTTGACTGTGATGTTGGCTGTGGTGCAGACCATACCTTCTGTATCATGATGCTGTATATGCCCATGTGTTTGTCGCCCCTGGAGTAGTAGAGCAGGTTGATCCAGCTGAGAGCCAGACACATGACCAAGAAGCCCAGGTACTCATCCAGCCGGGCCAGATACAGCCCAGCCGAGATCAGGAAGAGGACGCCCTGCACAAAGCTATCCACAGCAAGAAGACCCACTGTGATACTGCACAGCTTATATCAATGCAAATGTGTACAGTCAAACACAACACTAAAACTAAATCTGATATGGAACTATATTGAATGATTTGCCGTAGCTAAGAAGATCCATTGATCATCTGAAGCCATTTAATGTCATCAGTATGTGCTGTTCAATTACTCCCAGGAGGAGTAACTTGGTGATTAAGCGTTCTCTACTATATGAAGGATAATAAATTAAGTTAAGTGACTTTATTGGTCAATGGCCACAGTTTGGGATTAACTGTCTTGCTCAAGGACATGAATGGTAGAGATGGTGGGCAGATGTTATTCCAGCCACCACTAGTGTTACAACTAACACCTCTTGTCCGGGGCCGGGGATCGAACCAGTGAACTCATGGTTACTGGTCGTCCCCTCTCTCCTCTAGATTGTACAGTTTATATAAATATGATTCACCATTCAACATTAAATACATTCTGGAGAATGCTTCTGTCAAAATTATGTTTGTCAAAATAGGTGAATATCTTGTTACGATGGGCTACCTGGCCGTACTGTGTCTGCACTGAAAACAAACTCTGCAGTTAATACACAGCCTAGGTTCTGTAAACTTGTATGTAAACAAAGGGGGATGTAATCAAAGGGGGCCACCGTAGCTAGGCAACTACCAGATAAGTTAACAAAGCCTAAGGCTGTGTATTGACACCAGGGTTTTTCCAATGCACACTGTACAGGTAGTAGATTGTGAAGAGATATATTCACTGAAAAAAAAAATGATTTTGACAACAGGCCTTTTACTATACTATACTATATACTTTTTCATCTACACGCACTTTGCTGGGTGATGTTAGAACAGATTGCAGTTTAAAAGGCTTGTGGCTTTGTGACCCTTTTGAATACACACCACTTAAGGACGCACATGCTAGATTGTGAGCACGTACGGGAAAGAAAGAAGCATTGCTACTTACAAAAGAATCTCATAATATCCATCAATCAGCAATGTCTGCAGCTTCGGTATTTTCCTCCTCATGTCTACGATCTAGGGATTTAAATTAGGCTTTTGATTTATCATATTACTGGAACATCATGTTACGAGACACTGCATTTTTTTAATTTAAAAAACACAAGAGCAACTACAGTACATACCCCTGTCAAAAAGAAATGGACGTTTGCCAGCGCTGTCAGTAGCTGGCCTAACACATACAGGTAACCTATTGTGGTGTGTTCGATGGGAAATGGCACCTGTGGGGGACAGAGAGGGAACATTATTTACATGTATTTTTGGGACTTGCTACTACACAAGGTTAATCTTAAAAACGTTTGTAGCGGCCCCGCTCACCGGTCCAGCCTTCTTATTGTAGGCTACCACAGTGAAGATGGCCAGGTACATGATGTAGGTCAGGAAGTTCAAGAAAAACATTCGGCCTGCAAACGTCTTCCACTTCCAGTCCAGCAGCCGGCTCAGAGGCTCCATCTGGAGCATCTTGTGGCGGTTCTGAGAGGAGACGGATAGAGAGAGACATATTTACTTTTATTAGACAGTTTGGAGAGACTGATGAAATGGGGCAGAGATGGGAAAGACATGCAGAGAACTACCCGGGCCGGATTCGAACCCCGGGCCTGCTGCGACGAAGACTGAATATCTATGGGGTGACACTCTTACCACTACATCACAAGCGCCCCCAGAGAGATATATATGTTTGAGTGCAGAACAATGACAAATAGTAGCTACTCTGACCAGGCGGGTGACACTGAGGACCCACCGGAATGTCACTTCCGTAGACCAGTATCTCCATGATTGAGTTGCTTTCGTAGGAGTCCACTGAGGCCAGGTCGTACAGGGAGCAGGTGACGGGCCCGTACACCCACTCGGTGAATTTGCGAGACAAATGTTTGGTGTGACTCTCTTGGAACTCCCGTTTAAGGATGTGTGAAAACAGCTGTGGATCAAAGAAAGGAAAAGTCAGGGCAAAATATGGCCAACAACTGGTACATCAAGACTGGATTTTAAGACTTGTCCTTGAGTCAACCCTAGCTAGTAGGACTGAGGGCCCCAATCCAGAAAACTGACAGACAACACTACTTTTTGGCTTTTCAGTGGAGCTGGGGATCCATAGTATTCATCTAACTGTGTCTGCAGCAGTGTAGGAATTTACTTTTTTTGCCCCTTAGAAATTAGTTTTAAGGGTATTTTGGGTCCTTGACGGGACAAATTTTATTAAATGTACGGAAATACCTTGTTCTCTCTTTTAAGGTATCGCCATGTTTCTCCAAATCATATATAAGACTTTTTAAAGACCTTTTTAATACCACTTAGATTGAAACGAATGTCAACCGCACTCCCATACAAGTTTAAAAATACTATAGAGACTGTCTATTTTAGACTCTGGCTTTGCAAGTTTACAGTTAAAAAACCCAGAAAACCCTTTTTATATTGTATTGGGGCATTAAAAGCCCCCGTCAAATGAAATTCAAGGGCAAAGTCAGATTTAATCAGGTCCCTGCTAATTTCCCTGAGTGCCTGCTAATTTCCTTGCCTGGTTGGCAGTGACTCTACAATATCTCCCTGTAATAACCTCTAGTATATACCTCAATCTTGCCAGTCTTGGCAGCCATTTTGAGAGGTGTCAGCCCCTTGTGGTTCTCGATGTCCTCCAGCTTTAGCTTGGGGTGCAGTCGGGCCGTGGTCTTGAGGATGCGGTCATACATGTTGGTGATGAACTCTGTGTTGTCCTCTGTGTTATCAGCCACCACCACCAGGGCATGCAGCACCGTGTTGCCCTTGGAGTCGGCCATATTGGCGCCCGCTCGCTGCCAGTCGTTCTCCATGAGGAAGTCCACCACATCAGGCTGGTTGGTGCAGGCAGCCAGGGACAGAGACAGCTCACCTGAGGACAGAACACAACAAAGAGAGACTCTGTAACACATGTATACATTCAACCCATCAAAGCACAAGCATGACCTTTCACGGCAGAGCGTTGAGACTGATGCCAGATTCAACTCAATACACGTGTTTTGTTTATTGTTACTTCCCTTGGATGTTTGACCTTCACCGTGCAGAGAGGTGTATGTGCAGAGCTTCACACTTAAAGGCTGAAGGGGAAGGTTTCTCTGATTGCTGTGCTTTTTGAAGTTTTTAATTTTTTATTGTATATTAAATAAAGTTAGTATTTTGTATTCAACCCCTTTAATAGGACACATTCTATCAAATGATCAGCGATGTTGTGTGGTGGTTTTGAGGTCACACAATGAGTTTAACGTATATGTGTATTTAAGGATTTCATTTGATTGTACAAGTCAATCTTATAGATCACACCTTTGGTGAGTGAATATTGTGGCAAAATCTACACCATGAAAACTAAGGGTGACTGAAAAGCAGTGGAAAATGCAAAAGAAATTGCATGGGCATACAGAGTATTATAAAGTGTCAGTTACAATCACCACCACCATCTATCAACTTGGAGATGCTGTCAGTTCTAGTTGATTCCAAGCCCAATATGCTCAAAAATACATAGACACATACTGTTTATCAATGCTCATTGATAATATGAATTCCTAGGAATCCTGAAAAATGTTCTCAGGAATCAGTGATGTTGCTCATCAATTGTTAATTATTTTATTTGTCACTTGACAATGGTCCAGTGTGTACCTTAGGGACTCTACAAAAACGATTCAGGGAGGAGAGGAAAATCATAACATCGTCCAAATATTCCAGCCATGTTTGAAACAAAAGCTATTAACTGCTACATGGCCGGCACGTTTCTTGGATTCTAAGTGAAATATATAAAGAAAGCCTTAAGTGTCTTAGTTGTAGTTTGGTAAACTGTGGATGATTGGATGATAGATGTTGCGGCTAATGGACCAAAAATGTATTTATTTTTCTATCAATATGGTCTCACAAGGCCAGGCTGAATTAAGTAGGAATACTAGAAAAGAAAAAAATACATGCACTGCTCCCAAAATGTCAGACTACCCCTTTCTTCAGCAAAAAAAACAAACAAAAAACTGCAATATCATCTTTCTTACTTACTTACTTACTTACTTACTTACTTACTTACTTACTTACTTACTTACTTACTTACTTACTTACTTACTTACAACACTATCATTCATGTTTGAGAATACAATGTTTTGATGAACAGGTCCTTGTTTTGTCTGTATCTTGAGCTCTATAGGGTCTTTTACCAGTTATCTAGACGAGTTTTCTGGGTTGTATCAACACATGTAAGGAGATGACTCAGACACCCTGCATCCTTAAACAGGAGCCTTCATGAGAATACTTGTGCACACATGCAGTATTCCATATTTAACAGGTGGTGGTGGTGTTGCTAATATAACAGGACAACTTGCCCCTCTCACCAACATGCATACTTTGAATTGTGTGTATACGACTATGGGTCTATATTTGTCATATTATGCACAAGAGATCATTACAACTCTGCTCTGGTCATGTAAAAGTCACAATACTAATTCAGAAGTCCTGTACCGTCTTTCTTTCTTTCTTTCTTTCTTTCTTTCTTTCTTTCTTTCTTTCTTTCTTTCTTTCTTTCTTTCTTTCTTTCTTTCTTTCTTTCTTTCTTTCTTTCTTTTCTTAAAAATATCTAGATGATTTGTCATAATTCATGCATGAAAGGGTTCAATTAACATTGGTCAAAAATAAATAATTGTAATAGATTATAATGAAATGCAATTTAAAAATGAATCTCAGTAATAAAAGTGTTTACCATGCTCTATTGTCTATGACTCATCTCTGTGTGAGACTCCAAAGGGGAAGGGGTGGGGAGGGGGTGACTCAACGGCGGAAGCAGCACCTACTCACCAAAGTAGAAGTTGGGGCCTTTGTGTAGCTGGAAGAATAACCCGCTGGCTTTGGCGTGGACATCTGCTCCTTTGCTGACCAGCAGACTCACGTAGGACATACTCCTCCTCTCAATGGCTATATGGAGTGCTGTCTGGCCTGCCACACGTCAGTCACACATCAGGAAATCAGTCACTCTCCTTTCCATTGTGTGTGTTTGTTGAAGGATGAAAGTAGGCACAGTTTACCTTTGTAGTAGGTGCTGGTGTAGGCTGCATTCACAAACTCTTTGATGTCTCCCATCTTCTCCGAGATGTCGACTAACAGCTCCACCGTCTGGTTCTTGCCGTCTTTCAGGTGCAGCAGAGCCTTCATCAGGGCTGTTTTACCATAGGACTGATCTGCAGGTGTAACAGCACACACATCCAGGGAGTGAGTACACACAAGGCAGGCATGCAGCTTATTATTTTGTTGCAGCTGTTGCACGCTAAGGCCAGGTTTCACACTTACACAGAGAGTCGGAGAGTTTCTTCATGTTCTGGTGCAGGTAGGTGTGCAGGCCGTCCAGCTGTCTGACGTCCCCGCTGGCCGACGCTTCAAACAGCCTGTCGATGCCAAACGTCTTGCTGTCTCTCTTCCTACTCGGCTCCCCCTCACCTCGAATCCCTCTATAAGCAAAAAAGGTATTCATCAGAAATGGTAAGAAAAGCTATATTTGGGTCAAAGGGTCAAGCAGCCACACACTCCACATAATCAACAACACTGTGGGGCTAGAGAATACACTGCACTATAATGGGAATAAATATAAGGCAGAGATCACATTATCTTTGCATGGAGAGGCTCACTTGTCAAAATTGAGATTGAATCGGATCTGAGGCTTGGGCTTCTCCATCTCCTCATGGTAATCAGTGTCCATGGGAGCCTTGGGGGAGGCCTCGCCCAAACTCTTTGCCCCTTTCTTCCTCAATTTCTCCTCCTCCGTCCTGTCGTCCGACTCCAGAGAGAAGCCGAACATCTCGGACTTATCCATCTTCACCTCTTGCTCCAGCGACCTGCCGTGAGAATACAGCACATGATCAAATTAAATGAATTTGACAGCTATACAGAGTATACAAATGTGATGTCATAGCAACTAATTCTCCACCAATGATTTCAAAAGAGCAGCTATGCAGTATCTTCTGAAGAGTAGAAAACCTTACTTTCTGTGGACAAGTGGTTTTCAACATTTCTCCTTCACAAAATGTTTCCTACAATCTTCTTTAGCATCAGAAATTACTCTTTGGTTGAACTGTTTGCAACTGTGGCAGTCGGACACCCGGTCACACACGTGGACTGTCTGTGGACAATGCAGTCTAGTCTTGGCGCTTTAACTTAAGTTACTATGTGTTTATAATGGCTGGGTCATAAGAAGTATGTTAAACACAGGCGATCACCTCGCGGGCTTGCGAGGGCACAGACATGTGATGTCTCAGCCGCAGTGACTAACAAAGAAGTGTATTTAGAGGAAGATTTCCATGGGAGCAGCCGGTACATCTATGCAGAGTAATTACATCATTCACAGTGTGCTTTTAAACAGACACACAACCAGTGAGTAAATGAAATGAGAATATTCCTGCATAGTTCAGCTCAAAACGATGAAATAATTTGTATTTTGACCGAAACAAAGGATGGCAAGGATGATGGGAAACCTAATTGCTGGTGGCTTCTCGTTCCCCTTTCTAGTCTGGAAATGGGGAATTGAAATTAAATATCTAAGATTTCCATGATCACCACAAGAGAAAACAAGAGATAAACACAGAAGTATGTGTATCTTATTTTCTTAAATAAAAGCCAGTTTTCCCATTGAAACGTGGATGTATTCTTAATAATTATTTTTCCGCAACACAACTGAATGACGAATCCAATACTTGTTTAAACCGACAAAACTGGAAGTGCCGTCAATAAAAACTGTTTGTTTGTGTCCAACACCACATCCTGATCTCCTGCTTTATTATTTATGGACGTATTAATCGCATCACAACCTGTTTTTAGAAAAATTTAGCTACAACTGTACAATTCTCAATTAGGATTAATAGGGAAACAATCAGTGGCAGTGTTGATAATTGCGTCCTCTTCCCATGCCGTTATTTTTCAGTAGCTGTGCACTGCATCCTTTAGGTTAAAGTGTCTGCACGGATGCATTTTCAATTGTAGGCTACAGATTACATGATAATGCATCACAACAGGATGTGATATGAGAGTGCCTAAACGAATACTATGTTCAAACCAGAGGGGATCGCACCACTGCAGAGGGCTCGACACTACTTTTCTGGACCATAAACAATCTAATAATTTACAGAACACCATGACACAAGATACGACTCACTCAGAAGGAAATTGTCCTGGTCCAGAATTGTTTTCTTGATAACAAAAAATAGAATAAAAAATCTGATCAATTGAAAAACAAAACAACCATACACAGTGCAAGGGTCCTGCAGAGATGCCAGAGATGTGTGCCTCCTTATTGTTGTGTTGAGATGCCCCTCTCAGTGTAACGGAGGGAAGATTACCAAGAACAAGCCAGAGGGAGATAGTGTGACACGCCCTTGAGAATATCAGAGTACATCACTGGGAGACTTGAGTGCTTAAAAGGATACTGTATTGACCATCCGTGTTCAAGCACAAAAAAAATACCACAAAGGAATCCAGATGCAGGCGTGCAGCACCAGTATATCATCTGAAATCAACACAAATGTGTTAAATGATGAGTTCAGTTCGGAGCAGTTCAAGAAGAAAATGTGGCATTTTGAGTAATCTCTGAAAATCACAGATCATAAATGAATACTTACTGACCTTCTGAAATGCTACTTTTATATTCTACTTGTCACTCGTGTATGATATGTCCTAACTTCTCTTTTCTTTTTATAGTCCATAATGTTGCTGATACGCTTCCTGCGCGTCTCGGCTGCCTCTTGGTGGTTTCGCATAAAATACGTCAGTGTGTCTGTTTTCAGTTCAGCTCAGGTCCTGTGACTGACATTGTGGTTGAAGAGCTTCTTGCCTAGCAGTTTGGGCGGTACATATGTGATTATGAGATATGATGATTTCCTTTTGTGACGATCCCTTCCTTTTCATACAGATCATAAGGGCCCACAGGCCTTCACATTACGAGATGGTTTCGGTTGGCACACAACGGTTTGAGTATTTCAAACTGTCACCCCCAAAAAAATATGCAAAGATAGTGCTTTCATTCAATACTGCAATAAGTGCATCAGAATACACTTGTGGTGACTCAGAGTCAAGACGCACCATAAGATATAGTGACAATAATTAAAACATATTTATGATTTGAGAGAATAAATTAATGATTCAAGGTGCACTATGCAGTTTCAGGGTAGGTGGATTTGTTTACACTTGCAGAACCTGCAGTTAGTTTACAAAAAACATTTTCTCTGCGATTCATTCTTAGTATTGAATAGTTCAATTATCCTAAACCAAAACCAAAATATTTTGAAGCACCTGGAAACTAACCAAACGGTGGGACCCTGCTGCTGTTAACAGCAGTAAAAATTTAACTTTGCAGGTAGCTTTTGACTATATTATATGACTATACCTTTATCTTGGATGAATATTTCTTAAGTGGGGCTGCTATCACATGGCTCACTTTTAACAAAGGTCGCTTGGCTGCACGGCTAACCTGCTCCGGAACAGGTTTCCATGAGAGGAGCAGATCGGATCATTTACACAGCTCTCATAATGACATCCTGAGTATCCTCTCGTATTAAAACAAGGCTCCCGACAAACAAAGACAGTTTTATTAGAAGAAAAAAAAACATCCACACACTGTTAATTAGCAGAGTCAATTAGAAGTGAAACATTGTGCTCACACAAACACACCTCATGGTGCATTGATTTTATTTTCTCCAGGCTTTTTTCCTCCACATACCATCCATACTTTTCATTTTTAGCTGAACATGGAAAACCCAGAGTTATTGTTACAGAGCGTATTAATAACCAGCTTCAAGATACTGGTTAAGCAACTTTGAGTTTTTAGAAAAGCGCATTATAAAATACAATGGTTGCGTTCCGAATCGCACACTTTCTACTATATAGTATGTAGAATTTTTTTTTAGGATGTCCCGATTCTTGTGGCCAGATTTAGGATGGTTAGAAGTACCCGGATGTCCTACTTCATGCAGCCAAGATTGTTAGTGTTGAAAAGTGCATCCTATTTGGGCGATTCTGACCAACAATCCAATCCGCACGTGAAGTGACGTAACATCGACGAAGCCTCCATATGAAAACAAACAGGGATGCGACGGATATAAAAGCAAGAGGCAAGATCAAGGCGCAATGTTATGATGAAATAAGAGAGTAAAGTATGTCCCAATAGTATGCCTACTGCATCCTAACTAGATTCTTTTTATCGTTGGATGTAGTATATAGAATAGAAAAAAGAAAGAGTATGCGATTCGGAACGCAACCAATATATTATTATTATTATTATTATTATTATTATTATTAAGGCTTACTGAGGTTAGGTGCAGTAAAGCAAGTCAGGCATAAGGGAACTTGCCTTGTGATACAGGCCCTTGTACTAGTGCAACTTACCAACACACACCCTCTTAAATGTGGGTTTAAGTCTTCAGTTGTTGCACTGTGTATACTGCTCTAAAGAGATTGCTCTTCAAACGTAGATGTTTTCAGATGGATGATGAGCATCTCTTCAAAATAGCAGCTTGAAGAAACAGATGTCAACACCTGAATTAACCTTAACCTTCATCATAAATCGCTGAATTATTTATGATAGAACGAGTGTGGCATCATGATGTACATTGGTAATAGCTTTTCAGTCACAGTGAAGGTCAAAGTTTGAAGGGTGGGGGAGTTCGTAGCAGCCCATCACGACTACTTTGAGTCAGACGGCATCAATCATTGGGTGGCTTCAATCTTTTGGTCCACACGGAATGCAAAATGTTTTTGATCCCCTTTTTGAAACAAAGTAATACCACTGATATGGTCCTCAGAAGAGTGCAAAATGATCAACCAATCAAGTAAACAGACAAGAGTACCCCAGTGAATGAACGGCTTTCATTCAAAGTAGATCACAGAGGACCATGGCCACGCCCACAGCAGAGTCCGCGTTTTGTCCGTACACCACCGGCTGAGGAAAGGCCTTCTCCACTTCCTGCCTAAGCACCTGGTTGCGGGCGAGGGCGCTCCCACTACCCACAATCCTGCTGACCCCTGCCTGCTGCAGACGCTCCAAGGGCATCATGGATGTGATGTTGTCCAGGACGCCGCAGCACAGCGCCCGGGTCAAATGACCAAGAGACAGGTTGGTGGTGGAGATGTTGATCACTTGACCCAAGCAGAGAGGGTTGTGTCTCTCTCCCAGGATGGTAGGACTCACTCTCAGGTCGCTCGATTCCTGATTCAGGGCGCAGTTTATCAGCTTCTCGTATAAGCAGGAGTCACTCTGCTCCGCACCTGTGAGGGAGGACCAGACACAATTCAACATATTGATCATGCAACACATTTAAAAAGGTGGAGTTAGCCACTTGTTGTCGAAATCAGTGAATATCTCCTCACAATCAGCTAGCTGTACATATTGTGTGTGCGCTGAAACACAGCCTAGGTTCTGTAAACTGGTAAGTAAACAAAAGGGCTCATGAACCCTGTCCTCTCCACGCTGTCATTGGTCTTTGCTTTCAGTTGCAGACTAGAAAGGCTTAGTGATTGATTTGGAGATGTTCATTTTCAAACAAAACAAAAACTACTCGTGTCCATGATGGCATTACGGGAAATTCCAGGGAATCAAGATTCATCTACAATGAAAGTGAAAGTTCTTTGCCAATCCACACTGTGGAATGTCAAGAGATCTCACTGGGTTAGTGATACATTTGACCAGCTGGAGACGCTACAGCAAAAGCTGGAGGATCCAAATGGTCTTGAGGGTTTACCCTTTGGAGACCAAGGATGTCTAATACAAAGGCAACCTTCTAAGAGTTGTTGTGATATTTGAGAATAAAGTGGTGGGCCGACCTGCCAACAGGTTGACACTGCAGTCCCCAAGAGCCACATTGCGAGCATAGCTAAAGATACATACCAAGCTCTTTCATCCAGCCAGCGAGCATCTCAACAAAAGTAGCCAGAGCATTCCCACCGTTGAGTGAGGCCGCCACCGCTAAGTATGAGTCGTCAAAGTAGGGGAAGTAGGAGATGGAGGAGGCAGGCTGAGGGGATTCTGGTGGCTTGAAGTCAGCTGGCATGGCAAAGGTCAGCTGGGCTGAAGTGCTAATGTTAAGAACTGCAAAATAAGAAGAAAGAAGCAAACTGTCATATAAGGTGTATGAACCAGCTACTGATGACAAAGATGACATGCAAAAGAGAGTAAAGTGAGGATTACACATGATGCATAATGATTTTATTTTCTGTGTGTAAACAAACATAATGACAGCAAAGTAAGACATGGGCATGAACTGCTGTATACTTTTGTAATTGTAGTGTTTACAGTTTTTTTATTGAAATATATTTAACATGTTCTTGTGCTTTGCTTTAAAGCTATATAGCATACATTTTTCCTATAAATTAATATTGGTTCTATTCAAGCCATCGCTTAATGACTTGACACCCAGTTGAATAAGCCTACCAGCTTCACAAAACTCTCTATGTATTTCTCAGTATGGCATGGTTTACAAACTGGTGTGTCCCCCCCCCCCCGACACTGGGGGAGCTCAGAAGAATCCCACGAAGCGCCCACAAAATGTTTCAGTTGTTGATTCTACTTCTAAGAAAAAACCTGGACGTACAGCAGAAGGTATACAATCCATGCACTATCACAGAAGGCTTACCTCATGTGCCAACTGTGTTGTTGTAATTACTCAGAATTACTCATGGGGGCGACAGAAGTAATGCACTACAAATAGCTTTAACTATTTTCTGGTCAAAAGCAAAATTCTTATCGTCTTTAAATGGTTTCCATACAAAAAAAGAGAGGTAACCTTAGTAAACTGAAGCCCATCAGTAGAGTGATATCAGAAGAGATCCAAAGGATGCCATGTGTCGTGGTCTAGATTTAACCAATTATTTCATCTGAAGCATTCACTGCATGAAGTGGGACCCTGGCATGAGAGAAGTGACTGACTGGACTTCCTGTTTCACCTGCATCTGAGCGTGCACTCATGCAGGAGTACACAGAGCACTGGAAGTCCCCCAGGGCGACCGCTACCGGCGTACCGGTGGGGATACCATGCCAGTCAGAGCAGGTGCGTCCCGCCACGCCACCAGATGGGACACACTGAGGAAGCAGGTGCAAAGGGAAGCGGGCACCCTTCAGACTAGAGCATGCACACACAGAGTGACTTGTTAGGTAGGTTACGCACAACAACTCAAGACACTGTAAGATTGTAAAGAACTTCACAAAGTGTTAAAGTGATTGTAGTTGAACATTTTACATGCACACACTACATTTACATGCATTTAGTAGCTGAACTCAATTTGCGACCAACTTTAGCACACATATGCAATTTTATGACAACAGGAAGCTCTGCACTTCACATACATGTCTATATTCCACTGGTTGGTGGAGGTGTTGAAGAAGCCCCAGCTGGCTGCATTCTGAGGTGTCATCACACACCCGTCCAAACCGCATAGCATGGACACCACATAGTCCTGGATGGTACCTGCCACTGTGAAGTCCTCAAGGAACTCTGGCCTGCAGTGAACACCACACATCCTTAGGGTTTTATTTTTGCATCACAAACAGAGTGGCGCAGTAGGAGTCACAGTGGGGGCTTTAAAGATGGGGAATGCTTGTTGTCAAAATCACTTTTTCTTCAAAATCAGTGAACACAAAAAATCCAGTGTTAATACACAGCCTGGGATCTGTAAACTGGTGGTTACACAAAGGGAACATGTAAACAAAGGGGCCTACCTTAGCTAGAGACTTGCCAACTAGGCTCTAAACATACACAGTACGGACAGGTAGCAAATTGTGAGAAGATATTCACAGATTTTGATGACAAGTATTCACCATCTTCAACGAGTGAATGCTGACCTGTGTTTCATGAACCAGAAGATTGTTGCACAACCAAACCCTGTGGCTACGCTAAGATGTGAGTCTGGCCTCGGTAGGTTGGACAGGAAGTGAGTGCTGCAGCGGCCGTCCTGCCAGGTGATCAGCTGACTGGTGTCTTTGGCAGTGAAGAAGTCCCCTTTGGACCAATCACAACCTGCGAGAGACATAACAAGACAAAAATGTCAGCAGCCAAAATGAGTGAAATCTGACGTAATAGTTCTGGTTTAGCTCGGACACAAAAGCATTTCAGCAGCATAGATTTTCTTTGATAACAAACCTTTTATCATTTCAGGTTTTGGATGCAACCACAAGAGGGAAACAGTGGTGAAAGGGGTACAACAGACCAACCAAGTTTCTGTTTAAGAGGAGCTATTAGAAGAAAAACTCCTCATTGCAGTGTAATAACTGCACAGTGAAAATAAATGGGGAATAATGAATTACAAACCAGGCTATGATGAGACGGGATTGGGAAAAAAATCATGCAAGTAGCCTACAAGTTCAGCGTTAGAACAATACTTAGCCTACATTAAATATTCCTCTTTACTGTCTCTTGCAATTTCGTCTCTGTGATTTAATTAGGCTTAAATTTACCAACTGATGAAGAAATCCGTTTATTTGCTGCTTCTTTGCAGTTTATTTAATAGTACTACTGGCTGTGATCCAAATTGCCCCTTGGGGATAATAAAGTAGGCTACATTGAAATTACTCATGTAGGGCATTCTCGTCCGTTGTTGTGCAATTTACCACACATTGTGAAATGCCACAGCCCATGTAGGCTACACACAGCCTGGGCTACCACTGACAGCCGTCTTACCGCTCTTTGCTTTCCAGAATAAAACCCCGTGCATCTGTCCAGACAGCCCGATCCCGCTGACATGTTGCAGTTTGTCTCTGGGCAGGAGGCCGATGCACCGGTTCAGAGCGTGCACTATCCGGTCCGGGTCCTGCTCTTTAGCCTGAGTGGGGTGGTGGACACGTAGACAGGTTACACACAAAAACAAACAACTGTATCGACACCACTGAGCTTCAAAGTACAGGTGTGTGCGGGCGCGGTACGTGAATTGAGGACACTAACCTTTATGCCACTGGTGTCGCTGATATCAGACTTAGTTGGCAGAGTGTGACTCGCAGACACCGCTCTGGAACCAGTCTCTAATAAAACGACTTTAACCGAAGTGGTACCCACGTCTATACCCAGGATATAGGGAGACATTTCAGCTGATGGGACGGTGTGCTCTCGGGCTATCAGCTGGACGACAGCGTCGTCAGAATAGGGCAAAGTCAACAGTGCTATGTTCAGGACCAAACAGGTAGTCGGACATTTTAGTTTTAGTCTGAGGTTTTAGCTTCCAACTACAAAAATTAAGTTTTTTTAAATATATTTTTGAAGGGTTATTTCTTACACATTTCACAAAATCAATCTTTGCTCGGTTGAGTGCCTGTACTTTGAAACATAAATGGTTTACATGTCTGTTGCAACCTCTTCCATATACAGTCTGTCTGTATGGTTGCCTCACGAGGGTGACAGTTGACAACATTGGTCGAGGAGGACCCTTTCCCCCATTATAAACATGAATTGTCCTACTTTTTAATGTGCTATGAACGCACCATTCCGTGCCCTAGTGACGCTGCCCCCACAATGCACTTCGAATGAGCATGGCTGACTCTTGTCTTGGGGTGTCATCCAAATGAGAATGAGTATTCTGCTCCCGTGCTTTTTCACTTGACATTCCTTACAAAACAAAAACGACAACGTCTTACCGGTGTCCGTGAAGCTACTCTTGCAGATTATGTTCGTGTAGTCGCACTGTGAGGAGCCGAAGATTCCCTGCGCGTGTTTCCGGTGAGAATCAGTTATCGTCTAGCTAGCGTCTCGGAGAGCTGACAGAGCTAGCAATCTGTACGCTCTGTGGTAATGCCATTTAAGAAAAAACAAACATGTAATGCACGGTTAAGCTCCAAAGAGTCGTATAGTACTGAGTTTCCTTTAATAATAAGGATAACACATACTGTTCTCTCGCCCCTTTTTGTCTCTGTGTGGTGCTAGTACTTCTCACCGGAGCGAGGCTGTAAATGCAGCTACTTAGCTTTACTGTGGTCAGCTACTAAGCTAACGTCAACTAAGGCTGACTGAAAGCTTTTCTATTTGTCTCTGTTGGTAATTTTAGACGGCTTTAATTCATTCATACCGTATGTGGAGTTTGTCCCAAAGTCGTCTGTTGAATTGTCAATTGAAATTAAATGGTAAATGTATCGTTAACGTGTGTGAATGTCTTCTCTATAACAGCCCCTTTCTGTCAAATCTGACCTGAGAGCCAAGATGGCAGGAGTTGTAGCCAAGCGCGAGGGCCCGCAGTTCATCAGTGAAGTGTCCGTGAGGGGCAACGCCGCCGTGCTGGACTACTGCCGCACCTCTGTGTCCGCCCTGTCCGGAGCGACAGCGGGTATCCTCGGGCTGACAGGACTGTACGGCTTCATTTTTTACCTGCTCTCCGCCTTCCTCCTGTCGCTGCTCCTCATCCTCAAGGCCGGCCGGCGGTGGAACAAATGCTTCAAGTCGCGGCGGCTGCTCTTCACCGGCGGGCTGGTCGGAGGTCTCTTCACCTACGTTCTGTTCTGGACTTTCCTCTACGGAATGGTGCACGTGTACTAATATAACATGATCCACGAAACGTCACCCTGAATTAACCCCTGTGTAATGCTTTGTAAACCAATATGCGTCTGCCCTGCTGTTTGTAGATAAGCCATTAGGGAAAACTTTATAGAAATTTGTTTTTGTTGATTATCAATTGTTGATTAAAAGGAGGGTGTGTGTGTATATTATGCACAATGGACTGTCCTCTTATCCCTCCTGCTCCACACTCGGCAGTGAATATGAATTTATTTAACCTATATAACTCCTGTTCTGCATCATCCACACCAGGATAAGAGCAGTTATGATAACATAGTTTGTATTGTAACATAACACATCTGATTACTGATTGGAATAAATACCTCTGACCAACTTGTTTGTATATATTATTAATCACACTGGCATTTGGGACATTGTGATAGCAACATGAAAAATACATGTTTACAACAACAGAGATCAATCAATAAATAGAAACAGCAACAACATATAAGCGGTAGTCCATGCGCTTCAGCGACTTGCACCATTCATTAACATTCAGCCAGAGCATCAGCAATACACTTGGTAGAATGTAACAACTGTTACACAGTTTCAGAAGGAAATTATGTTTTGTACCAATGGCAAGGCCTTGGTTGCTGTCATGATCGTCACAACCAACCCAACATCAGCAACGTTTAACAGCATGCACAAATGCCTGTCACAACACTGGTATGTGATATATTCAGTCGAAATGCGGTACCAACATGGGAGACAACATATTCTGACATTGTTCTAAGTGCAGCTTTTCAAAAACCTTTTGAAAATCTGTATCCATGCTTACGAAATCATTTTTCTCATGACAAAACATTGCATTTTGAAGGTATATTGTAGACTGGTTGAGGCACAATAATTAAACATTTTATTTATTAGTCAGCCAGTAACCCAATGCATGCCTACACTTGAGGCCTATGTTCAAAATGTTTTATAATATCAACAATTTAAATTATTTTCATTTTTAGTGAATCTATCATGTCAAGTATTTTGCAGCAATTTCTATCACTTAAAATGGCCCATCATTTATTACTTGGACTGGAAATGATGCTTCATTATTCTGACTAAACTGCCAAAAAAAAGCTATAAGTATTGATTGCATGACTAAAGACAAAAACCTGATTATGTCCTTGCATTTTTGTAAAGCTGTAACTGGCACTGTATTTGGTAATTCACTTAAAAGTCCCAGATGAATAATTTAACATGACTCTGCTAATTGCATTGAGCGTTATCAAAGGATGTTTACATATCGTTATTTATGGGCCTGTTGTAATCTCCCACATCCCACCTTGGGATCTTGACCCTCAGCCACTGAAACCACCTCTCTGTGTGTAGTCCTACGTCAGCGTCCTGGTCCACAGTACACAGTGCGGAACATAAAACAATTCACAGCACCCAATGCATCCTCAGTCAGGGCAAGCATCACTCAAACTAATGGCCTGCCAGCAGTCGTGCCGGTAGAAGGTGAGTAAGTGGATGTCGGCCTCACTTTTTGTTCCACCTCCTGCGACATAACCGAGACTGTTCCGATGGTGGTGATGGGTCTGGCTCGGCCTGCAAAACTTAATTGGGTGATGCAAAAGTGATGTGATGCTTTGGTTCGGCGCATTTTGGTGCGCTACCGGCCGAGTAGCGCTGCCCTGCGTTGCGTGGAATGGTGGGGCCTCTCTCGCTGTCCCCAGGCTCCAGGCTCTCTGCGCTGGCTTCGGCGTCCTCAGGCTTTTTGGAGTTGGCAGAGTCTTTCTCTGCTTTTTTCCTGGTTCTCCTTTCCCGGTGTCCACTCTTCCTTTCCTTGCCCTTTTCTTTCCTGTTACATTATATAATATGAGAAAGGTGTTCTGATGAATGTAATGAAAATGATAACTTAAATAAAAAGCCTTGTCATTACAGGTGGTGTTAAATGTGGAGTCAGCGATTATGGAGAATGCTTGTCAGAATACAAATGAATATCTCCTCACAATCCGCTACCATAAAAACAATGGTGTTAACATACAGCCTAGGCTTGGTAAACACAATGTAAAAGAAAAAAAATGTATGTAAACAAAGGGGCCCACAGGAGCTCCCAACATGTCTGTTAACAGATCCTAGGCTGTGTTTTAACATTGGATTGTTTCTTTTCAGTACTACACACACACACACACACACACACACACACACACACACACACACACACACACACACACACACACACACACACACACACACACACGTATAGGTAGCAGATCGTTATTAGATATTCACTGATTTTGACAAAAAGTAATTTTGGCAACAAGAATTCTCAAGAATCACTGACTCCACCTTCAATACAGTAAGTCATACTCGAAGTTGATGACTTCAAACTTCTTCTCTCGGTAGAATGAGCTGCTGTTCATCATCCACAGGAGTATCATATCACACACAAAGGATCCCTGAAAGGAAAGAAAAAACTTAATATCAGCAGGATTTTCACAAGCTGCAGACAATCATTATTTGTGTATCTGGTGATCATCTATCCCCCTCTAGCCACACTGTAATTACATTTTTGCACGACACACAATATTTCAGTAAATTACTTACTATACCCAGCAGACCCAAACACGACCCAACGGCGATTATTGTGGGAATCATGTTGAATTTCCCGGCCTGCAAAAAAACAATCACACAGTCACTGCAAGTCTACTGCCTGAATGAAGAATTTCACCTCAGAAAACAAAACTGCTGATATGGCTGCTGTACCTTGCCATTGACCATGATATCGAAGCGAATGCCATACACTTTGAACAAGGTGCGATAGGTTTCACCATATTCATCCTTGTAATACCTGGCATATCTGTAGGGAGGGGGGAGGTGGGTCAGTTGCTATTATGTGTGAAAGATGGAAATAAAACGGGGACAGCGAACAGAGAGAGAGGCCGGATGATTCCTTTATTGTTCAATTCCTGAGAATACACACCTAAAGTTGTATCCTGATGTTATCGAGTTGTTCACTTTCATGTCCAAACGTGTGAAGCTGTACTCAGGCTTACACTTTGAAGAGTCTTTATCCAGGTCACAGTTCCACTCAATAAGAATACCAACAGAGCCACCCTGATGGATGAAAAAGCAGAGACTTTGTGAATATGAGTTCAACCTGCCATTACATGTATAACTGCAGTTCCTTGCTGTTTTTACACTAATTTTACTGGCTGATTGAAGGAAACTATTCTGGGAAAGTATGTGTGATGTTATCAAACTATATTTGAATGGATAACAATTTGGCTCCTTCACAGTAACCCGGACTTATCATAGTAGGAGAAGCGTCATACTATTCAAGGCCCAATAATCATGGCTGTTCTAATCACGTGACCTAAATATTGTCTATATTTTTAAATGTTTTAATTTATGCAACCATTTGTAATCACAAGAACCAATTTCATCATAACAACTGACCATCTCAATGACAACTGAACAAATGACATATAGTAATAAAGACCACAACACATGCCTGAGAGCTCTGGAAAAGTGGACATTGTGATAAAAATAAAATACATTTAGATTATTTTACTGTACACCGCGTTCCAAATTATTATGCAAATTGGATTGAAATGTCATAAACTTTACATTTTTTGTTTTTCAATTAAACTCATGTATGATATTGTGTCTCAGGATGCCTTGGATCATTGAAATTAATCTCATACACCTGTGATAATTAGTTTGCCATGTGAGCCCAATCAAAGGAAAAACTACTTAAGAAGGGCACATGTTTCAAGTAATATGGGAAAGAAAAAGGATCTCTCTGCTGCCGAAAAGCGTCAAATAGTGCAATACCTTGGATAAGGTATGACAACATTAGATATTTCACGGAAACTTAAGCGTGATCATCGTACTGTGAAGAGATTTGTGGCTGATTACGAGCACAGACAGGTTGGTGGTTTGCAGTTGTGCATAAACCTATTATTCGGCCCTAAACAATGCTCACAAGCAGAAACGGTTGGACTGGGCTCAGAAATACATGAAGACTAATTTTCAAACAGTCTTGTTTACTGATGAGTGCCGTGCAACCCTGAATGGTCCAGATGGATGGAGTAGTGGATGGTTGGTGAATGGCCACCATGTCCCAACAAGGCTGCAACGACAGCAAGGAGGTGACGGAGTCATGTTTTGGGCCGGAATCATGGGGAGAGAGCTGGTAGGCCCCTTTAGGGTCCCTGACGGTGTGAAAATGAACTCGGCAAAATATGTTTAGTTTCTGACTGACCACTTTCTTCCGTGGTACAAAAAGAAGGACAGTGCCTTCCGTAGTAAAATCATCTTCATGCATGACAATGCACCATCTCATGCTGCAAAGAATACCTCTGTGTCATTGGCTGCTATGGGCATAAAAGGAGAGAAACTCATGGTGTGGCCCCCATCTTCCCCTGACCTCAACCCTATTGAGAACCTTTGGAGCATCCTCAAGCAAAACATCTATGAGGTTGTGAGGCAGTTCACATCAAAACAGCAGCTATGGGAGGCTATTCTGGCATCCTGCAAAGATATTCAAGCAGAAACTCTCCAAAAACTCACAAGTTCAATGGATGCAAGAATTGTGAAGGTGATATCAAAGAAGGTGAATGGGACTTTTTTTGCAGATTTTTGTCACACATCCCACGATGTTCAATGGGGTCATATTAGTCTATAACAGTTGAGATATTCTTCGCTAAATGAAGTGCATACAAATCATATCCAGGACCTCTACTTAAGGGTTTATATGTAGGCTACGCATATTGAATGAGATATTGCCTAATTTGCATATTTTATTACATTTTTTAGACAAAGTGTAATACAAAAATAATTTCTCTTAATATGAAGATTAATCTGGTAAAAAAGTATGAGGATATCTATAAAGGAAAAAAAGTCCCATACACCACGTAGTGTGATACTAGTGTAACCTGTTGTGGTCATTTTCAGGACTTTCGTTCCAGGTAGAGTTTGTCCTCCTCCAGAACAGAAAACGGCCATCACAGAGTGATGATAAGAACCTGAGCATTGGCCCTTTTCTGATCCCTTTCCATACAGCTGCCCCATATCTTTGTAAATATTTGAATGTAAGAACCAATTAAGACTCTCATTCAGCAAGACAAGGAAAGGACTCATGGGCTTAAAGCGTGGGCCTATCCTCTACAATGGGTATGATTTTTATTTTTTTTATTTTTAGTTCAACATGTAGTACAAATGGGTTTTCCTGTATTGCAATCATGAGCCACTAAAATATATTTTCCTTATAATAAAAGTGATAAGTCTATTATGGTTTATTACCAAATGACTGTGGGGATTACACTTTGTACCTTAACAGCCATGTCCTGGAAGTCATGTCCAGTCCATTCCGCCAGCTGTCCTAGGCGGAAGATGGGACAGTACGGATGCTCCTCTTTGTCGTAGGAACAATTTTTCAGGTAGCCGTCATCAGCGGTTTCAAGGACGTTGGACCTATAGGTCAATACAGCAGACACATGTATCAAATGTCATATTTCCTGATTTTATTTTCACCTTGAACAACATGTAACATTGACATTTGCTGTTTGAAAAGGACCAATTCTCTTAACCCAATTAAGATAAAAAATGAAAAATCGCCATTGTTGGAATTCAGGTTTTCAAGTGGGGCAGAAGAAGTGCTGAAGGGGCAGAAACAAACTGAGAGACACCTTGTCCTGCCCACACACACACACACACACACACACACACACACACACACACACACACACACACACACACACACACACACACACACACACACACACCACCACCACCACTTGCATACAGTGTGTGTCTGTCAATCAACCAACACCGTTACACCTTCTGGAGTTTGTCTGGAGATGTGCCACATTGTAAGACGTGTAGTGTTGCCAGCTATTTGGAGTGACAGCCAGTACCAGGGATTTGTATTACCAGGGCAGTCATCATAAAGCATACTGTAATGTAACCTATCAAGACTAGTGAGTGAGGAAACATGGGAGAGAGTGTTTTATAATTAGGTTAAGATCCTGATTGATGAATTAGCCTGGACTTGTGACATTATCTCTCTGCTTTCCTCCAGGACTTGAACACACACACACACATCAGCAGCAGCAGAGAGGGCAACGGCACAGCTCCACAGGCTAGCCCCCATTTGATCTGACACCTGTCCAGGGCAGGCCGACGGGCCCCGCTGTCAAGGACGTCTCGGATGACTGTTTCACTGTCTCACCGAGCCTGGTATAAATAGAGGGCTCTCTGCAGCCTAAAACTATTTAAAGCAGCCATTGGTACACGTATATCCTCCCTACTCGCTCGCCAAGCTATGTCCCATTGCCACGAAAAACCATAGGCACACCACCAGCAATCAGCGCTCACTCACGGGCACTTACTTGGAGAATTCGAACTTCGGAAACCGGACAAAGTTCTTGATGTAGATGGTGAAGTTCTCTGCTTGGCCCAGTAAGGGCTCTCTGTAGAAAATGAAAGAGAGAGGCAGCTGAGTGAAAGAAATAAAACGTTAAAAACCAAGAGTAGCTGACAGGCTGTATTAGTAATAAATAGAACCTGTGAAATGTCTCGGCCCCTGTGAGGGGATCAGAGTGAGTGTCAGTGTAGTACAAAATGGCAAATTTCCAGCATTCTGCAGGAGAGGAGAGGAAGTAGGGGTTCTTACGTGGGTCTCTTGCTGTATTCAACAGGACACCAGGCGTGAATCTCACAGGTCCCGGTGCTGTTTAGGCACAGGCCGGTCTTGATTCCTGACAGAGAGTGCAATTTATTTTGAGCTTACACCACAATAAGACAAGCAGTGATATAGGTGTTGTATGGAGTGTACTGTTGTGTGATGAAACATGCATCCTATGGAGAATATTGCTGAAACAAACAACTTTGTTTAAATGTAATAACTCTGTGAGAGCATTGAGTTTTAAGTAGAAGCAAAACCATTCATTGGGGATACAACATATTGTTTCAATTGACAAGACAGCATATAGGAAAGACTTTACATCATTTTTCATCACCCAAAACACAATATCAGTGTAGAATCAGTAGATTAACAGTAAATAACATGCACGATTTCAAGAAGTAGTTGAGTGTGTAAACCCGTAATTGAGGTTAAAACCTTCACTATTCAAATTTTTTTCACACGCCTACAGTACAGTGCAGAGAATTGCGCTCACCGTGGCCGGCTGTGACAGTCTCCCCCTCCACGCAGTCATCGTCGCTTTGACACCGTCCATCCGGCACCTTGAAATTCTGCGAGATTGAACGGAACGACACACAGTGAGCGTGACCTAGAGTGCATCCAGACATTGGTTTGTGACATTAGTAGTAACACTTGTACTACTCACCTCGGCGCAGATCCCCAGCCTCTGATTGGGCGTCTCTATGTAATTTGTTACTATGAAGAACACCTGCTCGCCCTGCAAAACAAAATAAGAGGCACACGGAGACATTGAGAAAGCAAATCGTTAAAGGAATTCCTGAGAAGTTCAATGTTGTTAATTGTTAAATCTGTTGAGACAGATGCTGAGGCTAATGACATTGACTGAAGCACACACTCAATAACCTAATTATCTCTGTTGACAGGGACGTCATTGGGGAATGCTCTGACATCATTATATAGATAGATAGATAGATAGATAGATAGATAGATAGATAGATAGATAGATAGATAGATAGATAGATAGATAGATAGATAGATAGACTCACATTCGGGGGTATGACGTAATCCTCTGCACTCCACAAGTGAAGCCCTGTGTCAGAGCTGTTGGTCATTGTAACACCTTTGAGCTTGGTGATAACCGAGGTCTGGATGGCTTCTTCCCTCTCCTGGTATCCCTTCCTCATCACAAACACCCATCTGAAACATTCACTTTTATTATAATCCGTATCTCATTTCTGATGTCAACAGCAGCGCACACATTTTAGCTGTCATTAAAGGTGCAATATGCAGTTTCAGGGGAGGGGTGTGTGTGTGTGGTTGTCTACATAAGCAAAAGCCTACAGTTTGTTTACAAAGTATATTCACTCTACATGTAATTTTAAGTATTGAATAATTCTATCATCGTAAATCTTAACAAAATGATTTTGAGGAACCTGCAACCAAACAAGAGACTAGAATATGTTTGTAAAGTAAACAAAACTGTTGGCCCTGCTGCTGTATACACCAAGAATGGAACTTTTACTTTTATGGTAACTATCCGACTTCCATCAGCGTTACAGGGATCAAATTTTCCTGGGAGGAACGTTTTTTTATTCAGTTATGAGAACATAACTAAGAAAATGTTCACTTCTCTCACACACCCAAAGTTACATAGTGCACCATCAACACGTGGCAGCTGAAAGAAGGCAATGCTGGTGTGTAAATGTGTGCGAGACCACATCATAGCATATTTTTAGGCATCTCCCCTATATTGAACAAGCACACAAGTGCATCCATACTGGGGGCCAACTCAATAAAGAGTGAAATGTATAAAAATAACTCAAAAGTGGGCAATAATAAATGTCCACCACACAAGCATGAGCACAAGAGCCCTCTCTTATGTGCACTACGCTTAGGCTAAATCATGCCAGATCCAGATAGGATTTTTATAAACAGCCACTAATGTTTGTAACTTCCACAAACAATGACTTTTCTTTAAATGTCGACCCATATATACCAACCCCTCACACACTGTCACCTGCTCGGCTCTCTCATCATTAATTATCTCACATAGGCTACATCACAGAGTGACATCACACAGCGAGGTCAGGGACAGGGTGACTTCCTGTGTCTCTCCAAAGCAATTTTGACATGAATTAATTCACCAACACAACCCTTACGTCAGAGTTGTTTTAAAAAAACTGAATAACTCTGTCGCGTGCCACTTTAACAACAGATGAGAAAGCAATAAGAAAAAAGGCGACACTTCGACAGGCACAACTATTTTTAACTTTGCGAATCACTTTCTGAGGGATTAGGCCACTTTAGCCCATTCCATGCATGAAAATAAATAAAATTTGGGGGAAGACATGCGTTGCACCTCACCCGATCATGTATCCCAGCACGGCCAGCTGGTAAAGTCTTAATAATATTCCGATTCTCTTGTTTTCGGCGATGACAATTTTTTTTGTCTTGTAGTTGAGAGAAGTGACAGCAGCGCAGAAGGCTCCCAAGCCTGCCATACCTCCCGCACGGTGAATCCGAGTGAGAAAGCGGCTCCCAGGCTCCCCCAGCTGATATGTCAAACTGCTCGACTTGTCATGCAACGGGCAAACCCATTGACATTGTCTGCTCTGCAAGACCGCTGGGGAAAACATATTCGTTAAATGCTTTGCTCTGCTTTGATATCAAATACATTTTCAAACTTTGTGGTGCTTTATGCCTACGTTTTTTTTTTAAATTGGAGGAACAAACTAGGCCTACTGTAGCATTTTTGTGGGCCACAAACAGTGGCGTGCAAAGGGGGTGGGTGGGTAAGGATGGGCAGGCAGATCCGATCATGTGAGTAGCCTATACCCACATGCTATAATAAACTACATGCTATTACTGTGTAGTAGCCTATTATATATGCCATATTTCTTAACTTTATATTGTCCAAATAAATAATAGCCAACTGGGGGAAAACAATCTCAGTTTAGCATAGAATTAAACAGATATTTAGATTTTAAGTCAGCATTTACAAATGTGGAGAAAAAACGTTTTTCTTGTGGCCCCCTCTGCAACAGTAGCCTACAATGCTGACTTCTGCTACAGCAACGTCCCCCCCAAACTTAAATGACTGCATTGAACACCATGTCCGTAAGGTAACGCACCTACAGTAGGCCTACTTTGCCTAAGTAGGGCTACCCCATACAACCCTACTTCAAAAATACTGAACTATCCCTTTAAAGGCTGTATTTTTAGTCCTGGGAAATGCACCTGTTGGAAGATGAAGAAAAATAACTAGACTATAGTATACATAAATAAATACATTGTCTCCTCATAACTTGTTTTATGGAAATGCCTGCCTTCCCTTGTTGGCATCAAGGCTGGGGAGTCCAACAGACTCAACAAGCTGGTGAGGAAGGACAGCTCTGTTGTGGGACTTGAACTGGATAGTCTGGAGGTGTTGTTGGGAGGATAAGGGAAAAATTAAAGTCCATCCTGGGTACCCCCCCCCCCCCCCATGCTGAGCTGTGGCAGATAAGGAGCACCTTCAGCCACAGATTTATTTTCCCCAGGTGTAAGACGGAGCGCTTTAGGTGCTCCTTTGTGCCGGCAGTCATTCGACTGTTCAACAGTGCCTGATGTCTGTGTATGTATATGTGTATACAGTGCCTTGCAAAAGTATACCCCTTGAAATTTTCGAACATTTAGTCACGTTATAACCACACGGGTATATCTAATTTATTGGGATTTTATGTGACCAACACACAGTGGCGCATAATTGTGAAGTGGAATGAAAATTAAATATGGTTTTAATATGGCACGTTCACAGTAGGAACACTGACTTTTCAGATAACAAAACTTTCTCTTTGTGAATCAGTAATACTTGTGTGGTTCTTTCTCCGAGGTACCGTACATGACCACCTGTCACTCAATTTAGATGCAAAATCATGACCAAGGAAGGCCTGGGTATCTGCAGCTGCTTTGGACCATGATAACCTGTTAGTTTTAAAGGGGCCCTGTTAAGTCTAGATTTGTACAGCTGGAAAGGATATGTTTAACTGCAATTCCATGGGAACTGCAGGTTGAAGAACTAGCAGTGAGCTACTGACCTCTAGTGGTTTTCATGTTACATTTCACTCCCTATGCATGTAAGAATTTATTATACTATCTATGGTAAGAATACTTTGATTTGGAGCTTTTAACAAGGATTCAGAGTCCAATCAAATGATGTCATGGTGTTTGAACCTGGGATGCTAAATTGGACACAAAAACTTTTTCTCATGATGTGCTTTATGAGGAAATGAGTCAGCAATAACAATACGCTTATATGGGATTGTTACAAAGAACAAAATCAATGTTATATGGTTAACTTTTCAGAGTAAAACCCACTATTGCGGGACTTTTTACATAAGACCATGTTTTCGCATTTGACAGTAGGTGTAGCCATGGTTTAATTAGCCAAGTTATTTGAGTAATAAGCTCAGCCAAACCTTTTAGTTAGTTGTAGTTCATTTCTCTATCTAACCCATACAGAATAATTCTAAATGTAAGTGGTGACTGTAAACCAATCAACTTTACAGTGTTCCTTTTCTAGATGTAGAGTATGTGCACAAAAAGGGGGAAAACATAATTTTATCTCATTTTATTATTCATGTAAATCAAGTAAAATCATGGAATAATTTACTGCCCTCCCCTCAGACGCAGGACAAGATGGAGGGTGGACTCCTTCTGGATGTTGTAGTCAGAGAGAGTGCGGCCATCTTCCAGCTGCTTGCCAGCAAAGATCAGCCTCTGCTGATCTGGGGGAATGCCTTCCTTATCTTGGATCTTGGCCTTGACGTTCTCGATGGTGTCGCTGGGCTCCACCTCCAGGGTGATGGTCTTGCCAGTGAGGGTCTTCACAAAGATCTGCATGCCTCCCCTCAGACGCAGGACAAGGTGAAGAGTGGACTCCTTCTGGATGTTGTAGTCGGAGAGGGTGCGGCCATCTTCAAGCTGCTTGCCAGCAAAGATCAGCCTCTGCTGGTCTGGGGGAATGCCTTCCTTATCTTGGATCTTGGCCTTGACGTTCTCAATGGTGTCGCTGGGCTCCACCTCCAGGGTGATGGTCTTGCCAGTGAGGGTCTTGACGAAGATCTGCATGCCTCCCCTCAGTCGCAGAACAAGGTGGAGGGTGGACTCCTTCTGGATGTTGTAGTCGGAGAGGGTGCGGCCATCTTCAAGCTGCTTGCCAGCAAAGATCAGCCTCTGCTGGTCTGGGGGAATGCCTTCTTTATCCTGGATCTTGGCCTTGACATTCTCGATGGTGTCGCTAGGCTCGACCTCAAGGGTGATGGTCTTGCCAGTGAGGGTTTTCACAAAGATCTGCATGTTTGCGTCTGTAAAAAATGTAATTCACAAATGACCACACACTTTAATGTTATAAGCTCTAAAGCAAATATTGCAGAGTATGCTCTGCAGATAAACTAAGAAGGTGTCATAAATTAAACCAGCCTTCCATAATTGACCATTTTAAATACAAGATCTATTTCAACATTTTACAATTCAATAAGGGACTTCTCCTGTCAGATGAATACATTTTTATTTTGCTTTACACAGCCACCATTATTTGAGTCGTAATCTATTATACCGTCTTACCACGAGCGATAAAAGTGAGCTAAATCCTACTGTAGCACATGAACATACTGGTAGGAGGCCGGTGATTCCAGCACAAGCGCCATTTTAAAATAAGCTATTGTTGTTTGCCATCGTTTTGTTCAGCTAATGTCACCAGCAAATGGACGGGGCAGCTAGAAATAATGTACCATTGTTACTAGTTACAGCTAGCAAATATTTGTCACGTTATAGTTCAATATGACGGTTATTACTTAAACATAGCTAGTTATTCCTGACGTAGGTTAACCAAGTTACATCCATTTAAGAAAACGTCCTTTTGAGGTGGTTAGCTAGCTTTTAGTCATTGTTTACGAAGAGGTTATCTAGCACTTAAAAGGGGGAGAAAACGACACCTTTTAAATGTATGGAAGTTGTAAAATAATGAAAGAAATGTAGCCAAAAACCTGAAATATTACTGTTGACATTTTTAAACGAAACGAAAACATGTACTTACAGTATATTCCAATAGAAGCCCTTCGTACACTGACACCTTCTTCTGACTGCAGTTGCCAGGGGGACAGGCGTATTTATACTGCAGACGCTTCACAGAGCGATATTCATCCGCGATCAAAACATGTTCCCTATTTCTAGCATAGTTTACTAGCATAGGCTACTTTACCATTCATGGTTTAGACATTGATTAAACATTGGTACATTTAGTTGGATTATTTTGCATGCAAAAATAGAAAAAATAACTGGGCGGAGGAAATACCCCTGTGACAGATACCGTGAGCGTGTTGCAAATGATGAGGCTATGAGCTGATAATAATGTGTAAATATATTTTATTCCAATTTCCAGTACAAATACAGAATTGAAACCAGAATATAATCGATACAATGATTGGATCGTTCTACAATACAATAAAATAAATATAATGGGGTAGTCCAACATAATACGTTTTATCACCGTTTGAACTATTGTCTGTAGAGTATTACTACCCTATGAAATATGGCTACTGTTAATGTTAGCTAGCATATATTTTAGAAAGTGATAGCATGTTTCATGTATCCTCAGTCAAATGATGCACAAACTGAAAGCAGATTGTCAGATCAGCAGTGCAATGGAAAAAAGATGCCTGGGGGGACTGACAGCTGATGCTAGATTATCCTGATACATTATTGAGCCAGTTTAGTTTTGGATTAGATTGGTTAATACCACAGTAGGCCTACTGCAATCCCTGGGCTATCCAAAATCCACACCACTTTCCTAATTTACCTGATACTGTAGTGTCATATCTGACCTCGGTTTCCTGTAGGTTCAAATACCCGAGGTGTCACTCTATGCACAAATGTCCTCTCACACATGTATTCATATCTTTATAGGTCCATGATTCATATTAATCTGCAATCTGCACATTAAAGGACAGACATTCTTTGTTTGAATTTTCTACCACCAGTTCTGGCTGATGTCTTGATGTTTTCCTGACCTTTTACAAATAATGTGTGATTGTTTAAGCCATGGCCATGTAGGCTATGTCCATATACGGTAAGAGACATTTGGCTCCAGGACTCAAGACAATTTATGTTTGTCTAATACGAATTATGCTGCAGATCTTATATCGTCGGTAATACAAACATGTCCCCAATTCTCTCTTGGAGCACTCATGCAAACGCTACCAACTGTTTCAGTCTAGGACAAAGAACTGCTAAATGTATTGTGAGTGCTGGACGCTTTGCGCAGATGAAAGGTAAGAAGGCGACTGTACTGTTACCCAGTAGGCTAGGTCTACTTTTGTTCAGAAAATCTCAGAGCTCCTTGTTTTATTAATTCAGAAGCTTGTCAAAGTTATTTCCTTTCCCCTTTCAGTTATAGCAGCGCCGCGGTCTAATCACCCCATCTTTGCTTCTAACATGTCAGCTTATTCCTTGACAATAGATGGCGCCACACCACCATTAATAAAAATTCCTTCTACCTTCCTAATGTTTTGCAGCCTCACAAGCTGGTCTAAAAAAATACTGCAGTAGAGCAGTTCATTCAATTATTTACCCTCCAGAAAAATCCCACATAGACCATTTAACGTCTGCCATGATGTGCTGGCCTTTGGCAGCATCTTGCTAACCCCATTTGCCATTGTTAACTACTTTGAAATACAACACAAGGAATTAAATATTTACGATTTATATACCTTCCCCCCCCCCCCCCCTTTCTCCTTCCAAGATTTTTTTTATACCTTTCTAGGCATTAAGCTCCTGACGTATTCGATGGGGGAAATGACAGAATTGTACAGCTGTTCATACTTTACAGGCCTGCAGGAAGCTTTCAGCAGCACCATTTTATTGGGGAGCAGTCATGGACCACTATTATTCAGAACTTGACAGAACTCAGGAATATTATATTTTATATTAGACACAATCTCCACCCGAAATGCTGCTCACAGCAATTTAGTCATACAATTACGGCTTCAAATAATTTAAACCTTTAGCTCCAACCTAAGTTATAAATATCAAGAATAAGCCATTTATTAAAAAAAAACAGTTTGTAGTCAAAACGTGAGCTTTTACCAATCCAATTAGTTAATGTTAACCAGTTTAAGTTTGAATATGTAAACCTTTAAGTAAATCTTTACTAAACATATCCATATTACTGTGTGGATAAGGTAAAAAGGGTTTTATCCAGTTCACTTCAGTGCCGGTGATATCATGGATCAGAACAGTGTATTTTCAAATGAAAACAACCAGAGTTAAGTTTAAACATTTATTAAGTGATGTGCATTAAACTTTTGGTCACGTTACAGTAACATCTTTGTCCTGTGTAACAACTTTATTTTAGAGCATGTATAGCATGTCATACATAGCACATTTATGTGAGGGAAAAAGGTTAAGAACACGGAATTATGAATGACTTTACTGCCCTCCCCTCAGACGCAGGACAAGATGGAGGGTGGACTCCTTTTGGATGTTGTAGTCAGAGAGAGTGCGGCCATCTTCAAGCTGCTTGCCAGCAAAGATCAGCCTCTGCTGGTCTGGGGGAATGCCTTCCTTATCTTGGATCTTGGCCTTGACGTTCTCAATGGTGTCGCTGGGCTCCACCTCCAGGGTGATGGTCTTGCCAGTGAGGGTCTTGACGAAGATCTGCATGCCTCCCCTCAGACGCAGGACAAGATGGAGGGTGGACTCCTTCTGGATGTTGTAGTCGGATAGGGTGCGGCCATCTTCCAGCTGCTTGCCAGCAAAGATCAGCCTCTGCTGGTCTGGGGGAATGCCTTCCTTATCTTGGATCTTAGCCTTGACGTTCTCAATGGTGTCGCTGGGCTCCACCTCCAGGGTGATGGTCTTGCCAGTGAGGGTCTTGACGAAGATCTGCATGCCTCCCCTCAGACGCAGGACAAGATGGAGGGTGGACTCCTTCTGGATGTTGTAGTCGGAGAGGGTGCGGCCATCTTCAAGCTGCTTGCCAGCAAAGATCAGCCTCTGCTGGTCTGGGGGAATGCCTTCCTTATCTTGGATCTTGGCCTTGACGTTCTCAATGGTGTCGCTGGGCTCCACCTCCAGGGTGATGGTCTTGCCAGTGAGGGTCTTGACGAAGATCTGCATGCCTCCCCTCAGACGCAGGACAAGATGGAGGGTGGACTCTTTCTGGATGTTGTAGTCGGAGAGGGTACGGCCATCCTCAAGCTGCTTGCCAGCAAAGATCAGCCTCTGCTGGTCTGGGGGAATGCCTTCCTTATCTTGGATCTTGGCCTTGACGTTCTCAATGGTGTCGCTGGGCTCCACCTCCAGGGTGATGGTCTTGCCAGTGAGGGTCTTCACGAAGATCTGCATGCCTCCCCTCAGACGCAGGACAAGATGGAGGGTGGACTCCTTCTGGATGTTGTAGTCGGAGAGGGTGCGGCCATCTTCAAGCTGCTTGCCAGCAAAGATCAGCCTCTGCTGGTCTGGGGGAATGCCTTCCTTATCTTGGATCTTGGCCTTGACGTTCTCAATGGTGTCGCTGGGCTCCACCTCCAGGGTGATGGTCTTGCCAGTGAGGGTCTTCACAAAGATCTGCATGCCTCCCCTCAAACGCAGGACAAGATGGAGGGTGGACTCCTTCTGGATGTTGTAGTCGGAGAGGGTGCGGCCATCTTCAAGCTGCTTGCCAGCAAAGATCAGCCTCTGCTGGTCTGGGGGAATGCCTTCCTTATCTTGGATCTTGGCCTTGACGTTCTCAATGGTGTCGCTGGGCTCCACCTCCAGGGTGATGGTCTTGCCAGTGAGGGTCTTCACGAAGATCTGCATGCCTCCCCTCAGACGCAGGACAAGGTGGAGGGTGGACTCCTTCTGGATGTTGTAGTCGGAGAGGGTGCGGCCATCTTCAAGTTGCTTGCCAGCAAAGATCAGCCTCTGCTGATCTGGGGGAATGCCTTCCTTATCCTGGATCTTGGCCTTGACATTCTCAATTGTGTCACTTGGTTCGACCTCAAGGGTGATGGTCTTGCCAGTGAGGGTCTTCACAAAGATCTGCATGTTTGCACCTATTAAGAAAAGGAGGAAACAAATAGATTTGTTAAATCAGGACAAACAAATATACTAATGAATATATGAGTTTAAATAAATTACTACAAGTTAATATCTCATCTACAAACATTGCAAGTGTTTATTCAACCTGTAAAAAAAAAAGTTTTGGCTAAAATTTTAGTTAAAAGTATTTTTTTATTAAAGTAAAGCCTAAACTATTTAAATTAAGCTAACTTATGAAAGCGATGGAGAGCGTTAATGTTCATCTCCGTACTCTGGGGTGTTGTTTCACAGTTTATGCTCAAGCAGCCATTCCAGTCCGAGCGCCATTTTGAGATAGGGCCCTTCTTTGTTCAGCTGACGTTTCTAGCTAATGGACGATACTGGAAATGTCGAGTCACTGCTAAAGCTAACATTAGCCAATATTGCGCCACAGTTTCGTCGAAAAATATCAGGAAACCGGTGAGAATGAAACTCGGAAGTGATCTGAATGAAGCTAAAAGAGTTTTATATACTAGCATATCAGTTTAACTTCAAGCTTTATCACCAATTTGAGACAGATGGTATTGTTAACGTTTGCTATAAAAAAAATAAAAATAAAAAAAAAATCAGCGACGCCGTAAAACCATGGCACTGGTCAGCAAACACGCAACTGAACAGGTCAGTTGTAGAAATAGTTCAAACATGATGCTAATATAGATTGACAAAAGTGGAAAATACACTTACTTTAATGAAACGCAGATAGTATCTTCTATTTGGCTCGATAGTGATTGCTTTCCCTTCTTCTGTAGTTGCAGTATACTGCAGTAGATAGACCCACACTGGTTTATATACCGGGGTATGCATACGTCATCTCAGAGTATCCGTCCGCATTTGGAAAAAGTAGTTCATTCTGTGAAGCGCACTATTTCAGTGTATATAACTTAATGTCACCTCATAATTAAAATAAGAATAAGAATAATAGTAATACTTGTGCTCATAAATACAATAAAATGTCAACATTTCAGCCCGAACGTGTTATTTCGACATATCCTTCGCGGCGGACTAATATTTTAATAGTTTGGCTCCAGAATATTCTAGAACCACCATGAGAACCACCATAGCAACAGGGACCTTCCCCGGGCATCTGATTGGACTGCACAAGTGTTTGTTTGACAAGCGATTGGTTGCTGTGTGACAGTACGTAATGTACGTTGACTACGTTTCGTTTATGACACTGATTTCTTCAAGTATTATACAACACCTAGATAATCGAAAGCAACCTTGTATAACACGTCAATAAGTGCAACCCTAAGCTATGGCAGTTTAGCCTTGGTATATGTATTACGGACTTTACCCATGACCACTGGGCCTATAATACTTAGCTTTGGCTATTTCTACCAGGCTACATATGTTGACTAGGCATGTACATAATGTGACAGACACTTTAGGGTGCAGCCCTTTATTTATATGTTCATAATGCAGCCAGACTCTTTGTTGAACTCTATGAAACGTGACGGCTAACAGATAGAAATGTGCTTTGCGAACATACGTGCTACCAGCTGTTCTGATAGCAGGAGATAGTATTGGGGGCAAAGAGGGAAGACAAGGTGGCTAACTGACCTCCTTTACCCACCTTCTTTTTTTAATCACTTGCTAGTCCACACTAGATTTCTTATTAAATAGACCATCTAAACTAAGATACACTTGTAAGGATGAGCAACATGAATACAACTAGTCGTCGATATGTAATTTGATAAGCAGAATTTCCTAATACCAACCCGAACACAACTGCTTAGGCTATGTAATTTGATAAGCAGAATTTCATAACACCAAGCTGAACTGCACATAGGCTTATGTAGCCTAATTTGATAAACAAACAAATTGCAATAGGCCTACATGACCTCAAAACAGTGATGTTTGAGACCCAGAATAATCCAATTTGATTAGCCAAAGGACAGTCTTCTGTTTCTTATTTAGACAATTGTTCTGTTTCTTTTAGGTGTTTTCACTGGAAATACATAGGCTAGTCTAGTAGGCGTTATTCAAATGTTAGTAAAGTTGTTTGCTAGTAGATAGCTTATTTGTCTTCATTCTTCTTATCGGTTGTCATGTCACCAGTCATCATGTTAACAATAAACAGACTGCTTAATTTGCTTACAACACACTTTTCTTTTCTTTTTTTGCCTTGTAGCCATATTCTTATTTCAATGGTTCAAGCTGAATAACACTCAGTTCATGGGATGAAAATCATGTAATACAATGTTGTATTCATATGTATTTATATCTTTTAATCTCTTGAGTTATTTATATTAAAACGTGATGGTACTTTATTATTCTACAATCCAAATTAGATAATTTTCAGATTTCATTATTGGTACCTTCCATTACAGACCAGTCATTCATTGAACTTCCCGGTTTTAGCTTTCACCTACAGACAACTATGGCACCGTTAATTGATTGAAATCAAAGGGCAAACCACACTGAAATGGGTCTTGAGGCCTACTGGGGTTCTGTTTTTGGGTCAGACATGATACAGCTGATCCAGTGCTAATGTATGTATTTGGGTCACTCACAACATTCCTTTTCCCCACCCCTCCAGCACGCTGTCATATGACACCCAACCCGTGATGCCTCCCAACCCTCAGAGCCGGGGCGTCTGGCTGAACTAGTTCAACTGAGGAATGTTTGTGCAAGTCTGCTGTTTGTTCTTTGCCCTGCCCCTTGCTTGGTACAATTATGGACTGACTCAAAGTATTCCATGGAACAACAATTTTCAGGCAGGACACAGGCCTAGCCGAGGCACTTTGGAAGCTGACGAAAATCCAACAAAATCAAAGTGTGGGCTTTTTATTTTTAAATGTACTCAGCCTTGAATTGTAGGCCTATTGACGTGTCCACACATCAATAGCTGTTGATGGGTCAAAGGGGGTTTGAATGTAAATGTGGCTCTCGTCTGTGTGTGACTGGGGTCATTGTGTTTTCGTTGGCAGGGTGATTGGAGCTTCTTTTGAGTGGGACGCCCAGTTCCACGTCAACAGGTTTACACAACAAACACGTCACACCAGTTTCGCCAGAGCTTGATGAAAGAGTCAGGTGGTCAATTCAGCCATCTTATTTTTTCTTGTTGACATCATCATAGAGACTGAAGTAAGGGTGACCATCCCAGAATACTCATATATGAACAAATGTATCTTTCATAATTGTTTTTTCTTTTCTTTTCACCTAGCCTACAGAATGGACCTTGTGAAACATACAGGCGGCTGCCACTGTGGGGCTGTTAGATTTGAGGTCTTGAGTTCCCCAGACCTCCATGTTTTCCAATGCAAGTACGGAAAGAGATATCGTCTCATACTCCCATGCAGATAATGTTTGTATTAAGAAAAAGACACTGTTATATAAGGCATTGTTCACTTTTCAGCAAATCACTTTAAACCGATTCATGTCATGTCTCCAGCTGTAGCATTTGCACAAAGAAACAAAACCACCATTTCATTGTTCCAAAGGATGACTTCAAACTCTTACAGGTAACAAAAAAAAATAAAAAATTTAAAGAGAACGCAGAGCAATCTAAGTGAATTGAAATTATTATTTTCTCTTCCCAGGGGTCAAATAACCTGACCACGTACACGTTTAACACGCATGCTGCTAAACACACCTTCTGTAAAACCTGTGGAGTTCAAAGTTTCTACACTCCACGCTCCAACCCCGATGGATATGGTAAGACTGCTCACATGACAGTCACACCAGTCATATCTCATGTGTTGTAAACTTTGTCAATGATACTGCTGTGTTTAGCCCAAAGCAACTCTTTTGTGAGTACCCATAACTAATTAACCCAGTCTACCGCTTAATACCCTATATTTTTGTAGAAAACAAAAAATGTTGCATTCACAATGGGATGCTCTATGTTGGATAACGTTGGAATCCTAACAGGAATCCTTGAAACTCCTTTCACTTAACTGGAATATTGAAATGGTAAAGCCAAGAAGTTGGTATAATGTGCTGGAGGCAACCGGCAGTTTTGTGCATTTGCAAATCAATGAGTCCTTTGTTGCTGTTACTTCCCCTCCAGGTGTTGCTCCACACTGTCTGGACCCAGGAACCGTCTGCAATGTCACTGTGGAGAAGTTTTGTGGAGAGAAGTGGGAGGAAAGCATGCAAGCTCACAAGAGCATCAGAGACATGTCCAAACATGCCCCAGACTCTGAGGCACAGCTGAGACAAACCAAATAGCACTGTCATGATTCAGGAAACTTTTTTATTTGATTTAAATCAACAGAATGTTAGAAGTACAGTACAACATGTTCTACAATCTTTCAAATTATAAGATGAAAAACAGAGCTCCTCACCCTTTCAAAAAGTTTTTATTTAATTTTTTTTATACAGTGTATTGACTGAAAACAATAAAGAGCTCTCTGTAGTGATAATAAGTCATAAGCAGTTTCTGTTGTCGTTATTTCAAAATAAATGTCAGTTTTTTTTCATGAAAAGTGCTTACGAAGGAACATTCTGGAAACATTAGCCACTAAAATATTAAAGCTATCTTGATTCACTGTGAGCAAAACCGCTCACCAGGTTTGTAAACAGCTACACAATTCACTCCCACCACAGTGTTCCAGTAGTTAGGCAGTGGGACACCTAACACGAGTGACAATCAGTGCATCTGGATGAGAACTCTAGAAGAGTAACTTAATAGATCTTTAGGTTCTTTGGTCCCTGTGGAATAATTTGGAATGTGTTTACGAACATGTAGCGAGAGAAGGCAACGTAGAGGTGACGAAACCAAAGGAGTTGGGTGCGATGGCACAACATGGCATCCTGAAAAGGGGAAGAGGCTTGTTAAAGAGGTCATAAAAGCCATTACATGTTGTGTAATCTAGATTAACAGCCAATAGCGGTCAAAGTCTGATGCTTAGTGTAATGTATTCATTTCTTTAAGTCCGAGGGCATTAGTCCAAATCCTCACTTTGCTACAGTGTCTTTTTATATACTGTACACTAAGGACTGTAGCAGCATGTACGAAAACCATCACATATTGAATATAGCTGATGACTCAGTTATAATTAGCCTGCTAAGTAGCAATGACAACTCCTATGGTGGAGTTTTTGATTATTATTCAAGATGGTGTCAGGGATAATTTTAATTTTTAAGTGTGTCAAAAGAAAAGGTCAATAACTAAGGATATCTGTATTTATTTTAGACAAACTTGTCAGTAAAGTGATAGATGGCCAGGACATTGAAATAGTTGAGTCCTAGAAGTACCTGGGAACAATACATGACAATAAACTAACATTTGAGTGTAACACACATCTATATATAGAATCAAATGTAATCTACCCTTGTTAGAATGTTTAAAACATTAGCCTTATAATAGTCTACGGTGACTCGTCTTGCCAAGAAATGGTCTATTTGGAGGCTTACTTTGGCTTGCCTGTAGCCCTGTGAGCCTAGAACAGAGCGGAGATGTGAGGGCAGCAGCCAGCTGAGGGGAAGCTCCAGGAAGGAGATGTACTTTCTGAGGAGACCAACAGTCTCCAGGGAGAGAAGACAGCTGTCTGGTGGGAAAGACAAGAGACCCAGTTAGCTAAAGTTAGTTAAACACTCACTTGTAGCAGGCAGTTAACTAGGCCACACTTTCAGGTTGTTCTATTTAGCTCTTTTTCATTGTGCACCAGTCTCATACCAGTAACATGTACTGTATGTACAATGTAAAACAATGCTTCTTCTTTAACACTTCCTGTTCTTCCTGTGCAGCATCTGTGTCATAGTTTGTTATCAATTTAGAATCTGAGAATGACTGTTGGTACTCTATGGGAGTTGACATGCTTGTGTGACAAATGAACTCATGATCAAATCACATTATATTACAGAGCACAGACTATTTGCAGATATGTTGAGTTTTAACCACTGTCAGCCGAAAGGAATTTGTGGGGCACAAGAAACTTAACGCTGTTGGTAATGAGCAGGGAGTCCTGGTGTACACAGCCAGATGAAGAGGCTTATTAAAATCACGTTGGGTCTAATTCTCTGCCACCTTGCCTCGAGGCTACAGTAAGACCAGTCAAACAGGTGAGGTGGAGAGGCCATTGGACAATTATTAATCATCTTTTTTAGATCACTCATTGCAGGCTGAAGAGGGCGTGGGTTGACTGGAACCTTTTTGTCCTAGATAAAGTGTGTGTCGTCTATGACCTCAGTACTGGAAGGATAATGTCTTCCTGTCACATAACAGCAGAGTCCAACGGTTGAGATCTCATTTATAATTAACTCCACAGGCCTGCTTCTTATCACGCTCACTGTTCATACAGTACATTGATGTGGGTGTGCTCCGGTGGCCTTTGTGTTGACCAAACAAGCACAGTAATAAGCTCACTCAGCCTGTTGCCACACTCCACCCCCTCATCTGTCCTACTTTTCATTTCACATTCTGTTTTGAATCCCCCCTCAGGCATCATCATAAGACCTTACAGAAGCAACCAAAAGTAAAAAAAGTCTTTCAGTCATCCCACTGGGTTGAAATGAAAGACAATTTGGCGCGAATTAACAATAATAAAGAATAACACTGGAAAAATGCCTCTTCGAAAATATTTTTAAAAATACATAACAAGCTGGATTTTACTTTAAATATTTAAGCTAGGATATGTTTCTAGTAATATGGAAGAGCTTTTGTTTCATAGTGAGCCAGCCTTGTATTACTCATTTCAAGCGTATTTAACTAATACATCTCTATATCTCACGTGTTGTCTGTTAGGTGACTGTGTCTTATATTAAGTGTCACAAGATATTTAATTAATCAAATATACTTGATAAGATTTTGAATCTTAGCAGTGTATATAGACAGATACTTTGATTTTGGCATCAACCAACGACACAAAGTTTAAAACAACAAACATGTGGAATCGTACCATTGTATTTAGTTTTGGGCGCAAAGAGTTGACATGTAACATTTGCTTTGCAACTGGAGTTTCTGACATGTTTCTGACCTGCCTCGTGCTGCCACCAGCAGACCAAAACGTATAGAGATGACACAAGACTCATGCAGCCCTTTTGAACAGAAGAGGGCGCTGTGCATTAACTAAATACCCATTCAGTCCTGAGTGGGTGTTTACAGTATTTTCCAGGGCTCTCAATTTGGAAAGTGCAGACTGGAGAGTTGGTGCCTCTCATGTGACGCAGTCATTTCTGTCTTGTCTCATTGTGAGGCAGTCTGAATCTATAAGGCTTAATCATTTATACAACTTTTGTTTGGGCATGCACACTATTGGCCATCTACATTAATATATCTAGTGGACACTGACTGCTTTGTTCCATGCTCAAGAATTTCTCACTTTTACAGGCTACCTTCCAAAGACACACCAGACTTTTGGTCACAAACTATGAAGATAAAAATCTATTGAAAGTCTTCTTTGTGTCAAACCTACCATTGGGCGCTTGTCCAGTGGAGGCGAGATGGCTGTGGGTGGAGAAAAAATACAATGTTACACGCTGGAATGTCAAGGATGTGAATTTTTTTGTCAAAGAGATAATCTGACAGGGTTTGTGTCAACTTCTACACACAGTGTGATGTTTCTAATTACCAATGTGTAACTGAGATTAGAGTTTTGGTTACACTGATTACAACACACACGGGTAATAAGAAGTCACTGATGATGCAAACTACTGCTAAATGCATGTGTTATAAGGGTATATGTTGTATTGAGTGCTGCAGTTTTTTTCTTTACAGAGTAGCAAGAACACAATTTCATAATCTACTGTTACTACAGCAAAGTTACAGTCGTTACAGTATATTATGAAATAGTTTTCAACAAGAGTTTTTATCCTCCGAACTTGCATTTCCATGTGCAATACATGTCAACATGTTGACAAAAGCAAAGCGCAAAGACCAAACCCACTCAGCTGTAGAGCACTGTGAAACTAGTATACACAGTCCTTCTGGTTTTCAGCCTAATGGGAATCATGAGATCTGATTTGGAGAGCTCACATTTTGTCAACAGATGTGGCCCACATATTGACAGAGAGCAATAAAGGTTTGGCGAGGGGAAAAACCGAGACCAACACGGCAGACACTAAAGGCATTAGTGCAATATGGGGACAGCAATGTACACGTCCCAGTGCAAAACACATTAAAAAAAAACCCAGTCTGATGCAACTTGCTTGGTTGGCCTCTCCAAACCAGAGCTGCCCTCCCACCTCACCACTTCAGGGACAGGATTTACTGCTGCTCTCTGGGAGCAAAGCCGAGTGCCTCTGAGGACTCTGACCTCTCAGCTATGTAACAGACCAATCCTGAAAAACATGGCGTGTGTGTGTGGGTTTTTGTGGGGAAACATTTTGGAATGATGGATGTTGATGCAAGTCAAAATGTTCTGCATTTTCCTGGACAGTGTTTTATGATTGTGAAGTGGGCTGGTTTCTTTGTTCATGTGTTAGCCACACTATCCCTGAGGATGGCATCTTTAAGTTAAGCTACTCCAAAACAAAACAAAACAAAACAAAACAAAACAAAACAATCTGTTTTTCTGAAGGTAAAACCCCTACAGTTCAGTCAGTACCTGACAGCTTTATGGATGGCTATGTGATTGGCATGGCCACTCACTCCTCTTCCATCGAAGGTCAGCACCTGAAACAACAGAATATCTCATTGTGTGGGTGAAAAGCCAGAATCATGGGATCTAAAAGTGAATTTAAGTAAACAGAGGCAAAAACCGAGGAGAGATTTCTCTTGCGTTAATGGAAGGGTTGCTGTGTCTGACTGTGGAGCTGCTTGGCAGCTAACAACTGATATTTAAAAGCCCTTTTCTGTGTGCATGCTTACACACCAGAGGAAGCAAGTAAAAGAAATCAGGTCAAAGGGAAAGAACTAGTGCTTTGCATTTGCCGTGCCCACGCGTGTTCTACCATGACTATGTCTTTGCAATCAAGCATAACTTTAAGCTACCTATCACCACATATTATCAGTGACTTTGAATCGCTTGCTGGTTTTAATGTGGAAAAGCAAGGGAATAACACGGTGCCACACCCAAGAAACAATATTATTCAGTTGAAGAGGAGGGAATGTGAACTACTTTTCGCATCTAGATGTTTGCGCTCTCTGTGCGTTTTCTGCTGCATTTATTCATGAGTGAAGACACGATTCTCTGGCCTTCATGTTGTTCTAGAAGGATTCTTCTCTGCTCAGCCCGACAGGATGGGAGTAGACGCTTTGTTTGTTTGTCCTTTTTGATAAGAAAAAGCGATCAGCAACTACAGGACAGAAGATACAAGCTATTTGTGATCATCTTCCTTGAAAAACTTTTTTTGCATTGCTGCTGAATTTTTAGTTGGTCAGAGCATCTGTTTGCCTTTTGTTGAGATGGACCGGATGAAAATTATTTTGATTCTAAATGTGCCACATTCCCATTAGCTAATGGGGCTGAACTGCAGCGAGTCAGATAAGAATCTCTGTGTAAATAGAGGTTGAACCCAAAATTTCTACTGGAGCTGAGGCCATTTCCTCAAAAAAAAATTCCCGGAAGGCTTTAAGTACAGTTTGAGTTGGACAAAAGGAGATGGCGGCTGACGGGATTATGACACAGACCACAGTGAAACAAGGACAATGAGCTAGAGAGCTGTGGTAAAACATATGGTAAAGAAAACAAAACAATACAACACATGGATTTTGTAGACAGAATGGCAGAGAAATTCTATGTAACATTAAACAGGAAATTACAGAAAAAGCCACTGCTTTTAAAAAAATCAAATAAGGCAAGAATTCAGCACAGAGCTGAGCATACCATGTTGATGGAGCGAGCTCTTATGTGCTTCACAATCATCGAAGAGACCAATGAGATGCTCCATTCTGCTTTAGGATCATCAGGAAGTTTTCTGGTGAGCAAAAGAAAAAGGACCCTGGTTAGGTTATTGTAGAAGATTACAATTGTTTTTTTTTACTGAGGTACAGGCATGCATTGTCTCAGCACTATAACTGAAGGCCAAGAGCATTCCACACAACAACATAAGGATTTTTTAAGGCTGTGGTCTTGTTCCTTTCAGAGCGCCAGATTTGAAAAAAAAAGAAAAAAGGCTGTTGTGGAATGTAAAACACAAGGGAGTTCTGGGAAGTCCGGGGGGTTAAGGGTCGGCAAATCCCTTACTAGCATCATGTTCAACTGAAACTACAGCCTTGAGACAGCACGGTGCACTGTACAGATCACACTTGGCTGGGCCAAGCTCTTGGCCTACTAAACATGCATGCATTGCACTCCCTTTTTTTGGCAGAGACAAGAACAACTCATATATTTTCTCGCTTTAGCAAATAAAAGCATTGCTTGAACTAAAGAGAAACCAGCCGGTGAAAAGCAAAGTGCTGAAAGACCCACGCAGACAAAACTCAGAGGAGACGGACCAACACAGTGAACATAGGGGACAAAAGACCTGTGGGGTGGGATTGTTCACCAGTTAATATTTCTCTGCTTCTTGCTGATCAAAAACACAACCAACAATGGATATAACTGCTTGACAGTTTGAAATCCCATCTTGGTATGACAAATAAGCCAAAAGATCAATTGACGTGACGTGTTGTTGTGCACTTCAGGTAGCATATGGTCGGTGTGAGGGCCATGCATGTGTATCAGTCTTGTACAGTATACAGGCACTGAAAAAGTACCACAGTAACAACATATCTTAAAAGGTATTATACTGCTTTTGGGATTTTTTTTTACCGATTGTATTATTATTATAATTTTTAAATGAGAAAGCCTCGCTATTGGAGCGCAAAGTTGTCAGCAGAGTAAGGTTGCCAGAATCAACCCTCTGTATTATGAGCTGAGGCTGGTGAAGGAAGCGTAAACACGGAGAAGACAAAGGAAAAACAAGCACTAAAATATTAACTTATAAAAGCCCACATAACTAATAACAGCCCACATAACCTATTCCTATGATAGGCTATATCTAATCAGCCTCATCCAAATATTTTCTAAGTCATGGTAGCTTAAATTAATTAGGGCTTCTGCTAGTTTAACGAATGTTATCGCCTTAGTTCTATTTCTAATTTCTAATCATTTCTAGTATCAAAAAGTACCGTAAACTATGGAAATTCCTATTGGTATCAGCATGGACACAAATATGTTGGCATCATGACGACACTAATATATTTGTGTATGTGTATATGTAAGTGTGTAAAGTGGGGGTTGGGTTGTCGAGGTGCGTCAACAGTTGTTCTCCTCCCCTTTGGTCGCTAACAATGAGCCCGGACAGTTGAGCTGGTAGAGGGAAGTGATGGATTAGGCCACAAATCTATTGGCTGCCGGTGATGCGAGGGTCAGGCTTTGGTGTTAGGGGTGGGGGTCGGCTATGTCTCAGGGAGGTGGGGCAGGAGGAGGGTCGGGGGTTCAGATATAGTTTAAAACAGTCCGTCATCTAATAAATGCACCATAGTGACACTTTGAAACCAGTGACATATCATATGGATTGTGTGTGTGGTTCAAATTTTATATAAGAATTAATTCAATTGTATATTTTCATTTGACAATATCAAATAAATCATGCATGTCTTCATACATTTTGATAAATACATAAATAAAGGGTTTGTATTTTTTTATTATTTTTTTTTAAATGTACATGACATTATTTATTTGATGAACATATTAGTAATACAATTGTATTTTGTAAGACATAGGTAATGGGTAATTAAAAAGTGTAATAGGTAAGCTTAAGTAAATAACAATTGTGGGTTTATAAATGTAAAAGACAGACCTTTTTACATGTTTGAAATAAAAAAAAAATATTTCTGAAGTAGAATGGCCCTGTCAGATGGAATCAAAACAAAGTTAAATGCTGCCTAAATCAACTTATTAAAAACACAAGCCTAATGTCCTAATTTCCTGTGTATTGAAAGCATATAAAAATAAACAGATGACTTTGTGAGAATGTAGCCAAATTGCATGAATATAAAGTACCGACATATCGTGCTGAGCTCACAGCTCACAGACAACCCTCTGGCTCTATGCGTGTGTTTAATGTTGCATCCCCCCCACCACCACTGTTGGTTTTTTTATTCATTTATTATTTTTGACATTTTGCCTCGCAGCCTGACAACCGTAGCAAAGCACAAGTCTGCAAGGAGTGGGGGGTGAAAAAAAGAAAAATGAACAAAAGATATAGAGACACCTGACCTTTTTCAAGCAGGATGCAGGCTAGCTGTCAGCTTTGCCATGGCAACAGTGCCAAATGTCCTAAAGTAACCAACCCAGCTCGCCCTTTGTAGCTTTGCATGTGGATGTATAATTGCTTGCAGGCATCTGTACGCTGTTGTTGAACTTTGGCCCAGTAAGGGAGTGTGTGTGTGTGTGTGTGTGTGTGTGTGTGTGTGTGTGTGTGTGTGTGTGTGTGTGTGTGTGTGTGTGTGTGTGTGTGACGTGTGTGTGTGTGTGTGTGTCAGAGAGGGCTTGTTTAGTCTGGTCACATGGACCACAGGCCTGTGAAACTGCCAGACTTCTGTCTACACAGTCAGATTATGTGTCCTGTCGGTAACGGCTGAGATGCCACTACAAACTGATAGTATGCCCACAATATCCCACTGTAATAAGGTAGTAACAACTACAGTAACAACACCCATCGACACACGTTTCACAAGGATTTAGAGACATTTGTGGTCGCAGGTTATTCCAAAAGTAACTCCTGCTTGCCAAGGTAGTAAACTGTCTTGAAAATAACCATGGAAAAATTGCCTTTGGTGTTGTTTTGAAAGTACGCTGTGCGGGAAAAGAGGCAAACGAATGTGACAAAATTATAGTTTGTATCTGGCTGCAGGAGTCCCTGAATGGGGAGAGCAACTGTTTGGCCAGTGTGTGCTGGGGACGAAAGTATCTAGGCTAAAAGCACAGAGCAAGAGGTGAGTGGCAAAGGCTGGAACATCTCACCACTATTTACTGTGCCCAGCCATGTGCTTATAAATCCGCTCGGCTATTTTTACCACTGATCAATATATATTTAAACATTGTGTGGGGACAGGGTGTTACTGCAGCGAAAACAGCTTTCCTTTTCAGAAACCAGTGCCAGGCTCTTCGTTTATACCCAAAGAGAGAATTACACTAATTCAGATTATTTATTTTTTTGTAAAAATCTAAATAAAATAAACTTAGGTATGCTATCATAAACAGAGTGGAATGATTAAGATTGAAGATAAATGTGGGTGAGACAGAGAGTTGCTTCAGCTCAGTCTGATGCATAATGTAATGAAGAAGTGGGGATGGGGAATGGTCGGATGTGTGCAGTGAGCAGCTCTAATCGGGACCAGGGAGCAGACAGAGGTCATGCCAGTGCAAGTGGAGAAGGCAGCGGAGCGTGCTCAGATCCAGTTTGATCACAAAGGCCCCAACATGCACTGGGGCCCCAGATACTGTCAACACAGCTGTCCTATTCACTGAGCATTAAAAGGAAAAAATCCCATTTTAAAACAGAATTCACATGTCATTCCTGTTATTTCATAAGCTGTGAGTGTCACAGACCCAGATATGTCATTGTGAAACACGACAAGCACTGTGCGGTATACTTATGTAGTGAAGTTGAGAGTTTAGCTACAAAACAAAAGTGTGTCGACTCGATTTCCATCCTCATAAAAACACATAATTGAAAGCCCCCAAAAAGTTGAAAATGTTCCTGGAGATCAGTTTTGCACATACTAAAATGTGAATGAGCTACACTCAACTCCAGTCATCATCACCCTCTAACCCCCATAATTTTCATCTAAACAGGCAACTGTGTTCAAAATTAACTTGATAAGATGCTTAGGGCTTTTGTTTCTTTTCCAAATGTTCTGGTGTCTAATTGTAAACTTGAAAATTAGACTGGCCACCTACATTTGCACAGCATTGCCAAAAATGTATCCCACAGTCCTTGGCAGTTGGCTCAAGCAGACATGCACAAGAGGAGGGGGAGGAGGTGGGTGGAACAGAGGGGGAGAGAGGGAGCTCGGTTGTCAGTGAGCGGGGCTGGGGCTCCAAAAGTGCTGATTAGGTGTGTGTTTTGGGCAAACAACAGAATACACAGAAAGGGAAAATAGGCTGCTCTCCAGTTCAGCAGAAGTGCAGACAGCACTAAGATCAAAGTTCAGCTATATTCTGTGTGCACAAGGTGATAAAACTGAGAAGTCTGTGCGCACACACACACACACACACACACACACACACACACACACACACACACACACACACACACACACACACACACACACACACACACACACACACACACACACACACACACACACACACACACACACACACACACACACACACACACACACACACACACACACACAACAATGTTCTCTAGGGCAGACAACCTGGGCAGGCTGCCAAATTATTACTGTGAGTTCCAGGTTAGTGCCAGAGTTCATACAGCACTCCTGGCGAGCCTACATGTAGAGACTCACATAGGCAGCCCCGCAGTTCTTAGAAACTCCAAACATTTTCAAGGGAAGCTGCAGGGGTAAAAAAAAAAAAAATCCCTCATCTCAACATCACCTTTTAACCACTACTTTCTCTGTAACTTGACCTTGCCAATAGCCAGAGCCAGGAGGCTTTGAGTCTTACAGCTGCATCAACAGCAAAACAAAATACAGCAGAAAACAGAGCAAGAATTTGGACGACAATACAGTCCGCATTCTGTCTCCTAGTTCTCCTCGATGGCTGAGTGAACTATGTTTGAACTGGGAGGCATTTACATCCACACTGAAAGAACTAGTACCATTTTTACAAGTATGTTATTGAACAAAGTGATACACTTGTTCTTATTATAATGCATGTCCTTCTATAGTATCCTAAGATATGTTTTCCAATACAAGACACACTAATAAAAGGTCCTTTAACATTTGGTATGTAATCAGGAATCAACCAAAAATTGGGGCTTCTTGGCTGCTAATGAATGAAAGGCTGTATTCAGCAAGCACCAAACATGATAGTTGTTTAGTAGGAAGGAAGAAAGCATTTCAATGTCATTTAAATTAACACATACACACACACAAAGTTAGCTAGCACTTTAGTCATCCAAACGTTGAAGTTCCCAATAAACCCTTAGGGATCACTGACATCTACTAATCCATTGTATCCATGCAGCTCAGTGGTGTTAACATTAGAGGCTAAATTAAATTGAACATCATAGTTCCACTAAGAAACACTTTTTTTCTTTAATGAAATGTAACAATAAGTTAGTAGTAAACATAGGTTAGGTTTGGTTTAATCACTATTTCTAAACTTGCTTTACTTTTTTATTCTAAATGGCTAGCACAAACTCCATGCTTCTCTAATAAGGCACACAAATGGAATTGTTATGTTGTGTTTTTGCTGCAGACGGCTGCTTACTTATGGTCCACTATGGTGACTCTGCTGTCTGGTATCCCCAACACGGCACAGCTGTCGAGAAGTTCTTGTTTACGTTGAGCTCCTTGACTGTAGTAGTTTCCTGTGTAAGATATGGATGAAAAAATTAGGCAACAAATGTATCATAATCTGTAATAACGAAAAGCTGTGAGTAAATGAATTGATCATGTCACTTTGAAATATTTTCAATTATACATTCGAACACCAGTTCATTTCGATCTAAATACAGTGCTGCACATTAAGCATTAAATTGTGTTTTAATAGTGTCTACAAGCAATGCCACCTTATGGAAATTGAGTGGGTTGGGTGACATACACCAAAGACAATCAGCACCAACGTGGTTAAGAATTTCGAAATGAAAGATAGGCCTAGTTGCTGTTAATAATAGGCTACCCATGATTTTCATATGTTAACTGATTGGCTTTGCCCTCCTTTCTCTGACTCTCACATTTTACATAAAATGCAACAGCTTTTGGCTTTAGGGACGTTTTTCCCGAAATCAACTGGAAAAAAGCACGTCTGGCTTTGTTAACTTTTGCAATATCAGTAAAGACAAGAGTCACACGTACAACAGCAAAAACCCTCCCAAATTCTAATACTGAGCCATATGGTGTGGACACAACGTAGTGAATCAGAAATAGAAATGGTTGCATTGGTCATTTGAACATGTGTCAAAAAATTAATTAAGGGCTTTATCAAAACAGCACTTCGCTGCATCAAACTTAAAAGTGAAGGGGGAGATGCAGACATTGTAACTTTATAATTATGTATTGATCGGTGACTGACAAAGCTGCTTTAGAAGAGCTGCTATTTCCCTTTGTTTTGAAGACCATTTTAGATGTGTTCTATTAACACAAAACCATAATTAATTTTCGGTAACTTTACGTTGACTTATGGACATTATTAATGAAAACAATAGTGTTCTGTGAAGGTACCTTGAGACAAACAAAGCAAATGAACGCTGGCATTTAGCTGCACGAGCCGAATAATCGTTGGCGCGAAGAACAAACATTCGTCATCCGGGTGCGCGCTCACGATTAGAGCCCTGACGTCAGCGCCGTGTAGCTCTCCGCTGCTTGAGATGTTCATTACATGTTTCAACGACTCCTCCAATGTCCGCCGGTGTCGATAGTAAATGCATTTTATCCAAACCAGATAGAGGAAAACCAAGAAGACAATCAGGTAAACACTCATTATTTTGAACGGTACCGTAAACAATCCGTGTAAAGACAAAAGTCCGAATGCACATTGGTTCCACTTCTTAAAACAAAATATTTGCAGCCTGTCTGGTAAATATAACGGTTCCCATCCCTCACTGAATCCAATAAGAACTGCAAATAAGTCCAACAAAGCAGTAGCTGCCAAGTGTTAGCCCCACAATAGTGTGTGTACTCACTTGGAGTCACTGTCGCTTTCTGGGTTCACTGGAGTTCAAATCCACTTATTGGGAGATCAACGACGTAAATACGACACATGTGACATTTTTAGCGTATTTGAAAAGCTTGGACCTGGAAATGGACGGGAATGTTGAGAAATCAGTGACATTTGTTTTTTTGAAAAGTGAAAATCGCAAACATCAGGAACATTACTGTGTCGGAGGGGACTATTTAGCTGTCACACTGTATTATCTTCGCAGGTACATAAAAACCCATGTTGAACAGTTTAAGTATTTATCACAATAGTGACACAGTATTCAAATACTTTGTAAACATTTAAATTATATATTTTCCTTTTTACACACACACAATTGTTGAAATACAACAATAGCCCGTGAATTCAACCGCGTAGAGGACAATTTATTTTACCCTGTCAGGACGTCGACCGACAAATGCGGCGCAGCCTTCAGTCTGCCTAGTCGTCCACAGCTCACAACCCGCGGATTTACAATCAACGATTGACTCATAATTCTGCCCAGGGAAACCTTTTTCCCCATCGGTATATTTTTTAAATATGAGGTGAGTACAAATAGCCAACACGCAGCAGAGCAAAACGTCTAATTAGCACGCTATTTAAGCGCCCCGGTCTACGTTGAAAATCTGCCTTGCAAGATGGCGACGCAGTTGACTATTCAAAGGTGAAATACAGGATAAGTTAGCTAGCTGACGACAACAACAACATCTTAAATGTCGCGTTATCACACCGAAGTGTCAACGTAGAACACACCTTAAAGTTGATATTCGTTATTGTGCGTGTTTTGGGTGCATTTCCGGAAAAGCTATCTGTTGTGGAAGTACACCCATCCCCCAAGATAAGCTACAAATCCAATTGCGTGTATATGGCAGTAGAGTGTTAAAAGGACAACAACAACACAACGTAGCAGTATTCCCCTTGCTAGGCTGTGCAGGAGCACGCCTGCACATTTCACCATGGCTCATAGGTTATCACCAGAGACTATTGTAGTCCTAGTGCTTTCTAAAATGAACTTTACTGAGAACTTCACCGTGCAACGCTGACTAAAACGGTGTCATTTTTCTAACCCGAAACGGCACGCCTCTTCTCTTGAAATGTATCTAACTTCGTGGGGAAACGCTACAGTATTGCAAACAGTGGACATGAGAACGACAGAGAAAGGGAAACATCCAGGAACAATTGTACTGAAGAAGCCCCAGTTTCTTTGATCGACATTCATGCTCTATGCTAGATTACAGAGATGGCACACACAGTTATATCTGTTTCTGATAGCATATTAACATCATCTGGCTCTCAGTTGCTTACATTATTTCAAAACATTCAGGGATGTAATGTTGCTAGTAAGAGAGGATGCTGCGACACAGGCTTGAAACCGGAAGCTCTGTTTTTTTCCCTCTTTTTTCATTGGGAACAGAGGATCAACTATTTTATCTGTTAAACTGTAGATATTCAAAGGAGAAGGAGGACATTTCTTGAAAGCAGTAACAGCGCAATGATTGTTGTTACCTGCTCGATATATCATCAGCCATAATGGTGACTATTTTCTCACCAGCTAACAGTGCGATTACGTTTCCTATTTTTTTTATGACGAATTTGATTACATTCAGCAATGTTATCAATTTCAGTAGATGGGGCAATTATATCAAATGATTAAGTTTAGTAGAATGACACAGAGAGGTGTCTGTCATATTATGAGGCAGCTGTATAGTTCTCTTTTGCTTTTAGTTGTTTATTTGCCCCCTCCTGTTTTAAAAATTCACATTCTTCCTCTTAAATTTGACAATTTTGCTTTGACCTCAGCTGTTTCTGGCCCAAAGCCAAGTGGTGCTGCTGCAAATGAGCCTGAGCCTGCTATCATGCATTTAAAGCCGGTTTCATGTAGAGCTGCAACGATTAATCGACGAATCGATTATTAATCGATTATTAAAATAATCGACAACTATTTTGATAATCGATTAATCGTTTTGAGTAATTTTTATATAAAACATTTCCAAATTCTCTGATTTCAGCTTCTCAAATGTGAAAATGTTCTGGTTTCTTTAATCCCATTATGACAGTAAACTGAAATATCTGTGTGTTTTGGACATAACAATACATTTGAGGACGTCAACATGGGCTTTGGAAAATTGATCAACATTTTTCACCATTTTCTGATATTTTACGGACCAAAACACTAATCGATTAATCAAAAAAATAATCGTCAGATTAATCGATTATCAAAATAATCGTTAGTTGCAGCCCTAGTTTCATAACCTGTCTGATTTTTGCTTTGTGTAGAAGACACATGGGACATTACAACCTTTGGTACTGTGTTTGTAGGTTTGCAAAGAAAGGTGTAATAAAAAGTTCTGTAATTTGAAATTGTGAAAATATTAACAGCTGTTCAGTTTGTGGTCAACATGTACCAGGCAGCACATTCTGGCTGGTTAGCTTTTGTTTTTACAAGTCACTTTGTCAAGACTCTCCTGATATTTTTAGGATAAATTCTAAAATTGTGAAAGTGATTACTATGACTCGCCAAATTCTGCGGCCTGCGGATTGAGGAAAAAAATATATACAAAAACAGCTTCCCACCCTGGTTATGCCGGCACAGTTCCAACCCTGAAGTACGCATCATAATGTCTTGGCGTGGTGGCCAAGCTGTAAATCTCACAGACCTCGAATGAAAATAATAAAGCCAGCAGAGCACAGAGTCATGTGGATCCCTTTTGAAAAAAGACAAAAAGAGCAAAACAAATTTAGTAACGTGTTTGTACTAAACTAATACGCAGCAGACCCCTTTCCTGTTTATGTGCCCCATCACTAAATCAGATAAAATTCAAAATCTATGTGTGTTGCAACATACTGGAATATATGTACTGTGTAAGTTTTCTTTATTTTGAGAACATGCTTTGGATCAAAAAAAGTGTCACGACTCACGATGCATCCTGGCTCCATTTCACTAACATGTTTGTTTCAATGCAGCTGGTGGATTGCTTAGGTAACTTGGATAAAGCTAAAAAAAAACAATGAGATGTAATGAAGTAATGGCATCGTTTGTGAGTGGAAAGTTAAAGCTACGCCGATCATGGCTCATATTAGGGCTGCAACTAACGATTATTTTGATAATCGATTAATCTGTCGATTATTTTCTCGATTAATCGATTAGTGTTTTGGCCCGTAAAATGTCAGAAAATGGTGAAAAATGTTGATCAATTTCCCAAAGCATGTATTTTTATGTCCAAAACACAAAGATATTTCAGTTTACTGTCATAATAGGATTAAAGAAACCAGAAAATATTCACATTTGAGAAGCTGAAATCAGAGAATTTGGATTTTTTTTTATTAAAAAATGACTTGAAACGATTATCAAAATAGTTGTCGATAATTTTAACAATCGATTCGTCGATTAATCGTTGCAGCTCTAGCTCATATGATTGCTGGCATGACCTGTCAGGCTAGAGATGACAGCACCTTTTTAACACAGCTGCTGCTCAGCTGATTAATTACAATGTGAGGACTATAGCAACTCAAACATATTACACACCCTTTCAGTGCCTTTTTAAATAAACCACAGTTTATTCATTCTGAATAGCTTTGCTATAATGATCTCAATGTCTAAAATCTAAAACCTTCTGTTTTCTCTTCCTGTCTCGGTACAGGTGGTTTGTGTCTCCGAACATGGTCTAGCTAAAAGCTGTCACCCGTCAAGCAGCAGCAGCAGCCCGCTAGCACTGAGCCAGGATGTCCAGTAGCTCTGGATACCCCCCCACCCAGGGGAGCTTCAGCAACGAGCAGGGCCGCTACCCATCACACTCTGTCCAGTACTCCTTCAGTGGCACACGCCACCAACAGGTAAAACCTTCCTTCTGCACTGTTGTATTCTTGCTAACATTTAGTGTTTGTCGTTGTCATCATTTTTCCAGCACTCTCCAATGCTGTTGGCTTTGATGGGCAGACCTGATCCTGAGGCATTGGATGTTAATGTGAAAATACTCTTCTGAATATTAAAAACACTACATTTATTTATGAGAGAGGTTTATCTGTTGTTTAGCTCATTAAAGGTGGAGTCAGCAATTCTGAAGGATGCTTGTTGTCAAAATCCCCTTTTGTCAAAATCAGTGCATATCTCCTCACAATATGCTACATGTCCATACTCTGTGCGCGGAAAAATGAATCTGATGTTTTTTACTTTCACTTTGGTGAAAAGTTAAAGAGGCAGGCTAGCATTTGAAATAAGGTGTTTGCTTTGGTTTTTCAGTTGGCGTGAAGAGCGATGACAAAGTAAAACATTCTTTATATATACTTTGTTTTAAATCTTTGAACATGCAGTGGGGCTTTCTCTGTAGAAGTTCAGAGGTTATAAAAGGCATTCCAGCTGCAGGTACCACCGTGTGTCTGCTGACCTCTGTGCAAATGATTTGCAACGTCATACTGAAAATGATTCAGTAGTGTTGAATGGCTGCTGCAGTTGCTTGTTCATTTGACCATCTTTGAATATTGGATAATGCTTATACTTCTAAGAAGTGTACATTCACAGAAAACTGTCTGGGGTACATTTCTGGGCATTTGGATTGTTTGCACTAAATCCAGGGAAAACTGGAGTTTGGCAATGTTTTCTTAAGCTGCATTTGTTTGTTCGGGTTTGTTTGGAGGTCACACTGTCTGTACCGATAACGTTTATGTGTTCTCATTACCCAAACACTTTTTTTGAGTATTTAAACAAGGGTTCAATCAAGTTTCTGGCATCAACTTAAAAATGTTTTCTGTTTGTGTGATAGGAAGTTGTGCCTCTGCTTTCACCGACTTCATTGTGGAATGAATGATGCACTGACTGATGAGGTTTTTGAATCAGGGGGGAAGTCTTGCCCTACTTCCGGGACATCCCTTGTTCCACGCTGTCCTTGTACATTTATGTTTTTTTTTCTATCCTGCTGCTAAGCTTAGGAATTATATTGTGGTTTTCTGTTCTCATTATAAACTACATCTTGGAGTCAGTTCAGTTCTGGAGTCAGTTCAGTTCTTGAAAAAATGGCGGTGGAGTGGAAGGACGTGCTTGAGTGAGCTCTGCACTCGGGCCTGTCTGTCTAAATATATTGAACTAAAAAGGCATGCAAATAATTAATTGAAAAGGATATCAGACCCCGAAAGCTGCAGGTGTGTTTGTGTTTTTGAAACTCTGCGCTGCGTGAAAAATTTGACCGCGAGCAGAACAATAGAAAACACAATGGAGACTATTCTCCGCGCAATCGAGTACAGCAAGCAGGAGGTTCTGTCAAACATCCAAGCACTGGACAAAAAGGTGAACCAGCTGGACACCTCTATGAGCAACTTGGCAGAACAAAATATTGAAATGCAGCAAAAGATTAGTAAAGCCGAAGATGACGTAGCAGATGCGCTCAAACGCATTCACGCTCTGGAGAAAATCACCGCCTCGCTACAATCCAAGGTGGACTATATGGAAAACAAAAGCAGGCAGTCAAATCTGTTGGTCGTTGGCATTCCGGAGGGTTCCGAAGATACGAATACTACAACTTCCCTGCGACGCCTGATCCCGGAACTACTCGGGAAGGAAAACTTCACAGAGCCACCTTGCATGGAGCGGAGCCACCGGCTCGGTGTGCGCAACAGGACCGACACATCTAAGCGACCTCGGCCGATCATTGTGAAGTTCCTTAACTACCAGGATAAGATGAAGATCCTTCGGCTGGCACGTGAGAAAAGAGAGCTCCGGTTCAAAGATAACAGAGTTCACTTTTTCCCCGACTTCAGCGAAGCAGTGCAATCCAAGCGCAGGGCGTTCCAGCCGGTGAAACAGAGACTCCAGAAACTGAGAATACGGTATGCTATGATCTTCCCAGCGATATTATCTATTGAGCATAATGGTATTCAATCGAGGTTTCATTCACCAGAAGAGGCAGACATCTACGTAAATAGAATACAGGTCAGTGAACCTGCCTCACCTATGGACTGACAGGGTCATATCGGTGTGTATTATTAGACCCCCGTGCGCACCAATGATAAAGTGATCTCTTGAATATTGTTGTCATTCAATGTTGTCAGAAGTGAAGGAGAGGGGGGAAAACTCACTGAGGGGTGAAAAGTGAAAAAAACAAGCAAATACACACGTGAAATAATAGCACTTAGTGCTGACGGATGTTTTTTTTTTTTCTTTTTTTTCTCCTTTTTTCTCTCCTCCCTTCCCCAGTTAACATAACATAACAGATTAACTCTTGAATTAGGTCCTAACTAAATTATATTAACTGATGATTTGCTTTTGCTTTATCAAGATGGTAAGGATTATACTAGAGACAAGGTCTGTTTTTCTTTTCTTTTTATTTGTATTTTGAAAAACAGCAGTTCTTGCTTGAATTATGTCGCTAATTAAAATAATTGACAGACATGGGCTCCTTCCTGCAGTGGTTAGGGTATGGCTGGGCACAGCACATGTCCTTTGGACTTGGTCTGGGCCTTTTGCTGTTGGGGTGGGAGGAGTTGGGTTATGTGTTTCATGTATTGTGAAGTCAGTCAGTGCGTTTCCACGGCACAACTAGATTGGATTAAGACATATCGAACAAGACACTCGAACGGACCGTGTCACTTGTCTGAGTATACATGGCCTTTCAGAAATCGGATAAATGTCCGATGCATGGCTGTCTCCACTATGCTAGGTGGCGCTGTAGCCCTTTCAACCATGCTTTCAACAAGTGGTTTTAGAGCCACGTCCGGTTCCCTTCCGTCAATAACCCACGGTGTAGCCTATCACGCGCAGGCACACAAGCACAGAACGAGAAGTCCGATATGCGATGTCCGATCCCTGTATACATGCAGAGAGAAAGCCGACAATGAACGAATTATCTAGGTGTTCTTATCCGACTTCTCTTGTCCGTTATTGTGCCGATTTGTGTCCGAAGTAGATCGGATAAAGGTGTTTACATGCAGTTTAAAACTCCTGTTGAGGTCTTATTCGTTTAGTTACCCGATTATGAGTCTGCATGTAAACGCACTGAGTGTTTCATTTTGTTTTTGTTTTTTCTATGTTGTAAATGAGCTAGGTTTATTCATGTTTGTTATCAACAGAGCAGTGCCTTGTACATTACTTTATATTATATGGTGGAATATAAGCCTCAGTAAAATATATAAAATGTAATCCCTCATGTCATTCAATAATTCCATTTTAAATTGTTCCTGGAACATCAAAGGATGCAAACACCCCATTACAAAGGAGCAAAATCTTGTCTTATTTGAAAAAAGAGAATGTAGCTATTGGACTGCTACAGGAGACACATCTAACAAAGGCTGAACACTCAAAACTAAAGAGAAATTGGGTTGGGCAAGTATTTTCTGCCTCATATAACAGCAAAAGTAGGGGAGTTGCTATTTTAATTAATAAGGACCTTCCACTAAAAGTTGAGCATTGTGAATCTGATCCAGATGGTTGCTTTGTGTTTCTATATGGCTTTCTATATGGCGAAATGATAAGCATTTTAAATGTTTATGCTGCACCAAATATCCATTGGGATCTATTTACTAAATTAACTTCATTGCTTGTACAATATAGTGCCCCTAATGTTATTATTGGTGGTGACTGGAATTGTGTGTTAGATGGGAAATTAGATAAGCATCCTAGCAATCTATCAACCATTCCAACCCGTAGACAAAAAGCTATCCGTCAAATGTTAGATGAAGTTGGTCTGATAGATGCTTGGCGTCTGCTGAATCCAGACAGTAAAGATTATACATTTTACTCCAATCCCCACAAGTCTTACTCTAGAATTGACTTTTTTCTTGTTCCACAATCCTCTATAGAACAAATTGAAAAATTTAATATTGGATCTATTCATATATCAGACCATGCTCCAGTCTTTTTGGGTATGCACATTTCATATAATCAATTAAACAGATACAGCTGGAAGTGTAACAGGTGTATACTATCCGACCCAGTTTTTTGTTCCATGGCTCAAAAATAATTAGAAATGTTTATCCAGGAGAATGATAATGAATACACAAATCCCTCAAACGTATGGGAAACAACTAAGGCTTATTTAAGGGGTATTATTATATCATATTGTTCAGCTAAAAAGAAAAATAAGTTGAAAGAACAGAAACGCCTTGAGTTGGAATTACAAAAAGCTGAATCTGAACATAAACACAATGGCTGCAATGCAAACTGGCACAAAGTTATAAGAACTAGAATGGCCCTAAACACACTTCTATCTCAGAATGCAGAAAAGGGTTTATTTAGACAAAAACACAAGATATACGAATATGCTAATAGATCAGGGAAGTATTTAGCTAATCTTATAAGTAACAAATCATCAAACAAATCTATTGATAAAATTAAGGCTAAACATGGGAAGCTGCATTATACAAATTTTGAAATTGCTAATGTATTTAATTAATTTTTTTCATCTCTGTATACATCAAAACCAGTGGGCATGGATGATAAAATGAATGTTTTTTTTCAACGTATAACACTTCCTAAGGTATCTGATGAAGAATAGGATTAAATGTGATATGGATATATCTTGTATGGAGGTTGAGGAGGTGATAGGAACCTTAGCATCTGGAAAGGCTTGTGGACCAGATGGTCTTCCTCCAGAGATTTATAAAACTTTTAAAGGTAGTCTCTCGCCCCTAATTACTAAAATGCTTAAACACTCTTTGTCAATCAAAACGCTTCCTCAATCATTACAATTGGCTATAATTAATATGATACTAAAAGAAAACAAAGACCCAGAATATCCCGAATCCTATAGACCAATAAGTATTCAAAACACAGACTGTAAAATTTTAGCTAAACTTCTTGCCACTAGGATTAATCATATTATACCAAAAATTGTGGGACATGACCAGACTGGCTTTGTCCAAAACAGGCAATCATATTCAAACATTAGGAGATTACTAGGCATTCTACAGTATGCTAAAATTCAGAAACGTAATGCATTAGTGGTATCATTAGATGCCGAAAAAGCATTTGATCATATTGAGTGGGATTATTTGTTTAAAACTTTAAAGGAGTATGCTTTCGGAGATGGGTTTACTGAATGGGTTAAGTCGTTATATTCTGCACCACAAGCATCAGTATTATGGGGGTAATTTCTTCTCCTTTCTCTATAAGTAAAGGTACCAAACAAGGATGCCCTTTATCTCCTTTATTATTTGCATTAGCAATGGAACCTTTGGCGGAGATGATTAGATCTAGCTCCTCAGTTGCTGGTATTCAAACTAAAAAACAAATACACAAGATCTCACTGTATGCAGATGATGTTCTTTTATTTCTGAACAATCCCATATCCTCTGTCTCAGCTGTTGTCCAGATAATAAATGAGTTTGGGGTGTTCTCTGGCTATAAAGTCAACTAAGGAAAATCATTAGCTTTACCACTAGGGAACTTGACCTGTTCTGACTTATCGGGTTACATTCCTTTTCAGTTGTCCCCTAATGGGTTTAGATACTTGGGAATTAATGTCTGTTGTAATTTTGATGATATGGTAAAAATGAATTTAGACCCAGTGGTGAATGAAATTCGAAAAAATCTTCAAAGATGGAGCCCTTTGTTAATATCATTGCTTGGCAGAGTTGCCATCATTAAGATGAATGTCTTACCCAGACTATTATATCCATTGCAGATGCTACCCAATTATATTCCAGTTAAGTTTTTTAAATCACTACATAGTTTGATAAGTAAATTTGTATGGAAGGGCAATCGCCCAAGATTTAAATTGGAGAAACTGCAGTTACCAAGGGACAAAGGGGGGTTAGCACTGCCAAATATAATGTATTATCATTGGGCCTCACAAATAAGATATATTACTGAATGGTTAAATAATGATGCTAGTTCCACATTTCTGGATTAGGAAAATATTGGATGTGAACCTGTACTGTCGGATATGCCCTTTATAAATAATGCAATTTCACTACAGGGAATAAAAGATAATTTTATTGTTCGAAATACCCTTAAAACATGGAATCAAGTACGTTGACACTTTGGGATTAAAAATCAACTCTCTATTCTGGCGCCTATCGTTTGCAATCCTGATTTTGAATTGTCATGTTTAGATGTGGGTTTTAAAACATTGAATGATGCTGGTATCTTTCGAATACAAGATCTCTTCTCAGATGGGACTTTAGAATCTTTCTCTCAACTCAGGACTGAATTCGATCTCCCTCAAACACAATTTTTCCGTTATTTACAGTTTAGGAGCTATATCCATTCTATATCAACATATATGAGTGGCTTGAATATCAATCCGCTTGAAAAGACGCTATTAAAGGCCTCTTCTCTAAATAAGAAAGTTTTAAGTTATATTTACTCTCAAATGTTTGTCAACATCCCTATGATTAATAGTAAAATTTCCTGGGGTGAAGATTTTGGATTCCATCTGGATGAGGGGATGTGGAAGAAGATCTTGTTGAATGCAAAGAAAATTACTTGTTCTAATAAATCCTGTGAGACTGACTCAATATAAGATTATCCACAGACTGCATGTTACCCCTGTTATTCGATGTAAATATGACCCTATGTGCTCATCATTATGTGTGAAATGTAAAAGTAGTTCTGGCACTTATGGACATCTAATGTGGTCATGTCCAAAAGTATCAAGTTTCTGGCTATCGGTCAAAAAAGAGATTAAGAAAATTTTTAAGTTTGATATTCCACTAAACCCATATCATTTTGTTTTGGGACTGGATGCAAATTGTGAGCGTAGATACAGGTACATTCTTATAGTGGCTTTGTATGCTGCACGCCTCACAATACTACATAAATGGTTAGATGAAGATCCTCCTAATATTGCAATGTGGTATGAAAAATGTATGTCCATCTTGCCATTGGAGAGACTGTCACATGTGGTGCGAAATACGCTTGATGTATTTGTAGGAGAATGGTCCCCATTGGAATTGTACCTGGGGGAGGAATGGTCTAGAGTGATGTGTATAGGGGTATGCATTTGAGGAGAGACTGGAGAGCCACACGAGATATTTGATTTGGCACTGCATCTACATGTTATATTTTAGTTTATGTTATTTTTATTTTATTTCTTTTTGTGACTGTCTGTTTGTGTCTTGTGGTCTACATGTCTGTGTCACTTTGTGGTTCCTTGTGTTGTCTCACATAAATAAATAAAGTAAAGCGCTGAGGTGCGCACTAATGCGCAAAAAAAAAAAAAAAAAACTACATCTTCTCTAGTACTTGCTCATAACTGGGGGAACCTTGTTATTTTGACAGAATGGAATAAGCACAGTTCATTCATTAATTTTGAATATGTAGAAATTAGACGGCCAAATGCCGACGTTGTGTCTATGTCTTTTACTCAGCGCTGCAGTGTTTGACTGGTTAAAATGCCCACTAAGTTCATTTAGGAATTCTGCCTTTTATTAGATTTAGTACAGCAGAGCTTACAGGAAATGAGCTGGGGGGGATGGGGTTGACATGCAGCGAACGTCCCTGGCTGGACTGGAACTGTGGTCGTTGAAATGAAATGGTCACCCAGGAACTACACTGGGCACTGGTTATGTTTTGACCTGCTACACCAGCAATGTCTGTGTTGGGCAGTTGCTGTTTGGAGCAACAGGAGGAGCAACATTGTCTGGTTTGTTCAGTGCAAAGAAGGAGTTCACTTTTTGCAGTTTTCCGAGTTTTGTGAATGTCTTCTTTTGTGGCACAAATGAACACAGACCCCCAGAACTGTGGAGCTGATTTACCACAAACATACACAAACAACCCACCTCTTATTGATAATAATGGCAGACGTGTAGCCTTGTGGCTTCCCGCTACATGCTGCTGTTCCCCGGTTACATGCCCACTGCCCAGTATATCAAGCGGACGCCACTTTAGGCGGCTTTTAACAGCACCCATAGCCCACTGCATAGTCAGCATAGGCACTTTGGAGAGGAAAAAAAGAGTTGACGGAAAAAATTACGCTTCTGTTCACTGTTCCAGTGTAGACAGCCGTATTGATTAAAATGGGAGCATATCTGTTGCGTCATATGGCTGTGTAGAAAGAACCTCGGGGCCCTTCTGTAAGTGCTTTTGTTATAGTTATGTGGTCACAATACAATACATGTCCATTGCTCTACAACAGAGATTCCCAAAGTGTGGCAGCAGCCAGGGTGCGTGAGCTGCTGCTAGGGGTGCGCGAGATGAAAAATGTAATGGCGGTCTGATCATTACACAATCCATATTGGTCCGAGTATAAGAGGGTTTTATTTTCGCGGAAATAGGTGGTAAAAAGTCGGGTCGTGTTTTCCAAGTTGTGTTTATTTTCTTTTTTTAATCAGGTGGAACACTGGCTGTGCTCTCAGAAGCGGCCGGGCGTTTGTGCGCTTGGAGAGAGAACACTTTGTGTGTAGAGAAAAAAGAGGCACGGGACATCGACAAAGCCGATTCAACGCCTCAAATCATTATGTTGCCAGTCAACGTGTCAGAGGCAGGAATCGGCAGAGCGATCGACTGTGGCTTTTTAGCTGCTGCAGTTGTGCTGAGGAGAGATTGCCAACTGCGCTGTCCTTTTACGCACCAGCACTGCTGCTGCAATGTTCAGATTTCCTCATTTGCATCAAAGCTCTAATGGTTTTAAGAATGAGACGCTTTATTTAAACGCTGTCCATGTGATGGTGGTGATTGTCACTTTGTGAGCTGTAAACTGAAACCAACGGAGATCTCGGAGGGCTTCCCCTCGACAACGTTAAGTGCCCCGGTTATCATTTCAGCCTTAAACCATGGCGTTGATAGCTTTCGTTTCAGCAATAGGCTATGTGATTAACTATGAGCATTAAATAAATGCTGCGTCTCAGATGCCGAGGACAGCAGCGAGGATGACCCGCTATGCACGACCGAACCAGAGTATAGGAGAGATGACAGCGAGAGCGATCACAGCGGGGCAGAGGAATTTGCGTGTGAAGAATAGTCTGTAGTGAACACATCAGAGTTCGGTCTATTTGCACTATCCTACTGTTTATTTGCAATGAAGAAAAGTGTTTTTTTCAATGCGTTTTTATTTTCGTACATTATTTAAATAAATAAAATGTATTGAGTTGAGTTTTGAAAAACGGGGGGTTCGTCTTATAATCGGGGTTGTCTTATACTCGGACCAATACGGTACAGTGTTTTTTCTCCACACAATAAAGACGTGTAAATAAACATTTCCTTTGTAAAATTTAGAATCAAAAACTTGAATTTGAATTAATAAATAAATGGAGGCTATTCAAAATGAAGCGAAGTTATCTTCTTCTACGCATATGCGCACCTAGTTTGTGGCCTCTACATTCATTCTCGCAATTTATTTAAAATTACTGGCGTTCTAATTTTATTTCCATAACCTGTGTTATGATGACAGGGTTGTTTGCTCCACGGTCATTTAAACTTGCTGCAATTGTTGCTCAACGTGACTCAAAATATTAGGCTCTAATATTTTCCCCATTTTATCTGCTTTCTGCCCCTTGTTGTGATCGTGATTATTTTATCATGTGTGTTCTGGTCATTTGAGCATGATTAAGCATGCCACCTTTAATATGGCTATAAAAAAGCTTGTTGCATTTTCTTTTATGTGTGGGGGTGCGTCAACCTGGTTGGGACATAGAAGGGGGTGCGCGGCTAAAAAGTTTGGGAACCGCTGCTCTACAACTAGTCCCCCTCACTTTTTCAATTGGCCATGACCTAGATCAGATTGCGTCATAAAGGTGTTTGTGGTGATTGCTTCTCTCCTTCAGGATTTCAATGTCCAAGACTATCGGGCATCGCACATGCAAGATCCACAGGGTCGGAGGAGACCGTCTCTACTGTCTGAATTCCACCCTGGAACGGAAAGGTAAGATCTTCACTTCAAAATGTCTAAACCTCCTACCTTTTAATCCCACAGATAATAACTCCGTCCTCATATGTGCCATTCAGATGATGAGGTTTTAATTTTGTAATATTAACGTCTGTATTGTAGAGTCGTTTTTCCTTTTACACATCTAGACAAAGCGGATCTAGCTTCAGGTACGTCTGTTCATTTCTTGTTTACCTCTGTTGTTCAGGCCTCCAGAGAGACGCCATGGTTACGAACAGCAGTATCACTCCATCACAGGCCAGCCCGAGCATGAGGCTCTTGATTCTAAGCGCCCCCGGATGGAGACTGTCTCTGAGGCCCACATCACCCGCCCCCCTCCTACATCTGGGGGTATTGTCCTGCCCATGTCCCACACAGTACAGGACAGTCTACGAGCCAATATGGATTCTAAAAAGGTGGGCCCTGTTTGTTTTCGTTTATTAAGTACTGTTAGGCCTTATTGTTTCCAAGGCAACCTAGCTTTACAGCATTACTACGCCATGACTGATGCTTGAAAATAGTAGACACTTTCTTAGTTTTTTTCCTTACTGAGTTAGTTGGGTGGCACTTCAAATACGCCATGGTTTACAGTCCCTATTAACCTTACTTGCCCTCTCTTTTATAATGAAAAAGAGATTCTAACTTCTTGCTGTTACATATAACGTCAGTATATATTTATCCTGTACTATTTTGAAATAGATCTGGTCACCAGCAAGTGGAATATGATAACGTGAAATCGTTCAGTTTGGTAAGGATAGATTTTCAGAAGCTCAATTAACCTTTTTTTTTTTTTTTCCCAGGATTCTCCGTACAATGTCAAAGTGGAGTCCCACTCCTCAGGAGGTCATGCACTACACATGAGCGAGGATCAGGATGCCTCTCCTTCCAAACTATCCAAGGAGGAGCTGATCCAGAGTATGGACCGTGTGGACAGGGAAATTGCTAAAGTGGAGCAGCAGATTTTCAAGCTGAAGAAAAAGCAGGTTGGTTTACCTATTTGTTTGTGTACAATGGATGCCGTGTGAAAGTAAATAGCTTGTATTCTTAACCAATTACCCATGAAACACTACTACTATAACACAAACATTGTTATTGGGAATAAATTTACTTACACACTAGAATAATCGTCGAAGACCGAAACGTCTGATTTGATGTGACATGTTGTTGTCACTTCAGTGATAACCCTTTTCCACCAAAAATCCGATTTAAGGCTCCATTCCAGTCTTTTAGTTGATTTTCTTTAGCGTGTCTCTTGTTTTAAGGGATTTTTTTTGTTATCAGGTAGTATGGTGTCCTACTTATTTACTGTCTAGCTTCTTGACCTATTTCCTTGTTTTTAATGAGCTGTACTCCAAGTCAAATTCTTGTGTACTCCTGTACATTAGTTGAATACAGTTCTGATTGTGTTGGCGAGGAGGCTCCTGCCAAACCCTGTGAGCAGTCATAATCAGTGCACAGTTCATGGTTGAGCTTCATTTGCATCAATAGTTTTTGACAGGCTAGCATTTCACCTGGGCTATAAGATGCTTTTGCAGATCTATGTTTTGACACGTTTGTGCCCATCATCTACTGAATGTATTTTCACAATGAGGCGCTCTCAAACATTGAATTTAAAGGCTTATATTTTATCAGCTCATCTTCCTATCTGGATCACGTTTGTTTTTTAATCTTGTGGCTGTTTTTTTCCCTGCCATCTCTTCTGGAATTCCGTCTCATTAGATAGGAATGTAAGCCGAGCTTTACCGAGGGAGAACATTTCTGCTATTTAGTCTGCAATTTCCCAAAATTTTCAGGGATTTATTTGTTTATTTGGGGTATTTAAGGAACCACTCTCTCGTCCCTGTAGCCTGCTAGTTTATATAACCTTTAACCTGTAAACATTGACCTACCAAATATTCACCGGCTCAGCTTCTCTGTCTTTATCATCAGCAGCATTGGCCTCAATAGCACAAACCTTCAATTCTGCTGAAAATAAGTTCTACCTGAACGAGCTTGTGGACAATAATCAGATGATGTCTGCTCAGGCGTCAGAAGCTGCAACCACATCAACACATTGTAGATACATATGTATGTGTTGTTTTCCAGGATTTTCTCATGTAACATCAACATCATTGTTTTTTTTAGTGATGTGTAGAAGATGAAACCCCCCCCCCCCCTATATTGTACTGTGTACCTTGTGTTGTTTCTCATGTGCTATTGGTCAAAATGGGTGTGTGTGTGTGTGTGTCTCTTAGCAACAACTGGAGGAGGAAGCAGCGAAGCCCGTGGAGCCAGAAAAGCCAGTGACCCCTCCCCCAGTGGAGCACAAGCACCGCAGCATAGTCCAGATCATCTATGATGAGAACAGGGTTAGTCATCTGCTGCAAGACTGCAACACACACACACACTGACAAAAAGCATTAGGTCACTCTGTTTGTGTCCTCAGCAATATAAGCTTTTTTCTGTCATCTCTCTCTCTGTGCATCCTCAAAGCTAGAAGATGTGAGTTTTGTTTTTCCACTGGCCCCTTGTTAACCTGCTTAAATGTGGAGTCGGCGATTCTGGAGAATGCTTGTTGTCAAAATCCATTTTCAGTCAAAATCAGTGAATATCGCCTCACTATGCCGTTACATGTGAGTACTGTGTGCGCGCTGAAAAAATATCCAGTTTAAATACACAGCCTAGGCTCTGTAAATGGGCATGATGCTAGCTACATTGGGCCCTCTTTGTTTACAAACACATTGTTTACATACCAGTCTACAGAGCCTAGGCTATGTAAGAAAGTAACCATGTTTTACCGCTGTGTTTTAATCGTGTATGAAGGCCTCATTATCTGTATTTCAGCTGAGTGTGTGTGTGTGTGTGTGTCACGGCGGTTCATGTCTGTCAGACAATGTGGTGGTATGAGAGTTCTGAGACACGCCTTCCTTCTCTGTCAACCATTAACCCTTTAGGCTGTAAAGCTGCTCCCACACTGTGCACAGTCTGCCAGCTGTGGTTTGATTGTGGTGTCAGCCTGTAGATGTAAGCCTACGAGAGGGGAAAATCAAGTTATACTGAATCATGACTCTGTCGATCTTTCAATAAGCAGACATCCTGTACTGGTCCGGGAATACTGTGGTAGCCAACCTTTCTAATTAGGCTTTATGCTTTTTCCCCGAGCGAAGCTGCTCACTTTTCACATTCATCAATTGCATAAGCTCATACCTCAAGAGCAAGTGTTTCTAAAAATGAACAAGCATTTGAAGCTTCTAGTTCCAAGCCGTACCCACTTCAAAATGTAGAATGCATATTATATTTCAATGAGCATAACCCACAAAAGGAAGTCATTTCAGGTGACAATATTTAGATTTTTTTCAAGTGCGCTCAAATTGGAGTTTCTCTTTTCTCTCTGTGGACCTTCTAATTAACCATATGTCCTCTTGTTTTCTTTTTCTAGAAAAAAGCTGAAGAGGCCCATAAAGTACTGGAAGGTTTTGGACCTAAGGTTGAGCTGGTATGTGATTCAGTGGTTAAGACTATTCTCCATGCTTATCTCAATATCAAGTTAGAAATTACTGCTTGCTGAATTAGCTAATGAATAATCCACTACCTGTTCCTGTTCCCTTCTTAGCCCCTGTACAATCAGCCATCGGACACAAAAGTCTACCATGACAACATCAAGACGTGAGTATCTACACGTGTTCCACAGATTCACTTCATAAACATGTCTGCCTTTTTTATTATTATTATTTTTTTGTTATTTTATTTAAATCAGGGACCATGTGCAAAATACATTCACTCAAACAATGAGAAGAGATGCTTAGTGCCAGATTTAGCTTTGAGCTCATTTCCATCTTTAGTCCCCTGGGAGGTGAACAGAAACAACAACAACAACAAACATACAGACACACCTATCATCTCTACTACAAAGTGACCAACAACATCGAGGCACCGCACAGACATGCAGTATGTACACGAACATTGCAGCAGACATGAGTCTGACCACACTAACGGGAGAGTCTGAGGAAAGTGATGGACATAATGCTGAGCTCGGCAAGATAAACCCAGCTGATAATACGTTGTAATATGATCGCTGACTCCCCTTATCGAGTTTGCCCTACTGACACCGAGGAGAGTGATTTGAGAAAGGAAATGAAACAACGCAGTGGTAGCGTCTGCGTCAGGTGTACTTTAAGGGCTGTGTTGCTAGGGTTGAAGGCCAGGCTGTCTAGGACCAAAGCCTTATCAGTGTGTACCGAGAGAGAGCAGCCCATCTGGCTCAGTCGCTTTTTTTTTTTATCAGGACAGAGACCACCACTGTGTGAATCTGCTGCACAGGGCCACGCTCCCAGGGTCAGCTCGCTCACTATTCTTTCCCCACAGCCACCATCTTGTGTAAACAGAAGGGTTCCCAGTATTTTTATTTTTTTTTACCTGACACAGTAAATATAAACAATGATAAGTCCATTCGGTGGCAATTTTTCTTAGGAATTTTTTTCTGTTTTGCAACTTCGTATTTTTTCTGGTGAATCCACAATACATATGCTAATGAACATACTCCAACAACATTTCACTGAATAAAATGCTTTTCTCTTTTAGGAACCAAGTCATGAGGAAGAAGCTGATTTTGTTTTTCAAGAGGAGGAATCATGCTCGTAAACAAAGGGTATGTATCTCTGCTGTTAGGATAAGCATGGTTCCAGGTATTCCGTGCTCAGACAGGACACAACCTTAGTAATAATATTGAATGTTTATTTATATAGTTCCTATAATAAGATTTTTTTTTATAAGTAGGTAGGTCCTTATATATGTGGCGTTAAGTTAAGTGATGACAATGTTATTAGTTTTGTGCTAGTGTTTGACAAATGAGAGTTTTGACCTGATGGTCAAGTAAAGGGATCACCAAAGCTATTATAAGTAATCTAGGGAGGGACTTAAATTACTGAACCAAATTCCAGTCGTTGAGATATTTTAGTGCCAACCAAAGTGGACCGACTGACCGACAATTCCTTTCAGCACGCCACGTTGTTAGCATGGCTAATAAAAATAATACACTGACTGTATTCACAGAACAGGAAACGCCTTGGTTTCCCCTGTTTGTTGAAAAGTATTGTGCAGCACATGAATTGCTTTTATATGAAGCATGATAATAAATATTTATACATCAAAGGACAGATCTGAGAACTTCGCTGGCCAAACTGTCTCTCATCAGTTACCGGTAATTTAAATATTTGAGAATCACCCCATGTAGAAAGACTTGGTTTTTTATTTGTAAAACAATGGCTCAGTGAGTCCCACCGCTCGCTAGCTTGTCCCCCTGTTAGGATCAGACAGACCTCATGGACTGTGAACAATGGCAGAGTGCACATGGCCTCTTGCCAAGAGGAAGGTGAGTTGTTTGTCGCTCACTGCAGGGAGTGGAACCGAGGCTGTATTGTCTTCCCAATGCAAAAGCCTTTCCACTAAACGCTTTAACTCTTACACATCTGAATATTAATAAAATGTCTTTTTATGTGTTATTTTTACTTAGCAGACTAAATGTCAATGAATGTAAATGCATACACATGCAGTACATGATTTGATCAGTAAGCTTCTGTAACAATATTGCAACAGCAGTTTCTATGGCAACATCAAAGGAGTTGCATTAGAGCAAACTGCGCCTGGGTCAGGAGGACACTGAATTAAGACGGCGTGAAAGACAGACACAAACCCATAACAAACACAGCCAGCAACAACATCCTCCTCCATCAACTCTGAGTTCATATTAAGTTGCTGCAGCTTCTCTGTAGATGTGTTCACAATTGTTTTCTTGTTCTCTTCAGAGGTTGACTGCCACACCGATTCGTCAGAGGTGTCTATAAAATAAATTAAACAAGAACTGATATATTCCAACAGACTTTTTTTTTTTTTTTTTTTTTTAAAGATATTTTTTGGGCATTTTATGCTTTATTTGATAGTGCAGAGAGGGGAGTGACATGCAGAGAACGACCGCGGGTGGGAATCGAACCCGGGTCTGCTGCTGGGCCCGGCCCGGGAGGGGGACGCCTTACCAACGGAGCTAAAGGCGGCCCCATATTCCAACAGACTTAAGGAATAAAAGATGTCAGCTGAGCTTTTTCAGGAAACTGCATGAGGTCTTTTTTAAGACAGATGGATGGATTGATAACCTTTATTTTGACACAGGAAAAAAAAACAATTGAAAGTGCGGCTTTTGTTTACAATGGTGCCCTGTGTATACATAAACAAGGACATTTTACAATGTCTTAAAAAGGATGAACGTTTAAAATAGGCTTTTATTTTATTCAACATATACTGGGTAACTTCAATACCGATATCAATACCATTTTCTATTTAGTATCACAGTGAGGGGTTTAAGAATACAATAGGTGCAGGTGACAGATTTTATTAAGGAATATTATTATATCAGCTCTCATGATATCTAATATATATTGCTTGTGGATATTCAGGTGATTTAGGCTCTTACTGTATTGATGAATGCCCACTCCTGTTATACCATTTTCCATGCTGTGTGTGTGTGTACAACAGGAGCAGAACATCTGCCAGCGCTATGACCAGCTGATGGAAGCCTGGGAGAAGAAGGTGGATCGAGTGGAGAACAACCCCAGACGCAAAGCCAAGGACTCGCGGACCCGGGAGTACTACGAGAGGCAATTCCCAGAGATCCGCAAACAGAGAGAGCAGCAGGAGCGCTTCCAGAGGTGAACGTCTTAACCTGTGTGACTGTGTTACATCGTCACTTTGAACTGGTGTTGAGGTAACCATGTGCGTAAGGCTGTGGCTGGTGATTGGTTCAGAAGCACAGTTTTCCTCTTCTGTTCCATTGTGCATATTGGCTTGGACAGGTTGGACTTCTTCCTCTTGCAATTATTTCAATTTCAATGATTTATTCAGCACACTGTATGTTATTTGTGATAATTGTTATTCTGAAACATTCAACACAACCTTACCATTCGTCAGACACACGCATACTCGCTTAAACAAGAAATCCCTTTTTTAATGTTGATCACGGTTCCAGTTTATTTTTGTTTTCGGAGGAGCGATGTTCTTTCCTGCGTCGTCTCTCGGGGTGGTAGTAATGTTAACATAAAAGCACACGCTTGAATGAAGATGGATAAGACATGGACTTTAACTTGCTTTCATGCCATAATCTGCCACAACGCCTCTTAGCACGCAGTGGACTCGAGTAGATCCTGAAATCCTCCTTTGGACTGGCTGTCTGGGTGGGAGACAGAGTTAGGGTCTGTTGTCTGATTTGTCCCCGTGCTGATACTTTGTGCTTCCATTGAAATCTCCAAAGTAAGAGTTTGCATGTCAGCACTGTTTGTTCAGACTGCTAGACCGTGAAGGAGGAATCAAGTAATTGGTCAGCCAGACTCTTTTATCCATTAATAACGGCTTTAATAATTCTGTTAGCAGAGCTATGAAAAGTTCCAAAACATGTCTCCTGTCACTCGTATCCACATTTTGACTCTGTTTTTGGTTGGAAAACTGAATAAGTCATGAGAGCTTGGAAAAGTTATTTCCTCTGAGAAGAACGGAATGTAACTGATATTGTCTGTTTTTCCGCAGGGTTGGACAAAGAGGAACGGGCCTCTCTGCAACAATAGCAAGAAGCGAGCATGAGATTTCGGAAATCATCGATGGCCTTTCTGAGCAGGAGGTGGGTACTGGCGGGATCACCCTTTTTAAATAGTAAACTACATACCTAGGTGACAGAAGCTCAAATGGAAGTGACATAGTATGTCATTTCAGTCATGTCGCATCTTGATTACATATAATTAACATACAGTATAAGGGCGCTTCTTCCGCTGCACTTTTTAAACCAAAAGCGCTCCGAACTTTTTTTTTTTTTTTTAAAGATATTTTTGGGCATTTTTATGCTTTATTGATAGTGCAGAGAGACAGAGGTGAAATGGGGCAGAGAGGGGAGTGACATGCAGAGAACGACCGCGAGTGGGAATCGAACCCGGGTCTGCTGCTGGGCCCGGCCCGGGAGGGGGACGCCTTGCCAACTGAGCTAAAGGCGCCCCCACGCTCCGAACTTTTGCTTTAAAATAGGCGTGCTGCCAGCTCGTCCTACCATAGAGAATGCATTGCAGACTGGCAATCCGCCTTGAAAAAGCACGTTTGGTGGACAATGCTCTCAAGGCATCAAAAAGGCATGGAGCAGATTTCCATAGACTGAGAGGTGGTTTAATGAACAAGTGACTTATTAACTGTCGCCACTGTCATTGTCTATGTTCTACAGAACAATGAGAAACAGATGAGGCAGATGTCTGTCATTCCTCCAATGATGTACGACGTTGAGCAGAGGAGAGTCCGGTTCATCAACATGAACGGCCTGATGGACGACCCCATGAAGGTGTACAAAGCCCGGCAGTTCATGAATGTCTGGACGGAACACGAAAAGGACATCTTTAAGGAGAAGTGAGTTGTTGTTGTTGTTGTTTTATTGTCAGCACAAGATCTGTGGCTCACGGGTTTGTCCCAGTGAGTCTGTTGTACGGATGTGTTTTATTGACCTTAATGCAACCTCACACTTATATTATTGGCTTTGGTGTGTGTGAATAATGATCACTATCTCTCTCCAGGTTTGTCCAACACCCGAAGAACTTTGGCCTGATTGCCTCCTATCTGGAGAGAAAGGTAAAGCACTGTTTGTATTTTCCCATTTCTTTTTGGATCAGGCTATTTTTTGGGAAAATATGGCAGAATGATATGTTATCGATATCTTTCGGGCGTTCCACTTCAAGTCACATTTAATATTTCAGACCTCCCGAAACAGAAACACAGATTTGATTGGAATTCAAGCCCATTCAGCTAAACTTTTTAGAGTAGAATATTACATTTTGATGTTGTTATTTTTTGGAATGAAATAAAATAAAAGCTATTTAAGGCTTGAATATGTTTCCCAGTGTCATGATATTATGCCATTTCTTGTTTCAGTGTGTCGCTGACTGTGTCCTTTACTACTACTTGACCAAGAAGAACCACAACTACAAGACGCTAGTGAGGCGAAACTATGGAAGACGGAGGGGAAGGAACCAGGTAAACATGAGACTCTATTGAATATCTGTTTACAGTTTTTTTCCATCTGCGGTTGACATTTTGCGGTCTCTGTTTCTTCTTTGGACTTGCTTGTTTGTCCATTCTCCCGAACATACATCAGCATTATGTGATATAATACATTCTTCACCAGATAAAGTCAAATATAGATTAAATGGAGCAAAAGATTATAGCATTTATTTAAACTAGAAATTATCAAATTTGCCCATATGAAATTTGACAGGTCTCAGCTGCCAGTTTGCAGCTGACACCTGTGCCCTGCTGGGTTTAAAATATCCTGAAATGGACACACTTTATGGAGGATAAACTAGCAGGAATGTCGTCTCTCCTTTCTAATCTATTAAACAATTGTATTGTCTGCTGGGTAAGGGCCTCTATTGTGATGATATACCATCAGCCTTCTTTCAATAGATTTTTGAGTTTTGTCTGTTAAATAAGATCGTAAAACAATGCATCGATAGACAGAAAATTATTTGAAAAATGTAGTCATGGTTTAAGCATTTCTTTTGGTCTCCAGCCAGAATTCTAAACATTCAGTGGTTCCAGGGCTCTAGACAAACTTTTTCACTATTAGCACTTGTGCTGTCGTCGCACAAGCATATGCTTTGGTCGCAGTGTGTTTGAACCTTAAGAAGAAAAATAATAAACAGTAAACAAGTCATCATTCCATATTTATTTATTTTTTAAATATAGAAGAAGCTGGATTCATTGTAAGACGTCTTTGTCTACTTGAGCTTATTACTATACATGCTGCGTTTGGCTCCACAATGATTTAATTGTCACAGTATCAAGAGATATATAACTGGAGCCTTGTGGCCTTTGTAGATGAGGAAGAGATCGCTATGAAGATCTTTTTTTTTTGTTGTGCACAGATTTAAGGGCTTTATACAATTATTATACATATGATTTACATAAAAATGTCTAGCCAAAATCCAGTACAAAAAGATGCTCCTTCTCACAACCCGACGTTGGCTGACATTAAATAATGATTAAGCTCATTCTGGTGGATGTTTTCTCCCTGCTTGGCTTTCCCCTACTTCACTGATGCCACAGTCCTTGTACAGGACATTCTGTCTCCGTGTCGAGTGCCTCTACTGTACAACACAGTGGGTTGATTGTGGACAGTTCTTTGCATAGTTGAGAGGCTGCGAGAGTTCACGATAACATCTTGAACACAAAGACGATTCGTCTTACTTAACCAATTTACTGGTACTATTTCTTCATTGGTGATCACATTTAGTTGCCTTTTTTATTTGGTTGATTATATGGACCCACCAGGAGTTGAGAAAGAACTTGTGACAAGTAAGTGGGGAAGAATGTCTTTCTGTAATGGCAGCTTGTAAGCGCTTGGTAGCTGATTAAAGAAAACTATCTTTGTATTGGCACATAAAAAGTACTATTTTTTTCAATAGGCTGTTAATATAATATAAAATAGGTGTAAGATTGTCTCTAGAATTGTCTTGTTATTCAGGTCAGATACTCAAAACAGCTCTGCTGCTTTTTCCAAAGCGTCCTGTGGTTGTTGAGAATGTTGTGCCGTTTGGAGTAGGGCACACCAGGATGTAGTGGATTTCCAAGCTACTGGTGTGACCTAACAACTGCAGTTTGAGAGAGTGGAGTGATTCATTAGAGAGGGGAGGAAGCGGACAAGAGTGAGCACAAGCAAGAGCACTGGAATGTTAGCCAAAGTGAGTGAAACTAAGTGAAAAAAAAAAACTCTCCGAGACAGCACTGGCAGCGTATCCGCTGAGTGTGTGCTGTTCTTTTTTTCATTTTCCATTTCCTCTTTCTTCTGAGAGAGCGTGAGAGAGGGGGAGAGAGAGAGAGCCACCCCTCTCTGAAATAGCTGAGTTGGTACAGCCCGGCCATCTGACAGGCCCAAAAAACTCACTGTGCTGCTGTGAGTGCCAATCAAAGAGGAGTGCTCGACGAGGATTACCTTGAGTGACCCTGCATAGCTTAGTGCGTGCATGTGAGATGGACAATTCTTTGGGCGGCTTAAGCGGCCTGATGACACGCTTTCCTGGAATATGTGCGGCCGTGCCGTGGCCCGGCAGCCCTTCTAAGGAGCTCTGCTATGGTGGGGGTACTGGAGGGTAAACTACCATTTGCAACACCAGTAAGCTGTAGCTCACACCAGAGCAAACGGGTTTTTATGACCAGCAAATGAGCTTGCAGGTATGTCACTATAGCGTTGAAACCGTTCAACAGTTTTTGCTTTTCGGTTGATTCCCTGCTCACTCACTTGCTTTTCAGTGTCCTGTATCTGCTCAGTTTGTGTCTGTGTCGTACTTGCTGTTGCTCTGTTGCTGAGGCAGTTCACTTTTTAGCCTACATATTTACTTGAGGCTTGAAGCCAGTCAAAGTCGGCTATTTTGGGGCAGTTTTTCTAGGACGTGCAGACATGGTTTTAATTCAACTGTCATATGAATTAGTATGTACATATGAATTAGTGCTATGGGATAGAAAGTTTGGTTAAGGAAAATGTATGGTTTTTCTTGCCACATTTTATAGTGCAGAGGGGCCTCTGAAACGATGAAAGATAAACATGTCTTTGATCAAATGTGCTTCAGACATTGAAATATATCTCCCCCAAGTTAAGCTGAGTCTTGAGAACTGTAACCTAAACAAACATTTGGACTACATCCATTTGGCACATGCAGTACATGCGCTTGTGGAAGCCCACACAGGCTCCACCCCCTGCTTTGTGTGCAGCCACTTCATTGGTTATTTTCACATTGACCACCTGGTTGTGTGTGATGATGGTCCTCTTACTCATCTGGCTCTGCTCTAACAAAAACATAGCATCTTTATACATCAGAAAGCAGCTCTATGCATTCAAGATCTTTACAATACGTTTTCCACAGTACAGGAGACATTTCTATATCTTTGTTTATGCAGTAGTCTCTTTATATGCATGTCTATTTAACACAAGCTACAATGGGCTCCTGTAGTTCATAATGACTGTTTATTAGTATGTAATATTTATCTACACTACAACTGATGGAGGGGCAGTATCTCAGTGATCATTAGAGAAGCACCAATACACTAGTTTTAATTCTGATCCGATTCTGATATCTGTGTTTTGGATATCGGTCGATACCATAATTATTATACATTTCTTTGTTGGTGGTGATGTTATGTGTAAGGTTAGGAAGGCTTAAACAACACAGCTATTCTAATTTAAAAGAGCAACACATATACACAGATGCATATAGGTTTATCAACAACTTTGAACATCAGAACGCAACTTTTGTATTGCTAATTCTAATATTAATGTGTGCTATATCACATAGCTATGGTCTTAACATTTTAATTGATTTCATAGTTAAAATAATTAAGAGTTCTAAAAATAGAAAAAAAATCTGATTTTTAAATCTGACTTTTCAGTCCGATATCTGATACGTAGATTGCAGCCATATCGGAACCGATATTGTATTGGATCTGCCCCATCCCTAGTATTTTATGTCATATATTTCTTGTTGCTGTAACTTTGGCATTTAAATGAGAAAAAGAGCAATCTTTTTTTGCGGGCAGTTCATAAAGTTGTGGTAATGTTAGTTACCTAAACTTTTGGAGTTTGGCTCAGAAGATGCAATTGCATCATACTTTAGAGAAGTTATAAGTTCTTAGAATTGTCAATATTTACAATTTCATTTCTTTGTAAGTGGGACAAATTGATGAGCTCTAAAGCAGAAGTCCAGTCCAGTAAGCCACTAACCATGAATGAAAAGGTCAATCTTTTCATCTGTTCATTAGCCATGTTCAGAGAACCAAAAATGAATGTGTTGAAAGAGTTGATTGAGATGATGCCAACATAGTTTCCATGCAGCAAAAAATCAAACGTGACCTTAGGTTTAATGTTATGTGTTTTATGAAAAGAACTGGGTTACAGCTGCTATATATTTTTTTGTTGAACTGAAAAGGGCACACAAAACTCTGGAGCATGTTTGTGGTAAAATGCCAGAATGGAAAATCACTTTTATGATCAAAAGAGTGAGTATTGTAGCAGTGGTCATTGCAACATTTTACCAGTTGAAAGTAGAAAAAATAACTGCAGTTTGGTGGATTTGTTTTTGTTGGAAAAGCTGCAATGTCTTTTAGCTAGTGAGTTAATATTCTTGTTGTGAAAGTGAAATAAAGCTTCTAGAATACAGTAGATCGATTATCTTGGCAACGTATTGTGACTTTCTCCTGGATACAGCATAACACATTTAAGGTTGAGCAAATGTGTACTTTTTTTTCTTTGCAGATTTGCACATCACTGTTCTTTGCTATGCAGCTCCATTAGGGCACAGTGTTCTCAAACTGGCATTGAAGCTTATGAAGCATTTCCTGGTATGTAGTAGCACTAGTAATGAGGAGAGCGCTTAGTAACCAAGGAAACTGGCTGATTCCCCTTTGTGTTTATTTCTTTTTGACAGAAAATAGTTTTACATGGTTGCTCTGGAATACATGTTACCCTCCGCTGGTTAAAGCATTTGATCCAATATGAATGTAAGCTATATACCCTGGAGATACATGTTAGTTTACATGTATTTCCTATGCTTTTGTATATAATTCCGATATTAGAATGTGTCAATTGACATCATTTCCAAGTGCTGATGTCACTGGATGATGTGGCAATAACCGTCATGAATTGCAATAACAGATGTGACGCACAGTACCAATTTAGTAGACTTTTAATTGCTTATTGCTGCAGTGAAATAGCTCCAAGCAAGAGTGAGAGATTCTTCTGGTAGCCTGAGTTCTGTGGTAGGAAAGGGAAGATTGACTTGTGGCTCTGTCATTTCCTAAATCAAACAGCACTTGTGAATCAGCAAAAGAGGGGAGAAATTAAAACTCTCCAAATATTCAGGCCAGGTCAGGAAAGAGCTTCATTAGAAAAAAAAGAAGAACCGCAGAACCACAGGGCCTCATTGACTCTGGGAGAACATCTCTGTGGAGGCTCTTTTTACGCAGTGTGGGAGAAGAGGCAGGAATGCCACAGGCTCTCCGACCACCTCCAAAGCAAACACCAACGTGCCCTGACGTGACCAGAACAGCATCTCACCCAAGGACATGTACAGGGAGAATAACACACTGGCCTAAACACACTGCTCTCTCCTGTAAAAAGGTTGCAGAACTGTGGAGTGCCAAACACGTGCTTTTCAGACTCCTGCAGGCAGGAAATGAGTCGGGGGTTTAAGTCCAAATACAAGTTTTTAAGTGGTCCACTCTGAATCCAGCAACATGCAATTCTTTGCTTGGATTTTGCAGGGCTTTCTTTTAAAGAAATGCACACTGCAGATGCATTATTACAATGTAATGTAAAACCACTACGATTAGTATATTGCATGCATTACAATATAACATAAGCCGCGTTTCCACCGCAGGAACTAGTTCCCGGAGCTACGAACCTTTGCAGGGACTATGTGTGTTTCCATCGCAGGAACTAGAGTCTAAACTGTAGTTCCAGGAACCTTTCTTACCCCAGAAAAAGATCCTGCTCGCAAAGGGTCAGGAACCTTTGAGGTGGGGCTGCAATGCTGAAGATGTCTGATTGGTGGAGTTGCCTGCTCAAAGTTATTCACCCGCGATGTTCAAATCTCAGTGTAGCGAGCGTCTTATTTCCTGGTTTGAATTTAATCCATTTGCGACCGTTTGAGATGTAATAAAAAGCTATCAGCAACAGCAAAACATGAGCGTCCTCCGTACTATTGGCCGGGCCACACATCATGCATCTGCTGCGCTTGTGTTGTGTAGTGTACTTTTACTCCTTCTCTATACGCCATCAGCCTGATATGCAACTCCCCGAGACTTCAGACCCTGGTGGGGGGACACACAATCAGTGTTCCAGGAACTCCAAGTTCCTGGTAGTTTTGGTGGAAACGCGGGAACTAGGAACCTTTGCAGAAACTATGTGTGTTTCCACCGCAGGAACCAGGGTCTAAACCATAGTTCCTGGAACCTTTCTTACCCCAGGAAAAGATCCTGCTTGGGGGGTTGGACACTTCAGCTCAGTAGTCTCGCTTCTAATTCTATTTTACTGTCAGATGGCCGCATTTCTCCGCTAAAATTTACAGAGAAATAATCTGTCCGGTGCCCGTGTTTGACTAGAGCAGCCACACAGCGCACCTCGCCAGCGCCACTGATCAGCTCACCAGTATTCTTTTTTTCACCTTTTACTGCCTCTCCATATGTCATCAGCCTGATATGCATCACCTCCCCGGGACAACAACGGGCCACAGGAACCTTTAGGTTCCTGGAACCTTGAGTTCCTGGAACCTTAAGCTCCTGGGACTTTTGGGGAAACGCGGCTATAGACTATTGCAAATAGCATATAAATAAATATGGGTGTACACACTTTTGAGATCCTGTAGACGGCACCATCATATCTAGAAAATACTGGCAAGACCCATGATCTGCATTGAAGAGTGAATGTAAAAGTATCTTGTAAGCAACAGTCTTGAAATAAGCAGCCAACAGTGATGGCATCAACCATGAATCATATTTTTTAGTGTTGCTTAAAAAATTATTTAAAGGTGGAGGTGGATTTATGTCAGAATCACTATTTGTTAAAATCAGTGGATATCTCCTCGATCCACTACCTGTCCATACTGTGCTGAAATAATACTGCAGTTAATACTTAGCCTAGGCTCTGTATAGGGGCATGCTGCTAGCTAAGGTGGGCCCTCTTTGTTTAGTGAGGAGATATTCACTGATTTTGACAACAATCTTTCTCCTGACTCCCCCTTTTTAGGCGATGTGAATCAAAGGCTAAAAGAAAACTACATGGGATGCTATATCTAATGCTGGGCTTACACTAGAGGACTTTTAAAAGACTTTGAAAAGACTGAAGACTGAAACCCTCTTACATCTAAAGACAATCAACTCACACCTGAAGACAACTAGTCATTAGTTTTCAGTCACAGAGTGAGATTTTGAAAAGACAGGGGGTCTCATATTGCAAGACTACAACTAGATTCCTTTTGAGATTAATATTATTTCCGCAAACGCGATTGTGATTATTTAATTAAAAACAAGTTAATTCAATATTCCGAGTGGGGGACTTCCTTTAGTTATTTGACCAGCTTTATTTGCTGATCTCATCCCCCAATAACTTTAACTCCTAACCCTGTATTTGACGGTAGAGTGTTCAGGTTGCGCGGCTGTAAGCCTGGGTCTCCACTGAGGCTTCTATGAAAAAGTATCCGAAATAAGTGCCTCACCAGGCGGACACAGGTCGCGACTAATGCCGCTCCTCCTATGTCGTGCTTGGTGCATGCAAGAGTGTGACAGTGTTTACGTAATTTCGCTTGAGCCAACCCCCTAAGACTAGCGATAATATCAGACATGTTTGATAATGTCGGAACGTGAAGACGGGAAGAAGACTGTCTGAAATCGGGTCAGAAGACCACCATACACCAAACGACTGAGATTACATGCGCGCGCCACAACTCTAGCACGACTCCCGTTATTTCATTCCGACATCGGAAGATTGTCTGCGACTGTCAAAAATGGCGTGAAAAGTCGTGTAGTGTAAGCCCAGCATAAGTTCACAAATACTGTTGAATAGATCTGTGCTAAAAGGCAAAACTCATCTTTTTATTGGTCTTAATTTGTCTCTGGTTGGAGCTGGCTTGATCAGCTACAAGTTGTTAACTCTTTGGAGCAGAACCACGTTGTTGTAAAATAGACAGTCGGCCATAACCCCCTTCTTCTTTCTTTTTTCGTCGTACTCGTCTTCCCACTCTTTGTCTCCATATCATTTGCCCTTACCATTGAAACACATTCCTTGGCCCCATCTGGTACCAGCATGGGATGTTTGGCTTGGCATAGCCAGACTTGTTCCAGCACAGCGCTTTCATGGAACAGGCAGGAGGAAGCATTCTGTGGTTACCGCGCCAGCAGTGATGATAAAGAATGTTGCTCCGTCCTCAATCACTCTGTCAGACCTGTTTTTAAATTCACTTCTGAATGATGTTTTCAACTCTGTTCTTGTTGTCAGTGTCCGTCTGAACTCAAACTCTTCCCCACTTTTATTTTGAAATACTTCTAAGGACTGGCTTATTTTTCCGCAATAGACTTCATTATCTGTTGCATTGTGATATGAAGTTTATAATGAGCGCATGCTCAGGCCCGTTTCTCTGATTTACTGAGACAAATGAGGCATGAGAAATGGCCACACTCCAGATTTCTGCATTTACTAATTAAAGCAGACGGATCAGTGAACAGTATCTGCAGTGTAATTTAGTCTTTTATGTTTATTCAGATGCTGGAAAATGTGAAGATAATCAAAGTCCTTCATAGCCTTAAACCTTTACCTTCAGTCTTTATATAGGTCATATTGGTGGTGTTGAGGAAATCATGTTGCCTGAAAATAGTTTGTCTAATACCCAGTTGGCAGCATACATTTATGCCATCATCTGCCTCCCGGTCTGCCTGTTAGCAAACTGAATATTTAAGCATACAAGGCCCATCTTCAGTTGTACAGTTTTAGCTGGTGCTCTGGGCTTTCAGGGCGAATGCAGGCTCTGCTATACCATTAGAAGTTGTCTATTGCTTGAAAGCATCCTGGAAAACTGGAGCAGGAAGTGTGTTAAAATGTCAGGAGGGCTGTAGTTATGGGTAAAGCTATGACACAGGTATAAATAAGACATGGGTTGGTGGTACAGTCTGTATCATAAAAAAGATTTCCGACTGGTAGATGGATGCATAGGATATGGCCCTTTTCAGAGGAAAAAAAACTCAGAAATGAATGCTTTTGGTTGCCGTTTTAATGACACTTTTAAATGTTTTATATTAATCTGAATCAACATTTGCAAATCTAAATATGTTTAACTAGTCCACACGTTGACTTTTTTCTTAAATATGTCAAGTAGAGACATCTTAATATGCTCCCCTTGTGTTTCGTCCTCAGCAAATAACACGTCCCTCACAGGAAGAAAAGTCCGACGACAAAAACGAAGAGGAGAAATCCGAGAAGTCTGAGAAAAAAGAGGAAGAGGAAAAGAAGGACGAGGAGGAGAAAGATGAAAAGGAGGATTCTCGGTGAGTTGTGAATAGTTGCTTGTTGTGGCGTCGCTCTTGTCCGTTAGGCCCCCCCCCGCAGGTAAAACCTCCCTTTAACTTGATGCCAGTCTTTGGACCGCACACTGGCACTTGTGGGGAAAAGCTTTGTTAGTTATGTGTTATATTGTATTTCAGTGCTTAAAGTCAATTAAGGCTGTCATTAATGCACCTTGAGTTCTTTTAAAGCCACTACGAGTAACATGGCACGTTGGCGTCCCCTTTGGACAAAAGCGGTAGTATTTTTACGACGCCCGCTGTCGCAAAGCTGTTTTCTAGCTCGTGCCAGGTGCGCGAGTGTGAACTGAGAAGGGAGCAATATAGTGCATGTCCGTTTGTTGAAAGTGTGAGGACTCTTTTCGGCTCCGTGAGAGTGGTTTTGACACTGCATCAACTAATGCCAGTCACTGCCACACACAACTGATTGCAATGAGTTGATGCAGCAGTGTCACCTAACCACTCTCTCTCTCTCACGGAGCTGAAAGATTACGTGTCCAACTCCTCACAGAAAGCGAATGAACGCAGTTAGTATGGATCACGATGAGGTAATGTGTTTATGTTGTTGTAAATAATGACTATTTCAGATAATGGTTATCTGATGATGGTGAAGCAAAGCAAACTTTGTGTTAGTACCAACCGCTCATTCATTTAGGAGTAAACACTGCAGTCTAGTTTCGCTCTCGTGAAATTGTATACACGTTGCTTGGCAACGCCCTGGTCCCGCCCGTAGCCTATTTCACTCTCCCTTTTAGCTTTTCTTCATTGCATTTTTTCTTTGATGGTTCAGCCCCGTTATCAGTCATTATGACGACAAATAACTGTCTCAAACAAAGCTCCCGCTCCCCTTCCCTCACCTGGAGGGATAGGCTTCTCAATTCACGTTGCTGCGCCACACTGAAATCTGCGACCAATACGGATATGTGACCATAGAGCCTGCACGAGCGAACCGAAAATCGGACTGGGTGTGCGACCAGACCAAAAGCAGCAATAAAATCTATTTAAAAACGTCTTTCTTTGCACTGATGGTCTCGTTTGCTGTTAAAGGTCATTTATGATTATCAGAGGAAACATGAGGCTGTTTAAAAGATATTTAAATGTTACTCGTAGCCGCTTTAATGCTCTAATTTTCAAAGACATGATGTTATGTGTTAGTCAAATAGTAAATATTTCAGCCTTAATCGTCTCATGACCCTGTGCATTTACAGTTTTGTACGTCAACAATATTCGTCCTAATGAATTAAATAGATATGACTTTGATAGGATGACTACTTTATTGACGGCACTGTTTGTGCTGATAATAAAGCAATCCTCCTTTGGACCTAACCTTTTGACATTGAATAGGAATGAACACAGGAGTGAAACAAAGCTGGCTTCACATTCAGGCGCAGATGGTGACTTTTCCTTGTGAGTTATAATCATGGGTTGTACATAATGCAATATTTTTTTTTTGCATAGTTGTCTTTATATTGTCTCAGTAATGCACACCAGAAATGATGCAGTGATGGGAGGATTTCACACACCCAGGTCTTTGATGGAGTGATGTGTGTTCATGGACTAAAGAGAACTTTAAGCTGGAGTCAGTAATTCTGGAGAGAGCTAGTTGTCAAAATCAGTGAATATCTCCTCACGGTCTGCTACCTGACCATACTGGCCCCATTTGTTTACATACCCTTTGTTTACAGAGCCTAGGCTTTGTATTGACACCATATTTATTGTTCAGCACACACACACACACACACACACACACACACACACACACACACACACACACACACACACACACACACACACACACACACACACACACACACACACACACACACACACACACACACACACACACACACAGTACACACATGTAGCAGATGGTGAGGAGATATTCACACATTTTGACAATAAGTGATTTTGACAACAAGCTTTCTCCAGAATCGCTCTCCTCCACCTTTTAAAAGGGAGGCACTAGTGTCTGCTTTGGTGCACAGGCTAACAGAGAAAGAAAGGAAAACCATGCCAAGTTGTCCAGCTCAAGTCTAGACACAATTTTAATATGCTTATCTTGTGTGTTCAGTCATGGAAGAAAAAAGAGCAGATTGCAGAAAAATTGGGGGCCTGTTATTGCTGAGTCAAAAGGGAATGGATATTTAGACGTCTCCTAAAGCTGTGTTTTCCCCTCCACTCCGAAAAAAAAAAAAAACACAGGGACATTGGCAAGGACAAAGACAAGTGTGACGGCGGGGAGGACGAGGACGGAAAGGAGCAAAACACGCCGCGTGGCAGGAAGACTGCCAACAGCCAGGGCCGCCGTAAGGGAAGGATCACCACACGCTCCATGGCCAACGAGGCAGCGTCTGTGGCGGCTGAGGAAGCACCACCTCCCCCTGCCTCCTCCTCTGAGCCCACCCTGCCAGAGCCTCCACAGCTCCCTAAGTCTGACCCAGCGCAGAAGGCCATGAAGGAGCCTGCCAAGCCCCAGACTCCAACAGCTTCTATGGATGCTAATAAAGGTGAAATCCTCCTGGAGATGCTCTCAGGGTTGATTTTTATATACTCCCCCCCCCCCCTTTCTTTTAAATTTTTATTTAAATACAACAACACGGAACCACCCTTACTGACGCAGAGTCAAGGGAAAGGGAGTTCACCAACAAAACAAAAAAAACATCACTTCAGATTAGCGATGATTAGTAACAGCGCTAGAGTATCCAAAGCTCACTCAAACTGTTTAAGCACTAGCAGCAGTGCTGGCCTTATATTTTTGGTTTGGCACTGGACGTTACACATTTTTGTAGATGGCTGTGTCACTTCTTGAATTTAGTGTGGAAGCACTCAAAGTTTCCACATATAATCCTATAATGATAATAATAATCATTAAAATGCAGTGCTGTTTCTGGTACCTGGGCAAAATACAGCCAGAACCAGCTTTTTTATTTATTTTTGTAAGTAAAATGTATTTTTGTGTTTATGAGCTTGTGTTTTTGGGACATGTCATAATGCAGTTCGTCCTGCCTTCTACATCTTTCAAAATGTTTGGACTCAGAAGCTGTTTGTTTATAGCCCGAAAGTGGACAGTTGGTTCAGCAGTTTCGGGCATTTGTTGCCAAGTGTCAGACAGACTCTGCCCTGCATTGCATTCCACTCAGCAAACTGTATGAAGTCCGTCCATCACCATGGCAATGTGCTGCTCTGGCAGAGCTGTTGTCATGGTACTCAGTCACACACTCGCACTCTTCCACCTCTCTCAAAAGCCTGTCACTCCCTCTGCGGTAGCTATCAGGTTTTCAGGTATCCAGGTCCATGTGTGTTAAATTTAATCTGTGTGATGAGTTCACTTGTTTTGTAAATATTCTGGGCTTCTCTGCCACCTGGCTCCTGTGCTGTCTGTTGAGCCTCTACCTCTCTCAGCAGTCTGACTTATGCAAAGTCTGCCCTATAATGATTAACTAACCATCTGCGGTGTGTGTCCTTCCATCCTCTCAACCCCTTTGACCTCTTGGCATTGTTCTATGTGTATCATAGGTTAACATGTCAACCCTAATCTCCCCTAGTGACTACACCTACTAGACAACGTCTGTTTGCTTGCTCCGCCGTGACCCCTGCGGTTGGTGCTTCCTAGAAATATGTGGGCTAGGTGCTAAAGGGTTGATCAGTTGGTCTTGCCCAGTTGAAACGGTGCCAGGCAATTTGAGGAAGCTGCTGATTCAGTGGGGGCCAACTGGTGGGGGTTTGATTTTTGTTGGAAGCCACTGGGGAGTGCGAGAGAGAGAGAGAAAGTGTGTGTATGTGATCATAGCTCTGATATTATTGACCACCCTAAACGGTCACAGGCAAAAACATGTGAGTTTTGCCACGGGAAAAGGAAGCCTAGTCCAGTAGACATTTGTTTAACTAAGTGTAACAGACTGTGTGGATAGGGGGACCATCTAAACAGTGGGAATTGATCTCCTCATCTTGGGAGGTGGGTTGGGTTGGTGGTAGTGGAGGGGGGCAAGCCTCCTATTAATGTCAAGGGTACATCTGCTGCTATATTAGTCCAAATGTTTACACAATCTCAGTGGGTGCCATGGAGAGTGGGTTAGAGTTCAGCCGTGCCCCCCTCCCCTCTACGCTAACCGTGCACTTCTATGAATTTTATGTGGGGGGGCACGAAGAAGGAGTGTGTAACTGTTGTACGTGTAATGTGTGTATGCGATTTGCAGTGTCACAGTAGAAGGGGGTGGGGCTGGCTGTTCCGCTGTTTATCTGTCTATTTGTCTCCATCCAAGGCCATTTCCCAAAGAGGCAGGGCTCTCTACTCCTCCACTGTCTGGCCCTACATCAGCTGACCAAAGCCCTCCCCTTGTGGATTAGGGAGAGGAGGAGGAGGAGGGCTTGTGTTCTGGGGCTGTGGGGAAGGGGGGAGAGAAAGGGGGGAGAGTGAGCTAGAGTGAGAGTGTAAGTGAGGGAGCAGGTCTCGGCAGCCCCTGAATGTAAACAGATTATTAGATTAGTGGCCACTGGCCATGAGAAGTAGACTGCTGAAGAGACGACTGTCACTCTCTCTCTCTCTCTTTCTCTCTCTCTCTGTATGTCTCCCTCTCTCTCGTTCTTTCTGTCAGTGCTGATAGGGCTGTGTCTTTTTTCTCTGTGATTTAGCTGGTGCTGGCGAAACGGGAGAAACTTCTCGCTGGACCGAGGAGGAGATGGAGGTCGCCAAGAAAGGTAGAGTTCCGAATCTATTACTTTCTCACTTTATCTCTCTCTCTCTCTCTCGCTCGCTCTCTCTCTCTCTGGGTTGCTGTGACTCCTCTGCTTTTTTGTGATCTTTTTCTGTTATCCCCCTACCCATGTCTCTCTCTCTCTTTTCCTTTTTCTGATTAACTGATGTCGCCTCGCCCTGGCCCGTTTCTTAACATGCACACAGGAATGAATGTGCACAAGCGTTCACACAGAATACGTGTGCTCGTGCTTTACTGGAAGCTATCAGAGCCCCCATGAAGGGTTTCAGGGATTTTGTTTTTTGCTGGCTTCTCGGAAGTGATCTTTTAAGGCCATCCATGAAGCAGCAGAGCGTGACGGCTGCGGCTTCCTCCAAAGATCACTATCTATTATTCACATTCCATAACTTCATCAGATGTTCAAAAGATTTTTTTTTTTTTTTTTATCATAAAGTTATTTTGGTCTTGGAAATTCTTGGAAATGTTTGTTGCAAACTGGGCCTGGTCTCAGGCCACACCGCTGCAGTCATTAGTCAGGTCATATGCCATTCAAGTGGCATTCCATCTCCCCCTGCTTTGTTGCTGTAGGCTGACTCTCATGTGGGGTTCCCCGAGTGCCAAGACCTATAGACTGGGAGGAGTAAATAAAAGGATTAATGTGGATAAGTTAAGACTATTGGAGATTTGCTTGCCTTCTAAGAAAAAAATGTGTTGCTGCTATGATCTCCTCAGGTATTCAGACCTGTATGCTTAGATATGTCTATGGATTAGTGTACTTAAAAGGGACCTGCACGCCACAGCCTATAATAGTCATATGACACATCACGTTCAGAAATCCCTTTTTTTTTTTGCTATGCCGCTTTCACACATGGCTGCTCATGCAAGCACATTGAACACAGCTCCCCTCCAAGGCATTTGAACCTGTCGATCTGCATAAGCCTTGGCGGTAACAGTGCTAGGCTAAGACTTCCCATGCCTCTTAGTCAAATCAAAGAACAAATAACAAAGATACTGTAAGTCCAAAACATAAAATGGATAGACTGCAGGTCATTGTTAATAGCCCGGTTTGTTTGTAACAACAGCACCACAAAACGTGACCCCCATATATCCATAGAAAGGAATAACCTTTAAAACATGTCAAATCTGCCTATTCTGAATGGGAAGTGTGTTGCTATGGTAATAGTGAATGTGTTTTCTGCTGATCCAGGAAAATAGCATCAGTCTTCACAGAGCTGGCAGTGGTGTGGCAGTTTAACTTGGGATCAATTCACTTGATTGTTTCTGTCATTCTACTGCCATTTGTGGTATGACAAAATGTAACTACCGTATGGTTTTACCAACCAAGCACAAATGTATGTTAAGACGTTTAAGTTAAGGCACAGGTGTCACAACAAGTGTCTCAGCTAAGCTATGACACATTTGGGAGTGCACTTAAACAGGGAAGGTTCTTTGGATTATACTGCTGACGGTAATAGGTATGTGAGTGTTTTATGCATAGTATTTTATGCATACTTCTTTGGCTGCTCGATGAATGTGGCATAGGGATCAAATCAATGAATATGTCATATATGAGATGGTAAGTAAGTAGCTTAACTTGGTACATGCTGTCCTTTATGTGTCTACTGCCTGACATTTTTGGATTGTCTGCAAGGAACTCCAAAATAAGTGTCATTCTGGAGAGTCCCAATGCCCTCATTCTCTCATTTAACTGGAGCAGTAAGGGCCCTTTGTGTTTTGACTCTGTGGTGATTTGTCAAGCTGTCAGTATCCCTCATCACACTAGGGGGCTGGGAAGGAGGGGGAGGTCACAGGGGTTACAGGATTTAGAGGAGAGACGCCCTAATGTCAATGGTAAATGGCAGTCTTCCAGTTGACTGCAGCTTAGCAGAGTAGCCTGAGTGTTTAGTGTCACCATCAAAGCTGATTGTGTGCTCAGCTTGGTGTTAATAAGGATGGAGGAAGACAAACCAGCCATAGCAACGGGGACGAGTATAGTGTCATTTTGCAGTAATACCAAACGTTCACCCACGATAATTGTAATAGTACAGTAGCGGCATTTCATTCTAAAGGGAGATTATCAAGATTTTAGTGAGATCCCCTTCTTGAATCATAGTAATGGCACTGATACCGCTTGAAGCATTCATTTTGAAATAAGATAAATATAAGATGTCCAGTATTTCCATGTCAAATCAGGCCTGACTTAGATATAGTAACCAGCAGTTGTTTCCTGTTTAGATACAATGCATATAATTCATTTAATGTGTCTGGTATAGCATTACCTTGTATTATCATACTTTGACAAGTGACTTCTAACCTTATTAAATCTCTCTTTTTTTTTATCCTTCATCAGGCCTTGTTGAGCACGGGCGAAACTGGACGGCCATTGCCAAAATGGTGGGCACCAAAAGCGAGGCACAGTGCAAGAACTTCTACTTCAACTACAAGAGACGTCACAACCTGGACAACTTGCTCCAGCAGCATAAGCAGGTGATCTATTGGCCCTCTTACCCACCGCCACGGTCCGCCATTTAAAACATCGAGCGCAAAATGCTAACTTTGCGTCTGTTCTGTTTCCTAGGACACGCGGCGGGCTCGTGCTGATCGGTCTCAAGGTGAAGGTCTAGCCACAGCATCACCCGACGACGAGGACGAGGACAATGCAGATGACAGCGAAGGTCAGAGAGATGGATGCACAGGAGCACGCACACACACACACACACACACACACACACACACACACACACACACACACACACACACACACACACACACACACACACACACACACACGCCCAAACAATTTGTTTCTGACTTGTTTATCTGAGGTACAACCCTTTACAGTAGGCTGGGAAGGTTGTGGAGGTTCATGTGAAATTATTAAAGGTGCACTATGCTGTTTCAGGTGAGGGGCATATGTTTATATTTGCAGAGCCTGCAGTAAGTATTCAAAACATATTTTCTCTACATGTAATTCTTAGTATTGAATAATCATTTTTATCATAAACCAAAACTAAATCATTTTGGGCTACCTGGAACTAAACGGAAGATTAGAATATGTTTGTAAACAAAACTGTGCTTCCTGTTATTGTGTACAAAAGTTTAATATTAACTTTTCAGATAGCTTTCTAACTTCAAACAGTGTTCCAGGGATCCAATTTTCATGTGAGGAAAGTTTGTTTATTCAGTTACGAGAATATAGCCTAAAAAATGTCCAATTCTCTGACATAGTTAAGTTAAATAGTGCACCTTTTAAAGAGTTATGTAAAGAGCGTATGGACAGAAAGAACCTAGCAATGTCTGCAGTGCAAAGCTGGGACACCTGATCCAAAATGCAATCTGAATGGTCATGGAAGGATTTTATTAGAGTTTATGGCAATGTGCCTTTTTTTTTTGCTACTGATTGTAGTTTTAATGAGAGGGGGAAAAAAGATCAAATGGTGGAGGGGAAAAAGCAAGGAGGGGGGAGAGGTGGAGATTAAAGATATCCACTAATTCTGACTTCACGGGCGACTGTTACATAACAGTTCTTGGCTTTGAAGACTCAACGAAGCCTGCTCTTTGAACACAAGGTGCCGGTCCACTTGTTTGATCCACTGTCTGCCCTCCCCCCTCCTTGCCAGAGGTCGTTATCTTTGTAGCCATTATACGAACGAAGCCCCACTATGAAAAAGATACAGCCAATAATACATTGTCATGAATGTTGCTGAAGTAGCACCGAGTAGTGCTGTTTTTTTGTAAGACCAACATTTTGTTTGTTTTTCTAACGTCAAAGTGATTCAATATCTTGTTCTTGTTGAAAAAGTGCGGAGCGTTATATATACTTTCATAATATACAGCTGTCGGTTCACAAGATAGCAATGGCGACAGCAGCAGAGTTCACAGGGGTTTTCGGTCGTGTTTATTTGACTTCCTATTGGTCTCATGACATTGGAAAGCCAAACTGCTCTGAAGAGGTGTTGGTGGTCTGCAGCCTGTGGATCACACATTGTACACATCAGACAGGAGAGCACATAAAGCCAGAGGAGGCATTAGTACATCAGCTCCATTAAGATGTACTCACAAAGATTTGGATGTAAAGTAATCCCTTTCCCTGAATTTGGTTTGATACATATAATGCATCTTAAATTTGTTTTGCTTGGACCATACCATCTAGTCTATCATAACCATGGCAACAACTGCAGTGGTAGACAACAGAGAAAGGCAGATTTGTTTCATTTATTTTTAAACACGCAGCTTCTATCTCAAGGCTGTATGATCTTTATGACATGAACAAATGTTTTTTATCACTCATGATGAGTTTGTAAGATGAGTTTGGGGCGACTGTGGCTCAGTTGGTAGAGCGGGTCGGCTGATGATCAAAGGGTTTGAGGTTCGATCCCCGACCTGCCACCTGTGTCATAGTTGTTGTGTCCTTGGGCAAGACACTTCACCCACCTTGCCTCGTGTGAATGTCGATAGTTAACCTGCTATCGGTGTATGAATGTGTATGTGAATGGTAACGTGGGAAAGGAAAACAGGTCTCCCTTGTAAAAGAGCCTTCGGTCTCAATGGGATTTACCTGTATAAATAAAGGTATATAAAAAAAAAAAAGGCTGTTGTGCTGTATCTTTGAGACCTTGGGCTCTAATCCGGCAACATCTTAAAATAAACAAAAACACGTCATACTGTTGATTAGCAACAATTTGTGTGTGCAAAAGCAAAACGTGACAGTAGATATATCCCAGATGGGTTTGGAAAGAAATGTGTGAGGCATGAAGTGGAGTTAACTGTTTCGGTTATTACACAAAGCCTGTATAATGGTGACCATGTTTCTTGTCTCTGCAGTCTTTTGGGTTATTCAAATACACTTGCTCTTCCAAGTAAAGCTCTTCTACATTATAAATCAACCTAGTATGTATTTTGTGACATGTCTACAATAATACATGTCATTTCATTTTCATAATTAAATGTTTTTGGCCTTTTTTTAACTGGCATTGCATTTGGCTTAAAAATGGTGTTCATTGCATTGACTCATATTAATCCACTTATTCAAATTTAATTAATATTTTTGTTATGCTTGCTCAGGCGGTGACAACAGCTCTGACACGGAGAGCGCCCCCTCCCCGTCTCAGTCTGGTGAATCCAAAAGGGCAGACAGCGCCGCGGGAGAAGCTCACGGCTCCGACCAGGACAGGGGTCAGGCCAGCAACGGAAAGGCCTCGGAGCATTCCTACGGGGAACTCCGTGTCAAGGAGGAGAAGAGCCCCGAGTTTGAGACTGGATCTCAGGAAGAGAAGTCCAGGGTGGCTTCCTACTCGGGCTCGGTGCATCCCAAGATCGAACCCCAGGACGTGGACATGAAGAGCGGGGAGGTGCAGGTCAAGATGGAGCCCGAGATGAAGGAGAAGGGAGATCACAGCGACAGGCAACAGAGGGAGCTCCACTCAGACAATGACTCCAGCGCCACCTGCAGTGCTGACGAGGATGTGGAAGCAGATCCTGATAGGAGGTGTGTTCACAGAATCACAAACCATCATGTTCTCATGTTTTGTGTTCCACGATTTTGATTTTTACAAGGACATGTTCATGGTTTTGAACTTTTAAGTCTGACATTTACATTCCCCCCCCTGCAGAATATTCTCCATGGATAAGCCTCAGTTGCTCCACCCTCCAGGCTCGGTGCTGGTGTCCTCAGGCAAACAGCCCCAACCCAACATCCAGCAGCTGCAGCACCGGGCTGCTGCCATCCCACCTATGGTTAGTCACAATTTTTATTGGTCAATTTAGCCCGACACTTAGGCAGGTAGTAGGTGGAAAGCATACCACACATTTCCCATTATGAGCAATGAGATCCAATTTTACTCTCAGCCTGTTCATTTCTTTGTGGTACAGTATGCACCCAGCAGTTGCTGTGCTGACTTCAACTGTTTTATGAACCCAGAACATGTATCTGCTAGTTCACTGGTCTTGATTTAAGACTAAAATGTATAAAGTGTCACTAAAACTTGTCTTGTTTGCTTTGAAAGCAAAAGTTCCAATGTATGCAGGGGAATGCATTCCGTATTTGAAATTTGGCCAGCGCTCTCTGTGAAATTCTTCAATATTCTGACAAATTGGTCAGTGAAACAGTGACCGATATTCGCCAGTGTAAGTCATATGTGTCATTCCAACTCATCCCTCCTTTTCCCTCTTTAACCACTCCAGATGCCTGGTCCGTATGTGCCCATCAGCGGCTTTACCATGTTGCAACACCAGATCAAAGCAGTTCACGATTCGGCTCACCAAGAGGAGAAGCAGAGGCAGGATCAGGGAGACATGGATCGCAGACCCCCCTTCAACACCCGCAGTCCCACCATCATGGACAGAGATGGTAAAAGAACAAAAACTATCCTCGTTCTGTCTCCATCTCTCCTCCTTCCTGTTGTTCCTCCATCAGCCCTGTTCCCATGCCGCTGCTAGCAGTGGACTATTTATAGCTCATGCATTTCTTAGTCCCCATTAGTTTTTGTGCTGTTTCAAAAAAGGGAAACTTTTGAGTGTGATCTGCACTGTCGTATGTGGTTCAGCCTAGGCCAAGACAAAAAAAGATAGCTGAACTTGTTTTTACTTTGATGCAGACTCTGTAGTCTGCATTGATGCTTCTCTTGTAATGCTTTTGGAATGAAGAAGGGGCCACTGCGTTTTTTTTATTGTGAAATGTTTTAAAGTTGTATGACTTCTGCGTGAAAGAGAGGGACACTTGCTGCTTCTAGACAGTCAGACATAGTTCAGCCACTTAGCTTCAGACGTGACAGTGTTAAAGTCACTTGGCAGACTGCATTACGGCTTGATTTTTGCAAAGCTTTTAGCACTTTTCCGTCAGAGTGCTGTGAAGAGTAGAGCAGCTGGCAATAGGCTGCTGAGTTTTGAAACCAAGATATTCATTACATAGGTTTATGCTGGTGTGTCCAGGTGGCGGTGTTAGTTGTACAGGCCAGTGCATTCTAGGTCAGGTCAGTGCTCACTGGCATTGACTCCTTGCTTTAATAGTGGTTGTCTTCCCTTTTGCCTGTGTACTACAGGTAAGCCCTTATCCTACATGCCTTATGAAATGAAGCTGGCTATGGAGCAGGATGCCCACTCTGGTCGGCCAGGCTCTCCCTACAGACTCTCCCCCAGGGAGCTGGGCAAGGCCTCCCCCCAACCTGACCCCAATGCCTCCCGCTACAGTGTGCCACCAGGTAAAATCACACATTTTCACCTCCTCCTCCCCTCCCTTCTTGCCTCCATACCCTCCCTTGCTGATACAAACTAGCGTCTTTGAGTGACCTCCAAAAAAGCGCTATATAAATCCTATCAATTATTATTATTATTACTAGCATTGCCTGACTCCCTCTGAGGCTTTACTGTTGACAACAGAATGATACTGTATATAGTTTGGATTGAAATGTGATATACTTTATTTCAGACTCTTACATTTCATGTTAACATGGTTTGATATCCATATTTTACTTGAATTCCCTTATTGTCTCTAATTGAAGATAACGTTAGAGCAGAGGTGAACTGATGAGAACCTTTTAATCCTGGCATTAGTCAGGGTTTGGCAGTGTTTTCGGAGCACCTGTGTATTAGATCAGTCGGGCTGAATTTCTTCCGATTGCACTAGAATGCACTGGATATATTTAGCCAGTGTTTATCTGACAGGAGAACATTTTTTCAGACCTTTGCCAGAGTTGCTCTCAAGGAATATCAGTACCATGGGTCAAGTTATAAATTCTTTAGTTTTATCCTGAGAATGTGCTGTTTTCAGTGTAGTCCTCTTCATTTAAAGGTTAAGTTAATTTCCTTAGGTTCTCTCAATAAGATACAATCTTTTTGTGTGTTGTCATTGTCCTGGTTTGTGGATGAATAGCACTTTTATGATCGGGAGTATTAAACATATGTGCTCCTTAGACTATGCAGAGCCCGGATCCCTTCTCAATGGAAATGCACTGCACACTTACACAGGTCTATCACTACAGTAGGGCTTGAACAAGCATGAGCCAGATCTTTATTGTATAATCACCTAAAAATAGGTTGTAGGTTGGCTATATATTTGGTGTCTGTCCACCAGTGCACAGAGTAAACAGTAGCACACTACTTAGGGCCCACTCACACTAGTGCCGTTGGCCTGTTCCGTGCTGCAGGAAGATTCAGCACGATTCCCCCCTCCCCACTCCCCCCCGCAGGCCCGTGCTCACACTGCTTGTGGCCTGGGCACGATTGCACCTTGCCAACGTCACCGTGCGCGTTTAGGATTTGGAGCGTAGTCTACTTGTAGGCTATACGACTGTTTGTGAATATTTTCATCCGGCCACATTTGCACCATATATTCCACTTCCACATTAGAGCAACGAGAATCCTTAAGCTATTGTTTTTTTTAAATGTAGCCTTGACGTAATAGGTCGCGGTGGACAGTCTCATATTTGTGCAGCACGCATCATCAGACCATACGTATCGGATGGTTTTATACACATCGATCGCTCCATCAAATCCAAGTCAGAACTTTTTGTATGGGCAGAGATCGTTTTTTTAAGTGTCTTTATAAAGTTTCTTGTTATACCTTAGTGTAGGCTACTGTTTCCTTATCACCGGGCCGCGGAGTCCCGTTGTATGTTGTTTTGGGTGCGTCTCCATCGCCATGCGTAAAGGCAGTAGCCTATTATGACAGCTGACGGGAAGAAAAAGAAAAAAATCATCTGACGAACGTGAGTAAACACGAAAACCTTTTTGCTTTGCTCACCTATTTAGCTCTCTCCCTCTTTTATTAGCCCACACCTAGGCCTACACACACGTTAATTCTCACACATTTTATGTAGCTACAAGTCCAAGTGGTGGGCAATTCTGGTGCCGACTAGTAAGGCAGCGGGCGTTAAAGGACTAAGCGCATCCTTAATAAATTCACTTCAGGAACTCCGCCTGTGCGCTTGCTTGTGCGCTTGCTTTTGCGGGTGTCATCTCATTAGCATCTGTACTTTGGCCGTGGCCAAGGGGCTGTTCCGTGCTGGAATATGGATGGCGTGGTCACACTAGCCAAACGTTCTAGACTTTAGTATGCTAATGAGCTTTGGCACGGGGCCGTGGCCCTAGTGTGAGTGGCCCCTTAGACTCCCTAATCTTGACCTTTTGTGTGTGAATCACTGCCAGTCAGTTTGAATACTGCAGTGCATCCAACCTTTTCACTGTCATTCATTATGTGTTACTAGAGCTTTGCATTGTACATCAGTTCAACTCCACAATAAAACTTTTATATTTCCTCTCCTGCTACATTATGCTCCTCCAAAATAGGATTTTTTTTATGGCTGTTGTGACGCTGATTAAAAGCAAAATACACTAGATCACCCAAGATTTTTTGCAAGTAGGACAATTTTCAGATATTTTACAAGAATTTTATAGGGATACATAAGTGATTTATGAACGCAGGAAGTGGATCAAAACTATAAACAAGTTTGATGTTGGTCCTGCTGGCAAATTTCAGATTCTCATTACTGCATGCATTAATCTATTATATTTACGGACAGTTTGGCTTTTCTGAAGGCAAAGTGGTGCAGTCCAACAAATTAAGAGTGCATGGAAAACTTTCCCTGTGGAAATGACATTGGGATTTTTTCCAAAGCTTTTGACTACAATAGTGTTTCCTGTTTTGTCATTTGTGGAAAAACATATTTCTCATGTCCTTTCAAATAAGGGCTCTTGTCCCCGATGTTGAACTGCAGCATGAATGTTAATATTTGATACACCCGCAAAAGGGATTTATAAATTCCTCATAGAGTGCCTTGTTTTCTTATCTGCGCCTGTATGAGCCAGCACGATGATGACATCCATGGCCGCTGGACGAACTCTTCACACAGCCTTTTGAATTTTTGATTTTATAGAGTGCAGAGCATGAGGCGCGCTCCATGCAGGTCACACCCGGTCTTGCGTGGGTGTATTTGTGCGTTATGATCCATTTTGTCCACTCGGCTTTCCCAGGAGACAGTGAAGCAGACAAGCAGACATGGCTCAAGGTTACCTCAAGCTGAGGACAGGCTATTAAACTGGGTCTTTGGTGCTTACGTCAACCACTTACTGAAGTCCGTCAGAATTCTGGAGAACGATTGTTGTCGAAAAAACGTTTTGTCAAAATCAGTGAATTCCTCTTCAGGATCCGCTACGTGTACATACTGTGTGCATTGGAAAAAAAAATCCACTGTTAATACACAGGCTAGGCTCTTTAAACGGGGTCCCTTTTGTTTACATACCCTTTGTTTATATGCTTTTTTACAGAGCCTAGGCTGTGTATTAACACCAGCCACTTTTTTCAGAGCGCACACAGTACAGTAGTGGATCGTGCTGAGATATTCTCTGATTCTGGCAACAAGCATTCTCCATAATCGCTTACTCCACCTTTTAACTGAGGTCATCTGTGCATTCGTCACCACTCACTGAAGTCTGTCAGAACAAGGCTGAATATTTTATGAAGCAGTTTTTGTTTAAAAAACGGGAAACTTTAGGGAACCATTATGTTGGGTGGGTCAAAGTCAGGCAGGCGCTGCAATGACAGTTCTTTTGTAACTGACTGAGCTGATCTTAGTTTTGTTTGTTATGTTTCATGATTTTTGGTTTTGCGTTTTTAATCGGGAAGCTTTGGCTGTGCGGGAAGGTATTTATTTCCCAAATGTTGGCTGGTAATCACTCTTCTCTGTTTTTCTTCTTCCACCAGTGCTCCACCCTGCCCCAAACCAGCTGGTCCAAAGTATGCCAGATCGAGTCCACGTGACTTTCAGCAGACCCAGTCGACCTCCCAACATTCCCTCTCCTCCTCCACTCATTCCAACCGCCAAGCCCACGGACAAGCCCTCCTTTATCCAAGGCGGATCCATCTCCAAGGTAAGACACCAGGGCTGTGATGGCACTGGTGTAAACCCTGCTCTTACTCTTCTACACCACTGAGCGACAGTTTATTGATGAAGAGGTGAAACACATAAAAGATAATCAACCTCGAATTTGTTCTTTTTTGCTTTTTTCTCAGGGAACTCCTGGCACTTACCTGCCGTCCCAAGCGGTCTATGGGCCAGAGGGCACTGTGGGCTCCATCTCTCTGGGTCTCCCTCGGCAGCAGGATCCTAACAAGCCCGGTAGGACCACTGTCTTGTTTCTGCACCTTATTTTCATTCTCCAGTTCAGACAGTGAACTAAATATAATATATATATATAATATATCTAAATATAATCAAACATGACAGTCAAACTCACCTAGTTAAATGGCACCCCTGAGGGATTATTTTATTCTGTAGTCTACATGATATTTTATCATATTATCCTATCATTTGCATACGAAGCTTTTAATTCTATAATGCATTTTTTGAAAGTCCGGTTTTTTTGACATATTAACCAGTGTTACGACCAAAGTCTAACTTTGACTTAACTCCACTCAATGCAACCACCCACACATGACTTAACCATCCCCCTATTTACCTCTTGTGTAACTCTTCAGGAGCTGTAGGTCAATCCATGCAGGATGGCAGGGGCAACCCAGGAAAGATGGGCGAGGGTCTGGGTGTCCGAGGATCAATCACTCAGGTAATAAATAGAGGAAGCATCATTATTCTTTTAGGGTAATCACATAATAGAAGCGGTGGATGGATAAGTGACAGATAGGAAGATATGTGTGTATATATAAAGGATATGTGTTTTTGCTTTTCTAAAATAGGGTACACCAGCCCTGCCCCAGTCTAGCATTGCCGCTGACCTTCTAAAGGGCACAATCACCAAGCTGGCCACAGAGGACATGAGCAGCCCAGACAAGGCCAGGGGAGAACAGCTGGCTAAAGGTCATGTCATCTATGAAGGCAAGAGCGGTCACATCCTCTCCTATGATGGTAAGTGCATTTATATTGATAGACCCTAATTTTTTGTTGAGTATTTCTTTACCAAGCACACAGGCTTCATCATGAATCTTTATCCTCCAACAGCAATCAAGAACCCCAGGGAAAACACCCGCAGCCCCAGAACAGGCCATGAGCTGAAACGCACTTACGACATGATAGAGGGACCCATGGGCAGGGGCCACCCCGGCAGGGAAGGAGCTCCATTCGAAGGTATTGCTTGTTGTGTGTTCATGAATATGCAGTACATGTCCTGGTTTGTTTGTTCTATTTAAGGAGAGTGACTGTACTTGTTTGTTTCATAGGGTTGATAAGCAGAGCCTTGCCCAGAGATGGTCTCCATGGAGATTCTAAAGAGAGACCAATGATGACTGGATCCATCATGCACGGTAGCTCATTGAAAAGTTTCCCTCACTGTTAACTAGTTACATCACAGAACAAACACAAACTGAAATACTTTTCAAATATTTCCAGGAACACCTAGAACTGCTGCAGAGACCTATGAAGATGCCATGAAATATGGGAAACAGATCAAGAGAGAGAGCCCGCCGATCCGCTCCTTTGAAGGTGGTATTGGCAAAGGCAAGCCCTATGAGGGAGTCAATACCATCAAAGAGATGGGACGCTCCATTCACGAAATCCCCAGGCAAGATCAGTCCGTCCAGGACATGTGCAAGACCCCTCCCCTGTCAGACAGAAGGGCCATGGAGGGATCTATGTCGCAAGTAAGACATTCAGTGAATAAGTGCCTTTTACCATTACTTTAACCTTGTGATATAAGCGGAGTCAGCGATTCTGGAGAAAGCTCGTTTGTTTGTCGAAATCACTGAATTTCTCTTCACAATCTACTACCTGTCCATTCTGTCGTACGTGATGAAATTGATGGTGAACTGATTACTATTTTTGTTCTTTTCTTTTTACCAGATGCACTCTCTTAACCAGCCTAACATCAAGCACAACGTCAAGTCCCTAATCACCAGTCCCAATAAGCTTCCCCACAACATGCCCCAGCTCGAGGCCATGGAACGAGCCAAATACGAAGAGAGCAAGACTGGCCGCCCCACTTCTGTGGTCAACTCAGCGACATCTGTCTTGCGTTCCACACAGGAGGCAAACAAATCCCACAGTCCGGGCATGTACGAGGACGCCAATGCTCGCAGGACCCCTGTTAACTACAGCACTAATCCTGGGTCCAGAGGGTCCCCCATGCTGGGACGTACTCCAGAGGGTATGTCCCATAAACATTTTATTCTGCCATTTATTACTTCTCTTGAAGCTATAATCACAAATATGCTTGTGTAAGACAAAATTGAATGAGACATTTGAATTATTGAACTAGGCCATCCTATGCTAGAATAAGCATGCAAGGAACATGACGTACACCCAGTGCTGTGGGCGCTGGCTGAACTTTTTAAGTCTAATTGTCTGTGACAGGGTCTACTGTCATGGGATGCTCTTAAGATATTGTTGGACTAAGCATTATTTAATTACATGAGGTCTGCATGTTCCTCTCTCCATAAAGGCGGGATGAACTCTGCAAAATCTGCTGCTCATGAAAGAAAGAGTGCCATGACCCCAACGCAGAGGGACAATATCCCAGCCAAGTCCCCAGTGTCTGGGGGTGACCCTGGAGCCTCTCACAGCCCCTTCGACCCCCACCACCACCAACGGCCTGTTGGCCCAGGCCCAGGGGAAGTGTACCGAGCCCACCTGCCTCCGCACCTCGACCCTGCCCTGGCTTTCCACATGCTCGATCCTGGTACAGAGTTTAAATCCCTTTCACTCTTTACACTTCATCTACAGACAGAATAACCTTAAAGGTTAAGTCAGCGATTCCGGATAATGCTTGTTGTCAAAATCACTTTTTGTCAAAATCAGTGAATATCTCCTAATGATCCTCAAAATCCATTGTAAATGCACAGCTGTAAACGTAAGTGTTGCTAGCTATGGTGGGCCCCCTTTGTTTACATGCCTTTGTTTACATACCAGTTTACAGAGCTCGAGTAACTTAATGAAAGTGACTCAGGCCCTCTTAATTCATAGGCACTACATGCTCAGGATCTTTTTCAGCTATTGACGTCAGCAGTTGCGATTTGTATCTCTGGGCCTTCTGTTCATATCTTTTGTGTTGTTTTTTTCCTTCCCTTTTACCCTCCCCTCCTGTCTACTACAGCGTTTATGTTCCCGAGGCAACCGTCCCCGCAAGGCTACAACACGTACCAGCTGTACACCATGGAGAACACGCGGCAGACCATCCTTAACGACTATATCACCTCCCAGCAGATGCAGGTCATCCCTCGGCCTGACTTGATTCGAGGCATGTCACCGCAGGAACAGCGCGTCGGTATCCCTTACCCACCCGGTGCTCGAGGTACGGCCAGGGGAGGGGCTTAAGTTTGCGTACCGTGTGTTTGTGAATTAGTGGCTACCTTTTCCAGACGCCCAGAAGCAAATGACCTACTCAAAATTAGATAATTTGCTCTTTTATATTGGGGCTGCAACTGATTCGGCTATTAATCAATTACATCATTTGGGTGTGGTCACCCAAATCTCCATTTGCTGAGTGGTTGCCTCCTTACAAGTTGACCACTATTCCACTCCTTTTGCAGCCCTTTTTGCTTACTGATAAATCTGTATTTGGGAGCACTAAATGATAATGGTGATGGGTTACAGCTAGACGGTGTTCACACATTCAGAAAATTATGGAATCGGTTCTTGTTGTTCACCGTTGGCCCTTTGCTTCTGTCTGTAAAAGGGATAATTGATCTAGCCCAGATGCCTCCAACTATCCTGTTGCCTCACCCTGGGGGAACAGGTAATCCCACTTTGGAACGCATCGCCTACCTCCCTGGAGCTCAGCCCCCTTTTCCTCCTAGGGCTTTCAACCCAACCTCCATATCGCCAGGTGAGGACCCCTCCCTTCCCCTTCCCCATCCCTACAACCCGTGCTCCCTTATCTTCCCTTGGCACGACTTCCGTGTTCCCTCACACCTCTGTAAGAGTGCAGCCCTGCACTGGCCTAAGGGGGTCAAAGGTTGGTTTTGCCAAGTCGAGTGTTCTTGCAATTCTTTGAATGGTCAAGTTAACAGAATGTGTATGATATGTAGACTCAATTCAACAAATGGTTAAAGGTGCACTATGTAACTTTCGGTGTGTCAGAGAAGTTAACGTTTTCTAAAAAGAACTTATCCCACAGGTATATTGGTTCCCTGGATCAATGTTTGAAGTTAGAAAGCTCCCTGAAAAGTTACTATTTCACTCTTTTTGGTTTACAAACATAATATGTTTGGTTCCTGGTGCCTCAAAATAAGTTTTCTTTGATTTATGATGATAAAATGAGTTCCGTTCTAAAAATCACAAGCAGATTAAATACGTTCTACCAACTAACTGCAGGCTCTGCAAATGTAAACAAATCCCCCTCCACTGAAACGGCATAGAGCACCTTTAAGGAAATGAAAATTGTGATTAGAGCTGCAACAATTAATCGACGAATCGATTATTAATCGATTACTAAAATAATCGCCAACTATTTTGATTAATCGTTTCGAGTAATTTAACAAAAAAATTCCAAATTCTCTGATTTCGGCTTCTCAAATGTGAATATTTTCTGGTTTCTTTAATCCTCTTATGACAATAAACTGAAATATGTTTGTTTTGGACATAACAATACATTTGAGGACGTCAACATGGGCTTTGGAAAATGTATCAACATTTTTCACAATTTTCTGACATTTTACGGACCAAAACACTAATCGATTAATAATCGATTAATCGAGAAAATAATCGACAGATTAATTGATTATCAAAATAATCGTTAGTTGCAGCCCTAATTGTGATGGGCTCAATCACAGTGAAAAGTGATCTGATCTGAGGTCTACAGTGTTTTTATTTCCATATTGGCATGCAAAGATGTTTTTATTTTTTACTGCAAATCAGATTAAGATCTTAATTAAGTGGTTTTTGTAATTTGACAGAGCGTAAAGACATCATGAATATTTTAAGTTTATGTGGAGCTCAGGCAGCAGCTCTGTGATGAACCCTGTGTGGTTTGTTGGACTCGGGGTCTGCCTGAAATGGTAAATATGGTAATATATTCCTGTGGCAGAATATTACCTCGATTTTGCTGTGATGGATTCAGGACTCGATTAGGTTCTGATTTCCAAAGGACGTTCAATCCACCCTGCTGGGACCCTGTGTGAGGTATTGTGTGCCTTTTAATAAACCCTGTGTGTGTGATCTGTGTCATTGTTTTCCTCAGGCCACCAAGCCCACCTTGCTGCTGCCGCTGCTGCCAATGCAGAGAGGGAACGAGAGAGGGAGCGTGACCACCGGGAGCACCAGGAGAAAGAGAGAGAGAAGGAAAGAGAGAGGGAACGAGACCGGGAGCGGGAAATGCGAGAACGAGAGCGCGAGAGGGATCGGGAGCGAACCAATGAATACATGCGGGGAGGTGAGTTGTTTTGTTGGTGTTTAGCTGTAAAACAAATTCCTATTAAATGCACTCTCTATATACCTCTAACATAGGAAGCCCTCGATCCAGTGAGCTCCATAGTTCATACAATTTACCAACAAGTCAGGGTTAAGATGTGCATAACTTACATAAGTACGTCACGGATATCCTCTCTTTTGCTCATCTATTTGCACTCTTTCTGTTATGCTCTCTGATTTGATCTTAGTCTATTTCAGAAGCAATAGGGCAGTCAGTTAAGTAAATAAAACCTTGTGTTGCTGTTACTGGTTATTCTGCAAACCAGGACTAAATATAATGTCTGAATAATGTAGCTTAAAGGTCACATATTATGCTAAATGCACTTTTTAAATGTGTTCTAACATATCTATGGGTCCACGGTGTGCCTAGAGACTGCCAAAATATTTTAAAAAATAACACTCTCCTTTTCTCACTCTCCCCCTTTCTGAAACCACCACCCCTCCCCCACCCAATATACTCCAGTCAGAATGCTCCTCGTTTCTGACCTCACAAACTGGAAAGCCAGAAGCTTCCACTGTGCAGCCCACACCCCTATTTCTTATTGGTCCACGGCCCTGACAGACAGAGGGTGAGGCGTATCTGGCTTCGCTTCCGGACAGGGGGCAGGGGGAGCTCAAAGATTGTATATTTACGAGGGGAGCTGCAGCTCTTTTTTAAAAAATAGGCCATTGTGAGATTAGCTGAACATCAGCATAGTACAATAAATTATCTGAAAGTTTTTTTCAGCAAACAATTAAAGAAAAACATATTAGGGACCACTAAGACCATATAATATTGTGTATAATAGAACCGAAAAGTGTATAATATGGGAGCTTTAATACTGTCATTGCTGTTGGACAACACATGCTCTTGTGCACTTTATTTTGAAAAACCCCACTCTTACAATGTAACATGTATGTGTGTATAATAGGTGGACAAGAGCAGCCAGGCCGGCCAGGAAGTCGAGGCTATCTGCACTCTCCTTCTCCATCACTCAGGACGCAGGAGGTAGTGGTCCAGCAGCGACCTAGCATCTTCCAGGGCAAGAGTGTCATCACCTCTCTAATGTAAGTGTCAACCTATTCTAACTCTGCATTTACATCAGCTCACGTACACTCTGTCTATAGCCTCGTTTCCACTGAGCGGTGTGGCTCGGCATGCGTTTATTTGTGTTTTTACTGTCAAAAGTTGGAAAGAGTATCAAAAGAAGTGAACCGTGCCGTACCTATTTTTTTGGAAGTGTAGTTATGCAATGCAGTCCGTGTTCGACAGAATTATCATTTCTGTGCAAGAAATAATCTGCCTTGTGTAGTAACGTCGGCAAGAGTGAAGAGTCTTGTGTTTAGAGAAAAAGGTTGACGCGCAGCTCTTTGTTCAATGTGTGGCATTTTTCCTCTTCATTGAATTTATTGGTGGGCTGCAATGTGTCCTGCTGCTATGTCCCGTGCCCATAGTTACTTAGCTGCCTTGCCCCACGCCGTTCAACGGCTCTAACCCATAGACTTAATATAATCTGACCTGGTCTATCGCTGTCCAGCATAAACCAAGTCAGGTTGCTGTCGGCATTCAGGCATGCAAACTCGTCACCTTTCGGCGAAATTCGCCGTTTTGGAATCGAAATTGGCTATCTATGTGATTCGTGGAGATCCGTTGAGAAAGTATTTTGGGAGGGGGGAAGGTGGGGGGGGGGGGGTCTGATGGCCAGCACTGTGTGTGGTGTGGAGCATGGACCTATTAAGAAAGTGGAGTGACCATAGTGACTAACTATGATTGACGGATGTTAACTCCTATCATATGAGCTTTGACGGTCATTTGGCCAATCAGAAACAGTCTTTGTCATTGAGGGGCGGTGACATCAGTCAGTCAGAGCGTCTCAGGGAAGTTTATATTTTTTTCTCTTCGAGTCATCGGAGCGTTCAAGTAGCCGCAGTACTAGTATTTTACCGTGTTCATGTGCCTACTCGGCTTATGTGAATCACTTTTAAATAAATTCACAGTTTGCCAACCGTTGTTCTACACAGCCATTTGCATTGCTTTATGCGCGCGCTGATTAACGGGGCCGCGGTTGGCAGATTGTCACTGCAGATTAACGTGTCACCTCCTCAAGTTAATAATGTGCTTTTGTCTATTGCTGTTTTCACGGGTTTTGAATGGTGAGTGGTGTTCTGGCGTACACACTTGAGGTGAATGTAGTGATTATATCAGATCAGCGCCAAAACAACACACTCACCTGTGTCCTCTACTATCGTCCCATTTTGCACAATTGTTCCTGCGCACGACTGAGGTGTGTGTGTGTGTGTGCATGCGTGAACACAAGATTTACTATGGTGACAGAGTGTATTCTTATGTGTTATATTGATGGTTGTGTAACAAAGATAAGGCAAATCCTGTTTGCCACAATATAAATAGTTAGTTTATTGTAAGGGAATTTGGTGTGATTGATTTGAGGCTCCATGTTATTTTCTGTCTTATTTAAAGCTGGTTTTGCCAGCATTTTTAACCGTTTTTCTAAGCTGTTTTTAAAGTTTTTCTTGGGAAATACATACACACTTTGTATGGGAAAAGTCAAGAAGCTTGGCTGACTAACTTGTTTTGCCCAATTTACTATTCATCTGACAAAGTTTTTTTTGTCCTTAATTCTCTTCTCCAGAATACACCAAATTGCTTCTCTTAAAGGTTCAAATCACACAAAAAATCTTCTGGGGGGATGCCCCCAGACCTCCCTACGATTGTTTTCGGACTTCTCACCTTTTTCATGACTTATGAGTTTGCATGCCTGGGCATTGAAAACGTGCTCCAGATCTAAGGGTCACCGTGCCCAGTCGAACCTTGCAGTGGAAACGAGGCATATATCTTTAGTTTACATAAAATATCTCGACGGACTGATTATGTGTTATTCAAACAAACCACATGTCTTTTAACCGAACCCGTCCTTGAGGAAATATGATCGATGCCTTCATCTTTTTATTTCCACTTCAGGCCTCATTCAGCAGCAGTGACGGCCGCATCCCAGAGCAACTCTCGCTACAGCACAGCTGCTGATGCTCTGGCTGCTCTGGTGGACGCTGCAGCATCGGCCCCACAGATGGACGTAGCTAAGGTGAAGGAGAGTAAACACGAACGGGATGATGACATGCAGTCCATGGCTGCTCGACGAGCCCTCGCCGAGCAACAGCATCAACACCAACAGCAACTGCAACATCATCAACAACAACAACAGCAGCAGCAGCATCAACAACAGCAGCAGCAGCATCAACAACAGCACCAGCAACAACAACAACAACAACAACAACAGCACCAGCAACAGCTGCAACAGCAGCAGCAACAACAACTTCAGCAGCAGCAGCAACAACAACTTCAGCAGCAGCAACAACAACAACAACAACAACAACAGCAGCAACAACAGCAGCAGCAGCAGCAGCAGGAAGCAGAAAGGCGATCCATGCAGTCCCCATACAGTTCTATGTCCCTGCCTGGGGGGAAGCCCCACTCAGCTTACTCTGAGGGCATGAAGGATAAGGGCCCTCAAACCTCAAAGTCCCGCATCGAAGAGGAGCTTCGGACTCGTGGAAAGACGACCATCACAGCCGCCAACTTCATCGACGTCATCATCACGCGACAGATCGCCTCGGACAAGGACTCCCGAGAGCGAGGCTCCCAGAGCTCTGACTCCTCTGGCAGCTGTGAGTGTTTGGGATGCATGTGTAGAAGTATAATCAGTTAGCTCAGGAGTTAAGCTTTGAATGTATTTTTCTTAGAACACAACATGACCACATCTTTATATTGTGTCCTTTGCTTATCATAAATTGTTCATCCATACCTGCAGTGTCGTCTAGTCGATATGACAACACTGGTGGAGGAACCATTGAGGTGATTAGTCCTGCTAGTTCCCCAGTCCAATCCCAACATGAGAAACCAGAGGAAGTGCAGCAACAGGCAGCAGGTATGAACATATCAAAACAATAATGGTTAAGTAAATGCAAAGATTTTTTTTAAAGATGTTTTGTGCAAGGTCAAAGAAGAACATATTATACTCATTTTCTGGTTTTCTGTTCTTGCTCTTAGACTCCTAAAGACCCCACAGTAAACTATGTAGATCTTAGGGAATTGACCTCTCATCGGTGCATTTTCAGCCTTCTATAAAAATGGATAATATCTGATAACTGTAGAATATCTGATGGGCAGCAGCCTCTGCCATCAGTGTGTGAAAAGAGTAAATGTGACAGAAGGGCTTTGAGTGGTCAAGTCTGACTTGAATCGCGCTATATAAGTACAAGTCCATTTCAGCGGTTAACCGGTTGTAACCGTTAAGAGTGTTGGTTAACGGTAAAAAAATCTAAATCTAAATGCACATCCCTAGATGACAGAACAGATTTGGCTGTGAAGGTTATATTTAGCTGCTAGTCAAGCAGAGTAAACATACCATAGCTTGAATGAATGTACCCCCTGACCCTGTCACTTGAAACCGTCAGTCTGCACTAATCTTGTCACCGGACTCCACTTGAAGTTATTTCTGTCGCTGGCATACAAATGCACATCAGTTGTTGTTGGCATACAGTGTATAAGCTCCTCCCTGTCTCTCCTAACCTCAATCTGACTCTGTCTCAAAACAAACTGGTTTCTCTGTAGCTGGCATGCGGGCCTATGACATGAGTCGTTACCGGCCATCAGCGGAGCCGCCACAGCCCAGTCAGCAGCAGCAGCAGCAGCCGCAGCAGCCCCCCTCCTCGCAGGCTGAAAGCTACTCCCAGCAGGTCCCCAAGACTATGCGGGTCATGACCTTGGCAGACCACATTTCGGTAAGAAAAATATGGAGAAACTGAAAAAGTAATGGAGCACGTTCCAAATTTATCATGTGGGTCAACCCATCATAACCTAACCAATATGCCCTCTGGTTCACTCCCCGTCATGCAGCATATCATAACCCAGGACTTTGCCCGGAACCAGGACCCTCCTCCGGTCTCCTCCTCAGCCTCGGCCACATTCCAGAGCGGGGTGCCGACCGTGTCGTCTTCAGGTCGAGCCAAGGGGCCCAGCCGCTATAGTCCAGAGAATCAGCACCAAGCCCCACACCACCAGAGACCCACCAGCAGAGTGTCCCCGGAGAATGCTGCCGACAAGCCCAGAGCCAGGTACATGGACCAGCCAGTCGACCCTGAAATTATCCAAGTGGTTCTAATTTTGATCATGTCCACACATACATCTATGCCAAGTTTACATCTACTGAGCATTGCACCAACCTTGCTCAGGAAGACACTCATGGGAATGCTTACAATGTTATTCTGTGGTGTTTGACGTGACACATTATCACCACCTGCTGGCCTGGCATGAGTACGTCAGCGTTTTCAATAATTTTTTTCGTTGTGTGTATGGAGAGAGATATTCTAAAACACCGTTGTGTGTAATGGAATATTGCAAAAGTGTGTGTGTGTGTGTGTGTGTGTGTGTGTGTGTGTGTGTGTGTGTGTGTGTGTGTGTGTGTGTGTGTGTGTGTGTGTGTGTGTGTGTGTGTGTGTGTGTGTGTGTGTGTGTGTGTGTGTGTGTGTGTGTGTGTGTGTGTGTGTGTGTGTGTGTGTGTGTGGAAATACATACATACGTGTGGCTTCATCATCAGTCCAACCTGTGTGTGTGTGCTCCCTGTCCAGGCCGGGTAAATCTCCAGAGCGAGGCGGCAGGCAGATGGAGAATTATGAACCCATCTCTCCACCACAGAGCTACCAAGGCATGGACAAACAGGAAGCTCCACCCCCGAGGAGAGAGGCTGAAAACACCGAGATCAGGTAGATTGAAGTTTGAATGTGTCATACCAACTGGCCAGTACATCTCCTGATACAGCTCAATGATTCCAAATCAGTTTATATATATTTGCTAAACTTTGTAGCAATATAGTAGCTGACACACTCTTAAGGATCATTACAAAAAGTGTTTATAACAATAAAATGTAGACAAGGGAGGATTTTTTTTTAAATTTGCAACTGCCACATGTCTATTATGATATAAAGGTCTTGCTACCTGTAATAATGAAGTGAATTTTAAATAACCAATATGTATAGACTTGACTTACAAATTGCTACAGCAAGTTTATTTGATGCATTACTGTATTAGACTGTAAATCAATTGGTCCTATGGATGCCAGCAGACCGAGTGTGTAAGCAGTCTTTTGAGGTCCCAATGTGGTTAGAAGGGCCAAGGGCTAAATAATACTGGTTTCCCCTTTAAGTGACTCTTTGCCCTTTGTCTGGTTCAAGGAATGACTCGCGTTCCCCGGGGCATGTCAGCTATCTGCCTTCCTTCTTCACCAAGCTGGAGAACACTTCGCCCATGGTGAAATCCAAGAAGCAGGAGATCTTTCGTAAATTGAACTCCAACTCTGGTGTCGGTGATTCTGATATGGGTAAGTGGGACCTTTCTCATCCTGTTCCTTCAAACCAATAAGCATGCAACACATGACGGAACAATCCCTATTAATCTATGTTCACGCAGGACATTTGTGTGTACTGAATTCCTAACCCTCTAATTTTCCAAACTCATTAGACATGCGATAAACCCAGAATAACTTGGAATTACTGTATCATTTTTAACCACATTCATTGACAAACGGCTCATATATGTCTTGCAGGAACCGCGCAACCAGGCACCGAGATTTTCAACTTGCCTGCTGTTACCAGCTCCAGTGAGTAGCAGTGAAACTCGACACAGCTTAGACACGGTTCCATCTAGGTGACGCGGCCTCTCTAATTCTATGTTTTGTTTTGTTGTGATTTGAAGGCAGCATCAACCCCAGGAACCACTCCTTTAGTGACCCAGCCAGTAACCTGGGCCTGGAGGACATCATCCGCAAAGCCTTGATGGGCAATTTGGAGGAGAGACCAGAGGAGCACCAGGGAGGAGTCGTCAACAACAACATGCCCGGAGCAGGCAGTGACGCCCGCCAGGAGGCCAACCCATCACCCAGCATGGGTAGCCACCATTTACCCATTCCCAAATGTTGTGACAGGATCTTGTGTATGACATATCACGGAATTAAACATCCTTCCTATTGAAATTTACAGCTAAGCAAAAGCAGGCCAAAGCCAACAGCCGGAAAACCAAGTCACCTAACCTGGGTCAGGCCTACGCTGGAGGGGAGCGTCCCTCTTCAGTGTCCTCCGTCCACTCCGAGGGAGACTATCACAGACAAGCCCAAACCCAGCCTCAGTGGAGCTGGGAAGACAGGCCCTCATCCACAGGTGAGCTGTCCAGACCCTGATGCCAATGACTATGTTTACATGCACAGCAATATCACAATATTATACCGGTTAAGATCATATTTCCAATTAGACATTTAAACGGCAGCTTTTGCTCACCTTAATCAGAAATCAGAATAAAGTCAAATATGGAGAACGCCATATACGTATAAAGACAGCTGGAGAATTCCGATCTTAGTCTCATTATTGATTATCTTAATCTCACAAAATATTCCCACCTCTGGTTTACGGCTGTTAAACTTCAATGTGTAAACCATTGTGTAACCTCCTTTAAAAGAACGATAATGACATAAAGAGTGTTTTATTTTCCTTGAATGGGACGGGAATTATGCCGGAAAAACTACCACTTACGACTGACGTCATGACGCTACTACCACTACTGAACATCGCTGGTTTATTGAGAATATGATATTTGACTTGTTAACAGGAATGTTCCCATGGCTGGTGTGCATGGAAACACCTCATTTGGATTACTGTCTTAACCGGAATATGGACCTCAATCAGAATATGCTTTGCATGTAAACGTGGTCAGTGTCGGAGATAAAAGTACCTGGCTGGAGCCTCTTTATTGACATTATTTTCTCTTTCTCTTCTCCTTTCTTTGTCCAGGATCCATGCAGTTCCCCTACAACCCACTGACCATGCGCATGTTGAGCAACACACCACCCACCTCCATAGCCTCCCCCTCCATACAGAGCCAGCAGCAGCAGCAGCAGCAGCAGCAGCAGCCGCCGCCGCCTCCAGCTGGAGCCCCGGTGGCTCAGCAGCGTGTGTGGCAGTCTCTGCTGTCAGAGCAATATGAGACACTGTCTGACAGTGATGACTGAGCCCTGCTAGCTACAGTCCACAATACCCAGAAGAGAGGCCTGCGCTGAGGATCGTCTGTTCAGCCCTCTCCAAGAACTAACCTCGCTCACTGGGCGAGTGTGACAAGTAGATGGGGCAGTGTCATTTTTATTTTTTGGTGCTATGGCACCCCCTGGCTGTTAGCTTAGAGTACATGCAGCAGCCTTGTGACAGGCAGGGGCTCTCCAGAACAAGACTTGCTTTTGCACTCACCCAGCCTGTCGGGGGGGGGGGGGGGAATAAACAAAACTTGACTGAGAGGACGACACGAGCTATAGTGAAGATGAAGAACTTAATATGTAAAAAGAAATAACACAAGACTATTTCTGAATTTTGTTTTTGGTTTCTGTAAAGATATGCTTTTGTCTTTAAGAAAAATCATTGTATGTAAATAGAGTAACCTTTTGCAGTGTTTTTCTTAACTTGATTATTTCTTATTTTAATGTCGCTTTTAAATTGATCCACTTTAAATGGGGAAGAGTTGGGGTGTAATCTTTAATATCACAGTTGGTCTCTCCCAGTCCAGCCCCCAGCCCACGTCACCTGACACCCACTCTGATATTTTTACCATAGCAACGCATAGAGAGACCGGACCGTGGGTTTGTACTTGTACCATGAGTGGAGCACGGAGATTGTGCCACCCTGCGCAACTTCCACCAAGCACCACCAGAGCCTGAACGTTGTGGACATACAAAGATGAGACAAAACAGACTAACATTTCAAACAGCATTGATATATGATGCCTGTCTTCGCCACATAGTGGAGATGACGCATGGATTGTAACTATCAGATGGTAGAGTTAACTTCTCACCCCGTTCTAGACAGCGAAATGTCTTCAAAACAAGTTGAGTTGAACACTGGTGTCATAGCAGAAAGGTGAAAAGCCTGATATAAGCTGAATTTTGCCGGAAAAGATATCCTTATGACTACTTCTAGACCCCGTCTGAATAATGAGTGAGCCAATGTGTTTTTTTTCCAATAGAGCCATGGTGAGACATGTAGCTGTCTCTTTTTGCAGTTTCCAACCTGTCCAGAATAGTCTGCTCTGCAATGTTGTCATGGTATATTAAAAAAAAAACAGTGTCAGGTTTCGCCATGCCTTGTGACTTGAGAAAGAAGGCAGCTTTAACTCATTTTCTCAGAGATATACGTTGGTGTTTGATGTTTCTATTTGTTTCTGTAGTCCCTTTTTTTTTAATTTTTTTTTATATACTGTCCTGACAAAAATCTGAACTCTGTAAATCGTCTTTCCATAACACAAAAAGACAAAACTAACCAAACATAAAAGAATGATCTGCACCATTGTTGCACTTTTTTGCTTTGTAGCTTTTGACAAAAAAAAAAAAAGCATACTACCTGCTGTGTAACTTATTCAATCTCCAGTACAGGAGTATACTAAGATGTGCTTTAAGTTTTTCCCACCACTCACAGAATTCTGGACATTTTGACTTCCTGTCTTTTCTTGTAGCTGGTACATGATTTTGTAGTGTGACACTTGCATCACAGTTTTAAGTGTACGGTACCGTTAGGAGTTTGCTGTCACGGTGATTCAGAACCGTGACCACTTAATCTCTGCCTTCATTGTGTCAATCAGGCGTCATCAGGCTTTGAATATGAATATAAATGGCAGTAACGTTCTTTGGATATTTTTTTTTTTAGATATGTGGCAAAAACTATATTTTGGCTTTTTCAGCTTTGACTTTGCTAAGTTAACAAATCCATTCTGCTTTAAACTTGATATTCTCTTTTGTTTTGTTTTGATTTTGAATCATTTGGCATAGCACATATTCAGATGATTATTTCCTGTCATTTTCAACATCTTTGTTATTCATCCCTTTTAAGATGGGATGTTATGTGTTTACAAAGGCAATGACAAAAAAAAAGAAGTTTACAAACTTGAATCTTAACGAAATCCGACATGAAGCCGAAAAGGAATTGGAGCATCTTTTCAGCTCTCTATCAAACACGCAGTGGTGACTCTTTATTTTTTTTATTTTTTTTTTTCCTTTTGAAATTAAGACTTGAAAACCCGTGTATCCTATGATGTTGAAATGCAATGTTTGTATCGCACAATGTCTCTTAGTAGGCTATTACAAGAGTTCAGACCAATCAAATAAAGTGGATCAGTTCTCCACCACCGAAACATGTGTAGGTCTTTAATAGATGTGTGCCATCTATGTATTGACTTGTATGATCCTCTTGTAGATTGTGCCCTGGTCATAATTCTCATTTAAGTGTAGCAGAACTTTTCAGGCTCATTTTCATCTCTATGCAATATAAAATCAATACATGGTATTAGAAATTGTAACTTGTGGTTTATCAAAAGAAAAAAAAATTGGGGAAGACCTCAATCGATGTCAATCATAATGATTCTTAAAGTTGTGTTGAATGTAAGTGAATGAGGCAGTGATGTTAAATGATTTGCCACTATATGGACCGGAAGTTTCATAATGCGTAGAATGCAACTAATCCCATTGGAGATTATATTTCTATACGCACTTTTCATGATGGATTGACGTCAACAAAAGTGCACGACCCAAGCTTTGCATTACCATACAAGCTGTCTGCCGGAGCGGTGATTGCAATTTTAGATTGGCAAAAATATACATGTATCTGTCCGGAACTACTTTAGGGATAGCAGCAGGTTATGTTTTATGCACTTGTTAGCAAACAATGTGTCTGAAGGGATGCAGTTATTACTTAAGTGTCTCTGAAGTGACAGGGACACAAGAATAACCTCCACCTCATATTGTGCAAGGCTTAAAACCCATAGACTGTATATAAAATAATTGGCATGTGCAGTGAATAATACACTCAACAAAAATATTTGCTCCCATTTTTCATGAGATGGACTTAAAGATCTAAAATTCATTCCAGATACACAATTGTACCATTTCTCTCAAACATTGTTCACAAATCTGTCTAAATGTGTGATAGTGAGCACTTCTGCTTTGCTGAGATAATCCATCCCACCTCACAGGTGTGCCACATCAAGATGCTGATCTGACATCATGATTAGTGCACAGGTGTGCCTTAGACTGTCCACAATAAAAGGCCACCCTGAAATGTGCAGTTTTGTCTCACAGCAAAATGCCACAGATGCCACAAGCATTGAGGGAGCGTGCAATTGGCATGCTGACAGCAGGAATGTCAACCAGATCTGTTGCTCGTGCATTGAATGTTCATTTCTCCACCATAAGCCGTCTCCAGCAACTTCGCACAGCCATTGAAGAGGAGTGGACCAACATTCCACAGGCCACAATTGACAATCTGATAAACTCTATGTGAAGAAGATGTTTTGCACTGCATGAGGCAAATGGTGGTCACACCAGATACTGACTGGTTCTGAGTCCCCAGACCCCCCAATAAAGCAAAAAAATGCACATTTCAGAGTGGCCTTTTATTGTGGACAGTCTAAGGCACACCTGTGCACTAGTCATGATGTCAGATCAGCATCTTGATGTGGCACACCTGTGAGGTGGGATGGATTATCTCAGCAAAGCAGAAGTGCTCACTATCACACATTTAGACAGATTTGTGAACAATGTTTGAGAGAAATGGTACAATTGTGTATCTGGAATGAATTTTAGATCTTTAAGTCCATCTCATAAAAAATGGGAGCAAAAACAAAAGTGTTGCGTTTATATTTTTGTTGAGTATACATTGACTTGGGTTAGGGCCTTTTATTTTGAAGGGGAAAACAAATCTTCGAGACGGAAATAGCAATATTTTGGTCGTACCTCATTGGCTAGCGGTGTGGCTGGACTTCCTGAAACAAAGCAGACTGTAAAATGCGTTCACTTTTGCCCGCGGTTGCCGAACAGCTTTTCCGAGATATTCAAAAAACACACAAGGAAACGTCCCAAAGTAAGACAATAGTGGTGAAAGGAGATAGTTGACAGTTTGAATGTTAAAAGTAGCCGTGGCATTGCTAGCTAACCTTTGCAGAATGTGACATACTCGCTTCACTTTACCGAGGGACCGTGCGTTAACTGTCAAGGGAAAAAACAACAATTAGGTTTCCCTTTCTATGAGACAAATTAAAACGCAGCTGTTACTTGTTACTATGCTTCACAGTAGCGTTAATATAGCAGGGAATTAAGTTCCAGCGTTTTATCCAATGATGTAGTTTATTATCCGGCCTGTAGATGGCGCTGCTGTATCACACTTACCCCAGACCTTAGTTGTTGGCAACACTACTTATTATAAACTAGTTTAGTCTAAACACACCTGAAAGGAAAGACGTTTCCCCAGCAGACATTTTGTAGTAGGCTATATGTGTAATAAGAAAAATTGAACTCGCTGAGTTCTCTTCAAGGACCTGGTGAAAGCCATTTTCACAGCAGACATTTTGACATACGTGTGTTGTTACTTGTAAAAGCCCCGTTGGCACTTATTAATGGCTATGTTGTGCTCATGTACAGTAAACCCCCGAACAGAGGCAGCTAAATTGCCATTGTATATTTTACTATTGATACCCATGCTGTGAGAAAGGCCTATTGTGTATGCTGACTAACTTGAATATAATATCAGATATAACAATTATTTAGTTGCTATTAGAACAGTTTGTCAAACGTGATGAGACTGGCATATCTCCTCCAATCCATCTTCATCACCAGTCTCTCACATAAACTGATAGCATCGCAACTATTGAACATTAGTTGCTTATAACATTGCCCCTGATCAGGTTTTGGAAAGTACGTACACTATGGGAATGTTGTGCCACAAAAAACTAAAACAATGTGTTGTGTATATTGTCCATAGAGGATTAACCCGTCCCACTTCCTGCCCAGCCCTAAATCCCAATAATGCTTGCTGTGCCTCTTTGAACTTGTAATCAGTGAGTGTGCTTCATTTTTAGAACAATCGAACTTAAAAACATATAATACCTCTATCTTTAGCTTTGGCTTCAGGAAAAGGTGGTTTCATAATTTGTATACACTGAAGTCATGCTCACTGGGACTAAACAATGCTGCCGGCTTGAATAGCTGACCAAGGCAGTGCATTGCCCAAGGCCATCATGGCAATGGCTCGTTTCTTACCCGTATTCTCTGAAAATAGACTTGGACACACAACTGTCAGGCCGTCAGCAAGGAAAGGTTCTGCTTGTATAATACAGTATCTTTACCATAAAGGCAGAATGGTCACTGCTGCATAGTGGATGTCTGCCTACCAAACATATATTAGATAGTAGATACTGCAGCTATGACACAGTTGGTCTTAATTTTGGGTAATAAATGGATTTTCTTCAAAAACAGGGTATTGATCTAATTGTACACTGTGAACAGATTCACACAGGTTATGCATGGAAACTCACACTGTCACCTTTCTATTGGTAATCGATAGTTTAAATTGAATCAAACCTCTTAAAAATGTCCACACACAAGTTAAGAAATTATTTCTCTTATTCCTCACTTTTTTTCCAGTTCCCGATGACCTGCTCATTGCGTAAGTATCAATCTTTTTTAATGCATGATTATCCATTACCTTACATCACAGATATTTATTACAGACTCTTCTGATATTAACATTGTTACTCGTGAGGGTGTTTTTACTTTACGGCCACTTGTAAAACTAGATATCCTCCCCTGTCTGAGGGATGATTTCAGTCTGCACACGTCTGAATGTGAGTGGGAGTGAAGTGCAGAAAACTACACTGAGGAAGACCAGGGAGGCATTTTAACAGTCTGGATTTGCCAGAGTGACACAGACACAGAGATACAGTGTCACCACCATGCTGCCCTGTGTCCGTACTGGGGCATTTCCTGGCCCAGTGCTTTGACTTACTGAGACTCAAGTGGTGCTCACTGTCTGGGTCAACATGTCCACATCCTGTCTTGTTAGATAGTAATGCTCTATTTTATGGTCTCTTCATCACCCTCTGGTCATTTAAAATCAGACATCACCATAATATTTATCCTCTGGTTTCCCTCATCTCTGCCTCATTGGAAAAGCCCAGTTGCCCACGCCAATGGTTGCAAGTGAAACTAACACTATAAGTGATTAAATGATTTGTTTTACATTAAGAAGTGGACGTCTCATGTAATGTATGACAGGCTATTAATGTTTATGGTCTAATATGCATCCTTTTGCCCTATCCTGATATATATTCATGGTAGTAGCATAATATTCTTAGGAAATATATATTTTTCAAACTAAGCATAGAATTGTCTAAACTGGAAGAGTTGGTAGTTGAAGATAAAATACTTTGACACGGTTTCAAAAACAGTTAAATCTTCAATGATTACACCAATTTATGCAGGGAGGGAAGAAGTGACTGAAAGGGTTTCTTCCACCGACAGTAGCTCAAAAAGACAGCTGGAGAGGGGGCTGACAAAACATGTTTTTAAATTAGAATTCCTACAACAGTCACACACATAAAAAAAAACATTCACACTTAACAATCACATACACACATTTTTAGCAGTTGCAGTGTGTATACCACGTCCTGTGTCTTTTATCGGCATAATTTACTTGAGCACAAATGTAAAACAATTTTTTTTTAAATAACATTTTGTGGACGTCTTTTCATTCATCTTCTGGCTCATGTCTTTCAGGCTGAAGTTTGTCTTTGGGCCGTGTGCGCTGCAGGCTCTGGACCTGGTTGACCAGCGTTCAGTCACATGTATGTCATCACCCAGTGGACGCAGGGCATTCCAGGTCTGTCAACTCTGTACCTTTATAGTAGTCCTACTCCACCTACTATGGTTTGCATTCTAACAATAAATCATTGCCACGATATCATGTGACCTCTGTAAAACAATTTCCAACATGTAAAAGATACAGAATTAGAGTGTGCACTATCTAGGAGTTCTCTCCTTCACCAAAATATCACATAATCAGTTTAATAACAATTAGTAAATATATATTTGTCATCTAGATAAACAAGACAATCAGCACAGCGGATAGGGCTTTTTTCTTTCAAACAGTAAGAAAGTGGAAGACCGATAGATGTGTTCAGTGTTAATCTCCATTGTACTTAGTTTTTTTCCTGCCTAGTTTTAGCCTTATGGATTGAGAGCCTATATTGTTTTATCTCTAGAGATACTTGGATTTAAAAAACAAGTTTTGAATCTTATTTTGAATGTCTTGCCCTGTAAAGCGCCTTTTCTGTCAAAATGATCTCAATCATTTGGTCTTTATGAGTGAAAACATTTTCTCCCCTACTCAGTGCCATAATAAAAAAAAGGTTTTTTAATACGATATTCATAGTTTACCCTTTTTGATTTAGGGAGTTTTAAAGAAAGCAAACAGATCTTAATTAGATTAGATTTTCCAGAGGAATCCCTGAATCCCATTTAACCTCTTCATGAACACAAACAAAAATACACACCCTGGTGTGTCCTAATTGAGTGACTGGCTGATCCTGGTGTGTGATATTTTATAATTGTATAAAAGAGCCTCTGAGTAGTGGATACAGTCACTCACTCAGATCACATTAAGAAATGTATTTTTATTAATACGGTTTTTGAAGCAAATCAACCTAAACTTTTAAAATAGGAACTGACGCTTTATGTTCAGTAAGGAAGTGGGCTTCTTGATTGAGTTATTACATTTTCAAAATAACTACGCAAATGTAGAAAATGGGTAAAACCCACGTTCCCAAATGAGGTCATACCAAAGAATAGATGCTCTTACTAGGTACTGAAAACCTGACCAGTGTCGGCTTGTCCTCAAGGTTTAAAGTCAACCTCAAGGGGACGTGTAGGGACTTGTGGGAGAAAGAAGGGAGTCCACGGAGCTTGTGGTCATTGTGACCCAAATTTCCTGTAATTTCCTTCTGTTTCCTGCAAAAACAAATTAAAGGAAAATACAATGCAGCTAAATAAAGACATGGAATCGTTTCTGTTGGAACACTTTCAACTCAATTGCTGCTGTTTTAATCGTTTCACTTTATTTCCCTCAAGGCTGTGTGTGACGTTGATGCACCAGCATCATATAGTGGAAATGATTAATAGAACGGTCCTCAAATTTTCTGGTGGGAATTTCCTCTTTTTCCCCCACAAATTTGTGGTTTTCTGGCAAACTCGGATACAAATCTGGTATTCATCTGGTAAACGTTCACAGTACAAATGAAATACATTTGATTTATATTTGCTCATTTGTCAGAATCGATTATTTTTTTATTGTTTTTAATACAAGCAAAGTTCCCGGCTCTCATACAGTATGAGGATTTGCTTTTTGTCTTCGTCATATGTGATTATAAATGAAGTTCCACTATCGACTAAATGATTCACTGATTAATTGAGCTAATTGGTAGATTAATCAATAGTTACATCTGCTAGTTACAGCTCTAGTCTGTACAGAACAGTGTCACTGTCAGTGCTTCATGGCAATCTCAATCTAGAACAAATAAGGATATATGTGTTGAACACACAAGACTTGTGTTTGCGTATGTATGGACCCGTGCGAAGGTCACACATTTTTCCCTCTGTGTTGGGCTTTATTGACCCACTGTTTACTTGCCGCTTTGCAACACTTCATTTCAACATCACTCGCAGATACACACGCAAGCTGACACTCACACACTGCTGTAGATCAATGGCAGATAAATCTTTAACAAAAAAACAAGATAGTTCAACATTTTGGTAGCTATATTTAGTCGCTTTCTTTCATGATGATTTCATACTTCTCTCACGTCTTGTTATGTCTGCGTCTGTCTGCATTTCAGCACATCTTAACACTGACTAATTCACAGATTAGATCTTGTTTGATCAATCTGTACAACATGTCCACACCCTGATAAATTCTGACGTTTTCTCTGCCAAGTGACTTCCTAGACTCTCCATTGGTCGCCTGGCAACTGGTCCCAGCAACTATTTTTACACTTTCAGATATTGTATGAAGTAAACAAACAACATATGATAAGGTAATCTATAGTGACCTTTAGTGGAGATGGTACAGTTTTGTTCACTTCAGAGTCAGACAGAGCCGAGCTAGTTGTTTCCCCCTGTTTACAGTGTTTATGCTTAGCTAAGCTACCCGTCGGCAGTAGCATGGTATTTCCTATACAGACAGAGGGAATCAATCTCCTCATCTAAACAAGAGCATTTATGAAAATGTTAGTATTCTTCCAAAGCAGCAGATGACTGTTCATCTAGTTTATAAAATGCATGAGAAATGTATGAATATTTCAGTGATCTTCTGTTTATATGGGCAAACAGCTGCTATTTCCAACACGCCAAGCATTGAGTGTAATGGAGTGATGGAACATGTGAGTATTGTATGAATAGCTTTGAGTAGGCTACTTAAAGAGTTGACTTTAACTCTGGCGCTACTTTCCTCGGTTTCCAAGTTAAAGATTATTGCATTATGTGTAGGCTGCTCTTTTGGGAATAGTAGCGTCATGACGTACCCGAGAAGTCTCATGTCTTAAGCATATTATACTTTATCATACATCTTGAAGTTTATATCTGTCATATAAACAGGTTTGAGTTTGGCTTCTGTGATAATGGGAGGTCTTTTTTATGTTTTGAAGCATTAAGTCAGACTTAAGTTTACACAGTATCAAAGCCATTACACAAATATTTAGCTAACCCTGCTCTGGGACTCGCTTTTCATTTAGGTTTGACAGGTCTTCCTTAACTACATTGCTGGACCAGAGCAAGAATTGCATGGCATTAATACATCATATTCTTAGGTTTTTAAGAAGTTAGAAGGAAAAGAGGTGATGATGCATCTCTAGTCGTGACAGTGTGACCTTGCCAGTATGTCTCCCGTCAGGTCAGACCATATACGGGCAGTGTGTGAAAGCATAGTTATTTGGAAGAAGGTTTATACCTCTGGTAAGTGCAGGCAGTGACGACAGCAGCTCATTTAAAAATATAGCCCCACTGCAGTTACTCATCCACTTATCAAGAGGCCTTATGGATTTCATGCCACGCAAGGGAGAGGATGAGAGAGAAAATTTCTCTTATCAGATAATAAAAAAATATTTACAGAGCAGAACTTATTTTTCTTATAGGGTTTCCAGAAAATCATGTGACCTGTGTTTAGAATTAAAATATATTCTAAGCCAACAGAGTTTTGAGTTCAGTGAAAGGACAGTGACTAAATGGGAACTGTGCCAGAGTGATGCTGAAATAGTGGTTAATTGAAGGATTACTGCCATTTTTGTCATTTCCTGTTAGTGCTTTCGTGGGACGCAATCCATGGACGCAATCAACTTTCTCATGTAGTCGTGAGCAGCCGGTCTCTCCTCTTTCCTCAGAAGAATGAATAAGTCATGAGTGCGTGGCATTTCACTGCTGGGAGGTTCACCATATCTCATTCCTTACATTCAGTGACCTTTGCATCGGCGATGGTGCACTGCTGCCCGGAAACCATTTTTAAGAAGAACATAATCTAATACAAATATAAGCAGTGTGACTTTTTTCTGTTCAGGTTTGTCTTAGGCCAACAGAGCAAGAAGAAGTGTAATTGGTAAACAGAGAATTTGTGGTGAGTGCCTGGTTGTAAGGAGCGGCAGCTGAAAATGGATCTCAGATGTATGTTTTCTCCAGTGGTGTGAGTTTGCCAAACCATTCCTGACTGGAATATAGAACAAACTCAATGTTGCATGGATTCTAGCACATGAAAGGACTTTGATAATGTTTTGACCAGCTAAAGACTCACAAGAGGTCACGCAATAATACAGTATTTGGACTTCCCAGTGCTTTACATTTCCCTGAATTGTTGTTTATGGTGCGGAACCAGTGGACAGAGGGCTGTCCAAACTCCTGGCCCTTCGCTCTAGAGAAGTATTCTCATGAGGGCCAGCATTTCAGCCAGAGACGGACTCAGAGCTATGCTGAGACCTTAACTCTCACTGTTCCTTGAATCAACTTAATGTCAGATCTGGAAGTACACAGTACTTGAAAGTGTTAAGACACTTAAAATAGTTGAATTTAACACCATTTCAAAGTGCATTTGGTCTTAAATTGACTCTTTTCACAGTTTTAACATGTTAAAGTTAAATGAACTCTAAATAGTCTCTTAAAAGCTTCATATTTAACACTGGGGAATTTACTGTGTATAGTGTCGTTTTGAGAAAGATGGGATCCCTGCCAGGCAGTGGAAACCTAGAGTTTTGGGTGTCTGGGGATGATGTTAGCTGCCAACTGGATGTTAGAGCCACATATTATATAATGACAACAGACAACAGAAAAGGCCTGTGAGTGTGAGCTGGTTTTCAATAAACTTATCTCCTTAGAAACTGTAGCGGTCCTTGTCTTGGTCTCCACAGTTTGACCGTTTCTATCCAGATCCTGCTGTACTCAGTGCTTTTTACTTCCTTCTGTACTGAGGTGCTAAAAGTCCACGTAAGTCTCTTTTGTGCCTTATTTATAAAGAGGTGTCAGGTTGAAAAAGTGAGTGGTTTTTACTTCTGTTGGGCACAGGGAAAAGAGTCATTTATCAAAGCTCTGGAGAATAATGGAGCCCTCCCTGCCATCTTGGGAGGCATTAGTTATTGTGAAGTGTCAAGCTAATCCACCAACTTAATGTCCTCATGTGCATGACAGACGACGCCATTAGACACCACATACAGGTTGTTTAAAAATGCATCGTTTCAACCATGTCTCCTCCAAATAACTAATGGGACATGATGAGGTATGTGGGAGTGAATTCACCAACAAACCCAGCCCCCGTCCTGTCTGTTCTATTATTTAGCAGACTCCATCCAAAAACAGGATTCAAGTTGGGATATTCCAGTGACTTTGCCTTGTAAAGTCAAGATCTTAAACAAAAGACTCTGGGATCATTGACATATTTCACACAAAAGAGTGTATTTAAAGGGGGACTTCACAGCTTTGAATCAAAAGAAACCATATCATAATAAAAACTCAAACCGTGACTGCTGTCATTATGTGTGAACAGTTTGATTTCACAGAGGAAGCAGCTGCAGTGCTCGCCTCTAGATGACGTCATCACCGGTCTCGACACTCTGCCGTGTAACAGAAGGTCAAAAGGTTTCAAATCAAATAAATGATATGAAAAATCTCAAATAAGTTATTATTTCACTTTAAATCTTAGCTGCTTTCTTTCAGCGTGGGTCGACGCAGTGACACCATGATTCTATTCACTGTGATTCAATGTGATAGATGATGAATAAAAACATCATGACTATCAACTTTTAAGGTTGTGGAGAGGAATGGAGGAGACAGTAAGAGATGTTTTTGGGAACATGTGGAACACACTTGTTCACTAAATGGAGATCAGTCTGTCATGTCGTGACTAGTTTAGGCTTATTCCCTGTTCAGTATAGAGCTTGTTTTCCTCTTCTCGTCAGTTGCAACACAAGCCATTGGCTGCCAATGCAAACAGCATTGTGATCATACTTGATTTACGAACATCCCCCCTTCCAAACAATTCACTAGCCCACCACAGGGCGCATTGCGCATAGGCCTAGCCATGTATTTTAATGTACTTTGCATGAATCTGTTGCAGGTAATTGGAGGCTCAGGGCGTTTGTACACCTGCTTTGTGTCCTGTCACTACTGCCCATGCCCGGCTTTCTCCTTCACCGTGCTCCACAGAAATGATAGCCCTCTGGTGAGTGTCAAACAAAGTGTTGCAGCAGGTTGGGCTGAATGTCTGTTCTCAGTAATAACAGACCAAAGGCTGCCAAGTAGGCTACCATAAGCTGGCACTCGATGCTTGTATTCTCCGTTTGTATTTCTCCTGTGTAAATTGTTGTACTTTAAATGCAGTAACCCTTCTCACATGTATTTTTTGTTGATATGTTCAATAAATAATGAGCATGCATATTAAATACTTTTCTTTCGACTGAATTTGGACAATTGCACAGGAAGTTACACCCTTGCTAGTTTAAGAGAATGAAGTAAAAAGCAAGAAGTACCTGACCCTACATAGAAAGTGACACGCACATACATGTAAATACACTGTGTCATGTTAGGGTTGAACTTTGTATGCGCACATGTACTGTATATGGTACACAGTGTATACAGGCACAGATTCACAAACACAGACATGAAACCTGCTTCACAGCTATTGTGTCTTGCCAGTCAGGCATGTATCCTGGTAGAGAAAACCATCCAGCGTGAGACCAAACACACGTTAAAATGTGTGTAACAGATGTATTGTGTTCACGTCATGTCTTGTCAAAGAGGGCCTTCTCCAATCCGGCTGCTTTCACCCTAAATACATGTAAGCAAACAAACTCCACTCCTGCCCTGGATATAAGGAAGACAGATATCAGACTTGTTTCCCTGGAGGATGCTGCTAAAATCAGTGTGAGAAACCGAGAGAGCTGCAACGGACCGTTGAGATTCCCCATGAGCACTGAAGACAGACCTTGCCAAACTCTGCTGCAGCTTTCATGGCTTTAACAAGATTAAACCAGAGCCAATTTGATGATTTCATTGTGCTTGGAAGCTAAAACTTGATGCCCAATTAGGCTTGTTTGATTTTGACATAACTTTCCAGTCAAAGCCAATTGCAATTGCAAAAAGACTGTGAGATTGACCTTGCAGTCTGCACTCCTTCCCCGGCTGGAGCCACTCTGTTTAGTCAGGGCCTCTGCAGATTCCAACAGGACTGGGTAAGGCCAGGCCAGGTCCACAAGTAGGTCAGAGGACAGATAAAGGAGCGCTCCCTCCAACCACAGATGGCCATGTGCTTTAAACCAGAGTGGACAGGAGAAGCTACGAAACAAACTTCTCCACCTTTCTCCTTTCAACCACACTTTAAGTTTGGCTCATTGTGCATTTGAAGCACTGATTCACTTCACAGGCATGTTGGTGTGGTGTATATCTCATTTATTGCGTGGAATAGGCTGCAGAAAAAACAAAACAAGTAAATGAGTATGTTGCTTATAATGAGAGGGGCTTCTGGATGTGTTCAGTGACGCACACACTGCATGGCTTTTTGCCATTCAGCACTGCCCCTGGATCTATGTCTTATTCACCACCCGAATACTCCATTTGGAAAATGCAGACCCATAATCGTCTAAATCACATGTCGTTTTTATTTATGGACATGTTTATCATTTTAAATAAATATTGGAAATTGTTTTGCGACCATTATTGTCCTATTCAAGATTACTCACTGGAAAATGTTCTGCGTGTCGGTGCCAAGCAGCTTCTTCCCAGTCTGCTGTTTACATGAGATTGAATTTAAGAGACTGAAGTGTCATTAAGGCTTCATATCCGTGTAATTACTCACACCGGTGTCCATGTAATGAATCTGTTTGTTCTTTTTGTCTCAGTGCAAACACATCCTGGCCGTCTACCTGTGCCAGGCCATGGGTGTGACGCAGCAGGAGTGTGTGTCTGATCAGCAGATGTCCATTCTGCTCAGTGGGACGTCAGCCCCTTGACAGCCAGCTTCTCTCAGACCAGCAAAAGGACCAGCAGACCCCAAAGGGCCCTCTTGGAAGGGAGCCCATGTTTTGGACAGACACTCCAGTGGGTCAGGATGGAAGCGCGGGAAATGCTGCCGCGGTCTCTGCTCTTTTATATGTCTCTCTGAAAGACACCAGATGTTTCTTTATTTATTTTTCTTTTGGAAAACCACGTGCAGCGTTATTTTTAGGTTGTTTTGATCTGAAGCTGCATCAATTAAGGAAGTAGTGAGTGTGCGTGTTTAAAGCTATAGTGCGTCTCTTTTTCATTATAAATGAATATCCGTTACACTCAGGGCATCGCCAAATGAGTTGACACAAAGTTGATTAAGCTGATCAGCTGCACGGAAATCTTTTTTTTTCTATGTTTCTTTTCAGTATGGCAACTTTTACAAACTGGTGTCACCCCCTACACAGGCACAGCATCTCAAGAAAAAAAACAAGGAGTGCCCGAGCAATTTTTCAGCTGTGATTCTACTGCTAAGAAAAAACCTGGACATTCAGCAGAAGGTATAAAATCCATGCGCAATCACAGAAGAATTACCTCATGTAGATGCACCAACATTGTTGTTGATATTACTCAGAATTGTGTGGGGGCGATATAAGCTATGCACTTTAGCTTTAACTTACTTTCAGCAACATTTTAAAAACTATTTTTAAAATGTTTTGTTTGTCAATATTAAGTGTTGTATGATTCATACGTTCAAAAATGTTAGGAATAAAGACTTATTTGTATCAATATAAACATTGCCTTTATTAACAGAATAATTCACCATACACACAGATCGCATCATGTTAAATAGCAGTATCAGTTTGCAGTTGTAGTTTTGTTGAATGAAACAAAAGATGGCCTCTGGAAAGGTTGAACATCAGCTTGACCACAGTGGATGAGTAACAACACTATAGCACACGGACAGGTCGGGGCTTTGGAATGAAAGGCAGGAATGTTGAACCAGAGTCAACTTTTTATTGTCAGTCTTATCTTTTTAAAATAGCAAAAGAAGGCAATTGACATCAATCAATAGCTTTTAGAAAGCTGGACACCTACAGTACTTCAACAAATCAGTCAAGAAAGACAGTATAACGTTACAGTGCACTTACAGTATAGATGTCTCCATTGGAATGTACTAAAGCTTTGGCACACTCCTGTATTTTAGCCCTTGAAGTTAGTCAGAGGTGGTACTCCGGACACAACGGCAAAATGAGTGGAGATAGTGAGGCAAATGCTCGACTTAAGAACACTTGTTAAACACCGACACAACAAGGTTCAAAAGCAACAATGAACAACCACACCGAATAGGAAATAATCTAAAATGTCAGTGCAATGTTTATTCATCTGTGTAGTGATGGCTGTCAGGTGACCAAATACACCCTCTTTCTTTCACATAAGTCAGGACACTCCAAACAAAACTCTACTTCTCTGTCTTCAGTTGTATAAGCTCCACAGGAAAATGCACAACAACACAAACCACGCCCCTTCTCTGCAGTAAAGAGGCAAAGCATCAGGTGCTTTAACACATTTGACTCAGTGGAAAGCCCCACTGCAGCTGTGTTGCCTGCTTATGAGCGCCTTCAAGAAATATATTTGTCTGTCGGAGAACATTTTTAGTGTTACCTGGATCTTAATTTTTGGGGGTTCAATTGTAGTTAGTTGCGTATCAGTCGCATATATTTTTTTTAGCACAGAAGAGTAATAAGTTTAATTCAAATGTGTCCTTGTGCAACATATTTCAGAGGTTTCACCCTTAAAACTATAGTTTTCTCACATACTGTAAATCGGTTCATCTAGTTCAGAGTTCAACAGCTTGTGGGGGACTGGCTGTGCTAACAGGGCAGATGAGAGCCTCCGGATCCCAGCTGAGACTGTATGAGGGGAGAGGGGTTGCCAGCTTGACTCCTAAGGCAAGTGACATTCATATACACCCAACTGAATCAAAGCAGTGGTGCTTTGTGTTATGTAGGCCAGTAAATACATGTGTACCCGAAGCATGAAAGTATCAAATTTGGCATTGGCTTGTCCACTTACATCATCACTCAGTTTCCAAACAAAAGCAGCTGATGCTCTGTCCAGATGCCATGTTTATATAAAGGACACAATCAGTTTCCTGAGCCTTTGTCTTGGTTACATGGAAAGGATACAGAGCGCCATCACAGGTGTGTTTTGATAAACTAGTCTACTAGGTGTGCCTGACTGTATATCTTGTAACCTCCCTCTGGCTCTAAGCCCTCAAGGGTCGCAAGATTATATTGTGACCCCTGTGGCTGTGAATTACAATTTTTCATATTCTTGTTTATTTCTGCATTTTCCCCCTTTTTCCAATAAAATATCACATTTTCCAATATTTATGAGAGTCCCTGTTGTTTTTTATCCCTCTGTAGTCTACTGTGTCCGGTACACACATTTACAGAGGAGGATTCACTAGTGCAACAACAGGAACACCTGCAAACACTGGCCCTTAGTTTAAGCAGCAGCTGGAGAACAATCCTGCCATGCAATGGTATTGTACTGATAAACTAACATATGTACTTCTTTCTATATATTGAGTCTGTAATGGACATGAATACAGATTCATTTAAAGGGCCACAAGCCAAAAGAAGAGCACTACCATTGTACCTTTCTAGGTCCACAAGCATAGATCTAACCACACAAAGTTTTTTGATCATTTCCGTCTCAAAGAGAAGGTCTTGTAATAAATAAATTAATAAACACTGGCACTTATTGTTGACAACACAACATAACTGGGCAGAAAAAAAGAGCATTTGTAGGCGTGTCAGGGTGGACCCAAAGTGATACGTTGCAGTTTAGAATGTCGCAAAGTTTGAATTCTGTTCACAGTCTGACAACTCCAGTTGGCTTCAACATTTTTTTTAGATCAAAAAGTCCTTCACAATACAGAAAAGTTTAGTAAGACTCGTTATTCAACATTTCACTGCTCAACCCGTGATAATCTGAACAACTCATAAATAAATGTCCACATTCAAAGGTGCGTTTGTCATCAGTTCATCTTCACATATCCCACCCCTTGCTCTGTAAACATTGTAAACCTTGGTGACTCTTCAGAGTTGACTCATAATACTCCTCTTGTCCCAAGCCTCTCTCTCTCTATAGCAGAGGGTCCACGGTCATGTGGATCTGGTCTCTAGTGCAGCTGCTGCTGCCGTTGGAGCTGAGGTACAGCTCCTCACTGTGACACCCGAAGTGTCGGGTCAGGATCTTGCGGAAGGTGTTCCTGAAGTCCTGGATGCGGTATGCGTAGATGATGGGGTTCACTGCAGAGTTGGCATGAGACAGAATAATGGCCACTAGCATGACGATTTCCTCCTTATTCTTGCCCTCGTAAAAGAGCGTTTGGCAGTTGATGATGTGGACGGGCAGCCAGCACACTGCAAACAGTCCCACGATGATGGAGAGGGACTTGGCGGCTCGGATCTCTTTCTGCAGCAGCCCGTGGTGGTGGCTGTCCCCGTTGCCCACGCACTTGAGCTCGATCTGTCTCAGCTGTTTCCGGGCCACGGTGAAGATCTTAATGTAGATGCCCAGCATGATGAGCAGCGGGGGCAGCACACACACAAAGAAGTTAAAGTAGACCATGTACTGCATGTCCACCACACTCTCAAAGAAGCACTGGAGATGGCAGCTCAGCGGCGGGGAGAGGCCTCCGTCCCTGGGCCCCTCCGTAATAAACTCAGGGTTCGTAGTGTTGTTGACCGCCCCGGAGCCGCCGCTGTTCCCGCAGCTCGAGTGCTTATGGTTCCAGCCGAAGAAGGGGATGAGGCCGATGATGAAGGAGAGGATCCATAAAACGGTGATGATCTTTCTGGCTTTCTTCCCTGTCATCAACTCATTGTACCTGGAGAAAAACACAGAGGAGGTTTACTGTCTTCGTAATGTTTCCCAGTGTGGGGGTTTTGGACAAATGTCACAATAAGTGAAAGATAAATACAAATACGACAACATAGCAGATACAATTTCTTGGGTGCTTTTTTGTGATGTAATCATAATATGTTTTGTGTACCTGTCTTGATTGTTACATCTCAAAGCATCCAACTGCTCTTTATTTTTCTTGTGCTTACTGATTAATTTGGCTGTAATGCTACCATGAAGAACATATTTGACAGTCCTATAAAGGATTTCAGCTAAAAGTCACACAGCATAATTTGATTATGCATGCACCCACGGAGGATGTTGATCTTCTTGCTGTGTCTTAAAGGACAACTCACATTATTCTTATGTAGCTCCTGCTGTGCACCAGGATGAACATTGGCCTAATAAAGGCTAAGAATCGGACAGACCCAGAATGTTGAAGCGTTGTGCTGAATTACTGGGATTGGGTGCGTTTGAGGGATGTGGGTAATATCATCTTCAAAATATTTTCTTTCTTTTTTTTCCAAGCCAAACAACAGAAGAAAACTACAAAAACACAGGAGCAAACACCGAGAATCTAATCCCCCCTCCACAGCCACATCAACAAGAAAAACACTGCGTTTGCACTGACTTCAGCCCTGCATGACAAAATGTAGCCCCCATTCATTTGAATGGAGTCCGTCCAATGGCACAGTGTGTTTGCCAACGCAGGGCTCCCACAAAGAGGGTAGGAGCCACGCCAGCAGCAGAGTACTGTTTTAAGGTAAATGGTTACGCCAGCCTGGTAATTTATTGTTTACCATTATCTCCAGCTTAGTGTTGTGTGTTAGTGTGCTAATATTTGCCAATGACAGCTCAGGTTGATGAGAATATCCTTAGTATTGATGGAATGTAATCATAAACTAAGTATTGGACACATTACAATTTTGTCCCAATGATAGCACTGGATGAAAAGTTAAGGGGTCAGTGTTACAACTTATTTTGAGGGATCAAACTGCAATCCTTCCAATAGTTGTATTAAGTCCAGAACAGAGTGGTGGACCGTCCAAGAGGCTGCCATCTATACATCCACATCACCAGCGAGGTTAATAACAGGCAAATTAAACACAAAAGGTTCAATTAAACACTTTAAACAAAGATGGAGACCAACCTTGTTATTCAAAAAATCTGCTTTCTATGCAATTTCCACTTTAGATGTAACTGCAACACGATAGCAGAGATACTTGTTTTAATGTTGCTTCTGGGCACATTATAAACTGTAAAATGAAAGCATCAAGTCTGCTGCTATCTACTCATCTCACATCCTGCATCGGTGGTCACACAGCAAACGTCACGGATGTTTGTGTAAGCGACGTCCATCGAACACACCAACAGAGCGTGAAGATTTGAAAAAGTTTCCCCTCGCTTTACTGAAATAACATATGACATCGGGTCCACAGGGAGCGTATGGCGATGCATGGCTGACTCACACAGAGGCGTCATGACTGTCCCCATCATATGCACAGCGCTCAGGGCAAACTGAGCCTCTTCCTTAAAGTGATTCAAGCGAGCGGTCGCATGGTAATGACTCATAGACTTGCTAACATGCACACATACTCCGACACACACAAGCCAGCACTTAAAATTTGACCTTTGATCAGTTACAAGACTTCAATTAACCATTGATTAATGATGGTTACTTATTAGTAAATGAGTAATGTCTAATTTATAAATCAGTAGGATTGTCAAGTAATGCTAAAGGATAGGATCACATAAATAAAATACAACAATACTCATATCCCAATAAGTGCATATAAAGAGAGGGACTTCTAACCTTCATTGCACATATGGACATGTGAGGCTTATAGTGAGACAGACTTGGAAAATTTTAACCTGTCCTTTCCTAATATGAAAGTACATGGTGTGATGATCAGTTATCAATCATTTGTAAAAAAAAAAAAAAAAAATCCCTAACAACAATAGTAAAGTATAAAACAAATTGTTATGAAAAGTATCTGCAAAGTTCCTTCCTCTCTCCCTCTCTCTCTTTCCATCTCTCTCTCTCTCTCTCTCTCTCTCTCATGACTCTTTACGTGTGCATCAGTCACCACAACAAAGCACCATTTGCGGCCTCCTCAGGCTGACTGTACCACTATGTCTGCCTGCCGTATCACTATACTTTGCCTGCATAGTGTTAGCGCTGCAGACTCTCGCATCCTGTTCACAGAAGGCCGATTGCCTGAGCGATCAGATCAGAAAATAATCCTCCATAAAAGTAAGCTAATTTCTGCAGTTTTATCAATGGGCTATAGTTAACCTGAGTAAGCTAATTTTTTGCTATTTAAAGGCAAAATATTCCTTTTGTTATGCAAAAAAGACATTATCAGCATTTTTAAAATAATTTGTTCAGCAAAAAGTGTTAATCTTGAGTGTTGGCTACCTAATTCTCAATGTACATGTTATAGAAAAAAAATTCTACTATTGACTTTACAAATTCTTATTTTTTTCAATGTTGACACATTTTTATTCAGTGATATAAAGTCGCTCCGGCTAAGGATTGGTTAAAGTTTAACCAATGGTGTGCCAATGGTATATGTGTTGGATTAATATATGTAAATAAAACGCTCACATAAAGCTGAGTGATTAGGGTGTAGCCAGGGCTATGAGGAAGTGGGTGCAACTGACAGCCAAAGTTCTGATGCAAGCAGGAAGTGTGTGCCATCACAGATTGTGCTGTCATTTGCAGATAACTTGATAGTAAAATTTGGTGAGTAAATATTAATGCTCCTGCAACATGACCTCTTAATCATCAGCCCAGCCTGTCTCTGCGTTTTAAACTTTAAAATTAGAAAATTCAATCAGTCAATTATTAATCGGTGGTGTGCGAGGGCCACGTCCGTCCTGCGTCTGCCTGCAGGGGCGAGGCGGGGGAGTTGCCCTGGGGGCCATGAATAATCCAGCAACATGACCAACGCACCACCTCACATCTCCACACCAACTCCATGTCCCTGTCCATCTTCTGCTCACATCTATCTGTACATGTCATACTTTGTCAAAGTAACTTTTTCCATAAAGTTGATTAAGCCAGCTCCAAAAAACACTCTCTGTATTTTCCAGTATTGCAGCGTTTACAAACTGGGGTCGCCCCCTGACACTAGAGCAATGGCTGAAAATCCGAAGACAAAATGTTTCAGTTGCAGAAGGTATAAAGTCCATGTGCAATCAATCAAAGGTTGACCTTAAGGTTGACCTTATATTGCGTCCAATATCAGAATTCTACAGGGGAGCAACAGAAGTTACGCTCTAGTCTATAGCTTTAATCTTCATACAGAGTTCCACATTTTGTGCTTTACTGCCTGTTAACATCAAAATACCTCAAGCCTCATGGCTTACATCCATTATGTCAACACCTCTTCCATACTTGACAAGTGTTATTTAATTATGTATAATTTGTTAAATGATGTAGTAAGGTATGTAATACCTTACTATTGAGAAAAGGGTATTATTGGTTTTAATTACATTTCCTTTCAAGTTAAGTGCCAAATTTATTACGTTTAAATTACGAGTTCTTTCATTACTGGGAAATGATGACATTAATGGGTGCTACAGGGTCCACCTCCTGCACATTGCCCCCCCCCCCCCCACCCCTCTGTTTGGAGGCAGGGAACGGGCGAGCGGCTGAATGGATTAGTTCTGGCCTGACGACAGCACACTGGCATCTATCTTTGTTTTGCTTTCTTCCCCTGCTCCATTCTCCATACATCCCTTCTCTTCTCTCTGTCGCTTTGCTTCCGCCGAGGGCCACCGACCTCCGCCAGGCACACACACACACACACACTCCAAATTCTCACGCTATCCGCCTCAATGTGCGAAACTGTCCGGAGTCCTGCTTCAAACACAGGCCAACAGGTGGCCGTTCACACTGACTACACTGGGAGATTCTATTCTTCACCCACACCATGGGGGTGTATGTAAACGGAGCCGAGCAGTTAGCAGTATGAAATGTGGATGTTTCTCTCCAAAGATCAAGTTGTATCACATGATAAAGGCAAATAAGGAACAATGTAAAGACAGCTCCCATGGTCTGATGAAGATGTAATCATCAAGTAATCATACTTTCAATGTTTTGTTAGAGGAGGGAAAGGCAAATACAGATATGATCTCCGTACGGTTTGGACGTGGTATCCCAGAATGCACCAGTGTGTCTTGTTGTCAAGCTCGACATCTACACTTTTGGAGGATGAACTCGGCCCCTGTGAGCTTGATCGGTTTTGTTCCTCCTCTCTGAAAATTGCTTTGGTCAGCAAAACCTGTCCTAAGCTCAAACATCTCCGTGCCACCATCTCCAAAGCTCACTAATAATAATACAGTTATATAAATGTGTTTAATCTGCACACAAACTGTAACTGCACTGACCACAACCCACCATACAACTCCAATAGGGCTGCAACTAACAATTATTTCAATAATCGATGAATCGGTCGATTATTTTTTCGATTAATCGATGAATCGGATAAAAAAAAGAAACATTTGTAAATGCCGCATCTTTATTCAAAAACTGAACATCACTTCAAATTCACAGTGCAGACTGAAGTGTCAAAACACCAGGTTATTGCTCCAACGTCCCGGAACTATTAAAAGTAATATTAAATGATACAAAATTAAAAATAAACTTAACTGGGATAACACAAAAAAAAACATACAATGTATGATATACATTTATACAGTATAAGGGATGTCCATGGTAAACCAGTCAACCGATAATATTTCTAACCGGTAAATACTAACGGTTAAAAAAATTAAGTCATCTTAATTTCTCTCAGATGACAGGAGATCGTTAATTTGTATTGATATTGATACCATTTTCAAGACTCCTTAACGATCAAAGTCTTTATTGATATCAGAATTGATAATTTTCTATTATTTTGTTGAAATAGAACTTATATTATTGCTTTAATTGCTGATAAGATCATAGCTCAAGATAGGACATTAAACAGGTCATAATTCCATCTTTACTATCTATTTTATATTGCTGGGAAAACAAGTTTCGCCAAAATCTCAAATTTCCTTTTTTTGTGTTGCATTTGAACACATCAATCATATTACTGAGCCGGCCTGAACACATCACAGTTGACATGTTTGCTACTTTTTTTAAGCTAACTAGCTCTATATCCTTCCGATTTTAACATGGATTTAAAATCTGGATCACTATTTTTAACTGACGGGACTTTCTACACCGTTCGGTTGTGTGATTACTGCCGCTGCTTTGAATGACTGTTGATGCGCCGATGCCGACTCTCCGAGCACGTCTGCACACCGTCTGCAGCAGCAGCAGCTGACAGAGTTTTTTTTGGACTAGACGGATACTGAGTTGAAGGAGTTTTTTTAAACCCAAAGGAAGCAAAGGTACAACACTTTTATATAGGCCTGCAGTCCAGTGTTAGATATGACCAAAATACAAGCTGTGGCCGCTCACACTATAGCTTTCCCGCACGTGAAGCGAGCCTGTGGGCGTGCATGAACCTGTCGGCGGCTGGATGTAAACAGTGCCGCGCCTGCAAGTGACTTATTAATCGCGCGACTCAACGAATCGATGACCAAATTCGTTGCCAACGCTTTTAGTAATCGATTTTAATCGATTTTATCGATTCGTTGTTGCAGCCCTAAACTCCAACTTCTCTTATTTACACTTTGCTTTTTGTAAGCATTAAACTTACAATATATGACATTTTTATTAGTGGTGTTGGTAGATTTTGTTACTTTCGGAAAGGTGCAAAATGTCGCACTATTGCTTTAAATGACATCTTTGTGGTGCAGATGTTTTGTCAGTCAAATGCAGAGTGACTGAACTTGGTGTAGATGGTGGTGGTGATAATCAAATGGCGCAGCCTTCAATAGAGCCTTGCCTCGTTTTCTACTGTAATACCAATTTACCTTTTTCACATTTTTTGCTGAAATGTGTTGAATTAGCAGCATAAAGACGAGATGATGCCAAACTGTCGCTGACTACAGTGAGGCTGTGCTGCTGGTCTGGGTGGGGGGCACTGAGGTCTATTCAAGCGCCGGCGTGTGGGCGCGCGTGCGCGCATATCTATTATTAATATCTTCCTTAAGATATGGCTGAAAAATAAAATTAAAACATCATCTCAAACTAGAGGTCCTCCTGTTTCCAGGGAATGTTCTTGTGATACCGTCAGTCCTTAGAGGGTTAGAAAACACTGTGAGAAGCAAGACCCAGAAGCTCCCCAGGCTCCCCTCATCACAGCTTGTGAATAGTGCATAGAGTATATACATAGTGTGAAAGTAGTTTGTTATTATTGTTTTTATATTTACTTAATGGTTTGTTTGAAAAATGTTTTGTGATGCTTCCTCTTTTATTAGTGTACATCCCATGAATCATCATATGTGGTTCAAAGTCTTCATTCAGTCTAATTTCCTAATGTTTTTTGAAAGTAGAGACAACATTTTTACCAAAAAGCGCCTGGACCAAATTTTATATTAGTCATGTTTTGTGCACTCCCCTACTGTGTTTTGGAAAATTTCCACTGCATTTTTGAAGCTAAGGCTTAGGAGAAGCAATTTCAAGAGCCAAAACAACTCAACAGGATGACTAAAGGTTCTTCTTTCACACAAATTTCCAGGTTTTTCAGAAATCGCAATACATTTTTCAGCATTTAAGCCAATTCTTTATATACACAATGGTCTAGGACATAAGTAGACCTCAGAAAACAAAGGTCTAATGTGTTCTGAACATTTCCATATAAAACACTTTGGTGTAATTTATCTTCTTGCACATTTGAAATAGGTATTTATAGAAGTATGTAAAATCGGAGAAAATACCCCTAAACCTCAGAGGGTTAAAATGTTAATAGAAATCTCTTACAGCCCCTGCGTTCCAAATCGTTTACCTTTTCTTTTTACTATTCTACACACTACAGCAGATCAAAAAAAGTAAGTATTTAATGAAGTACAAATTAAATTGGGACATACTTTTGAATTATTTATTTCATCATAACATCACGCCTTGAACTTGCCTTTTGCTTATATATCCGTCTCAATCCTGGTTGTGACGGAACTACTGGAGTACAGTGGTTTATGGGTCAGAAGAACTGCCAAGAAAATATGCTGATTTCAACACTAAGAATCACGACCGGATTTAATAGAAAATCCGTGTATTGACCACATGTATTGGGATAACCTAAATCTTTTTTACTACCATAGCAAATAGCAGGGACATATGGGTATTGGAACGCAGGTATGGTTTCTCAAACCTCTCCTGGGGGACCACTTTACCTGCATGTTTTAATTCATCAAATCATCAACTCATTATGAGCTGATGAAGCTGCTTGATAACAAGTTGATCATTGGAATGAGCTTCGGTGGAGCCGGGAGATATTTAAAACGTGCAAGACAAGTGGTCCTCCAGGGGGGGATTAAGACCAGGACACAGGGTCCTTTTCTGAGGAATGCAAACAGGGAAGACGGAGGCTTGGAGAAAGCACTGAGTGGTTGTGCGTATCTGTCATCTCATGGGGTTTAAAACATCTGGCTCTAGCCTTTCATTTCCACTAATACCATCTGTGAAAATGATTTTATCTGAGAAAAAACTGTGGCCCCAATGGCCTGCTGACTGGACATGTCATTTGAGCTGAACAGCCACACACTGCTCTTGTTTTGCATGTGTGTGTGTGTGTGTTGTCAGGGTGGGAGACAGTCCTTCAAAAGGAACTATAAAATGGCGTGTTTCAAAACCTTTTTCTTTTTTACAGCGACTGTTAAGAGCAAGTCCCCGGGTTTAAAGGTGCCTGAAGTCTGCGTTTTTCCGCCGGAGGATGTTAAATCAGGTGTGTCAAGGTTCGATTTCTGCGCGCGGGTCAAAAATAGAAGCAGAAATTAGGACTTTATAAACCGCTTGGTTGATGGCAAGCTACTTTCATCCCAGACTATAGTGTCAAGCTTTTCTTTCTTGCCACCAGTTGAGCCTAATGATAATGGACATGACAGCACATTAAAGGCCCACAGCACAAACTGCCCTCAAAACCACAATCAGTCAGTGGCCACCACACTCACTGTAATGTTGAGTGGGTTGCCTTTAAAGCTAACAAGTGACACATCTCTCTGACACGGGGGAAAAGCCAAAAACAACACCAGGGAATTCCCTTCTGATGATAAAGCTCATATTGTTTCTATTCACAGAGATATCAAACAGCACTGAGCTGCCTCTGACACAGCCTTAGGAGCTCTGTGGCCTTTTACTTCAGGATCAATGGAAGTGTCACAACTGTGGACACTCAGGTATTGACCCGGCTGCTTCTCCTGCTATGTCACATCAAACAGCTGCAGACATAGGGTGGAGATGCAGGGATTTGTCCCTCTAAACAATTAGAAGAGGTAAATGTGTCCCCCTCAAAGAAAATATGAAAGACAATCCCCCCAAAAGAGGTAAAAAAAATAGGTTAAAAACAAAAAGTTTAGGGGGCCGAAACATTTATATATTCTTCTTACCTAACCCTAGACCTCTAATATGGGACCTGTAAGCCTACTGCTTTATATTAAAGATAAAAGATGGGATTCCTTTCTTCTTTCTCTTATGGCTTTTACGTAGATTTAAAATGTGGAGCCTATAGCTTTATCAAGGTCACTTTAGATGTGTTGTTGAGATGCACATGATCCCTAAAAATAAAAACATCCCAGAACATGTGTGATATATACTGTATGATATATGTGCCGAAAGTCTTAACAAATACAGGATAAATTAATATTTGAGAGCAATACAGACTACACTATATAACCCATTACATTTGTCTCACCTGGTGTCACCCATAACTGCAGACATTTCCACCATTCATTTAAGACAGAAAAAGCACAAATTGGTGCGGATCAATTTACCAGAATGCAGGAAATGAAGTGTTTGAAACTCAAAATCTTCCACGTGAGGACCCCGATACCCCCTCCCCCCCCCCCCACACACACACACACACACTAAATGTGTCCTGCCCAATGTCGCAGCAAAACATACGCCCAGGACACAAGACGAAGTCATCACCACACAGTGTCAGTGTATAGAGGTGGCATTACTTTTTGATTATTGAAATAAGGTTAGAAAACACTTCAAAGTCTTTACTAATTCTATCTGTATGGCAAGATTTAAATCATATCAACAGAACTTTTATCAGATTATCATTCAAGGTTTTTGCATTAAGTGTGGTATTTTCTTCCAGGCATTGCAGGAAATTAATTTGTGAGATCACAGAGCTGATACGGGTCGTCTAGCAACTGAATTCATTTATTTTCCATTGTGGAAACATGTCATAGTGTTTTGGGACTTTGAGAACTAATTTTGATCTTTTTAATTAAGATATGACAGGTTCATTAACAAGAGATTAAGCAGCCAGGGCACTTTCAATTTAAGATACAGTGCTTTTGTGTTGATGGATGGCTGCTTTGCAAACTGGGAACCAACAGGATCAAAGAGATCCCGTAAAATGAATACTTTAAATGACTTTGATGGAATTAAAGTATTTTAAAGAAGAGTGACTTTTCTAATATGGGATAGCACAATCATCACCATTATCTCTACACCTATTCGGCCTAATCTCTGTCAGATGTTTATGGGGGGGGGGGGGGGGGGGGGGGGGGTCTCAACTCCTGCAGAATGTATAGATTAAGACAACATTAGTGATTTAAAAAAAAACTCACCTCAGAGGTATTTTGACGGCCAAATATCTATCAATGGCGATAGCAAGGAGACTGAAGATGGAGCTCTGCGTCAGTACCAAGACGAAACAGGCCAGGAAGAGGCATCCATAAAAGTCCAGATGTATGCCGCAGCTGATGGTGATGGCAAAGGGGATGGCGAGACAACCGACCAGAATATCAGCCACAGCCAGAGACACGAGAAAATAGTTGGTGGCGTTCTTCAAATTGGTGTTGATCGCGACAGCCCAGCACACCAGTACGTTGCCGGTTACGGAGACAACAGCAATTGCTATTTCAATCACGATGTAAGTTAAATTAACCATCTCAGCAAAGTGTGAAAGGACTCAAACGTGCAGGGTGTTCACAGAGAAGACGGTCATCCATTACACTGATTTTAGACCCAGAGGAGCGCAGAAGTATTTCTGCTGTAATCCAGGAATATTCCAAAAGAGTGAGCTGCACAATCACCCATCTGTTGAAAGTAAATGAAGTTGACTTTTTTTTAAAACATTAATGTTTATATTAACTTGTTGTTTTTATGTTAATTAACATAAAAACAACAAGTTAATATTCCTACATCATTGACAAAAGCTACAGTAGCTGCGTAATAAAGCAATAATCAACAGGCAGAAAGTCTGTAAACATGTTGTCGCTTACCTTCATGAACCTGTGCATCTTCTCTGGATGTTTTCACATCAACAGTGACCGTTCTGTGGAGCGTTTCAGCGGCATCTGTAGATGTGCAGCGCAGGTGGAGTGTGACACTACTTCCCCCCCGACAAGAGTTTTGAAGTAGATGCAGAAACGCAAGAAAAAAAGGGGGCTGGGAGGTTAAACTCAATTTCACAGACAAGCCACGCCCTTAACACAAGCACAAGCACACTCATACACATACGCACACACACAAGTTCTCACGCGGTAACAAGTAGTTATATGGGTAGAATCCCAAACAAGCGTCACCGGTCCGTCGTGCGTAATTACGCGCCAATTAGATAGCATCCATCGACGCCTCTGCATGCTTACCGTTTAATGTCAATGGGCTCATATTTGTACTGCACACACACACACACACACGCACGGGTGCCTGCACAACTCGCAGAAACGCGGTGGCATCTGGTTTCAATCAGTTTTTTTGCCCCTATTCCAGAGACTACAGTGGAGGTACAAGCTTCCAAAAACTACAATTAGTCACGTGTTTACGGTCTCAAATTGTTTACCTAAGAAAACACGTGAGATGAAAGTAAGAGCTGAGATTGAAAATCAGTTTTTAAAGAGAGAAATGGCAAATCGTTTCTGAAAACATCAATAATTTAGTGCTACTGCTGGGTGCTTTTTTTATGAGGATCGGTAATTGGTCATAAAAGTTCCGTGTTAACCAACATACACTATAAAGTTTACGATTCAAGCCTTAGGTTGAGCCATTTTTAATGATCTTTAGACCCATTTTATGTACAGCTCTGGAAAAAATTAAGAGACCAATCTGGACTTTTTTCTTCAATCTTCATCAATACATTTCTTAATGGAAATGCAAAATCAAAATGTCCATTCTTCTCAAACATATGCCTATAAATAGTAAAACGAGAGACACTGAACATTTGGAGTGGTCTCAATTTTTTCCAGAGCTGTATATACAGTAAATAATTCAATTATCTCTTAAGTGTTACCTCTGGGAAAATGTGTTTCCACTCAATGTTACTACACATCCAAATGGTTTGCAACACTGTGCACATACAGTAGCTGTATAGGCCACAGTTAAGCAGCAGTTCAACGTAAACTAGAGCACCAGAGAAGCTGATGCATTCACATCATAGCTGAGCATCTTTGTGTTACAAGGAGGAAAAATAAACGAGTGACTGTATATAAAACTTGACAATCCTTTATTGAGCAATATCCATCCAACAGGCCTGACATCTGTATATAGAAAACTGCACTCTGTCCACATTCATGTCTCCAAATAAATAAATAACATTTGTATCTTTCAAAACATAAATGGAAATGGAAGCCTGTCTTAATCAGAGTAGCCTACATGTTGTGCATCAACTCTCACTTTTAAAAGTTATCCTCTGCTTCGTCGTTTAACATGACATGCAAAATATAGAATCATTTATATTTTGCAGAGCAGTTGCAGTACCATAGTGTTAAGAGAGCCTCAATGGAAACAACAGAGGAGGGCACGGCATAACGGGTTGATTCAGCCAGTCCTTAGTGCTGTAAACAATGCAAACATAGAGATCAATCTGTCTTCATCAAAAATATTTTCTACAAAAACTATTCAGCAACTCTCGTAGTGTTGATTTTAGTGTAGCATCACAAATGGCAGCTCTGGGTCTGTCTATCATTAGGGAAACAAACAATTAAAAGTGAAAAATATAAAGGCTTCAGTTCAAGTCAAACCCATCATTTCAAAATAGTCTCTGCTCTGCAGCATGGAACTCCAGCTTCCTTCACAATAAATACTCAGTTGTAAGGAGTGATCGCAACATTTCTGCAAAAGGGACCCCAATTTCCTGAAGTTGGGTTCATACTGGTTCAGTGAAAGGAGACGTCACACTGTGCACTCACACAGAAGTGTACACTTTAACCATGCGTAGATAAGTCTCTGTAGGTTTTGGCAGAAGATTTGGCACGTGTTTAAAACAGTAACATGTTCCTGCAAGTCTTTTGTAAATATGGGCCCCTGGGCAATGACTGTAAGTTCCCGTAAAATAACCAGGAAAACAATAACTCCACGACTGCTTTTAAATTTCTAGAGAAAAAGAGCATTCCTGTGCTGTGTGTCTCTGGTGGGAGAGAGGGGGCAGGAGAAGGGTGGAGGTGAGGCAGCCATTGCTCTGTCTGGAAGGTGAATGTAGTGCTGACAGATGGTGACTGACGGGAAAGTGCTGCGCTGCCTGCTATACATCGTCAGACGGCTCCTCTCTCCGGTCAGGTCTCAAAGTACTTGTAGATCTGAGAGACGTACAGCATGACACTCTGCCAGTCCGGCCTGTCTGTCTTCATCAGCTCCTCCATGTCCTGTTGTGGAACAGAAGGAAAGACTGTTTAGAAGTCTGGCGTAGGACTAAATGATGCCCCTTGTAATTACAAGGGGCATCATAAACTGTGCCCCCATCGGGACAAGCAGACAATAGTGTAGAGCTAAGATGCAAAAAATAAATAAATAATTATAATTTAAATAGACCCTCTTTGAAGGTACTTGTTAATGTTGTTAATGTTGCATATAAGGCACTCACTGTAAATATGGGTGAGCATGAACATTGAGAAACCTGTTGAAACGAGTTGAGACTGAGTTTATACAGTCGGCTATAAATTATATTTGACTTTATTATTGGCTAATGGCTGAGAAATCACTTAAAGATGAAGTAAGCGATTTATTTATGTTAATATAAGTGTTAAATCGCTCTTTATTCATACAGTGATCACTTGCATAGTGTGCGCGTTTCATAAAGCCAATCTCTCAGTCAGCCGCTCTGCATGTAATCGGCAAATGAACTACTGGGGATCCCGAAACTAGTAGCCAATCAGAAGAGAGAACGCTACAAACCGGCACCCGTCTCACTCATGGTCTCACTGCCGGTGCACGTGCAGAGCGACAGATGAGTGAATGTTTATGCGTCTACAATGGCGGAGCAGGTAAAAACCCTTCCCAATGTCTGTTTTGATGGTTTTTATCATGTTTTATCACACTTATGGATCTAAGATGATGCTAGATAACTCGCTGCTTGAAGACCGCAGTGCATTAATGTGGTGACGTAGGGACGAGCGAGGGGACCGCTAACTGCAGTAACTGACAGTAAGTTAGCTAAACTGACCATTCCGTTTACTGAACCTTTAATAGAAACTGAATGTTGGTGTCTTCTATTACACTAACGCAGTTCATTACACGTATGATCTGACTGCCTGATAATGGGACGTTTCATTGGTAGCAGTGATGAGGTCACTGTTTAAGTTATTTCATCACACAAAACAAATCATTTGAGTGTTGAAGGACACATGAATGTGTTTCAGATAATGAACTCAAAGCTGATTTGCTTAACTTCTGTTGCCCCCATGAGTCATTCTGAGTAATAACAACAACAACACTGTGGTCGCATCTACATGAGGTAGGACTTCTGTAATAGCACATGTATTTTAAACTTTCTGCTGTATGTCGCATGATTTTTTCTTAGCAGTAGAATCAACAACCGAAACATTTGGTGGGCGCTTCTTGGGGGATTTCCGAGCTCCTCCTGCACCAGTGTAAGGTTTATAAATGCTTCCATACTGAGAAGTACAGAGAGAGTTTTGTGGAGCTGATGGGCATAATCAATTTTGTGTCAACTCGTTTGGTGATCTTCATGACACCTTATTGACTTTTAATTTTTGTTACAAATATTTTTTATTGAAAGCATATGTGCGTATCACTTGACATTTACACGCAATAAGGAACTGCTTCAATTACCATTTTACATTTTTTGCAATTGACTTTTCATTTTTTGCTGAACATTTACCTTTAGTTTAAACCCTGTCAGTAGAATAAGCCATGTTAGTTGTTCATTTTATTTTGTCTTTTGTTTGTGTGTCCAAAAACAACCCCAAAAAAAGTATTTAAAAAAAAATAAAAATCATGTTTGGTGATGACTTGAATGTAACCGACATTCCTTTAAAGCCACTATGAGTAACTTTGTCCGTTGGCGGCCCCTTTGGACAAAAGCGGTAGTATTTTTACGACAGCAGCTGTCGTAAAGCTGTTTTCTAGCGCGTGCCGGTCGTGCCAGTCTCAATTGATTAGGACGCAATATAGTGCATGTCCGTGTGTTGAAAGCCGTGAGGGCAAGGACTCTTTTCGGCTCTGTGAGAGTGGTTAGTGACTCTCCATCAACTAATGCCGGTCAGTGCCACACACACCTGATTGCAATGAGTTGATGCAGTGTCACCTAACTACTCTCACGGAGCTGAAAGATTACGTGTCCTCACAGAAAGCGAGAGACGGCAGTTAGTATGGATCACGATGAGGTAATGTGTTTATGTTGTTGTAAATAATGACTATTTCAGATGAATAATGGTTATCTGATGATGGTGAAGAAAAGTAAACTTTGTGTTAGTACCAACCCAGGGCTGTACAGTGCGACAGTTTTGATCGCATTTGCTACTGAAATTGATCACGTGCGATGATGAATACAATTCCAATCGCACCAGTGCGACAGGCTGCTAATGAGGAGAGGCTGAAAGATATGTGTCCTCGGGATCTGTGCTCGAGCAGCGATTCTAGTGTATAAAAACTTCACCAAAGGTATTAACCGGAAGGAGACGGCACATTACCGCAGTTCAGTTAGCGCGTGTGCAAACAGAACATTTTCTGTGCGACTTCACGTTAAAAGCCTGTTACTAGCCAAACATGAGTTGACTTTTATTTTGAAGCCGGTATGAACAGGAAATTAGCGCTTCACCCTGCAGTGCTCTAGCTAGAAAGGCAACTCATTCAGCTGCAGAGAAAAGTCAACAGTAGTCTAAAAACAAAGTTTGAAATAAGCCACTGAAGAACAACTCCCAACACATTCACAACAACCTATTTAATGTATCCTAAATTGTACCAATATGTATACTTTTTTATTTAATAGGCTATGTTTAATGTTTTAAAGTTTGGTTTTAATTAACAGAAGGACATTTAAAAAAATATATATATTATTAATATGATAATTATATGTAGGCCTAGATACAACAAATATATAGATATAGATATTATTTTTATATTTTTATGGGGAGAAATAATTCTGAATCAGCAAAAAATTGCAATTGGCAGGTTAGATTATTTTGTCTAAATTGCAATCAGTGCACCCCTATTCATTTTTCTACAATTATTACTGCACACACTAGGATATGATATTAATTGAGAATCTCAAATGAGACCAAGATGACAGGCTAAAAGGTAATTACAGTGAAATGCAAGGGTTAGGGTTATGCAAGTTTTCGATCATACTTTGTGTGCTACCAAAAAAATTTTTGTGCTACTGAATTTTTTTGCTTGCTAGCACCAGTGCTACCACCTAAAAAAATAAGCGTACAGCCCTGTACCAACCGCTCATTCATTTAGGAGTAAACACTGCAGTCTAGTTCACTCCTGTGTAATTGTATACACGTTGCTTGGCAACGCCCTCGCCCCCCTCCCGCCCGTCTATCACTCTCCCTTTTAGCTTTTCTTCATTGCATTTTCTTTTTTTTCTTTGATGGTTCAGCCCCGTTATCAGTCATTATGACGACAAATAACTGTCTCAAACAAGGCTCCTGCTCCCCTTCCCTCACCTGGTGGGAGAGGGTTCTCAAATTGCGTTGCAGCACAACAATGAAATCTGCGACCAATACGGATGATATGTGACCATAGAGCCTGCATGCGCGAACCGAAAATTGGACGACCAGACCAAACGCAGAAATAAAAACTATATAAAAACGTCTTTCTTTGCACTGATGGTCTCGTTTGCTGTTAAAGGTAATTTATGAATATCAGAGGAAACATGGGGCTGTTTAAAAGATATTTAAATCCTGTCTGACAGTGATGATTCAGACAGTGAAGCAGGCTTTCACACTGTATTGAGCTGGCATCACAGGAGCTTCTGCTAGCTTAGATTGGCATGGACACCTCAGTACAGTCACCTACGCCAAAGGGAATAATGAGTTTCTCTCTGGGATGTGTCTGAGAGTTTGTTTTTTTGCAGCAGAGAATGAAAGACTTGAAAAAAATGCATCTCAATAATCTATGTCAGCAAAGACTGCAGAGAGAGAGGGGGAGTTACATTCAAATATATTTGTTTACACTGGTTATATGGGAACAAGTTTTCCAAAGCCAATCTTCTTGCCACAGGCACGTAACAGAGGATTACTTAGACGAAAACATCTGAAATGACGTCTCTGTAAAATCTTTACAGCCTAATTTAACATTCTTGCTGACGTCCCAGCCGTCTCTTCCATGATGAGCTGATTTGTGTATTTTCCCAGTGATCTCAGAGCAGGGCTTTTTAGACAGAACAAATATCCAACTTCATACATCTCAGGGTGCCTTCACATTTTCCATTAAAACATGACATGCTTTTCCAGACTCAAATTTCAGGAGTTTTCTGTAGATTTTTCGTTCCATATTTGACATCTGAATACAAATAGTTGGTTAGTTGCTTATAGCCTATAACAGGTTTGTTGAATTCTGACTATGTATGCAATCATGTTGGTTGTGCCAAAAACTTTACTATAGACAGATGCAGACAAGGATGCTTTGACAAGACGACAATGCTTTCATCCCTGCATATGACTTAAAATTGCCACCTCCTCCATGGTGGAGATGTCAAACAATTTCAAACACAACTTGCATCTCGCTTTAATTTTTTTAAACATTTTTAGAGAGTAGGGGCAATACTCTGGAAACGCCCTTTAAAAAAAAAATCCATACTCACTTTTCTTTTCTAAACTTATCTAGATGTGGACTTATCTAACATTAAATTCCATACTTTTCCATACTGTGTAGGAACCCATGACATCATGTTCCTCAATACAAGATACTGATACTGTCAACATCCACTGATGTATAAGAGGTAATATCAGTTTAACTCTTGCTTGTCTCAGATACCTTGCAACCACTTCTAACACATTTGGAATTATTAAAAATGCTGCCAGTATGTGCAACACCTATAAAAGTAGGTGTGAGGAGTAGAAACTCTTAACTACTGAATGCAAAGACCACAGCTGTTATCTGTTTGCTCTGGAAATTGTGTACACAATGAATTCATTTGTCCTGGTCAGCATCATAAACAGCTTAATGTCCACACTCCTGCAGTGATATATGATATGTGTGTTTAACTGAGAATAAAAAATAAAAAAAGACCTCGTAAAAAAAACATGACAGCAGGAAAACGTAAAGACTGTTATGAACAACAGCTCCCACTCTATCTCCTCTAGGCAGTGAAGTGAGTCTTACGAAATTCACAACCAAAAATGCAATGATTTGGTTTTATCACAAATGATCAACTCAAAATTTGTGTTGGATTGACAAATAACTTTAAAGGCCCTGAAAAGATTTCCTCTATCAGTTACTTACTGTGAGTGATGGGTTCCTACAAGAAAATAGTACCTCCAACCTTCAACAGTATTTCGTATTTCATATTAAAGAGTTTTGAATTTGTTTTGTTTGTTATCTTTATTTGTGCTGTGCTTTTCTCAATGGTTTGACATGGGCGGGGCTCAGCCGGAAAAAGGTGAGAAAACATTTGAGTCAAAATGTGATGACAGTTATTAGGTTATTTTCCCATGATGTGAGGCCGCTGTCAAGCACATGTGATCAAACCATACCTACACTGTGCCAATGAAGAAGATTAGCTGAGTTCATGAGTTATTTAGGTTTTTAACAAATGATAACTAAGGACGTTTTAAATTCCTTCGGCCCATGATTTATGACCTACATGACCCGCAAAAGCAAATGCTAGCATTCTAAAGCCCAGTTCAGACCAAAGATTCGCCTTGCAACTGCTTGCGACGAGACGGTTTTAGAACGTCGCGGGGGAGAAATCGCAGCAGTGTGAACTGCTCGTTGTAGCGCGTTGCAAGCCGTTGCAAGGAGTCGCAGAAGATTCAACATGTCAAAGGTCCAGTTTTAGCTATAATGCACTATACACTATTCCTGGTATACTCTCACACTTAGGTGACTGCATGGGTTAAAACAAACACGATATAACATGTTAATTTATGAACACAAAACATACTAAATCATTTGAGTGACCGATGGCGCCTTTGTAGGACACATGAATGTGTTTCAGGTAATGAACTCAAAGCTGTATTGCTTAATTTCTGTTGCCTCCACGAGTAATTCTGAGTAATAACAACAACAACACTGTCGGCACATCTACATGAGGTAAGCCTTCTGTGATGGCACATGGATTTTATACTTTCTGCTGTATGTCCAGATTTTTTCTTAGCAGTGAAACATTTGGTGGGCGCTGCTTGGGTAATTTCCGATCTCCCCCTGCGCCAGTGTCAGGGTTGTACACACTGCCATGCTGAGAAATACAGAGAGAGTTTTGTGGAGCTGATAGGCATAATCAATTTTGTGTCAACTCGTTTGGTGATGGCTTGAATGTAACCGATGTTCATTTAACTGTGATCCACAGCATTATGATATTCCTCTCATTATAAGACTCTGATTGGCTGCTGCAGTCGGCCCCTCAGAGACAAATCCTGTCTGACAGTGATGATTCAGACAGTGAAGCAGGCTTTCACATGACTGTATTGAGCTGGCATCACAGGAGCTTCTGCTAGCTTTGATTGGCATGGACACCTCAGTACAGTCACCTACGCCAAAGGGAATAATGAGTTTCTCTCTGGGATGTGTCTGAGAGTTTGTTTTTTTGCAGCAGAGAATGAAAGACTTGAAAAAAAATGCATATCAACAAGACTACAGAGAGAGAGAGAGCCACTGTATTGGTTTAAACACTGGTTTTATGGTAACACGTTTTCCAAAACCAAACTTTTAGCCAAATGGAGGGTAATGGAGGATTGGGGTGCTGGCAGGCAGATTTTATTCTGTTAGCCTTTATAATGAGCATGTCATGGCAAATGATGCAGGGGTACTCACAAAATGCTCGTAACATCTGAATATTTTAGTGAAGCAACTGGTTTTCTGGGGAAAGCTTCTAATGTTATTATGCATTAGGCTAGTTTTACTCTTGGTGCAAACTGTGGTAGATTTTCTAAGGTGCAGTGCTGCAACACCAGCCATAAAGGATTCTGTAATGGATATGACAGAGTTACTCTAAAGACAGGAGGACGGAAGGAGGAAAAATGGTCCAATATATATTTAGTGGGGCATCTCTGTTCTGAAGTTTCACACCCTAAAAGTGTGGCAAATCAAAATTTACTGTTTCAAATTAGTTTTATGAATGGTGCATGATGTGTGCAAGCGTGTTTCTGTGTGTGTGTGTGTGTGTGTGTGTGTGTGTGTGTGTGTGTGTGTGTGTGTGTGTGTGTGTGTGTGTGTGTGTGTGTGTGTGTGTGTGTGTGTGTGTGTGTGTGTGTGTGTGTGTGTGTGTGTGTGTGTGTGTGTGTGTGTGTGTGTGTGTGTGTGTGTGTGTGTGTGTGTGTGTGTGTGTGCGTGCGTGTGTGTGTGTGTGTGAGGTCTGTGGCAGCTAAACTCACCAGAGAGGATATGATGCCAATGCTTTCGGCGGCCTGGAAAGCCAGGGTCAGATTCCGGACCTGAAGAAAAAACAAACCATTGGGTGTTGAGACACGGTTAAACTGCCTGCAGCCTTGCAACAGCACGCATGCAGGTTCAAAGGCAACAATAAGCCCTCAAAAATATTTATAAACCCTCGCAAACGCCCACAAGACAGTCCAAAACAAAGATTTCTCTTGTTTTTGTGAGTATTTCAGTGTATTATATTACCATTTAGTTTATTTGATAAGTGTAAAGCTATACTGGACAGAAACTCAGCAGAAACAGCCGACCTGAGCCTACAATTAACAACCCTAGTATGAACTGAACCCCCATAGATGTAGCTGAATTGAATTGTGAAACTTGAGAGATCTGTTCTTTAGTCAGTTCTACCCAGAAAGTAAGGGATAAATCAAAACTTAAGAGTGAAATACAAACCGTCCTTTTATTGGGCTGCGTTGACAGAAACCTGCCCTCCCACACATAATATCTTGTGCTGCTCTCAGTCTCTCTCCACCTGAAGTTCAACATTGTCTGCCTGTTGAAATCCAGAGTGCAGGTCCTTGAGTTTTGATTCGTGACTCTCACAAGCACTCCAGCCGTCATATTAACCGCATCAGCGTCAGCTAGGATGATGGATTCATAAATAATGAATTCTTAATAATCAGTACTGCGGCTGTGGACTGCTACTTGAAAGAACACATTATCCCTCTTTTACCTAGAATATATAGGTCCACCAGTGATGTTGTTCTCCTGAAAACATTCATGACAAAGGGCGAAGGTGGGCAGTAATGGGATTATCGGAAGGACAGATTATACCGGGAAGAAGAGGCTGGCTGTTTGGCCCTGGGGGAAAGTCACTCAGCAAGAGTTATTAAAGCCAACACGTTTCTATTGAATTATTTAGAGTGATGGGCAGCGCGATGTGTTTGTCAGCAGCTCAGTGGCACAAATTCACACCAACACGTCCCACACTACTACACAACTACTTGGTCACGTAGCATGAGTCAGGTCTGGTCGGAGGTATTTGTCTATTGTTTTGCAGTCGTAGCAGGTTGAAAGACCTGCAGTCCCCGGAGAGGAACCATATTGTTTGCAAAGTTCCGTTTTACAGTATACCACCTGCATGTCCACATTACAGAGGTGTCAACATTGCACTATACAATCACTGCCGCCGCGTGCACACAACAACAGTCTCACAATAGCATGACTGCACACATGCTATATAAATGATTCATCTCTTCAGGCTGAATTGTTCTGCTGTGGGGACAATATAGGGGTCTTTAAGATATGTGCAACTGCATGAAGAAAGTCTGTAATGGATTTTCCTAAAAAAAAACTAAGTATAGAGTCACTATCGTTTTTTACCTCTCTCTATTGGGCTGTGTAAAAAGGACGATATCAGTGTTAGCCAGCTAGCCGAAGTCTGAATCTTGCATTTACAAAACACAACCAATGAATCCTACTAATAATTCCTTTGAGGGAAAGTGTGAAAAAAATTCACCTTACTGAGAAGATATAACTGACGTCTCGGATTTCATGCTTGAAGTGTGAAAGACAAATATCCTCATAAAGTCAGTTGTTGTATCAGAGAGTTTGGAATAACTTAACAAGATGTTTTGTCATTTACACTATGAACTGTACAGCACATGGGAGAGATCTCACTGCACTGGAAGGAACTGATACACAACTAAGGAATTGCTTGAATAGCGATGTATAAGTGTTTGCGGGTCATGACCCTTTGATGACTGAATCCAACTATGCAAGTGACTTGTGGATTTGAGGGTGTGTGAAAACAGAATACATTAGAGCGCATGCCTGTGTACATGAAAGTGTTATATGTGTGTAATTTTCATTCCAGTTAAGCGTCCCTTATTACCTAATGTTGAGGCATTGATCTAACTTTTAAGGGCGAGATGTGGATGCTATGTTGGAATGGTACTGTAAGCGTGTGTTTGTGTTTGTGTGTGTGTGTGTGTGTGTGTGTGTGTGTGTGTGTGTGTGTGTGTGTGTGTGTGTGTATGTGCAGTTTAGCTGTAGTTTTCTACCTTATCTTGACTGATGAGTTCCTGGTAAGGGATGTGAGCAGGAAGATATGTATGCAAGAGGGCGCAGAAGGCCAAGCCATCACTCCAACTGCTGCTAAAGTTGGTCACATCGATATTCTAGAGACAGAGAAAAGAAGAGCAAGCAAACATGGGCGTCAAAACAAGCCAATGTCAATATCACACAATAAAAATGGGCCTAAAGTGCCCATTATTTAGGTGGGAGAGCTAATAGCCTCTATACGACATGACCAAGTCATGAAATAAAAGCTATTAGGTCATAGAATCACAGGAAACAACATGACTAAAATTGGTTCAAATGTAATGCTATCATAGGCTGTTCTAGGGTTTTCAGAGTCCATTAACGCCTGGTTGTGGTCCCATTGGAGGATGTTGGGAGCATCTAATTCTTGGATCCCATTTAAGCCTCTGATGCTCTCACCGATCTCTGCTCTTGGTAAAGAACGTGCACTCTAGCACGTCCAGCCTGACGTGTTTGTGTGTTCACAGATCATCCTCACCTCATACACAGTGTCCATGGTATTCAGGGCCTGATAACAGTAGAGAGTTTTTGGAGGAAAGACTTCCTCTGGGCCATTGTTTGGCGTTGCGGTCTCCCCCGTTGCATAGATAAGTAATTTCCGGTATCTTCCTCTCATATCCCTTTTAGTGAACTTGGAGGGGGAATGGAGCGCATAGCCAGGAAGACTCCTAAGGCATGTGTCTGTGAGGCTTCATAGGCCTCTGCACGGCACCCACACAAAGTTACAGTATCCTCCTGATCCAGGTTCTAATATTTGCCTGGTATATAAACCAACTCATCTTATAACAGAAAAAAAAATCATCCTATTGTGAAAAATGATATGTTTTGTCATGGTGTCAGCAATTTGCTGCCATAATGTAACATAGTAAGACATGGACATAGATTACAGCTACAATATGTAACATATACAATGCAATGGATTTAGTCATAAACAAGTATTTTTGAAATCAAAAGATTGAATAATGATGCTATATAGAAGGCTCGCCAAAGTGATTAAGACTCATCCTCTGGGGATCATTAATGTCTGGACCACATTTCATGACTTATCCATCCAATATTAAATGTTGGGAAACTGTATTCATTGTGTCTGTAACAGGGTTGAGTTGTGCTCAAACAGAACTAGTTTGTTCAATGTGTTGTCCGACCATGTTGGAAATTGAAAGTGTTAATATCTCATTCAAATAGCCACACTGTCATCGAAACGGAGTAGATGCTCTGACTTTTCAAAATGAGGATTATGACACATTTTCAGACAGTCTCTCCTGAAAGGTTTTCCAGGTGATGCACTCGTTTGTTTCATAAAAAAGGACAGAAATCGATGTCTCATTAAAGAAAAACAGAGCTTAGGAAGAAGTTCAAACCCTGGCTCTATTCCTCTCTCCTTTCAGAACCTCCTATTCTAACATCAGGAAGGTGTGGGGGGGAATCGGGGCGGCAGTGGCGAAGTGGGTAGGAAGTTCGCCTCTGGTGTGCAGGGTCGGAGGTTCGATCCCCCGTCTCCCCGCCACATGTCGAAGTGTCCCTGGGCAAGACACTGAACCCCGAATTGCTCCCGATAGTAAGCTTAGTTAGCTTAGCACCCTAGTGCTAAGCCTACCCTGCGTGTTAGCTGCTGCTATCGGCGTATGAATGTGTGTGTGACTGGGTGAATGTGTACAAAAAACAATGTAAAGCGCTTTGAGTCTGTGATAAACAGAGATATAGCGCTATACAAGTCCATTTACCATTACCATTAGAATAGTTTTGTCTTTTTAGATTTGTCTGTACAAAGGAAATTAGCTCTAGCAAAGATTGGACCCGCAGCTGTGTGTTTACTATTGCTCAAGGCCGGTGGTGTCCTATCCCAGCCCTGAGGACCAGAGCCCTGCTGATATTCATTCTGTAAATCCAACCAGCGACTGATCCCTAAATGTGCCACCTGGTAAATGCAATTACCTCGCTGGCAGGATAGAAAAACAATAGAACTGTTTGTCTGGGTCTTGAGGACAATAATTAAACATAACCACTCTGAGTCATTGCAGTTTGAATATCCCCTGAGCCCCTAATAACACATGTGTTGCTTTTGATTGCCTTCACTTATCTACTCTGGGGTTAATAGCTGCAAGCTATAACACTGTAGGAGAGAAGACAACTGTAGAACTGATACACACTTTAAAAAAACAAAAGCAACATACTGCAGTTACATATTCTGTGCACTTTAAATGGATATATTAATACACAATAAATGATGAGCAATATATTGCTGTCCAACTTGAGTCATTAGGGAAAGCCACCAAGCATTTATAGTAACTTGTTTTCCATCACCAAAAGAATCCAACATATTTCAAGAGACTCCTATTATATACTTTAATAACATGTTTGGTACTGCTATGCATGTACTATTATCAACAATGCTAACTTTTTAATCACTCTTAAGAGAGATCTCCATTCAGATGATGACATTCAGATAACATGCTTTTCATCCATAGGCTTTGCTTGTATAAGAGGCTGAAAGTGTCTTTGGATGCATGGGTCTCCTCTACATCACTCACTGGTTGACTATTACAGTGTGTCTGGGGGCAGACCTGTGTAGTCATGTCAGTCCACATTCTTCTCATAACTGGGCTCATCACTGGCAGTGGTAGCACAGTGTGTGTGTGTGTGTGTGTGTGTGTGTGTGTGTGTGTGTGTGTGTGTGTGTGTGTGTGTGTGTGTGTGTGTGTGTGTGTGTGTGTGTGTGTGTGAAAGTGTGTGTGTGAGTGAGTGTGTGAGTGAGTGAGTGAGTGAGTGAGTGAGTGAGTGAGTGAGTGAGTGAGTGAGTGAGTGAGTGAGTGAGTGAGTGAGTGAGTGTGTGTGAGTGAGTGAGTGAGTGAGTGAGTGAGTGAGTGAGCAAGCCAGCGAGTGAGCGCGCCAGCGAACGTGCGTGTGTCTGTGTGTGTGTGTCTGTGAGCGTGCATGTACGTGGGAGCAACAGGGTTTTAATCTGACCGCTGAGCCTCAGAGACCATGACAGGCAATAACAAACGAGCTGATAAGAGAGGTTTGAAGAAGGTCTGTTTTTAGTATATGTGCGTGTGTGTGTGTGTGTGTGTGTGTGTGTGTGTGTGTGTGTGTGTGTGTGTGTGTGTGTGTGTGTGTGTGTGTGTGTGTGTGTGTGTGTGTGTGTGTGTGTGTGTAATGGGGTGATCTGAGGGGCACATATGTCCCTAATCTAGGCCAGGGCAGGTATGCATGTTTCGAGGCATGCAGGTTCAAGTTCAGGGTGGGAGTGGGAGAGGAAAGGGCTTTTAGGGGGGATGGGTTGGGATTTTGGTCAGAGGAGAAAGAGAGGGAGCGGCACGAAATGCTAAAACAGCAGTGGACAACAACAGCTCTCTGGGAGCCGGCTCAGAAAAGCAAACACAAGCATCAAGCGACAGGAAGTGTCTCGCTCGGCACAAAAGGCAGAGCCGTGGTTTTTTAGGCGCTCGGGGAAAGAGAGTATGAGATAAAAAAAGAAAGAACGTCAAGTTGATCTGTGTGTATTTCCTTTGGTCTGTCTCCAAATGGGAAGCAAGGAAGATCTAGGATAGCAGCACAAGTTTTTTTTACGGGTAAAAAGGAGCCTGGAAATGTTTTATCATAAAATGCAGACACAGACATGTCAAACTGTTCTCATGGAGAGTGGTTCCTAATATAGCCCTGTCTATCAGCCATGTGACACCTTAACTGTTACAATTGGAAACACTGGTGGAAAAAGTGTACTTTGATAGATTCCATTAAATATTTTAGTTTTTTACACAGAAAAACACGAGAATGTGGCTGCAACTAATGATTATACCCTACTATCAAATCAGAATAGTCTTAAAATAGGTTGGGCCAACAGTCCATAATATACAATTAACAATGATAAACCAGACAAAATCATGAAATCCTCCCAGTGAAGAAGATGGAAAAAGGGAATACATTTTTAGCATAAAATATTTGTTGATGATTAGTTTTCTGTCGATCAACTTATGAATAATTTGAGGAATCATTTCCGACCTACGTGTGACATAGCAGCTTCACAACATATCCGCTCTGCTGTAAACCATTTAGGAGTGGAATTCACAGACTAGCTGTCGCAGGCCTGGCACTAAATATCACACAGATATTACACTGTAAACACTGTGTGCAGCAATAAAAAGATGAGTGTGTATGAATGCTACTGGACTGATGTCACATCCACTAACATGGAGTAAAGCCCCAATGCTGTCATGCTGTCAAGGAACTAGATATAAACGTGCAGTTATTGTAATATTTATAATAGCTCCTACTCACGTATCAAGGATGTAAAAACACCAAATCACAATGCAACATGCAGCGAGTGGACACAAAGGGATGGAGGATAGCAGTAATCGTGAGACACAAGCACACACACACACACACACACACACACACACACACACACACACACACACACACACACACACACACACACACACACACACACACACACACACACACTTTGCGAAAAAAGCAATCAGTCTAAAGGGTGAGGGCAGGAGACATGAAGCCTAAGCAGAGCCGGCCCGAGGCATAAGCGAACTAAGCGGCCGCTTAGGGCCCCCGACTGCCTGGGGGGCCCCCTAAAAAAAAAAAAAAAAAAAAAAAAAAAAGTTTTTTTTTTTTTTTTTTTTTAGTTTGTGTGTTTGATATTAACATTATACTATGCAAATGTGAGTTATCATACAAAAAAAGGAATACAATGTTTTGGTCTAGATAATTAATAGCCTAAAAATGTAATCAGTTCATTTCGGAGGAAATCCGAAATTATCTGATCATGTCACGTTCACATCCATGCACAGTGTGTATTGAGTTTATTTAAAAACAATTGGAAATGGAGCTGCCCTCAGTTGCCCATGCACTGTGTATAGTCTATAGCCTATGTCAGCCTTGTCTGTGGAAAAAAAGATACAGTAGCTGGATAACAAAGTTCTTCTGCTTCGTTCCTCACAACGCATTTAAATGCATTCACTATATTATAGAGAAATATGTCCCGTAAAAGAAAAAGAGCTCCAAGCCCAAATCAGAGGACCCTCCATAAGATTTTATTTTATATTAATATTTTTATGGAAAATCCATGTGTCCTTCTTCAATAGCTTCTAATTCATCTGACCCAGTGTCTGCAAATTATTTGTTCACACAAGATTTCTCAGATTTAGCCTCTTAATTTTCCTCTCAAAGTGCACCAGATTAATGCATTTCACTTTAAAAAGGTTAAAAAAATCTCCCGGGGGGGCATACCCCCGGACCCCCCTAGGAGGGTCTGAATCTCGGCTGTCTAATATTTTCGCACAGCCGCACAGTGGAGGCACTAGCGGAAAACACTGGGTGTGTGAATGATATTTAACAAAGATCTAGAGTTTCAGCAGCGCTAACATTGGAGTGGGACCCCCTGATCATATTTCGCTTAGGGCCCCCTGAAGGCTTGGGCCGGCTCTGAGCCTAAGGGCGCACTCACACGAGGCAAAGTTGCCCTGTTCCGTGCTCAAGTAACAATCTCTGCCCATACAAAAAGCTCTGACTTGGATTACTTGACGGATCGATCAATGTGTATAAAACCAGGGTTCTCAACCCTCACGCAATGAGAGTGAGACACACGCATTTCAGGCAATTCACACGCTCCACGCCACACCTTGCATTTCTCACGCAAATTATAACTCTGCCAAACATTTTTTTTTATATATAGCCTATAGCTTCGATAAATCACGGCCTTCACCACCATCACCTAGTGTTGCCACCTTATTTATACTATCTATGGTTGCCACCCGTCCCGTTTTTCCCGAAATTGTTCTCTTTTTTCACCAGCTGTCCCGAGGAAAGAAAAATCTCTCCCGGGACACAATTTGTCCCGTTTTTTGGGGAAAAACTCATTCGTTTTTTTGGGGAAAAACTAATTTGATTTCCTTCGTTCAGTAGTTAAGGCCGTTTCACACGGGCCGTGGCGTTTGTTGCGCCCACTAATGCATTCTGCGAGAGCCGAGAGGGCAGACAGAAGGCGCAGCGTTTCGTCAAGCTACACGACAAGCGTGCAGGGGCGGTCCTAACGATCTCGGGGCCCGTTTCAAGACCCTGTGTGGGGCCCCCCACATTTATTTTTTATTTTTTTCTATGAATAATGCTTGTGCATGCTCCCCGCAAAAATAAAAAAGATTGTGGAAACTAGTTGGTTCATAGACGGATTATGAGATAATAGGCCCAGACTCTTAAAGCCCCCCCGCCCCCCTCCCTATCCAGTCAGTTACATTGACTTTTCCGCAAAGATACATACGTTTACTGGCATAAACATATTAAAGGAGTCAGTGTTTCCCACAGGATTTTGGGATACTGTGGGAGATATCCTGTACCTTGTTGGGGGGTCCGGGGGCATGCCCCTCTGGAAGAAAATTGGTACAGTTTTAAAGTAAAATGCATCAATCTGAAAAATCAATCTGGAAAATTTAGATTTAAATCAAATCTTGAGCTGCAGAAGGAACAGTATTTTTCTTAAACAGGCAGCACTCTTTACTCTGCAACTGTAAAAACATTTCAGAAGATTGGTCTGCAGACCCATGTTATATGATGGAGGGGCCCATTGCAACAGATACAGGGTGGAAAGCTACTTTTTATGAACAGTATATCATTTACATGTAGAAAGTTTATTCCTCTATGTGTGTGGGGGCCTTAGAGGCCCCTCATGAAGCCCATAAGACATAGCTAATAATGCTTTTGTTTTGCACTTGCTTTTCGATTTTTCACCTACTAGTTGAGGGGCCAAGTTGGTTTTAGTGCTCCCACATTCAAATGCGGACGTCTTCTCCATGGTTGGTCTTCACCAGCACCAGAAACAGACTAGCCCTAGAAGGAACATTGTCCTCCATTATGATGGTCTAAATGGCTGGTGTGGAGCCACAGTGCTTCAAGTGGGAGCCAGAAAACCCCTATCCTTGAAGGCCTCAAAATCTGCCACTCGAAGCTACAACAGCGAGCATCAGTAATATCCAGTATCCATATTTGCTGAACTGAACTGAAGAGTTTTACTGAAATAACTACCCCGAAGAACTACCCTAGGCCTACACCCATCTCACTAGTCTGGCATTTGGTATTAATCCAGTTATACTTTCATCATAAAATTACTACAATAGGCTATATTTTAACTAAAACAAAGAAATTATATTGAACTGAACTTGTGTTAAAAACCATTATTATGCTTTAAATTAATAAATAAACACACAATAAAATTTCGCTCGCGCACTTCGCGCGCTCGCATGGGAAATCCGCTTCTGTCTCACTCTAAACAATTTCCAGAAGTTGAGAACCCTGTAAAACCATCCAGTACATGTGTCTGATGACGGGCCGTTATATTAACAATAATCAGCGCGCAGCACATTAGATGTTAACAGGGTGGTAATTGTTTAGAAGACTGTTAAGGCTGAAGGGCTCCTAAAGCTTTTACATTGTGCTTGATTTTCTTTCTCACTGTTTTTTTTAATAGACTAGTCATCCCTACAATTTATATGAGACTGTCCACTGCGACCCATTACGTCCACACGAGCAATGTAGGCTACATTTAAAAAAAGAAAATTGCTTAAGGATTCTCGTTGGTCTAATGTGGAAGTGGAATATTTGATGCAGATGTGGCCGGATGAAAATATTCAAAAACTATCGTATATCCTACAAGTAGCCTACGCTCCAAAATCCCAAACGCGCACAGTGACGTAGGGAAGGAGCAATCCTGCCCAGGCCAGGAGCAGTGTAAGCACAGGCCAGCGGGGGAAACAGTATAATCTGCCTTTGATTGAAAATGTTCGGCTGGCTATGTGATAAAGACATCAGAGATAGCCTGTGTTATTCTTATGATTATACATATGAGATTTAGACTACAGAAGAGTTTAACTCTGTTGTTGAATGTACTCTGCTTGATGCTATGACATAATCCAAAATGGTGTCAAACTACTTTGACGGTCTGTTATTTAGATGTACTGCTCCACAGCTGTTACAAAATAGTGAAAATATTCCCTAGATATAAAACAGTACATGCTGTAGCCAACCAGAACCGTAGCTTTACCAATGATTTCATTTTCACTCTATAGGACTCAATTTTACAATACTTTGATCCCCAATGTATAGTGTTCAAAAGCAATTTTATTTTCTTAACTCTTAAGAGCTACCCTAATGGTTTCATCCTGCCTCACAGCAATCTAGAGCCCAATATTTGACCAACATATCGTTTACTAATTAAGAAAGCTGATGATTTAAGGAAAAAGATTTGGCACATTTATGTAATTCATTTTGGACTGCAGTGAGCCATCTACTATGATTGTTTTAAATGTTGTTACTGTAAACTGATGAAGTGACTCACTGCACTATTACTGTTAATCCTACATAAACAGAACATACAGTCACTATTTGAACTCCTACTGTCTTCCCCTCCTCGATGTCTGACCTCCATTCCACACTCACACAGGGGGTCCATTTCTGTCTCTTCAATGGTTTGTGTGTGTGTGTGTGTGTGTGTGTGTGTGTGTGTGTGTGTGTGTGTGTGTGTGTGTGTGTGTGTCTGAGTTTCCCAGACGAGGCCGGATGAGCTGTGCTCTGTCAGGCCCAGCTGAGCCTAATGTTCAGAGCCTTTGCTCATTGTTCCCATCCTGAACAAACAGCACATTTATTTTTGTTTGGCTTCTATGGTTAATTGAGAAAAAAAAAAGTTTAAAAAGTGTCCGGAGCTGTCCTAAATTAAGACATCAAAGTGACTGATAAATATACAGCAGGACTGAGAGTTTTCAAACAGACCAGACCTTCAAGGAAAGCCTTTGCTTATTGAATACAATTATTATTATAACCTTTATTTAACCAGTTTAGTCTCATTGAGATTCAAGAGAAACCTTGCCAAGATGAAGAGCAGTACTCAGTTACAGATACAACATTATACACAAGACAAAATACAAGTTCAAAACGCACCTTAAGTGCAATTGGGAAAATATATTAAAATGATCGATCTGATAATCAGATTTCAAAATCATAACAACAATGAATGCCTATTCAAATTCTGCAAACAAAGTGGAAGTATTCCGATTGTAGATTCAGAAATATGACATTTTACTTTTGGAAACGTCAAATTTAAAAAGGAAAATGGGCCCCCTTGCTTTGCGATCACAGTGCCAAAAAATGATGTTACAATAATCAATTAGGACACAACACATCCAGTTACAGGCCGAGTGTTGCCATATCGCATTATGCTCATTCGAGCAAAATCTTACAAACTGTCCAACTATCTAACCCTTTAAGACGACTTCTATGAAAGCGGTTTTGTGTGTAAAGTCTGTCCCCTGTCCAGGACTGGTGTGCACAGGGATCCCTCGTGAATACTTATTTCCTGTGAGAGGCCCTTTCACTTAATCCCAGAGGGCAGAGTCAATGAGAGCTAGCTTAAGGTCTTCGCTGATCGATCTGCACTTCCCAGAATGAGACATTTGAGGGGAAACGGGCCTGTCTGGACTCACATCTCAAAGTCTGCTGATGGGTTAACACAGGTCAGGTGTTTAACTGCTCTATGGACCTGTGTGTGACTGGGTTATCCAGGTAGCTGGTTGGTTTAAACATTCTTCACACATTCTCCCTCAGGGTTTCCAGTGCTCTTTTCCATGGCGATAAAAAGGCCATCCCGTGTGAATGCGTTTACATCCATGCATGTCATTTGTCACGTTTTCCCTTCTTTTCTCTAGCTGTATTGGCTGTCACTATCTAGAGATAAGACCCACATGGTAGACACATGTTCACAGCAACAACAATCCATACACAGACATACACATACACACCTGCAGCTTGACTGGATACGTGATATGAGGCACTTAGGCCGCGTTGGTGCTTTTTTTTAACTTATCACCTATGCATTGAATAAGGAGAGAATCATGCATTTGCAGGTCCACACTTTGCCTCTCACAAAAACAATTATGAAGAAAAGATAAAGGCTTCATTTGAACTTTATTTAGTACATAGCAAACTACTCTGTGTGATCTGATGTTTTCATCTATCAATTTAATACATTAGCCTTTGTGTCCACGTAGAACCAGCATGCTTACAATAGCTCCAGTTTTCTGTTTCATTTTCATTAGGCTGTGGTTTGACCAAAGGGTCCGCCGACAATGGGACTGTAATGACAATTCGGCACGGGCAGCTTTGTCCCCGTCTCACACCGCCGCTTTTCAGGCTTGCTGCTGGCAGATGTCACGATATAAGAGCTTGTTTCCTGACTCCACTGTTGGGAGACAGAGAGATGATGGAAAATGAACAGCCATTGTCAAAAGCTGCCTCATCAAAGTGACCATTAATTATGCAGCCTGAAGAGGCCAAGCACAAATTACAACTGGGTGAGTCAATGCTAAGGAGCCAATTAGTTGAATTATTACCTGTTTGACCTTAGTACCATCGCAGAGGAGGAGGGAAGGGCTGGGAAGTGGATAAATAGACAAAACCACACCTCACTAACCTTTATCACGGCAAGACGTGAACATGACAGAGAGAAAGAAATACAACACAGGCCGACTTGGATGTGGTCGTATTTTAAGCGATCGTCTTAGTCTTCGTGCTGGAGCTACAGACTGTATGAAATATCAGTCAGTCACTGGGCATTAGGCCTGTAATAAGTAGCTTCCATGTGGACGAGGGCCTCATAACATTGTAACAGCCTGATCTTCCACCAGCGATATGAAGCCCGACACGTCCTCTGACAGTAACCTTTAACCCTCAGCTTGTCATGAGACGTAAATTGGGGCCCGTGGTCACATGTGTTCTTGTTAAGAGCACTGAACTGGGGCTGTGCTTACTGAAATTGATGCACATGTGTGACATTATGTGACACACTCACAAAACATGCAACACATAGTAAAAAACTAAATCCCTGAAGAAGGCAGTGGAATTCACCACATAAAGGAAAAAAGCCCAAGGGATAAGATAACAGCTGTCTGCATACATCTCTGCTGAGAATATATCTGGGATATCGTTCTAAGAAATTCCCTTGGAAATTTGGTCTGATGGACGGATACAAAAATATTGTTGTTTTTGTTCCATAGATATACTGAACATGTATTCTGAATGGGGTTTGTGAAAAAACGCCACTACCACTGTCGCATTGTGAGTATAGGGCAGTCACCAATGTTCTAAAAATTGAGATTCTTAAGGAAAACTGCATAATAGTCTGAGAATGACTCTAATAACAGGGGGGTATACTACGAAACAAACTCAACAGAGCCCGGCTCTCTTTTTTTGATCTGGTTCAACATAACACATACCCTCGCTCAGAGCTAACCTCTTATGTTGAACGAGGGTTTCAGCTTCAGGCTCTGTGCGCGTCCCCATGAGAGGGGGCGTTTGGCCGTCATTTGACTCTGTTTCCGCACTGACTGGACTGATCTTGTGCCGCTAACTTTACACTAACGGACTGATTGCGAGCAGCTGACTTCGCTGACTTCACAAGAGTTTGTCAGTCTGAATTATCACAGAACAGCAGAAAACAGAGAGCCGAAAAAAACTCTTACTGCAAATAAGGAGAGAGTGGAATGTTGTCAGAAAATTGGGCTACTGAATTGATTAATTAATTTATTTTACAGCTCGTTCTCGCAGTGCGTAACGTGACATTATAAAGCAATTAAAGGTTGAACTCTGATTTAAACAGTACACCATTTAGCCTAGTTGAATGATAATCCTACACTTAATAATCTGATTTAAGTCTGACACTGTCCCCTAATGAATAGCATAGCCTATGTGGAAAACCACTGTAGTTTTGGGCCACATCAAAATTAATACAATTTTGATTTTGATTTAGGCTAATAGCCCTTTATTTGCATCTTATAAATACCATTAAAATAAATAGCCTAGATACAAACCTGTAGTCTGTATTTTCCGGACAAATATGAATCTACTGTGAGAAGCTTAACCTGCGAGTCTGCAGCGATGTCCGAACTGTGACAGCTGTCACCTGTCACGTCCCAACTGTAATCGCTACTGATAAAGAAAGAAGCCTACAGTGAAATAATGTTGCAACCTGTGATTTTATAGAACGCTTCATTAAGAGCCAGTGTGTGTAGATCGCCAGGTAAAATCATTTGAGGTGAGAGCTAGAGTGGCGCTGCATACATAGGTCTAGGCTATTTTAAATTTTCTGCATCAATAACTATGCATGTGGCCGCAGCGCGATGTTACAATTCACTCTAATGTAAGCCTTATGCCACGGCCTCGTTTTGTTCATTTACTTACTGATCAATAAGTTTACTGATTTAACTAGTTTACTCAGTGAGAAGTATCGCTCAGACAATATAGTCAGGTCCGCGGGATTTCAAAATGTGTAGTTTCCTTAAAGGGCAGCGCTCTAAGAACCGAATTTAAACTCAAACTCTGCAACAAAAACTGGTCTGGGCAGGTTAGCCGTACAGCCTCTGTTACCACGGTGATTTAGCCAGGTAAAAAGAGAGCCACCTTTCGTGATACTGAAAATGCTGGCTTTAGACCGCTTTAGACTCAACAGACCTCGCTCAGCCCTTAATCTCGCTTCGTAGTATACCCCCCTGGTCGCACATGGAGAAAAATGCACAAAAACAATGGGTCACAGTTCAAAACAAGTTACTCCAGGAGGGAGCTGAAGATTATGCCACAAACTGAAACACTACTCGTAGCCACATTTTCTTACTGCATTCCTGTTAGTTGCATATAATCACACTGTGTTATCAGCCTTTGTGAGAGGGCATCACAGGTTGCATAGTTGAATGGGAAAGAGGCTTCACTAAGGGACTGAGAACTTTGCAATTCCATTCGCGTTACTATTTAACTGTTTAAGAGTCCATTCAAATTCAAGCAGTGGTGGAAAGCAACCAAGCTATTTACCCAAGCACTACACTTAAGTCCTATTTTGAGCAAGTGAGTATTCTCATTTGATTCTACTTTAAGCTTACACTTCCAAATCCAAATGGATTTATGATGCATTTTACTCCACCACAGCTATAGTTACTTTGCATAACCCATTTACATGCAAAACATCTGAACAAATAAAATAGTATGTACTGTATATAGGTAGATAATAATATGCCCAACCAGTGAAACATTTGTTTAAATCATCTCCATCCTGACCAGCTCCAAGCTTAAAATTGTACTTACACAAAGAATAAATATTAAAATGTATTTTTGGTCATCAACATTTTTTGACAATTTCAGTCATCAAATAATTTAGTAATTTTCTTTCAGAATAAAATAATGCTTTTAATGTTTTAGCAAGGAGAAATGTATATCTTTCTCAAGTTCCAATTTCCAAAATTCACCAGAACAGTTTTTGGACATTTGTACATGGGTACTGAACTAGTGACCTTTCATCACAAGCCAGTGTCTTTAAACACGCTCCCGCTGCACAAAGAACCACATCAAACAAAGGAATGCCAATCCAAACACTTTGAGCTGTGGCAGCCTGTATACAATATGTCCAGCATCTTATCGCACAGATAATCAGACTGTCTGTGGTCAGCAGCGGTATTATCTCACCGGCTCAGATATTTCCATCACAGCGGATCTACTGTGTGTGTGTTCACCAACACACATGCTGTGTGACCATCAAACACTGAGCCTCAGATAAAGGGAGGATGCTTCAAAGTACACTCAGCAGCAATGTGCCTGCCTGAGAAAAAGGAACTATTGATCTGGTCAACTTCTCCAATTACTCAGACCATTTATCAGATGGGTCTATTTTTATCAGTTTTCATCACCAGGGGACTTTCACACTCCAGCCAGAGATACATGCTATTAGACTGACCCTCTACGGGGCAGACACTGAATCATCTACTAGGTTCATAACTATAAATCATCTTCAATCAAGAGTGCTGAGAGGGCAGAAAATGACTCCGCTTCATCCCAAACTAGAGTTTTCAGGTTGGGAACAGTCTGCTTGGTTAGCTATAGCTGGCACATTTTCACAAAAACATGATGATTACCCAGGAAAATCTCTAATCCCAATGGGTTTAATGGGCTCCTTAAACTGGGTATTAAGGGGAGTAGCTAAGCCAGAAGGTGAATGTAAACACTTGGCTCCATGGACACAGGGAACACAGATGGCGACACAGCACAATAACAATGCATAAATGCACAAATGGACATGCTTAAAAATGAGGAGTGCTATATAAAAACACACATGCATAACACTGAGTGCTTTGCTTGGTTGTTTCCATTACTTTCGGTGTCACAGTGACGTCATGTCCCCAGTGAGATGACAGGTGGATGAATGGTGGTGTCTGCGATCACAGTAATGTGCCACTACAGTCTATCACCTCAGTGATGGAAAAAAAGAGAATTAACTACCAAACCCGAGGGCTCAGAGAAACCAATACTGTGTCTGTGGCTTTTAACTCACTTTTAAATGAAAACCTGAGGAGTGTGAGACTAAAAAAACAGGGTGTGAATGCGATTATGTGAATGGAGCTAAACATGTATTTGAGAGAGGTCTGTGGCCTGTGTGATCCCTACCGGATAGCCTTCTGTTTTCTTCTGGCACCACTTCAGTAGAGCGTTTCTCTTAGATCCTCCATACTCCCGCGCCAGTGCAGCCAAGGGGTCCTTTCGTTCCACGCTGTCACCAGGGAAACACAAACCGCAATCAGAGAGAGAGAGAGAGAGAGAAAGAGAGAGAGAGAGAGAGCGAGTGGGGAGCAAGTTACACCATGTCTTTTGGAGTCTGGTGACTCTTGTATTTGATAGCCCAATACAACTATTATTATATTCCCATCAGCACACATACATCAATGCACTCTAAGCTGTATAGCATTTCATATCATATTAATTTCTAATTTCTTCTAAACGTTTTGCTAGTCTCATAGTACAAGACTGTGTTCACCAAGATTTTTTTCTTGACTAAAAACCTTTGTAGGAAATACATCAAAATAGAGAAACAGCCTCCATTACAATGATGGCGTTCTAGTACAAAAACCTTAATATAAAATATAAGGATCTATTCGTATCATCCTTTAATACTCCTTTCCTGTATTTCCCTTCATAGTTGATCTAATTCCCAAATGTTTTCTCTCTGAAAAGAGGATTCCGGGGGTTTCCATTGCCAAAGGAAACTGTATCATTTGATCTTGTGTTATTATTACAAGATTGTAGCTCCTTTAGAGTTCAGTAATATTTGTGCACATTTGAGTTCAGAGTTGGCTCAAGATTACTCTGGACAGAAGCCAACTTTGCATGGCTCAGTGTTCAGTCTGGCTTTAAGTGTCGAACATAAAAGCTTTAGCAGAGTTTTCTTTAGGCCTTCCTTCTAATTTTGCCATTCTACCTTGATGGGCCCAAGTCCAAAGTTGATTTAAGTACAGTATAGTAACGCTATAAAGACACAAAGAAAACAAAAAAAACAAATTACAAGTGGTATAAACAGATGAGTTAAACTCCTATCTGCAGCTTTATTTTTGAGGCTCCCTAGGGTTGGTGCTAAGGCCATGGGAAGACCACGGGACACGGTCATTGCTCTGAGCGTGGTAAACATTTCACACGTCAATGCAGCTCTGCTCTGCTGTTAAATTCATTAAGTCTCTGTTTGAGGCACCGCGGGGTGAGAGGCAGCACCATCTTGACCAAACAAATATCGCAGAGTAGTACTAGTAATAAACACTGCCATCAGAAAGGCGTTAAAGAAGAGGTGAGATAGGACAATCAGGTGTGTTTTTTAGTGTAGCCTGTATTAATGTAAACAGTGCATATGTTGGCTGAAGGTGAAGGTGTAGTCCACTCTGAATCCCAAGGAAAATGAATCAGTAATGTCACAACAAGTTAAAGGTGAAAGCATGTTTGTTAAATATCTTTCTTTTTGAATTTTCTGATAAGTAACACTCTCCGGAATCGCTGACTCCACCTTTAATGAGGAACTTCTGTTTCACAAACATGCAGAACTGAAACCCTGTATTCTGTCAAATATGAGACTATATGACGTGTTGTAGCAGTTATGAGTTGGTCGTTTGCATGTGTAAAAGCAAGTGAAATCTCAGAACAAACCGGATTTCACAACATTCAAATTGCGTGACTTTCTGTTTTCGTGTGAATTACAACCTACCACTCTGTTGCAATTCAGAGAAGTCATAATATAAGCCACGCATATTTAGCAGTTTCCAAAGAGAGGGGAGTGGTTAATATCGTTTCAAAAGTTTAGAAGGGAACCTGCACAGCCGTAATTATGTTTCAGTGAATTACAGGATAAAAATCATTTGGGTGAGCCCACCTGAGCTTGCTGTTTCCTCGGTTGAAGCTGAAGGACGCTGTGCGGCTGCCAAAGGAGGCGGGGGATTTGATGACCGACTCTAGAGACGGGCTCTTCCTCATTAGGCTGGGAGGTTTCAGGTCTTCCCCACAGCCGGACAATTTATCTGGGGAAGTGGAGGATGCAGGATGTACAAAAAAGGAACAAATGGAAATGGTGTAGAATTGAACAAATGTAACTTTAGGAATCGGAAATAAAAAAAAAAGTTGTGTATTTTTAATAATTCTGTACAGATTGGTAATTCCCGTTCACGTAAATAACCCTTGGGTAGCGTTAACAAATATGTATTAAAGTCACTGTGTGTACAACAACACACCTGAATGGTAATGGTATTGAAGTTTCAGTTTCACAAAAGGCAGGCAGTGCAATAAGGGGAGCGATGCAATTTTTTAATCTACTATCTTAGTGATACATATGGGTCCTTGCATTCAAAACCCTTTCTGATCAATGCTTTGATTATCAGGTTACTGTATGCTTCTCTGGCTGAAACCCCTTTCAACTGTAGATGCAGACAGTCACGCTTTTATAGTAATGGCTTTCGAAGACGGAAATCGTAAAACTACCCACAAAAACAGTAGGTGGGTGGTTGCACTTCTTTATTCATCTATTCATTTACCCACACTGTGTAGACTAGAGCCATCGGTCCTTTTTTTTCTTCTAAATGGCAGTGACTCATCGTACTAATTTGGCTGGCAGCCCATTAAGTCAAAAGCAGTGTGCTCATCATTTGTTCCAGCATAGCTGCTAATTAAATGAGAATAGACATGTAAATCAACCACTTAAAACTCTATCTGTGTTACACACCATATTGATGAGAGAATTCTCCGTGATTGATTCTTTTTTCCAGCGTCCTTGAGAGTGGCTTTATATAGGAGGTTCTCTGAAAGAGCAGAAAAACAGAAGAGTCTAAGACGGTGTCCCTTTAAGGGGGGGATTTTTTTTCATTTTAAAAGTAAAATGATCCTGGTATGTACCTGGATAGGAGAGACAGCAGCAGCAGGTGCAGTGCGTACAGGGATGCCACTCAGCGGGCTTCTCGGGGAGGAATGCATTTGAACTGTGTGGCTCGGTCCATCTGAAAGACCAGATAAAATAACCATTGATTAATGCAGCAAAAAAGCATCAAATATATTTTTTTATAGCAGTGAATAATAATGTCATCCCTTTCTTAGACTCCAGTATTATAACTCCATAATAAGAGAAGACCGTCAGCCTTTGATGATACACATGGTATCCACTTCATTAGATATACATGTACAGTTTGATGCAAACCAATAACACATTAACACAAATAAAACACTGGTGGTGGAGTTATATTAATACATGAATTGACACATTTTTGAAAATGGAATTGATATTGGTATTTTTTTAATTATTATTAATATTCTTGTTTTTTATTTAAACACTCCATCCTGCCTTAGGTCAGTCTGGGACACAGTAACCGTACAGCCTGTAACCGTTTATGACTTTGCTGCAGAGAAATGACATATATCCAAATGGGTGATTTCACCAGCTGTTGTCCTACAGTATGTGTTGAGATGCTCGGGGCTCACTCTGTCCAACAGTGTCAAAGGACTTAATGAGGGATTTGACAGTAGCTCCGGGGTCTGAGTCGGCTTCCCCGCTGGCGTCGGTGGGTGTGGTCGGGATCATGGAGATGCCGCACCAGTGACGACTGTTATCTGAGTCCGACACCCTCCCCTCCTCACCTTGGGACCTGACAGACACAATGGACAGGGTTGCTGTGTAGGGACATATACAATACATACACTACACACCTAGGGAGAGGTGAATCTCACCAGATGTGGATTTGTGAACGGGAGATTAGACTCAGAACCCTCCTTTCAATATTGATTTGACCAGATTAGCCGACAAGATCATGCGGTCATACAGTAGGTTGAAGTTTGAACTAAAGAACTGTCAATAACCAGTTGCTCGGAATAATTTAAGCAATCCAATCAGCAAGACACGTTCTGCCCATTGTCCCTGGTGAACATTGGACTGCAGGCTACAGATTCTGGGGTTAGGACCGTCTTTATCAGTGATGGATAAGGGAATGAATGACAAGTAAAGAATGTATGTCTTTATGTCAATTTTGCAGTAAACTGACCTCCAAAGAGTTCAGACTGGCAGAAATACACGACCACAGGTACTGGTGTAGTTTTATTTATTCATTTCCCCAATGAACAACAGTCAAACAGACATACAATACAATTTAATGTATTCTTTCAAAGGCATAAAACCAGTCAGAAGATTTTCTTTGCAGAATAAATTAACAGCACATTTATTGTATGGTTCATTAAAGGGCTCAACTATAGACAAACACATGACCTACAGTATCACACTGTTATCATGTCATCTTTTTCTAGATGGTATTTTTGAGTAATTCCAAATGTTTACACTTTGAGCACCAGCACCTTATAATCGGGCAGATCAATATGGCTTTAAATAAGAATGCACAAATTGAATATCTCGGATGTAGACCGGATTTTAAGTAGAACCTGAGATCCTGCAATATGTTATTATACTACAACACCACAGAATATTGTGTAATGGTTTGGCTCAAAGATGAACTAGGTGATAAGTCTTTTAAAATGAGTGACATCACAAAATCTGAGGATCTAATACATTAAATAGGATGCTGAAGAAATCTCTTAATACGTTTTACATAGTGTTTGAAGATAGATGGAGAAGGTATCGGATCCTGGAGTGAGCTTCATATAAAAAGTCTGTGGTTGTTTCTATAATAACTTTTCACAAGGTTACTGTAAAGTGTTAGAAAACGAGTTCAACTCATCGTCTGATGGTGCTGAAAAACGTGGTGGGAAAAAAATCCTATAAGGGTCCTATAGCACAGTGTTCTTGGTCTCTGTGAAACCATTTTGGTATGTTTGAAGAGAGTAAAAAATGACTCTGAGGTACAGCTGTCTTTGTTTGTAGCAGTCCTAAAACGTCATTTTGGCAGTGATCTGGATTAGCCAGAATGTAATTTTATATGGCAGAAATAATGGGCACTCTGTACATGTAAAGGAATATTGCACAATTAAAAAAGGAAATACATTTACACACAGTAACAGAGCAGTTGATAATAGTATGTCCACATGGAAGTCACCAATGAATTGTAATTGTGTGTTCCACAGTGCCACCTGATGGTCAAATATGACACTGCATTCACTGCGTTTCATTTCAGAGTTCTTTAAAAGAACCAAACTTTTTTTTGAACAGATCATACATGTCAAAGTTTAAAGTAAGCAAACAGAGGAGATTTGACTGATACAGCAATGATAAATACAGGAAACGTGAGGTCCAGCACAAAAACAATAAGCCACCTAGTTTTTTATACTAAATCAACTAGACTGAGTGCAGTGCTCTTGCTGTAAAATAGGGATGTCTGACTTTGTCCTGGCAGAATGCCAGTAATCCTAACCGTTTCAGCTCTACTCCTTAGTAATATTTACCAAGTCTTCTTCCTACCTCATCCTGCTTTTTCTATGGTCCTTTTTGTAACAGGTCTTACCCTCTAGAGTCTACCATCTCAAATTCATAAAAAAGGCACAAATCAGCTTTGCACAGTATGAAAAGAAGAGTCTTTCAAACATATGGCATTGAAAAGTACAAAGAAAGAATACATTCATTGAAAAATCCAAACAGAGAACTATTATCGTAGAGAAATGGAAGCCAGACTCTGTGTCACGGGACTCTGTGTACTGCATCTACAATGTCCACTGTGGTTTACAATGAGAATGGTTTACCACATTACATTTTGAATGACACAGAAAGGTAATAAGTGCAACAATAACACTGTCTTCACATGGTGCTGAGGTGGGAACTTCTCTAGTGCCCTTCTACTGCTGTCTTGGTGTCAAAAGTGGCTCCGGTGCTTATTCTGGAAAGGAAAAGAGAAAGGAAGTTAAACAACTGTATGGAGCATATTTCAAACATTTAAATGTGCATTGTACATGTTGAGCTATATTTGGGATATTCTATTTCTTCTTAACATTGTTATCATAAAAAGCAAACCTGTGGGCACTTCTGTTCTTTAAAACGCTGTTCCATGCATACCTCCTAAGATTAATAAGGTCACTTATAATGACTTTTATGACTTAATCGCCCAGTGATGAAGACGCTATATGCAAATGTATCTGCTTAGATGATACATAGCATGAGTTTAATCCAGTCATGCCGTGCAGACCCTCCTGTTGTTTCACCAAAAAAGTGAGAGGGGTTATTCATTCAGAGAACAGCAGGTGGCACCAGATACATCTACTTGAACAGCAGGTTTAAAGAACCAGGCAAAGCAAACCAAAAGGGCAAGATAGTCCTAAAGGTGCAGTCAACCAAACACACGGAAAGACAGACGAAGCAGCAACATGAAGCCAAACACAGATAGGAAGGTCAGTGAGCAGCAGCAGCAGCAGCAGCAGCAGCAGCACACAGGGCAGGGAGAGGCAGGCTGGCTGACAGGGAACTCACCTGGGCTTTACATAGGGAGGCGTGTCAGAGGGACATCTTTGAAAGAGTCATCACAGGGAGCTGCTGGAGGTGGGGAGTGGACGCAGTGTAACAGCTAATCTTGGGGAAAGTTTGCTGATTTAGCCAAGTCCTTAAACCCATAATGTAATGTAGCGTACTAATTCATAAGGACTGCAAATATGACTATTTCTTATATACCGGGGTTTGTGAGGTAATAAAGTGAGACTGACATTTTTTTCAAGTAGAGAACAGATGCTTGATTAAAGGACTATACCATAAGTGACGACAAAGATAAACACAACGCTACAAAGTAGCAAATCTAAGCAGACTTTGCCACATGAAGTATTTGACCTGGCATGCTAATGAAAGGGGACACAACTGTCAAAAAACACCATGGCATTTGCACGCTCAAACACACTTATATACAGTTTACTCACACACAAACCGCACTGCTCTCTATAAATATACTGTATAAATATAAAAACTGCACACAGTGCAAGAACACTACAGGAAAATCTTAGATAGCATGATACATTGGCGTGGAATATTTGCACTGCAGTGAAGACAGTGCTGCCGTGTCATCAGTGTTACATTGTAACACATTTGCATCAAAGCAGCATCTGCGCATAGAGCAGATTTGCCACCACGTCTGCCGATAATATACTTTATATACTGTAGTTTTATTGTGGACTGTGAGGCTTGTATATTGCTATAGGGAAATGTGTCAGTGTGAAAGAGGGAGACAGAGAGGGCAGCAGCTTAAAGGAGTAAAATACACAGAGGGAAATACTGCAGGAGACTGCTAATTTACCAACAGAGTCTGTGCCAAAATCCCAGAAAACTTTAACTCTGAAGCTCTAACGAGTCAATCTTGTGAACTAACAAGATACAAACTAAATGATCTCCACACGACAAACAGCCTCGTAAACATGTTATCCTGTTTTGATAACATATGAGACTTTTGGAAACCTCTTAAGCAAGAGATTCTTGGGCGTTAAAATAACAACATTTTAATGTTACTGTTACCAAAGGTACAAAACATTGGATGGGAATATGGCAAGACTCTGGTAGGTATCTCATATCCATATTATGTTTAGAGAAAGAGGAACTGCAGCCCAATGCTGAACAAGGAGAGCCGGGGGGGTTGTTGATGGGAGGGGGAGAGGGACTGAGAAGAAGGAGTATGGTGGAGAGGGTACCTGACTCCCTGCATGGCCTCCAGGTCTGCGGAGAGCTTTGCACTGCGATCCTGCTCCTCCTGCAGCTCCCTCCTGAGAGAACGCAGCTCCTGCTGAGCCTCCACCTTGATGTCATTGGCCACCACCACGGCCGTCTGCAAGTCCGCCTGGAACCGACGCCACTCCTCTTTCTCATCCTAAAGACACAAACATATGGATATATGTAATGTACAGGCAGATTGGAGGTAATGACACATACAGGCAAATAAACACACAGAAATCCCTCGTTGACAATGGATGTGTTTTGAGTGGAATGGAACTTGTGTTGTCTTTCTTTTTCCTTTCTCTCCTTATAATAATGGGTTTTATTAATTAGCAATAGTCCCATCCTTGAATAAACTGAATTGATTGTGAACCATTTAAGTGAAGTTGGATGTAATACTTTAATTTAATAAATTACTCCCTGACAGGAAAAAATAAAAACTCCATTTACACCAAAAAAAGGAAGGCAGACCCACAGGTGTTCTTTGGTTTGAAGGAGGCAAAGACTGAAGACTGACTGAAACTAGAACTGGAGAAATCTACCAGCTGAATCAGTAGACTCTTCTCTATGTATTTTAAACTGAATTTCTCAACTGTTATTTTAGCATCTAGCGAGACTTGGTTGCCCATCAGTGAAGAGCCGAGCAGATTGATGGAAGACAGGAGAGGGAGTACCAAGGATCACGGATAGTGCACTGTACAATGTAAATATCAAGGACCAATACAAATCCAAGAAGATGGTATGTAGTGCACAAGATAATGCTCCCCAAAAACACACAAACCAGAGGTGATGAAAATCAATGCCTGCCAAAAAACTGTAAACAGCCCACCTGGATGCTACAGGAGAGAAACTGTATGGACGAATCCAGACGAATCCAACATTCGCCCAAAAGGCTGAGCGAGTAAAAACTAAGCAGTAGAACATCATCTTGACTTTAAAGTGATAACCGAGAAAAATGCTTTTTTTTAGTATCATTTACTCCCCTGTATGGTTAAGAGATAACAGTCAAAAACAGGGCAGTCGCTGTGGACACTTGAATACAGTCAGCAATAGTGGATTACATTTTTTTCCAGCATCAAAAGGCTTCTCAAAAAGCTACTTAAACATAAACTTTTCTGCTGACCATCTGTATATTCTTTCTGGTCTTAACACTCATTTCATATCGAATTTACAAAAAAAATGCAATCATGGCACAATAGATTTTAGGAGTCTGCATGATGAAGATTTCTTACCTTTATCTGTCTACTCAAGACTTTTAGTTGACGCTCCGCTTCAGCTTTCTGTTCCTCCAGTTTTCTGACAAGATCTGCAATGAAAAATCAAAGGTTTTTGAGAACCGCTGGTTGACCATATTGAAGACAGGCAGTGTGGCACTAATTAAATGCAGCATAAAGGCACCTTTAAAAGGAACAGTTTCTTTTGGCCAGCATTGTGGAAATAAAGTGTTTCCAGCCATACACCATTTTCCAACTACACTAATGGAAAATCAGAGACGGATGTTTGTGTGTCCTTTTGTATCATTGTGCATCAGATGTTCAGATACACTCAGTTGAGTTGCTAGCTTATAAGGACAGTTATAAGGTGCACGTGGCTTTTACTAATGCAGTTGAAATATAACAGCCCTGCAATACATCCTACAGTACCTCGTGAACATATGAACTCTTTAAAGAGGTATAGTTTAACGTTGTGGTCATTTTGGGGCATTTTTTAATATTTTGTCCATCCCATTTATAAAAATGAGGATAGACTAAATATTAGAAAAAAAAACCCTGACTGATACATTGCTCTACATTACATTTAGGCCTGCAGGTTAAAAGACGGCACACAGTCACAGAGCACTGAACAGCCAGTGAAAAGAACGTACTCTCCATGTCCAGGACGGCTTGTTTGGTGTGACAGTTGACGGCCCTCTGCTGCTCCACCTGGTCCTCCAGTTCAAAGATGGTCTCCTTCAGCTCCTTCACCTGGTTCTCTAGGAGGATCCCTGTCTCTTCCAGGGAGCTCACCCGGCCCACCAGCTCCTGCTCCCTCCTCTCAGCCCGCTCCTGGACCTGCTGGCATTTGGCCTCCACCTGCATGTGTGTAAGCATTTTTTTTTTTTTTTACATTATGATTGGTTTAGTGCATAAATGTGTTAAAACAAAGAGGCAGTGTTTCACCTGAGAGTAATTGCGGGCTGTCACTGTGCTAATTGGATGGAAGCACTTAATTCACGTGTGGCTCAAGACACTCTAATTTATGATATGTTGCAGACATTATTGTGCTGCAGTGTTTCTATTTAATCTTGATGGTGCCTCACCAATCTAAAGATTACTTAACAGGTTCTCTCCATAAAAAAGCAAGATTTTGGGTGTCCATGAGGGACAGATGTAGCGCGTAAGGAAAAAGGTAATCAGGCTAAATTATATTATGGTATATACTGTATATATGGTATGCTGCACAGTTTAGGCTGTTGATAGCATTATGATTAGTATACATTATTACACATGGCATTTAGTGCACCAACAATATATTTTTCCACCCTAACCTCCACAACTGTCACTTAAGTCTTAAAGTGCTGGTTTTAAATTACAAAAAAATAGAAAAATAAGGGTAAACATTCACCTAGGTTATGTATGATAATAACAAGTTCTAGAAGTTATGCGGGAGTCCATGCAATGCTGTTTGCACAAGATCCTAACTATGTCTGACAATGACCCTTCGGTCACAGTGTAAATACTGTAGGCGACATGCAAGCTGACAGTCATGGAAATAAGAGTTCAGTCTGGACTGGATCCGACTCAGTGAGAACAGCATACTAATAAAAGTAAATGATGTTGTTATGCAGGACACCCTGCCACTGACAGCATGTGGCTCTAATATATCAGGAGGTTATGGAGTGGCCTCACCCTCGCACCCATGTGGCAGAGGACAGGAGCGTGACTCAGAGGGCCATACACTGGTGGACCACCCTGCTGATGGCACTGCAGTTACAGTCCAGCAATGACAACATCACTAAGATGATGGTGACACTCCTTCATTTGGAATAAACAACCAATATGACCCTTAAACCAACACTGCCTCAGCGACTACTGAGAAATATATTAGAATATTTTGAGAGAACATGAGTTGACGGGCTGTAGTGGAGAAAAGTACCCAATACCAGCTGTAAAGTCCTTTTAATAGTCATGTTTGAACCACTGTGGAAAATGTGTGTCCACAAGTTCACCTTTAATAGATGGTGACTGAGCCAAGAATCTTTATTCATTTCATGGTCGCCCATTTGACTCATTTTTTAATCCTTACTGATTGCTAGACTGGTTATACAGCTACAACAAGACACATACCTAGGCCTTTAGCGTTTTGGTCTTTTTTAAAAACTATTCCTAAAAATAAATCCATTACAAGTACAAATTCTGAACAGAAATCAATTAACCGGACGAGTGAACCGTTTGCTTTTAAATAGTTTACTGTAAATGTGGATGGAGGGGTTGTTCTTTAGGGGATTCCTGAAATCTTTGGCGAACAAAACATCACTAATGAGCTCAATAGGATAACATTGTGTTTTCTTAGACAGTGAGTCACATATGATTCAAATCTTGCTTTGTGCAAACACCAATTACAATAGAAGCAACCAAGTGGAAAATGGTTAAACTGTGCAGAGACATTCCCTAACCCACAGATAAATGTCCAGCTTTAAATAGATAAATACTGATGCCTTTTGTCATGACTGCATTCCTATCATTGAGTATTTCTTAATCTTTTATTTTTTTCTAAAATTCAATATTCCCTACATAGTGTTAAGTTAACAACAGATCCAGAAAAGGTGCAATGAATAAATCTTTCTATGAATCCCAAGATGGAAATCAAGTTGTCACCTTGCACCCCTCCTACCTTGGACATTGTGGTCTGCACATGCTCAGTGTCAGCCTTGGCCTGTAGCAGCTCTTGTCCCAGCTCTGTCAGCTCCGTGTCCAGCCTGTCTCTCTCAGCGTGGGCTGTCTTCAGCAGGTCCTGCACCTCAGAGGTGTCACCAGCACTCTGCATGGCCTTCAGCTCACCCACCTTTTGCTTCTCAATGTCCACCTGCGCCTTCAGCCTACTGCTTTCCAGTCTGAGAGAATCTGCCACTGCCCTCTGCTCCTCTAAAGCCTGCGTTGCCTGACCTCTGGCTTCCAGCTCTGTGTCTAGCTGGGCATGCAGACTGTCCATCTCCTCTCTGAGACAGCGCACCTGCCCCTGGGCCTCCTGGTGCTCCTCCTCCAGAGCCCGCAGGCTGCCTGTCAGCTGCTGCTGGATGTCCACCAGCTTCTCCCGTTCAAAGCGTGAGCTCTCCACCAGCTCTGCGTGCCTTTGCTCCAGCTCGGCCAGCCGAGGCCCTTGGTTCCCCAGCTCCTCCTCCCTCTGGGCCTGGGCTTGGGCTTGCTCCTGAAGTCGGCCAGCAAACGCCTCGTTCTTCTGGGCCAGCACCTCCAGACGCTCTCGCTGCTGTTGAAGTGAAGTCTGCAGGAGGCGCTTCTCCTGGGCCAGACGCTCGTTCTCGGTGGTCAGCTCCTGCACCACTTGCTGCTGGTCGGCCAGCTCCTGCAGAGTGGCCTGCAGCTCCTCGGCCGTGCTGTGGTGGTCGTCCTCCATCTTGTGAATCTGTTCCGTCAGCCTCTGCACCGAAACGTCCCCTGCATTGGTCACAGCCTCTGATACACTGACGCTGCTTACCGATTCTGAACGAGACGGGATCTTCTCAAACTCTGAGGAGTCGGGGGATGGTGAACCCTTGGTGATGTCAGAGCTGGAGGACACAGAGGTTTTGAGAGGGCTGGCAGTAGAGGGGAAACTGTCCTGTTGCACAGCTGAGGAGTTGGAGTCAGAGGGCAGGACATTCACCAACAGCTTGGAGGGAGTGCTTGTGTTAGTACTAGAGAGAGGAGATGCCTCCAAGCAAAGCAGCTTTTCCTTCAGCACCTGGTTCTCCTCCCTGAGCGCTGCCAGCTCTCTCTGAAACTTTCCATTCTTCTCCTTGAGCTCTCCAACCAGCACGAGGGCCTCAGACACCTGTCCCTGCTCTGGATCTGCAGCAGGTTCTTCCCATGAAGCAGAGTTGGGTGGGGTTGAAGAGGCAGCAGTGGAGGCTTTACCTTTGCAGCGCTGCAACTCCATCCTGAGATTGCTGATCTCCAAGTCTTTAGCTTTGGCCTCAGCCAGCAGCTCTTTCACCTGGCACTCCAGGAGGCTCTTCTCCTGGCCCTCTGCCTCTGCACGGGGCTTGGTTGAACTACGTGTCTGCTTGGCCAGGGTGGAGAGGCTGGAAGTGCTGGCACTAGAAACCATCCTCTTGGAGTTCTTAAGCTGGTCCCTCAGAGAGATGCGGTCTCTAGTTATAGCCGATGGGATTTCTCTAGGAGCGGGGATGCCAGACTTCTTGGCTGTTTGTGCTCCTGCAAATAAGTAAAAATAATATCTTGTAAGTAAAATGTAGACAACATTTTTCTTTCATTTACCTATTCCAGCTATACAGACACAACAACACACTTACTCCTAGGCCTTAACATGCATTCATGTGTCTTGTCATGTCAGATACACATTTAATTTTACAGTGAAACGGTGATATGGTGCCAGCTGTGACACAGCTTCTTTAAGTCATGACATTCTTAATTAACAACTCAAGTTTCAAAGATCAAACTTTCCTTAGTACAATTACCATAATGCAGGCTTGACATTGAGAATGGAAGGTTAATGGATTCAGCGTAAAGACATTGCTTGGACTATGGATTGTTGAAATCATGTAATGACACTAATTGAATAGACAGCATGTGTCATTCAGATACTTGTATTATTCAGCAGTTTCATGTTGCTGGTCACTGTACCCTATTCACATTGTGCTCTATGTTTGGACAACAGAGCATCTGCCTGGCACAGTCTGTCTCTGGTCATTCATTGCTGCAGCAGAGCTTAACTGTGGCATTTCAAAAGGCATGAGCGTGGGTCGCTGGCTCGAGCCTTTTCCAGTCCACTCTCAAATATGAACAGTATTTAGTGATGCCCGGAGTGAGCAGGGTGCCGCCTGAAAACATTTTATTGTTGCTTTTCAGATCATCAGCAAAGAGGGGTGCAGACACAAGGGAGTTGCTTGTTTCACAGGATGACAAAGGTCCCTGTGCACGTGGAGCATTTGGGCACAAAGCAGCTTAAGCAATGCAAGGACAAAGAGACTGTGTCTCTCACATGAATACACCATCATCAAACCCACAGTGCAGAGACTAGACAGGCAGCCTGTGTGTTGAGATAGACAGCGCATCTCAACACGGAGCTGCACGTGCACACACTTATAAGCACACACACTCACAGCAAACACCAATATACACAAAATCGAAAAAACAAATGGCCTAGTTTGGAATGGAAATCCTATACCCCTGTGGGTTCTTTAAGTTCTCTGCCATTGATATGCCCTTTGCACAGACTATCCCCTTATTGAATTAACTGGCGACTGTGGCAGGAGCTGCCAACACTGACACAATTCCTGGGGTACAAAGGCGTTTAACATTCCCAGAGTGTGCAGCTGTGGTCGCAAGAGTGAGGTGCGTTAAGCGTAGAGATGAAGGTAAAGAGCCATACAAATAAGTAAGTAAAATAAGCCATAATAAAAACACAGCAACAAATATATACATTTACATTTTAAACCCAATTACTGAGTAAATCAAGTTAAACATTTTAGAGAAAATTGGGAAAAATAGCAGAATGACTCTCAGCTCGGTCAGTTCTGAATGACAATGGGATTAGGCTCTCAGTCATAAGGCACTCTTTAAATAGAACCCCAACCTTAACAAATGCAGCAGATGCATTTACTAAATGACAGACCTTCACTTGACAAAAAGCCAGTGTGCCATTAAAGACCTACAGTCAGTTCTCTCTGCAATTCACAGGGATGAATCCATGACTGACAGAATGAGGACAGCATGCACTTCTAAATTATGTAATATCACATGGAAGACGTGATACTACCACTGTGTTATAAAATTATTATTTACTATTTGCTACAGGGAGCATTATCCATACAGAGCCCCAGCTCACACCCATTGTCATAATTTCCTTATAGGTGGCAATATGTACTTGTTATGGTAGATGGACTCCACTTTTACAGCGCTTTTCTCTGTTTTTTCACAGACCCAAAGCGCTTCACATTGTTTTGTACACATTCACCCAATCACTCACACGTTCATAGCAGCGGCTACCACACAGGGTGCAAGCTAACTATCGGGAGCAATTTAGGGTTCAGTGTCTTGCCCAGGGACACTTCGACATGTGACCTCTATAGCTGTGACATCACCACAGCTGCTCAAAGTGAACAGGGAAATGACACCTGTCTAGATGCCAGGAGTCAGCACATGCGAGACAGCAGGATCCTAAAGAATACAGTGACAGATAGATGGAGAAGCATTGAAATGGACACACAGGTCTTACACTGTATCCTAACTCTACCTCTCCTTGCAAAGGACTCACCACATTCCATTAATGTTAAATATGTCCAAACCATTGATGTTTTTGTCTGTACCAGCCAACACAAATAGAATTGTATTTTAAGACATGCCTTTCTCAAGGTAATTTAAGGCAATGATCGTATTCTACTGACAGATGTATTATGGGACATACTCCCGGAAAGAAAGACGACAAATAAAAATGGTCCACATTTGGCAAAATGTTATTAAAACAATATTAAACCAAAAAACAATATTGTTGTATCAAGCGGATACTGGCCAATCCCGACAGCATATCAGTGGGAGATAAAAAATTACCCAACCAGTTCCAAGAGTATCCAAGACCAACACAAAATCTGTCGAAAGTTTATTATTCAAATGTTCACATCATCAAGTGTCCACTTTGCCAGACACAGCCAGTAATAGGCATGGTTCTGCCAGGAGAGAAATTAGTCAAGTCAGATTCTACTTGAAACTGAAAACGGAGAGGTTAGGAAACCACACAGAGTACAACTGACACCTTAAATTGCCAACTTGTGGTTGCACATGGTACTGGGACAGATAGGAATACTAAATGTTACAAATAGTCTCTTGAATGTTCTTTGGAAGCAATTATATACACTCTAATATTAATGGTGATGCTGGTCTGAACACGTGAGAAGGAGATAGAGAATGAGAGAAGATATTCCCCTTAAAGAGACAATTAACCTCCAATTGCTCTCACAGAGCTGCTCAGTGGCCATATCTATAAAAGACTCCCAGGAGAGAGTGTGCATTAACGTGGAGCAGTGCCCTATTGCTACTGCTTATTTTATTACCTTGATGAATAAAAGAAACAAAAAAGAGAAACTATATGTGTGGCAGATAGATACAAACTATTTGAGAAAGTAAACAGGAAAGCATGCTACTCCTGTAACAAAGGACTAGGAAGTTTTTAGACCTATGCTGCAGAGCTTTCAGAGTAACGCTGACTGCTACAATGACTGCTTCTTTATTTATGGCAGTGAAAAAAGAGAAAGGGATAAAGCTACTGAAAATATCCTCCCCCTCATGAAGTTCCCACACTACATTACAGTAGTCTGACTGCTCAGCCAAAACAATATTTGGTGGCGAAATTATGTAAAGCTAGACAAAATACAATGAAAACCGTATGGCCATAATAAGGAAACATTTTAAATTGTTAAATTGACATTTTTTGTGTCCAAGAGGGCTCTGGAACCACCTTTCTTTTGGAGGCTTCACAGAAAATGATTTCTGCTGTAGGTGTAACTGCAAGGCTTTCTTTCAAAAATCGAAACTGAGAGCATGGTGGATGAGGGTTGGCTTATAGTCTTAAATTTAGTGCCGTCTTCCATGGAGGCCGGCTCAGGTCCAGGACCATTTCAAACTAAATCTGTGAAAAAGAGTGGAATGGACAGTTAATGGCCCTCGGAGGAGCTTTCTTCCTCGAGCAGGAAATAAATCCTGATGCAGTTTGAGGAGACTAGCTCTCATTGATAGCAAAGTGCAAATACCGTGAAACACAGGAGAAGAAAGTCATTCCCAATGAAAGAGAACATTGTCACTGAGATATTTTTGTATATTCACTGTCATTCTTCTTAAAACTATTAAGAAAAGGCATTGCTTAAACCAGGGGTTTTCAAAGTGTGAGAAAGTGAGCCCCCCTTCAGAGAACAAATTTCAGCGGAGCCCCCCCCCCCCCATTTTTTTTTTTATTATTTTACAAATTTAAACATGTTTTTGAAACATTCTAAACATTTTTGTGCGTTTTTAAACACATAATCCAGTGTTTTAATCCTGCTTCCTTTGAGCATGGATAATACTGACTGAGTGTGCATCGGAGTGAGAAAGATAGGCAGACAGACTTGCCCAAATTATTGACTAGTTAAATGTCAGTCACACACCCAGTGTTTTTTCGCTAGTGCCTCCAATGTCCTGCTGGAGGAGAATAGTGGCCAGTGGAGAACCAGACCCTCCTAGGGGGGTCCGGGGGTATGGCCCCCCGGGAGATTTTTTTTCACCTTTTTAAAGTGAAATGCATGAATCTGGTGCACTTTGAGAGGACAATTAAGAGGCTAAATATGAGGAATTTTGTGTGAACAAATAATTTGGAGACACTGGGTCTGATGAATTAGAAGCTATTGAAGAAGGACACATGGATTTTCCATAAAAATATTAATTTAAAATAAACAAAATGTATGCAGGGCCCTCTGGGTTGGGCTTGGTGCTCTTTTTCTTTAACGAGACCTATTTCTCTAATTTACTGAATGCATTTAAATGCAGTGAGGGGAACGAAGCAGAAGAACTTGTGTCCAGCTATGCCGTGATCTTAGTATAAAAAATAAAAAATAAAAAAAATAAAAAAAATAAAAAAAATTTTTTTTTTTTTTTTTTTTTTTTTAGTTTTTCTTTTTTTTACATATTCATCCGCGCCCCCCCTGCCATAACCCCGCGCCCCCCAGTTTGAAAACCGATGGCTTAAACTATCGATTGAAGAAGACTCTTTGCCAATGATCCCAGATAAGGAATTTTTCATGTACAATGACAGTATAGCTACAGTATAGAAACAGCCTTGCACCAAACTTCAATAAACCTGACTGTGGAGGCTGAACATATGAAATGATTGAGTTGTTTACTTAACTAATTATCTAAACGATTTACAGAGACTGACTTCCAGCCATCCAAAGGCATTCAGTTCTTTCATGGGAAGTCAGCTATGTGATCACAGTAATGCACTGTGCTGGCTTCTTTCCTTCTAATGAAGATAAGCTTTCAAATCACAGCAAGAGCCATGCGGCTGGATACTGTCCAGCACCAGCCATTTAGCTGCAGCCAGCCCGCCTGCCAGACAAGAGGTGACGGGGTGCATTGTGAGCAAAGTGCCTCCTAGTCTTCAATTTACAGAACAGAAGGGTCATGACTAAGGAGTCACGGTGAATGAATGGCTGCAGGTGGTCAAGTGTCATAGCTTAATTGACGCACTGGCTTTGTCACCATTAGAAAACAGGCTTGGGACGTGAATCTCCCACCCGTGTTCCAGGATATGTGCAGTGCAGTTTTTCAGTCAGGTGGAAGTGGAGAGGAGAGACAGAGAAACTCAGCCTGTGTTTCTGGCCTTCCTGTTGTCCAACTGTCAGGGCGTGAAATAGGTCAACAGGCGCCCCTCAGCCAGACACTGGGACTCAGGCATTCCTTTCCTCTTACTGGAGTGTGAGATAGACACAACCGGGGCTCCATGACTGCCACAGTGACTGAGCAGAGATTAGCCTGGATGGTGAACTGCATCGCAACAATGTGCCACTGGAAACCATGACAGCACCACGAGGATAAAGTAGCTCTTTCCTTGTAATACGGTACCGTACACAATTTCAAAAATCAAGGGACTAAAGTTGGATTCATTATTAATTTTGTTATAAAGATATATATATTTTTTTTATTACAGCATTTACTGGACACATCCTACAGTATATTTCCTAGAGGATGGAATCTCTGACTCTGCTCCCAGTCAAGGCCATGAAATGATATAAGTTAGTTAAGCAGATAAAATGAATATGCAAATTGCTAATAAAAAACTACAGAAACCCATTGGAACAGTGTAGAAATAGGCAATCTGATTCTGTGTTCGCAATAATCAGACATGTAAACCAGATATGCTTCATCATCAAGTTTCGGAGATCTACTGAAAGCTGACTATAGCCTAGCACCTCTCTTTGAAACTGGGTTTAGGGACTGACGACACAGAGGTTGGGTTTAGCTATGGATTTCAAAATAAAACAGATCTTTGGTTAATAATTTGAAATTCATTGGGAGAAAATGCAACATGCCTTCACCTTTACACTCAGCGCCAACCTTAACACCACTGTTCTTGCCTAGTTTTCACCAATAACATAAAGTAGGTATGAGCTGGTTGCATACCTTGTTGCCCGGCATATTTGATATTGAAAAAGATCTCAGTCATTCGCTGAAAGAAGGTACTACTGTGCAATGACCACAAATAACACAGCAAGCTCCATTCATATGGAAAACACATCTCTGCAAAACCTTAGCCGCATAGAAGTGACATTCAAGGTAACAAACATCAACATGTCTGTTCATGGAACTTTAAATCATTTGCATTGAGGTTATTCAATGATGGGAGGTTTCAGTAGCTGATGTGCAGGATGTATGAGAGGAAAAAGGGAATATGCTCAGTAGCTGAGGTGATGTTTCTTCTCGATAAAGAGTTAGAAGTACATAAATGTTAATTAACTAGCCAGCACCAATGGTTCCCAACTTCCTCTGTAAGCAGCGGTCCAGAAAAACACCCGTACACATACTTAGTCTTAAGTCATTGCTCTTACTTTCTTGTCAGCGGGTGGCATGTTAATCATTCTTTATACCACTGACCCTGCCTTTAAAAAAATACAGACTCAAGAGGAATGCAAGACTTCACTGTGTATTTAAGCTGAGATACTTGTTTCTGCCTGAGAAGTGAACAGCTCTGTCCTTCCTTTGCGGCACAGCATGACAGTTCGGCATGGGAGCTGGCAGGCCACAGAGGGCCACTTGGCTGGCCTTCTCTGGCTCATTGAATCATTTTGATTGAATCATTTAACTGGCCGACCTGCTGAGATTTTTAACACAGAATCCTTATGCTGATCCACTCTGCTTTACACTACGTATGGAGCCAATACCCTTCAGTGATATTCAATAGCATGGACCATGAGCCGGCCAGCTGAGAGGGAGAATATCTTTATACTCCAAAAGGAAAACAGTTTATCGCAGGACTCACTAAAAGAATAATAACATGCCATTTCACATGATTGCAGGTTTATAGGATCGGCGTGTATTATGGGTTATCAGGTTGTAATGAGTATTGCTTAACTTAGTTTCAAGCTTTGCAAAGATTTCCATTTTAGCCTCATATACTTAACATGCAACAAGACTGAGAATGTATTCAGCCTTTGTCATATATTTTTCCTGGTTTGACCACAAAAAGTATAAAAAAATATTTAGTGAAAAATATTAAACAAATAGGGATTTGCAAAAGGGCAAACCAAAAGAACACATTAGCCCCACATCTCAAGCCAGACTTAGTGATGAAGTTCACTCTCACAGACCAACAGGGAGGCAATACATTCTGCATAAGTGCTCGGTCCCAACCAGCATTTATAAAAGCATCCTGTCAGATAAGGGATAGTGAATGTATGTGCTTTCAAGTACAGTTCAATTATGGTGAACTTTTGACACAAATATTTAAGCCATTTTGACAGTCTTTAGATTGAAGAGGGTCAAAGAGCCAACAATGAAGACTTCACTACTTTACCAAGCATCCAACGGAAATCCTTTGCCATGATGTGTTAATACATTTCACTGAGCCACTTTTCCGAGGGACGGTAAAAAGACATTTAAAAATCAACAAGATGACAGCCAGTATTCCTGACTCAACTCTGAGAAAAGCGAAAAATTGTCTGATCATTCTTTGGACTGTTGTTTTCAAGACAACAATCTGTGCAGCTGAACCTACAATACATCCACAGAAAGCCAAGGTTTACTGTTCCCTGTGTGCGGATGAACCACAACCAGCTGCTGACTGATCCGCAAACCACATCACCACACGTTTGATTTGGAATGCATTGAACACACAATCACAGTCTTAGTGGCTTACATGTCACATCCCCAAACTAAAGTATTTTTTTTAGGGTGTCAATTTTAAACATTGTCAGTTGATCTACCATAATTAGTGATTTTTCTGAGCTCTGGGCCTGAAGGCTAAGATATACCAACTTTGATGTCCAGGTTATAGTCCCAAGTTAAACAAACAGGACAATTAAACAGCACACACCTCCTCCCTCTGCATACACAAAGCCCTGTGGAATGGCCGGTGGTGTCAAGTGATAACTGCCATGGAAAGTATGACTGGTGTGACTTCCTCACAGTGACACAGCTATCAAAAGTTGGACAAACTTGCTTCCTCTGGTTAAATCCCTGCTCTACGTCAATCTGCTTCTGGTGTTGTGATGGCAAACTAATCTACGTTATATCCACATTCTCTGTCTTGTTTTCTCTCTGTGGTGTTTCTCAGTCTGCGCTAAATGGGAGCGGTACCCACCAGGCGCAATGATTCAGTGCTTCAGACACTAAGGCATTTAGTGTCCGTGTTAGAAAGTGCCTTAATACGCATATCTAAATCGGTTCTCTTAAATCATATGGAGGGGAAATGGGCTAACAAGTAGTCTCCAAATCTTATTTTCATTGCTGTATAATATATTTGTCAGCCAGAGAGCTCCTTAAAAAATGACAATAAGCATAAATATCCCAATGTCTAAATAGAGGAGGAATACCGATGTAGCCATATGTTTGTTTGAGAGGACAAGCAAAGTGTGGTTTTATGCGTAAAACCTGAAATTGCCTTAACACAGGAGTGCAGTCTTTTTGGTTACGCTGGTTGATTAGACCTATGCTGACATTGGGCCAAAGTATGATGGGAATTCTGTGACATCACTAAACTCCATGAGCAACTAAGATATTTTGATCAAGAACACTCGGACTCTGTACACAACCAAAAAAAAAGCCCAGAGAGCAACTCTACTCAGGTAGAATATGAAAAAAAAGACAAAAAAACTGTCTGTAGCCATGACCTTGTAAGGAAATGTCTATAACACAAGGAGAAATTAATTGTGCAATTACACAATGGTCCTTAAATTTTAAAAATGTCAAATTCGACGTCAGAGTTGAATGGGCCGTCTGTACCATCACCCATAAAAAGAGAATAAGAAAGAAAGAGTTATTCCAATGACAACACGCCAACCGCCACAGCGATACCATTCCCAACGTTCAAAAAACACAACGATTTTGGCAGCATCTCCAAACAT